>CM055124.1:288956263-289556263 GCA_029206835.1 Rana muscosa
ACAACGCGGCCGCCGGGCACGCGCACCGGGTCCCGAGCGATGCTG
This sequence comes from Rana muscosa, assembly GCA_029206835.1. NCBI lineage: Eukaryota > Metazoa > Chordata > Amphibia > Anura > Ranidae > Rana > Rana muscosa. The sequence continues at coordinate 288,956,309 of CM055124.1, forward strand.
TGGGCGCGCGCCCCCCAGACGGCCGGGAAGCCCATGATGTAAACCCAGGATGGGAGATCCCTCTTGTGGACGTCATATGACTATGGGTGGGATGTGAAGAGGTTAAACACAAGTGAAATTATCTGGGGTATATAAAAAAAACTTTACTCCATGTACATGCATATACACATTTAGATGCATTCAGTATATCTAATGTATCCCTGGACACAGATTCATTTCTTTTTTAAAATACAGCTAAACTAAACGCAGGTAAACAGTGTGAATTATGCCAGTTACATTTTTTAAATGTCCTGTAAGCGCTTATGAATGCACGTATGTCTTTGCCAATGTGAATGAGGCTTTGCGATCTATTGGGCTCTGTTGCTTTAGAATAGTGGTAATTTAGGACCTGAATGGAGGGACACTTTATTTTGGGGTTTCCCAGGTTACAAACATCCGACTTACAAACGGTAGGAGACAACAGGAAGTGAGAGGAAATATCCCCCCAGGGAAGGGACATGCACTCCTGTAAGAGTTATTATGATGGGGGAAAAGGTGTCTCCACTGACGCTTTATCACCAATCCTTTTTCTCATAATAACCCAAAATTTTCTAAATTGAATTGTCACAGGGACAGAAAGTGAGGTGAAATCTTCTGAACAGGGGGGTGCAGACAGCAAAACAAACATTATAGGGGTGTTAAATCTTCCCTATGCTATCCAAAAAACGTAGGGCCATTTCACACCATAGAAACGCAGTCCGGATGCGTTCCAGATGCTTTTCTGCATGTGCGTTCCAGATGCAGTCCGGTGCATTTCCCTCTTCCCCCTTCTTTTTTTTTTTTTTTTTCTTAAAGCGAAGTTCCGCCAATTTTTTTTTTTTCTTTTAAAAGTCAGCAGCTACAAATACTGCAGCTGCTGACTTTTAAAATATGGACACTTACCTGTCCAGGGCGCCCCCGATGTCGGCACCCGAAGCCGATCTAGCTCTCGGGTGCTGCCGCCGCCATCTTCGGTAAGGGAATCAAGAAGTGAAGCCTTGCGGCTTCACTTCCTGGTTCCCTACTACGCATACGCGAATCGGGCTGCATGATCCCACTGGTCCCTGCTGTCTTCTGGGACCTGTGTGTCTCCCAGAAGACAGCGGGGGGGGGGACGGAGGAGGCGCCGGACGTGGCGTAGATGGCCACGGGTGGCTCGGCTATCTAAGCCTGGAAGTGGGAGCAAATACTTTTTTACAGGTATCTGCTCCCCCCTGAAAGGTGCCAAATGTGACATCGGAGGGGGGGAGAAACAGGAAAAGCGGAAGTTCCATTTTTGGGTGGAACTCCAATTTAAAGTGGCTGTAAATCCACTATAAAAAAACATGCAAGACAAGGGCATAATGAGCTAGTATGCATAGCATTCTAGCTCATTGTGAAATACTCACCTTAGATCGAAGCCCCCGCAGCAGTCCCGGCACACTGCTCTGCCTGGTGACATGTCTCCCGGAGTTTTTTCCGGGTATCGCGGGCTCCGGCGCTGTGATTGGCCGAAGCTGCGATGATGTCACTTCTGCGCATGCACGCAGGAGCTGTTGGTAATGGCACGTCAGCTGAAGCTACAGCGCCAATGAGTAGAAGTGGACGGCCGGCCAGCTTGTAGCTTGTTGCGACATCCCTTCCGGATTACTGGCATCTTTAAAGGCGCCAGTTTTTAAAAATAGCAAGTATTCAAAAACGTAGATCTTGACGTTTTGAATACTTTCAACTGCAGAGGAGGGGCTTGGGGTATTATAGACCCCCCCCCCCGATCCCTCCATAAAGAGTACCTGTATCTGCTTATTACTGTCACAAGGGATGTTTACCATTCTGAGCCCCGGTATAGCTGCATCAGGGGTCCGGGGCTTAGAAATACCCACAGCTGAATTTCTAAAACGTACCCAGTCAGTAGTGACGTGTCAGCGCATTCTAATTAGTCGGCGCCGTCACATGGGCGGCGTCGACCAATCAGAAACTGCATAGCCCATCCAGTCAGCGGAGAGGACAACGCGTGAATGGCGAAAAGATTTCTAAGCCCCGGGCACCTGATGCGGCTAAACCGGGGCTCAGAATGCAAGATCGCCACGCAACAGGTCAGCGGGACTGGGGGGCTGGGGGCGGTCCTGTGTAAGGCTCACCATACAGATTTTTCTGTAAAGTTGAACTTACAATTTAGCTACATAAATTGACAAATTCTTAATGCCCTTGTCAGCTGCTGCATCTGTGGAGGGTCTTAGATGGATGATGCATTTTTGGATTCCTCGAATCGTTTGAAAATGTCGCCCAGAAATGTAATTTACTCTTTCGTCCATGGACCGACACAGCTTCTCTATTGACAAAGTGGGTATTATCCGTTAATTAGGAGTGACTAGGCAGAAAAACTTGTAAAAAGTGTTGCATCACACCTTCTACAGTTCCGCCCAGGGGGCGGACCCTCTGGGTATACCCTCTCAGTCTGCACATCGCAGATCAGTTTTTTTCTGTCTAGCAAGGAGTAGGACATGGCTCCCTTCGGGCTCATTGGTCCGGGGAAAAAAGATATATATATTTTTTATTTTTTTGCTACATTTGTTGTTTCCTGCGATCTTCGATCAACTGCCGACTGGGTGACAGGCTGGATCCTCGATCCTTGTAGTCTCCCCAGTTTCGGCCATCGAGCGTGTGCCGACCCTAGCTACGCGCTGGGTTTTCCACGACATGCCCGTCGCTCCACGGGTGGCCGGTGAGCCTACGCTCCAGGGCCTGCATCGGACCGCTCAGCTTCGGCTGACCTTACGGCCGAGTCGCAGCAGCCTGGCCGGTGAGCTTACGCTCCAAGGCTTGCATCGGACCGCTCAGCTTCGGCTGACCTTACGGCCGAGTCGCAGCAGCCTGTCCGGTGAGCGTCATGCTCCAGGGCATACATATGATCGTCCCTTCTGGGTCCAATCACAGCATGCCTGGCCAACAGTCACCTTCCGTGCGCGGACGATGATCTGTTTGGAATGTCTTCCAGCAGAATACATGCAGGATAGGTAAGTAAAACTCCCCTGCCTCGGCTGGGTGATTTAGCTGGACATTCCTGGAGAGATCAAGTAAGTGGTTGTGGCCCCTTTCTTCCCTCTCTCCCTGCCTTTCCCTCCTCCCTGGGCTTCTAGCTAAAGGTTGCTGGGTGCTGGGGGTCACCTAGGGGGTCCCACTGGAGCGGGGCTGGCTGTAACTAACATTTAAAAGAAATGTCATTTTTGCTTACCTGTGTTTCTGTGTCTCCATGCTGTCGGCGGCCATTTTGAGGTGGTCCATGCCAAGTTTGGCCTCTTGTAACTGCCTGGCGGCCATCTTCCTGTAGTTCGGCCACACCCACTGGCCCCTATCAGGTGATCGGCGGCCATGTTTGTCCACCCTGTATGCAGATATTGCCGTTCGGCGGCCATCTTTTTTGTGGGCTATGGCTGCCTGACCTCTATCTTCTGTCGGCGGCCATTTTCTTAGAGCCCACATTATCTTCCATACAGACGGTTTTGGCAACCATTTTGCGAGAGCCTCCGGCCTCTAGGGTGCATTACACTGGCGCGAAAATTCACACAGGAAGTGCTGATAAAAGAAGCAGACTGACACAGCAGCAAGGGGACAGCATCATAGACGCAGCATAGCAGTACCTATCCAGGGTGGTGAGTCCTCTGGGTAACCCAGCATCTCTGCAGCGCAGGAGGGTGGCCTATTGATATCTTGCCTGGAGCCCTGTGAGTGTCAGCGTGTGGTCAGCATGGCATCTGAGCCAGATGTCTTCTCCCCTGAAACACCAGATTTAGCAGCTGGTGTCCCTGAGGTGTCTATGGACGCTATGTCGGCAATCCTAGAGGCGTTTGCTGCCAGGGTGGAAGCAGCACACGGGAATACAGGGGGTAATAAACGCCCCCGTCCCCTGCAATCTTCTGGGGATATTTCTGATGCAGAACCAGGTCCAGCTACGGCTCATGGCCCAGATTCTGATGCATCAGAGACTGCAGACCGTGACCGATCGGACAGTGAGGAGGACTCCAAGTCCAGGTCAGTACGCGAGACGGCTTTGGTATCTGACCTTATTACTGCAGTGCGGGATACGCTAAAGTTGGAAAGGACTGAAGAAGTAGCAGATACTCCAGTCCCCTTTGGGTTTCGTAAACCTGCCCGCACTGCTAAGGTGTTCCCTTGTGTGTCTTATTTTGACAAACTCTTATACAAGGAATGGGAGAACCCACTGAGGGTCTTTACAGCCCCAAAGAGGTTTGCAGTACGGTACCCCTTTGAGGAGAGTTTTCTGAAGATATGGACCTCTCCCCCTATAGTGGACCCTTCGGTGTCCAGACTTAATAGAGCCACCACTATTCCAGTAGAAGGGGCTCCTGTTTTCAAGGACCCTGTGGATAAGAAGGCTGAAGCACTCGCTCGCTACCTATACTCAGTGGTAGGCTCAGCAGTACGCCCGGCATTGGCGGGGGCCCTAGTGTCTCAGACACTTACTGAATGGGCAAAATTGCTACTCCAGGGGTTAAAGGAGCGAGATGCTCCTCCTAATGAGATAACTTTGGCCGACCAGTTGGTCCAGGGCCTTAAGTTTGTCTGCGAGTCAGACATGGATACTATTCCCCTGCTGTCAAGAGCTTCGGTTTATGCAGTAGCAATACGCCGCCTGATCTGGCTAAAGGGCTGGTCTGCGGACCAGACTTCCAAGAAAGCCCTATTGGATCTGCCTTTTAAGGGCGACAGACTTTTTGGGGCTTCTCTGGATGACATCATCAAGGATGCTACAGGAGGTAAAAGCACTTTGCTTCCCCAAACTAGCAAGGGTAGGGGACCACGCCAAGGGCAAGGCCCCTCCTTTACTGCACGTAAGCGGTTTTTTTCGCCCTCTTAAGGCGACAGGGAAAAGACCCCAGGCCGATAAAGCGCCTGCCCAAGGACAAAAGCGTCCTTGGTCCCGCAGACCCAACAAGCCTGTGGACAAATCTGCGTCCACATGAAGGTCCGCCCCCACCCAGCTCTCGGGTGGGGGGACGTCTTCGCAAATTCGCGACTCAGTGGACTGCTCTAGTCTCCGACAGGTGGGTTTGCGAAGTAATCTCCTCAGGCTACAAGATAGAATTTCTCTCTTGTCCACCAGACAGATTCATCACCTCCAATCTCCAGCTACTACCGACCCGTCGGGAGGCCCTGTATGGGGCGGTCCAGGGTCTACTGGAACGCGGGGTAGTTATTCCAGTTCCAGAACAGGAACGGGGTCAGGGTTTTTACTCAAATCTGTTCATTGTGCCAAAGAAGGAGGGGGTTCGTCCAATCTTGGATCTCAGAGCCCTCAATTGCTTTGTGAAGGTACAAAGATTTCGGATGGAGTCGGTTCGATCCGTAGTCACGGCTCTCCATCCGGGGGACTTTCTGGCCTCCTTGGACATCAAGGACGCATACCTGCATGTCCCCATATACTCCAGACACCAGAGGTTTCTGCGATTTGCTATCGGGAAGAACCACTACCAGTTTGTGGCCCTCCCGTTTGGCCTTGCCTCAGCACCCAGGACGTTCACCAAGGTGCTCGCTCCGATTCTGGCACTTCTAAGACAGCGGGGTATCGCTATCACAGGTTACTTGGACGACCTTCTGCTGAAGGGCCCTTCAAGCTCAGAATTAGAGGTAAGCGTGTCCATTACCTGTCAGACTCTTCGAGACTGTGGTTGGATACTAAACACGCAAAAGTCAGTATTGGTGCCCACTCAACGCCTAGTGTACCTGGGGTTGATTCTGGATTCCTCAGAGGCAAAGGTATTCCTCCCTGTGGAGAAGTTGCAGACCCTCCGGGCTGCAGTACGGCAGCTGACTTCCAGGAATTGGTCGTCACTCCGTTTTTGCATGCGAGTGTTGGGCCTCATGGTAGCCTCCTTCGAGGCGGTCCCATATGCTCAATACCACACTCGAGTGTTACAGAGGGAAGTTCTGTCCAGATGGAACAGATGCCCTTCATCTCTGGATTATCAAATCCGAGTGAGCCACCTAGTCAGGAGATCCCTGGTATGGTGGCTGACAGCACCGGCTCTAATGGCCGGGAAGTCATTTCTTCCGGTTTACTGGATAGTGATCACGACGGACGCCAGCCTTACAGGTTGGGGGGGAGTCTGGGGTGTCCAGTCGGCGCAAGGTCGCTGGACCCCAGAGGAAGCCCTCCTGCCGATCAATGTCCTGGAGATCCGGGCGATCAAGCTGTGCCTCTTCAAATGGTCTCAGAGACTGCAAGGGCGTCCAGTCAGGATCCAGTCAGACAACGCCACAGCAGTGGCATATGTCAATCATCAAGGAGGAACAAGAAGCTCAGCTGCAGCATCGGAGATCGCTCGCATCCTGAAGTGGGCAGAGAGGAGCGTACCGGCACTGTCGGCCGTGTACATTCCGGGTGTGGAAAACTGGCAGGCGGACTACCTGAGCCGCCAGATGCTGGACCAGGGAGAATGGTCCTTACACCCGGAGGTGTTCCAACTCCTCTGCCAAAGATGGGGCACACCAGACGTAGATCTTCTGGCTTCCCGACTCAATCGGAAGGTATTGAGGTTTGTGGCCCGGTCAAGAGACCCATGGGCAGACGCAACGGACGCGTTGGTAGCATCGTGGGGCCAGTATCGGCTAATCTATGCCTTCCCTCCCTTAAGGCTTCTTCCTCTTCTGCTCCGCAGAGTGGAGGCAGAGGGAATTCCAATGATCCTAATCGCTCCAGATTTGCCTCAGTGTCCTTGGTACGCCGATCTAGTACGTCTGGTAGCAGACGTCCCCTGGCGCCTACCACTACGGAAGGACCTGCTGTCGCAAGGTCCCATATTCCATCCTGCTTTACAGTCATTGGCTTTAACGGCATGGCTGTTGAGAACCAGGTACTGAGAGACCGGGGCCTGTCAGACTCAGTAATTTCTACTATGAGAAGTGCTCGGAAACCGTCCTCTAGGAAGGTCTATCACCGCACTTGGAGGGCCTACATCTCCATGTGTGAGGAAATGAAATGGCATCCGCGTACCTATTTGGTTTCCAGAATCCTGCTGTTTTTACAGCATGGGGTAGACCAAAGGCTTGCCCTAAGTACGATTAAGGGACAGATATCTGCCCTGGCTGTCTTTTTTCAGCGACCCCTGGCGACTCACTCTCTCGTGAGTACATTTGTGCAGGGGGTTCGACATGTGGCCCCTCCGGTCCGCCCCCCGTTACCTCCGTGGGACTTGAACCTGGTCCTCTCGGTGCTTCAGAAGGCACCGTTTGAGAATATTAGAGATATTCCCCTGTTGACACTTTCTCAGAAGGTGGTCTTTTTGGTGGCTGTTACGTCAGTTAGACGAGTCTCTGAGCTGGCAGCCTTGTCCTGCAAGGCTCCCTATTTGATTTTCCACAAGGATAAGGTGGTGCTGCGGCCGCAGCCTTCCTTTCTTCCGAAGGTCGTTTCGGCTTTTCATCTCAACGAAGACATTGTACTTCCATCCTTGTGTCCTCAGCCGTCGAATCCTAAGGAGTCGGCGTTGCATTCCTTGGACGTTGTCCGAGCTTTGAGAGTATACATATCTGCTACTTCCCTGTTCCGGAAGTCAGACTCACTGTTTGTTTCGGTGGCTGGTCCCAAGAAGGGCCAAGCAGTCTCATCGGCCACCATCTCTAGGTGGATCCGACAGATAGTAATCCAGGCTTACGCCTTAAAGGGTCAGGCGCCCCCCTTTCCTGTCACGGCGCATTCGACCAGGGCAATAGGTGCCTCTTGGGCTTTCCGACATCAAGCGTCTGTTTCCCAACTATGTAAAGCGGCGACTTGGTCGTCCGCTCACACTTTCACAAAATTCTACAAAGTTGATGTAGGTGCATCTTCGGATGCCTCTTTCGGCCGCAAGGTTTTGCAGGCGGCTGTTTAGAGTTGCAACTCCTCCGTTGGAGGAGTGCTGTTTTGTGTTTTGGGGTGAAGTTTGTTTTTATGCTGTTACCACCCCTCGTTTTTTCTCTGACACTGCTTTGGGACGTCCCACTTTGTCAATAGAGAAGCTGTGTCGGTCCATGGACGAAAGAGTAAATAGGATTTTTTACTCACCGTAAAATCCTTTTCTCTGAGTCCATGGACCGACACAGCACCCACCCCTCCTTTTAAGTTTGTACTGCTTTTTGACGAACTGATCTGCGATGTGCAGACTGAGAGGGTATACCCAGAGGGTCCGCCCCCTGGGCGGAACTGTAGAAGGTGTGATGCAACACTTTTTACAAGTTTTTCTGCCTAGTCACTCCTAATTAACGGATAATACCCACTTTGTCAATAGAGAAGCTGTGTCGGTCCATGGACTCAGAGAAAAGGATTTTACGGTGAGTAAAAAATCCTATTTTTCTCATTCCACAGAAATCTGTGACGCTGACGAGAGACACATTCCATGGGCATTGAATCAGCGAGGCTCTTGGTCTCCCTGTAGTAAACAATATGGCCTTGTTCTGCCCTCCCCCCCCTGCTGACAAATAGCTGGGGCTTTGTCCCAGCCTCTGCAGTAGGTGTTTTGTGGAGTGTAAATTGTGAGAAGCCCATTAAGTACGCTTGAAATGTTTTTATGGGAGATCCGATTGCACAGACACATTAAGCTGCTTAGCTGCCGCTCAGCACATTGGACACAGCTCGGGTTTAGGCTCCTGCATACATCTGCGGTGGAGTAGACTGTCAGTGGGTCTCTCTGCTTTGGAACGTATAATACTATATAGTTGAGACTCCGAATCGCCACGGTATAAACTGCCCTTGATTCCTGAGAATGCAGTTTTTTTTTTCTTCTTTCAATACGTTTTTTTTTAATGTATTTTTATTGGGTTTAAGGGCTCTTTCACACGGGGCGGATCCGTGCAGATCTGCCCCGTGAAGCTCCGCTTGCTCAGCGGGGATCGCTCCGTTGATCCCCGCTGAGCCGACGGATGACTGGGCGGTCCCCGCACACTGTGCAGGGACCGCCCTGTCAGAGCGCCGCTCTCCCCTATGGGGAATCGGATGATGACGGACCGTAGAGTCCGTTGTCATCCGATCCGCTCCGCCGACGGAAGGAAAAATAGGGTTTTCCTCCGTCACACTTTGGCTGAGCGGATGTCAGCGGACATGTCTCCGCTGACATCCGTGCCTCCATAGGGCTACATGGAGGATCCGTTTCAGGTCCGCCTAAAAAACTGACAGGCGGACCTGAACGGAGCTCTGTGTGAAAGGGGCCTTACAATGCTATTAAATTGCACTTCAAAGGTTAGATTGCACATACATGACTGTTCGTGGTGAGAAATCAGCCTGTGCCCCCCCTGTACCCAGCAAAGTGAGAGTCGGAAATGCTGAGTTTTTGTACTGTAATTCTTAAAGCGATATTAAAGTGGATGTAAACCTGAATTTTTTTTTTTTTTTGCTGTCACAATGTAGAGTATAAGATTTCCTATCATTTGTGCCAGGTCTTGCCACAAAGAGTTAATCCAGCTCTGAGCAATCCTCTTTTATTGTTCAGTGAGATAAAACGGACAAACAGAGAAAAACCTTTGTCCGTTCCGCCCCCTTGCTTTGAGTGACAGGTTATTTACATATCTCGTGCACTAGCTTTAGACAGGCATTATTTTTTAATTCCCAACCCAACTCCTTTTCTGAAGTCATGTGGTTACTTTTCTGGATTCTGACTGGATGTTAGTGATCATAGTAGAAGGAATACACAGGAGAAAATGCATGTTGACAAGGGGAGTGTAGAGGTGGGCGGGGAGTCTACTGACCTCATGACTCCACCCACCGAGCTCCAGACAACAGATCCACCCACAGAATCTGCAGTTTTTCAGGTATCATAACAGACAGAGGGGAGACATTTGACAGGTAGGGATACATGCAGGAGGCATCTATATTCTTATAGATCAGCACTATGGCAGGAGTTTAGAAAGGATGAGAGTGGGTTTACATCCACTTTAAACCCAAACCCCAAAAATGTATTATGTTGCAGCTTTCCAATCATTAAATGAGGTGGCTGCATTAGTTTGTCTTTTTTGTTAGCTCCCCCCCCCCACTCTGTTTTCACCAGTGATCTAGCCAGTAACACACCACCTGTATTGGTGAGAGACAGCTCTGGATGAATGTGCACAGGAGGCAGAGCAGGCAGCAGCATTGTTAGTCTGGGGGGGGGGAGGGGAGTGTTAAATGTATTAGATTTGAATACACTAAACTGAAACCAAACTTAGTGATTCTAAAGTCTCGTTTGTAATTTTTATAGGAAAAAAACAAACCTGTTATACTTTTTTTTTTTTTTCACAAGAAAACAAACCTGTTATACTTACCTGCTCTGTTGCAGTGGATTTGCATAGAGCAGCCCAGATCCTCCTCTTCTCAGGTCCCTCTTCTGTGATCCTGGCCCTTCCCTCCTGTTCAGTTGATTGGACAGTCTACTGATGAGTAGTTTGAATATCTTTGTGTACCTGTGTTTTAATAAGCAGTTCATATACAGCAACCAAAACAAGTAGAGTGAAACCTTGGATTGCGAGTAACGCGGTTAACGAGTGTTTCGCAATATAAGCATTTTTATTTTTTTTCAAATCCTGACTCGGTTTGCGAGTGTTGTCTCGCAAAACAAGCAGGATTCAAGCCTCTGCGGTGTGCAGTACCGCATTTGGCCAAAGGTGCGGGGGGCGCCGGAGCCGTTCGAAATTACTCCGTTCCCGAACCTTTCTGAGGGTTTCAGAGTTCAGCCGAGCTGTCCTGGAGTATTCTGAGGCTCTCTGGCGCCCCCCACCTCTGGCCACATGCGGTATTGCATGCCATAGAAGTCAATGCTGAACAAATTATTTTAGTTTCTATTGACTTCTATGGGGAAACTCGCTTTGATATGCGAGTGCTTTAGATTGCGGGCATTGTCCTGGAACGGATTATGCTCGTAATCCAAGGTTCCACTGTACTGTCTAGTTCTTGGTTAGAGCGGTTTGGAATATCTGATATCTATATTCAGACTGGAGGAAGCGGTATATGAGGAAAGCACTCAAGCGACGTGTGGGACGTTTCGTTATAGATGTAGGGGGGGATGTAAAGGAGGCTGGCATCACCATATCGGGGAAGAAAGAAGAAAAAAAGGGGGGTTGTGCTTTAATCTTTTAAGCTATTTTATTGCCTGTCCCCATAGGCTGGGAGCCCACAAATATAAGAAAATATCTTCCTTTTTTTTTTTTATAAAAATTATTTTTAGGATTTTTTTTTACCCCGGTGCGTTATGTTACATTGCAGATGACCCGCTTGTTTAAAAAAAGTTCCCCAATTTAATCCCTGCCTTTTTAGTCACCATATTTTGAGCTCTGGATGCGCCCACACCCATTTCTATTATTCCAGTTATCTGCACCGTCCTGCCCGCCCCCGGCTTCAGTATAAACTTGTAGTAGGAGAATTAGAAGATTACCCGTGGGGATTTGTGGCTTTCCCAGTGATAAACATAGCCTGAGATCCACGGCTATTTCCATTAGCGATGCTATCAAGTTCACCGTTTTCCAGACTTTCCATTAACTCGCTATTTATACGCAGTCTGCTGAGTTCTGCAAAACAGCAGGTAACAGCGATTCGTGAAAAAAAAAATAAAAATGGCAGATAAGCTTTATTTGTATGTAAGATGGTAACAAATGATGGCCACATTCTGATTTTAGGAATACTTTCTGTAAGTGGTGATGAGGCTGATGAGGGAATAGCCCGGACCTTGGACCTTTAGGCCCCTTTCACACTCAGGCGTTTAAAATAGCGCTGTAAAAACGCCTGAAATAATCCTGCCCCAACATTCTCAATGTGAAAGCCCTGAGGCGTTGTGCTGGCTGTGCGTTGGAAAAAATCCTGCACACAGCTTTTTTGGGGCGCATAAAATAGCGCTGTAAAAAGGCCATTGAAATTAATGAGTACCACTGTAAAACCGCGGTAAAAACGCATAGGCGTTAGCGCTATTTTAAAAAAACGCATAGGCGCTATTTTTAACGCCAACGCGGTAAAACCGCTAATAGTTTTTAGCGTGTTATTGTCACGCCTCAATGTGAAAGGGGCCTAAGTGATGTAACAGCCTGCCGTTAGACCATCAGCACTATGGAGGACCAACGCTCCCCGTATTTTGTTTTTATGTTTATGTATTTTATGTGTTCAATTTTACTGCTCCCCATTTATTACATTTTTTTAAATTTTATGTTTATGTATTTTATGTTTTCAATTTTAACGCTCCCCGTATTTTATGTTTTTAATTAATTAATTTTAAATTAATTAACTAAAACATTGCCTCAACATACAACTATGCAATCAGCCCTATTGGAATGAATACGTTTAGAGCAAGGCTTGACAAATTTTCTTTGAATCTAGGAGCCAGCTGAAAAAAGTTAAGAGCCAGTGTTTTTATTTTTTTTTTATTTTTTTAACCAACAAAGCTTATGGGTAGAACATGTAATGTGTTCTTGAAGGTGAACTTATCCTTTAACCTTTTCACAGCCAGATCTGTTTTTTGCATGTTTAAAAAAATTAATTTTAGGCCTGAAGATTACATAAAACCTCCAAACATTATATATTTTCTGTAAGCAGACACCCTAGAGAATAAAATGGTGGTAGTTCCAATTTTTTTTTATGTCGCACGATATTACCGCAAAAGTCTAGGAAACGCAACATTTAGTAAAAATTTTTTTAAAAGGTTCATTTCGGGGGCACAAAAACGCAATAAATTACCCACTTTTTGGTAAAATATAAAAGATGAGGTTGTGCCGTGTAAATAGATACCCAACGTGTCAAACCTTAAATTTGCATGTGCCCTGTGAAATGGCAACAAACTTGTGCCCTATATTTTCCATAGGCGACACTTTAAAAGCCCTCTATAGCTCATCAGTTTAGCATAATGAAGGAGGGCTGGTGCTAGAATTATCGCTCTCATTTCGGCGTGCACGGCGATGTGTAATGGGTAACGCAATCAACGTTTTTAGGCGTAGTCGCTCATTTACGTTTCTACTTGTGTAATTGTGGGGGGGGGGGGGAGATTTTTTTGTGCTTGGGTGCAACTTAAATTTTTTACAATTAAATATATATATATATATATATTTTTTTAAATTTATTTTTCTATACTCAACGTTTTTTTTCCCCATTACATAGGGGACAACAATTCCCTATGTGATGATTTCTTTGGTGACAGGTTCTGTTTAACCGCTTCAATGATGGCCACTTTTACCCCCTTCCTGCCCAGGCCAATTTTCAGCTTTCAACGCTGTCGTACTTTCAATGACAATTGCACGTTCATGTAATGCTGTACCCGGAACAATTTTTATTTATTTTTAGGCAGAGCTTTTTTTGGTAGTATTCAATTGACACTGGGTTTTTTATTTTTTGCAAAAAAAACAACGAAAAAATACATTTAAAAAAAAAAATGTCTTCGTTTCTGGTACAAAAGTTTTTGTAAAGAAGTAATTTTTCTCCTGCGCTGGTGGGGTCTGCGCTGATGGGGCTGCGCTGGTGGGACTGTACTGAGGGGTGCTGATGAGGCTGCACTGATAATCGGGGCGCAGATTATCTGTGCAGGTCTCCCCTGTGAAGAAAAGCCGCTGATCGGCTCTTCTCACCTCACGCTGTCAGTGTGAGGAGAGAAAAGCCGATAACCGGCATTTCCTTGTTTACATGTGATCAGCTGTGATTGGACACAGCTGATCGCATGGGTGAAGAGCCGTGACCCGGAGACAGTGCACCGCCGATCACCACGTTGCCAGCTCCCGCAGTGAGAGTTGGACTTCATATGACGACATCCCAGAACAGTAGAACCTACACCACAGCCATCATTTCCCTATATGGCAGGCAGAAGGTGGTTAATGAGACATCCAGGGTCTAAAAGATCCCGCAATGTCTCCTATGTGCTCCACTGAATGTAATGCACATCACACTGCATTGCAATGTAGACCCGGAAGTGATGTCACTTCCGGGTCAACAACAAGAAGGGGAGGAGATTGGACGTGTGTCCGCTCTCCTCTCTACCTGGTGGCACCAACTATGCTGGAGCCGGTGGTGGGGCAGTGTGCGGCAGCCCAGGCGCCAGGACAAAATTTCTTGTTGCCATTGCCTCCTGGCGCCTGGGGTTTGTCCAGCCCTGGTTTAGAGTATTAGAAGAGCTGAATTATTTATGTTAACTTGGGAAAGTTTGCTTGAGTACTCGAGTTTGCTGGAGTGCTGTCTACATGTGTGAAGACCGAGGCACTTTGACCTTCGATCACAGGATCTCTGCCATTCTGAAAGGTTAAAGTTCAGACCGGTTGATCCTTCCCATTAGCGTGGATCATGTGACATACGATTTTGAAAATGTTATAAGTAGCTCATAGACCCAATCAACTCTTTTTTTTTTTTTTTCTTTTTTTTTTTATGTGGTGGGGGTTAGGCTGGAGGTCCTCCATTACAGTCTACAAAGGGCAGATTTATTCTATTCATGTGTCACCGGCAGGGCTGGAGTTGGATGTATGGAACTTGAATGGATCCCAACAGCCTCCCCTCCTTCCTGGGGCTTATTGATGACACCGTTTTAAGATGTTAAAAAGGAATGAAAGACGACCTCCTTGAAGAGACCCAGCAGAGGACTCCAATCTTGCTGGGAGAAGGACGGGGGATGTGCCTGGAATGTCAATGAGGAGGAGATCATCGCCGGTCTTACTGCAGACTGAATCATGTGATCAGACCATCAAAGCTCCCCATATCCCGCCTGGGATCTTCTTCTCCATCTCCCTAATATTATTCTGTGCTTTGTTGGTGTTCAGATTCTGGACCGCCAATACACTCTGCACTGATAAATGCTTCACCTCCCATTTTCCGAGATTTTACTGCCTTGATTTATGTCTTGTGTAGAGCAAAGCACTCCGGGCATCATAGTCATATAACCTGCCTTGAGATGACAAGTTTACCGTTATTACCTGTCATCTTATAGGAGATGTACGAGGTATATAAAAAGATATACACTCACCGGCCACTTTATTAGGTACACCTTGCCAGTACCGGGTTGGACCCCCTTTTGCCTTCATTCTTCATAAATCCAACAAGGTGTGGGGAACGTTCCTCAGAGATTTTGCTCCATAGTGACATGATAGCATCACACAGTTGCTGCAGATTTGTCGGGTATACATCTGTGATGCCAATCTCCCATTCCACCACATGCCAAAGGTGCTCTATTGCAGTGTTCATCAACCCTGTCCTCAGGACCCACTAACAGTCCAGGTTTTAAGTATTACCTTGGGGAGATGCAGACTAGAATACTGCAATCACTGAGCAGAAAATGATATCACCTGTGATGTATTTCAGTTATCTTGCAAACCTGGCCTGTTAGTGGGCCCTGAGGACTGGGGTTGATGACCACTGCTCTATTGGATGAGATGTGGTGAATATGGAGACCATTGGAGTACAGTGACCTCATTGTCCAGTGGTGAGATGATTGGAGCTTTGTGACATGGGGCATTATCCTGCTGGAAGGAGCCATCAGAAGATGGGGACACTGGAGTCATAAAGGGATGGACATGGTCAGCAACTATACTCAGGGAGGCCGCAGTGTTCAAACGATGCTCAATTGGTACTAAGGGGTCTAAAGTGTGCCAAGAAAATATCCCCCCCACCATTACACCACCACCAGCCTGAACTGGTGATACAAGGCAGGATGGATCCATGTGCCAAATTCTGACCCCACCATCTGAGTGTCGCAGCAGAAATCCAGACTCGTCAGACCAGGCAACGTTTTTCCAATCTTCTATTGTCCAATTTTGGTGATCCTGTGCCAATTGTAGCCTCAGTTTCCTGTTCTTAGCTGACAGGAGTGGCACCCGGTGTGATCTTCTGCTGTTGTAGCCCATCTGCTTCAAAGTTCGAGGTGTTGTGTGTTCAGAGATGGTATTCTGCATACCTTGGGTGTAACGAGTGGTTATTTGAGTTACTGTTGCCTTTCCATCATCTCCAACCAGTCTGCCAGTTCTCCTCTGATATCAACAAGGCATTTTCCTCCACACAACTGCCGCTCACTGGATATTTTCTCTTTTTTGGACCATTCTTTGTAAACCCGAGGGATGGTTGTGTGTGGAAATCCTAGTATTTTTTAAATACTCAGACCAGTCCGTCTGCCACCAACAACCATGTCACGTTCAAAGTCACTTAAATCCCCTTTCTTCCCCATTCTGATGCTCGGTTTGAACTTCAGCAAGTCGTATTCACCACGTCTAGATGCCTAAATGCATTGAGTTGCTGCCATGTGATTGGCTAATTCGTAATTTGTGTTACCAAGCAATTGAACAGGTGTACCTAATAATGTGGCCGGTGAGTGTACATACCTCCATGCTGCAGCGCCGGTCTGATGCTGCAGCTGTCCCCTGCCAGTTCTAAGCCTATGAACAATCATTTGACTGCTGATTTGCTCAGCTCTTGAGCTTCTCAGTGCAAAGAGCAGTGACTGTCAGTCTCCGCTCTCCACTCTGCTCCTCCGGTGCTCACTGGAATACTGGGCGGGAGCAGCTGCCTTTGGCTCTTAGCTCTGAGGTCTCATGAGAGCAAAAGTAAATGCTCTTCTATGACCCACGAGACGTATGACCAAAAAAACTTTTAAGCTTGCTTGGTAGGATCTTTATTTTAATTTTTTTTTTTTATTAAGGCCCCTTTCACACTGGGGCGGGCATGTGCGGTGGCGGTATAGCGGCGCGATTTTTAGCGCCGCTATACCGTCGTATTTACCGCGATATACGGCCGCTAGTGGTGCAGTTTTAACCCCCGCTAGCGGGCGAAAAAGGGTTAATACCGCCCGCAAACCGTGGCTACAGCTGCGGTTTGCGAGCGGTATTACTGCGTCGTCCCATTGAATTCAATGGGAAGGAGCGGTATACACACCGCTCCAAAGATGCGGCTTGCAGGAGATTTTTTTTCTCTCTTGCCAGCGCATCGCCTCAGTGTGAAAGCCCTCGGGCTTTCACATTGAGAATGCTGAGGCAGGAGTATTTCAGGCGTTATTTATGCGCTATTTTTAGCGCTAAAATGCCTGAAATACGCCTCAGTGTGAAAGGGGCCTTAGGGTAATGTTTAGTCTGTTTATAGCGCTGCACAATTCTGGCTAAAATGAGAATCATGATTTTTTTGCTTAGAATAAAGATCATGATTCTCGCGGTGTAACATCATCTTTCACATTATACAAAAAAATTGGGTTAACTTTACTGTTTAGTTGTTTGTTTGTTTTTTTATTCATTAAAGTGTATTTTTTAAAAAAAAAGACGGTGTGACATAAAATATTGCAACAACCATCATTTTATTCTCTAGGGTCTCTGCTAAAAAAAATTAAAATATTTTATGTTTGGGTGTTCCAAGTAATTTTCTAGCAGAAAATAATAATTTTTACTTGTAAGCAACAAATGTCAGAAAAGGTTTGGTCTTTTAAATGGTTAAACTTCCTTCATCTACGCGCCGGAGTTCTTTCCATTGATAAAAGAACGAAGAGATACTTTGTTTCTACTTATTTGCGTGTTGTATTAAAACTTGGCAGGCTGCCTGGATTTTGTTTTTCCAGCTCTGAGAACTCTCTGCACTTGTTGGAGAGAATCGTGACATGCTGTTTTGAAGATCGGGAAGGGAAAAAGATGGCCATTTAGATTCTTCACGATTAATCATGCAGCTCTAGTCTGTTACTAACTTTTAGATGTACGCTATAGCAGGGTTCGACAAAACCCGGGCGCCTGGTCGCAAATGCAACTAGAATTAGCGACCTGGCGCCTGAGGCAGCACAGCTGAGGTTTCCTGTGTCTCCGTGCGCCCCGCGCGATCTCGTCGGGCCGCGCTGGCCGGTAATTGAGTCCGTGACTTTGCGGCCTTCTGCAGGCCTATGATTCATTCTGTAATCTGGCGCCCTCTTGTGGTGGCCGTTGGTATGACAAGACAACCAGCAATGCTTGCCTGTTTCACTGCCCGCCCATCTCCTTCCCTTCACTTAGAAGTTAACCCCCAAACATTATATATGTTTTTTATTCTAACACCCTAGAGAATAAAATGGCGGTCATTGCAATACTTTCTGTCACACCGTATTTGCGCAGCAGTCTTATAAGTGCACTTTTTGGAGGTAAAAATAAAAATTTTAATTAAAAAAATAAGACAGCAGTAAAGTTAGCCAAATTTTTTTTTTTATATTGTGAAAGATAATGTTAGGCTGAGTAAATTGATACTCAACATGTCACGCTTCAAATTGCGTCCCCTTGGGGAATGGCGACAAACTTTTACCCTTTTAAAATCTCCATAGGCGACATTTAAAAAATTCTACAGGTTGCATGTTTTGAATTACAGAGTAGGTCTAGGGCTAGAATTATTGCTCTCGCTCTACCGATCGCGGCGATACCTCACATGTGTGGTTTGAACACCGCTTCTGCACGCATCGGTCGTTAAAAAAAGAAAAAAAAACCTGGCTCCTAACTTTTTTAGCTGGCTCCTAGTTTCCAAGCAAATTTGTCAAGCCCTGTACTATAGCACCATAAGTATATGAGCACCCTTCCAAATGGTACAGCATGCAGAGACGTTGTAGACAGTTGTGTTTTTCCAACCCTGCGGTAAAAGTTTGCGGTAAGCCCTTTTCTTGCTCCGGCATGACTGTGCCCCTGTGTACAGAGCCAGCTCCATATAGACGTGTTATGATGAGTGTGGTATGGAGGCACCCGAGTCTCCTGCACAGAGCCCTTACCCACTGAACACCTTTGGGATGAATTGGAAAGTGAGCCAGGTCTTCCCATCCAGCGTTGGTACTAGAGCTGCACGATTAATCGTCAAGAATCGTTATCGCGATTTTTTTTTTTTTCCTGTTGCGATCTTGACAAAGTATTTCCCGATCTTTCTATGCAGAGAATTCTCTCTGCTCTGCTGAAGCCACAGCTGTAAAATCCGGGCAGTCTGCCAAGTATCAGAACATTCTTTATTAGTGGAACGTTAAGTGCCGGTTCACACAGGGGCAACCCGATTTGCTGCGCGACTTTGCAAGGCGACTTTGAGCAACTTACAACGCGACTTAAGTTGCCTCCAGGACAGGCGACTTTGGCTGTGGCCAATCACAGAATAATCGGCTCTGTGGGAGGGAGGGGTTTGCCTGGGTAAATGATATTCTTTTCCTGTAAAGTTGCTTCAGTTAAGATGGAGATCCGACTTGGGAGGCGACTTCCATTGAAATCAATGGGTACAAGTCGCCTAGAAGTCCTACAGGAACCTTTTCTGAAGACGGAGCGACTTCAGTAGTGTACATTAAGACGGCTCCATTCACTTCAATGAAGTTTCTCATGTCCAGCGACTTGGGGCAACTTGAGGTCTGACAAGTCAGATCCCAAGTCACTGTAGTGTGAACCGAACTAAGTCTAAACATTGTAACAATTTGTTCTTTACATCAAAGGAATAGACTTCTGTGTGTAAATGAGGAAAGTTTAACCACTTAAACGCCAAACCTTTTTCTGACATTTGTTGGTTTCAAGTTTAAAATATTTTTTTTTTTGCTAGAAAATTACTTAGAACCCCCAAACATTATAAGGATAGAGGATAGATATAGATAATTGTAGAGACCCTAGAGAATAAAATGGTGGTTGTTGCAATATTTTATATCGCACTATATTTGCGCAGCGGTCTTTCAAATGCAATTTTTTTGGGAAAAAATTACTTTAATGAATTAAAAAAAAAAAACTAACCAGTAAAGTAAGAAAAATTGTGAGATTTTTACGCCACGAGAATCATGATCTTTATTCTAAGCAAAAAAAAAAAATCATGAATCTGGTTTTGGCCAGAATCGTGCAGCTCTAGTTGGTATCTGATCTTACAAATGCTCTTTTGGCTGAATGGGATTAAATTTGCACACAGTCTCCTGCGTCTTGAGAAACGCAATCCCGGAAGAGTGTTATTGCTGCAAAAGGAAGGGCCGGTTGCGAATTGAATCCCACAATTTTGGAATTGGTTTGCTAAAAAGATCATGTAGTTGTGAAGGTCGGGTGCCCACAAACTCTTGGCAATATTGGGATTTGATTTGCTAAAACTGGAAAGCGCAAAATCTGGTGCAGCTGTGCCTAGAAACCAATCAGCTTCCAGGTTTTATTGTCAAAGCTTAATTGAACAAGCTGAGGTTGGAAGCTGATTGGCTCCCATGCACAGCTGCACCAGATTTTGCACTCTCCAAATTTAGCAAATCAACCCCAATAGTGTAATTTCAGAAAGATCAGTCTGATAGTTTTTAAGACCGCTTTCACACAGGGGGCACGTTCGCGGTAAAGCACTGCTCGTTTTAGCGGCACTTTTCGGCTGCTAGCAGGGCACTTTTAACCCCAAAGGAGGGGTTAAAAAACGCTTTAAAGGTGCTCATTCCAATGGGCAGGGTGTTAATATGGTGCTCCCAACCCACCCCAAAGATGCTGCTTGCAGGACTTTTCTGAACGTCCCGCAAGCGCACCGCCGGAGTGTGAAAAGTCATATTGGAATGAATGGGAAGTGGTTTTCAGATGCTTAGCAGAGGCTATTTTAAGCAGTAAAGTGCCAGAAAACCACCCCAGTGTGAAAGGGGTCTAACAATCTTATCAATGTTTAAGTGGTTGTAACCCCCCCCCCCCCCCAAAAAAAAATATATCCTGATCTTTTAAAGCATGTTATCTAGCACAGGGCTTGTGCTATGGTATTTACCCCTCTCTGTCCCAGAAAAAAAAACCTGGTTGATCCTGCCAGTTCCTGTGTCCCCCTGTCTGTGCTGACAACAGTAATCGTGGCTGCTGAGCCCTGATTACCGAAATTCATTCGTTTAAGAAACTCTTTCCAGTTTTCCATCCAGTCCCTTTGAACATTCTCGTCACTGCGGTCAAAAAGGACGATCGATTCAAACCCACTAATTATTAGAAAAACAAAGTAACTTTCTTAGAACATTCTTTCCCTAAAGCTGGCCATACATTGATCGTATCTCGGCCGGTTCAGCAGGGACCAGCCGAGATTCAATCCATCTGTGGGCAGGCTGGTTGTACTGAAGCCACTATATCTATGGGTAAGCTGGTTGTGCTGAAGTCGATCCATCTGTGGGCAGGCTGGTTGTACGGAGGTTGATTCATCTATAGGCAGGCTGGTTGTACGGTGGTTGATCTATCTATGGGCAAGCTGGTTGTACTGAAGTCGATCCATCTGTGGGCAGGCTGGTTGTACTTAACCACTTCAGCCCTGGACCATGTGGCTGGCCAAAGAACAGGCCACTTTTTGCGATTCGGCACTGTGGTGCTTTAACTGACAATTGCGCGGTCGTGCGACGCTGTACCCAAACAAAATTGACGTCCTTTTTCCACCACAAATGGAGCTTTCTTTTGGTGGTATTTGATCACCTCTGCGGTTTCTATTTTTTGCGCTATAAACAAAAATAGAGCGACAATTTTGGAAAAAATCCTATTATTTTTTTCTTTTTGCTATAATAAATATCCCCCAAAAATATATAAAAAAAACGAAATTTTCCCTCAGTTTAGGCCGATACGTATTCTTCTACATATGTTTGGTAAAAAAAATGCAATAACCGTTTATTGATTGGTTTGCGCAAAAGTTATAACGTCTACAAAATAGGGGATAGTTTTATGGCATTTTTATTATTTTTTTTACTAGTAATGGCGGCGATCTGCGATTTTTATTGTGACTGCGACATTATGGCGGACACATCGGACATTTTTGACACCATTTTGGGACCATTGTCATTTTTACAGCGATCAGTGCTATAAAAATGCACTGATTACTGTGTAAATGACACTGGAAGGGGAGGGGTTAACCACTAGGGGCGAGGAAGGGGTTAAGTGTAACCTAGGGAGTGATTCTTACTGTTAGGGGGTGTGGCTACGAGTGACACGTCACTGATCGCTGCTCCTGATGAGAGGTAACAGACGATCAGTGACATGTCACCAGGAAGAACGGGGAGATGTCGTGTTTACACGGACATCTCCCCGGTCCTAAGCTCTGTGACCCGATCGTGGGACACCGGCGGACATCAAATCCACGGGTCCCGCGGGCACGGTCACGGAGCTCGCGACCACACGGCGGCAAATTAAAGGGGGACGTATATATACGCCCATTTGCGCAGCCGTGCCAGTCTGTCGACATAAAAAAATTGTGCGGTGGTCAGCAAGCGGTTAAGTCGATCCACCTATGGGCAGGCTCGTTGTACTTAAAGAGGGATTCCACCCGCAATTTTCTTTTTTTTTTTAAAGTCAGCAGCTACAAACACAGTAGCTGCTGACTTTTAATAAGGAAACTTACCTGTCCTACTCGCCCACGATGATGGGCCCCCCCCCCCCAGATGCCGATCCGAATCATTGCAAGTCCCGCGCCGCCATCCTCAGTAAGGGAAACAGGCAGTGAAGCTTGCGGCTTTACTGCCCGTTTCCTACTGCGCATTGTGAATGGGCGGTTGCTCTCTGGGATACACACCGTTCCCAGAAGGCAGCGCGCCCCATTCACAAGAAGGAGGATGCGGAAGAAGGCCCACCGCGGACAAGGAAGAGGCAGATTAGGGACTTCCGCATAGCAACCGCTATTTCGGGTGAGTAAAAATGTATTTATTTTTTTTCAAATTTTTTTTTTTTTTGCAGCATTTTTGTGTAATTTTTTTTTTTTTCAGGGTGGAACTCCACTTTAAGTCGATCCATCTATGGGCAGGCTGGTTGTACTGACGTTGATCCATCTATGGGCAGACTGGTTTTACTGAAGTCGAACAGTAACCAGCCTGTAAAACATTTTTTTTTTTCATGCAATTACT
Source organism: Rana muscosa (assembly GCA_029206835.1). Classification (NCBI taxonomy): domain Eukaryota; kingdom Metazoa; phylum Chordata; class Amphibia; order Anura; family Ranidae; genus Rana; species Rana muscosa. Next base: position 288,979,036 of record CM055124.1, read on the forward strand.
GCCGGCGACTGTAGCAGGGAAGGCTTCTCTCCAGCAGGGATTCCCCCATCAATACTGTGACTGTGTTGATGGGGTAATCAAGCAAATTTCTTTCCTTCCACAATCTATGGGCTGGTTTTAGAATTCTTTCATTCTGCCATATTTAGCTCATAAATTGGACTTGCTGGGTGTTGATTTCTGCCCCCCCTGTTCATAGTCTTATGCCTGTTTTCTATGTATGTGTGTCTCGTGTACTGCATGCTTATTATACAATCTAAGATAGGGGTGTAGGATAAAGGGTTAATGAGGGGGTCGCTGGGTTGCGGGGGGTGTGGGCATCTCTGCCATGTATATATTTGTTTTATTAACACTCGTGTCTCAGAGGAGCTGTTTGATCCGCCCCCCCCCCCCCCCCCTCCAGTGTCTGCTAATTATTTCATCACGCCCCCTCACTGATTACCATCCAGAAGAATGAGGTCATACGCCCGGATCTGCCCCTCCAATTGATGGTGTTCTGTAGATAACACGGGTTGTGTCTCCCCCATACAGTATCTCTGTGACTTGTGGTCTCGTGGGACCAGATAAAACCTTCTAGCTGAATGCCTCTTCCATACAAGGCCATAGGGAGCCATGCTTGTTAATGGGAAGCCGTGTCTTGTCATTGCACAGTCCTTCCCTACAATGGAGGCCGCGCTCTATTATCATCACTACCATCTGCTGGGTCTTTTCTCTTTCCAGCTTTATATAAAACACATTAAATATTATCAGCGTGTAATTGGACTTCAGTCCTCCCTTTTTTTAATGGACGATGTTCAGAGACCCCAGAGGCTGAGCAGAGATTTAATGAATATCGGGGTAGATTGTGCCTTGCAGTAGTCGTGTTGCTTTAATAATAATGTTTGTGGTCATCAATGGGAGAAGTGCAATTAGCCGATGCAGGCAAGAGTGTACCTGCGGGGGTTGTAGAGCGTACATCTGAAACATGGCCCACGGGGTCTTATTCAGGTCAGCCTCACAGGCATACCTAGGCTGGCCATACATTATGCAATTTTTCTTGTACAATTTTCCTTTAGATTTACCAAACCATATAATATGAGGTCAAACCTAAACTCTTTGAATTTGTATGCAACCAGGCAGTCCCTTGCACAACATACCATATTTATTTATGTTTAGGAGGGAATTTTAAGGAAAAAAACTTTTAGGAGGGAAGATTAAGGATAAAAACTTACATTTAAATGCCCATCATTGCAGCCTTGCCCGATGTCCATCCGCAGCCTTGCCCGATGTCCATCCGCAGCCTTGCCCGGTGTCCATCCGCAGCCTTGCCCGGTGTCCATCCGCAGCCTTGCCCGGTGTCCATCCGCAGCCTTGCCCGGTGTCCATCCGCAGCATGATCGTTTAAATTTTACCGCCGCGGCTCAGAGATATACAGAGCCGGATGTCCTGTGTACTCGGCTCCTCTCGCAGTCCTGCCCAGTCCCGCCCCTTGGCCAGGCTCCTATGATGGACATAACACAGGTCCAATGGCGGGACTGGGCGTGACTGCGAGCGGAGCCGAGCCTAGCCGAGTACACAGTACACTTGGCTATGTGTATATCGGCGGCGCTTGCTTCTCTCTTCCCCTTAGAGACAGCGGGGATCGGCGTATAACACGCACCCACGATTTTCCCCTGATTTTAATTTAATTTTAATTTGATTTTCCCCTGACTTTTTTTTTCCACAAATAGAGCTTTTTTTTGGTGGTATTTGATCACTTCTGCGGTTTTTATTTTTTGCGCTATAAACAAAAAAAGAGCGTCAATTATGAAAAAAAAAACACAATATCTTTTACTTTGTGCTATAATAAATATCCCATTTAAAACCAACAAACAAATGTTTTTCTCAGTTTAGGCCGATATGTATTCTGCATATTTTTGGTAAAAAATCGCAATAAGCGTATATTGATTGGTTTGCGCAAAAGTTTTATAGCGTCTACAAACTATGGGAAAGATTTATATGGCATTTCTATTTTTTTACTAGTAATGACGGTGATCTGCGATTTTTTTTTTTTTTTTTTTGCGGTATTGCGATGTTGCAGCGGACAGGTCGGACACTTTTGACACATTTTTGGGACCATTGACATTTACAGAGCGAGTAGTGCTATAAATATGCACTGATTACTATGTAAATGTCACTGGCAGGGAAGGGGTTAACACTAGGGGGCGATCAACGGGTTAACTGTGTTCCCTATTGTGTGTTCTAACTAGGAGAGATGACAGATTGTGGTTTCTACTTTGTAGAAACACACGATCTGTCTTCTCTCCTCAGACAGCACAGGGATTTATTTACACACACAAACACCCGTGCTGTCGCTCATGCACACAAAGCTCACACGCCCTCTGGTGGCCCTGCTGGGCGAAGCCGTATATATATGGGCTTTCGCCTAGGAGAGCCATTCTGCCGCAGTATATCTGCGTGAGCCGGCCGGGAACCGGTTAATAAAGTATTCAATATTAGACCTACATTATGGATGCCCAAATCTATTGGTCCTCTTTCACACGAAGGGCCCAATCAGGTCCACCTGTCAGTTATTTTTCAGGCAGACATGATCGGACCCTCTATTTACCCCTATGGACCGGCGGGTGTAAACAGACTTGTGTCTGTTTACACTCTCCTACCTCCAATCTGATCCAGAAAGGGATCTGTGCCCCTCACTCTAGGGCAGTGATGGCGAACCTCGGCACCCCATATGTTTTGGAACTACATTTCCCATGATGCTCAACTACACTGCAGAGTTCATGAGCATCATGGGAAATGTAGTTCCAAAACATCTGGGGTGCCGAGGTTCACCATCACTGCTCCAGGTGGATCAGAACAGTGGTTCTCAACCTCAGTCCTCATGTACCCCCAACAGGCCATGTTTGCAGGCTCTCCTTTATCTTGCACAGGTGCTTTAAATCAGAGCCAATGGCTTGGTATTTTGGACAGGTTTTTTTTATCTAAGGCTGCTTTCACTCGGGGTCGGCGGTAAAGCGCCGCTAATTTTTTTAGCAGCGCTTTACTGGTGTTTTTGAGGATGTATACGGCCGCTAGCGGGGAGCTTTTAACCCCCGCTAGTGGACGAAAAAGGGTTAAACCCCACCTGCAAAGCGCCGCTGCAGTGGCGCTTTGCCGATAGTTTGCCCGCGCTGCCCATTCATTTCAATGGGCAGGAGCGGTGTATACACCGCTCCAAAGATGGTGCTTGCAGGAGTTTTTTTTAAAGTCCTGCCAGCGCATAGCCTCCGTGTCCAAGCAATTCAGGCTTTCACTCGGAGACTGCAGGGGAGCCATTTTTCAGGCGCTATTTTTACCACCAAAAGCGCCTGAAAAACTCCCCAGTGTGAAAGGGGTCTAATGCCTCGTTTCCACTGAGCGGAATGGTTCGGGTCGGTACAGTTTGGAACGGTTTGAATGGTCCGGTCTATTCTGGTGAGCGTTTCCACTGCAAGTCGGACAGTCTGGGGCCATTCAGGGTTTAGAAAAAATGCCTAGCGTGTCCGCCAATCAGTGGAATGTATTGTAGCTCCGCCCTAACCGAACCGTTCCATTTTCTATGGCCCCACATCTGAAGCAGGACCCAGAATGGTGCGGTATGGTTCAGTTTTATGGCACGATTTCATAATGGAAACACCCAAAATAGCATACCATACCGAACCTTACCGAACCGATCCGTTCAGTGGAAACGAGGCATAAGAGTCCCAAAACATGGCCTGTTGGGGGTACTTGAAAACAGAGTTGAAACACTGGATCAGAGGGATGTAAACAGACAGCGGAATCCATTTACATAAAGCAGAGTGGGCTCTGTCCGTGTCAGCTCTGCGTAAACTCAGTGGGCACGGACCTCTCGCCCGCCCGCTCTGCTCTGGTCAGCAGGGCATTAGTGGACAGATCCCCTGCTGATCTAATCGGAGTCCACTCCTTGTGAAAGGGACCCTAAAGAGAAGACTAAATCTCAAGCTGGCCCATGTGTACAAAGGGGGGTTCATGTTTTCAGCCACAGTGTGGTAAACTAGTCCAGGCGGTGGTTTTGGCCCATCATTGGGTCAAGATTTCCCATTGACTTACCCAACTGGAGCCAACGCAAACCACCGGACCCGTTTCTTTGACTCGGCAGAAAGGTGTCTTTTCTGTTTTAGAAGCCTTGTTTAAAAAAATAAAACCGCTGCCACAGAACTCTGCCCACCAACTTCTGCAGGAATTTCCTTTATTTTAACTGGATTTGGAATTCCCGATTTCCCCCAGGAAGGTTTCTCCATCACATACGGACAAGTACTATGTAGTTCAGCTTTCTATGATTGCTCTGAATCGGCAAGGAAATCTTCTCCGGGAAGCTGCCATGGCATGATCTCCAGCTTGCAGTATAGAAGATGAATAATAGAAACCTCTGCAATGAACTTTGAATGGGAATTGTTTGAGTTTTGGTGTTTGTCCCTTTGATGAAGCCATCCCTGGGAATCCGCATGTCTCGGCCTGAACAAAGCTCTGTTCTGCATGGAGAAGAGCAAACATTCTGCTAAATTGGGAGCTCAGATGTCTTTGTTGTATCTCTCTGCTCTCCTCCCGTGAATGATGGTCTATTGTGACGCTGCCACCTGGCAGGCCTGAGGAAATTGTCTGATCCATCCAGGTGAAACGTGAGCCAGTTAAAAAAAAAAAAAAAAAAAACCTTATGGGCAAAACGGCGAACCTGATTATACAAACGACAGCATTAAATCAGCATCTTCCCTACTGGCTGTCATTACCGTCGCTGCTCTGCTGTAACATGCTCTGCATAATGCTGGGGGGTCCAAGCTCACGTTAATGAGGCATATTAATAATTATTCAATTGTGCTTAATGTAAAGTGTAATTAAAAATGTGGGGAGAGCGTGGGCTGTGGTTATCTGCTTCATGAATGTTAGAAACGTAGTGTGCTGTATGCGTTTATCGCCCGTGTATGGTGAATTGCCGAGGTTGGCATACCGTATATACTCGAGTATAAGCCGAGTTTTTCAGCACATTTTTTTGTGCTGAAAATGCCCCCCTCGGCTTATACTCGAGTCACCTTTTTGCACCTGATCTCCCGGATTTTGGGGACCCGGTACCGGCCGGCCGTAGGTCCCCTGGACCCCAAACTTGGCACACATGTAGCCCCACTCTTCCTCTACAAGTGTGCAAAGCTTGTTGTCCGGAGGACCTACAGCCGGGGAGCACCGATTTTTCAAAGCCGGGCACCTCTTCCATAGACTCCCATGTTAAATGGTCATTTATCCGGTAAGTTTGGGGACCTGGTACTGGCCGGTCCTATGTCCCTGGACCCGAAACTTGGCACACATGTAGCCCCATTTCTCCTCTATAAGTGTGCAAAGTTTTTTGTCTAGGGGACCTATGGCTGGGGAGCACCGATTTTTCAAAGCTGGGCACCCCTTCTATAGACTCCCATGTTAAACGTCAGTCTAGTCATGGACACAGTGAGGCATGGGCACAGTCAGGCATGCAGATGGACACAGTGAGGCATGGGCACAGTCAGGCATGCACATGGACACAGTGAGGCATGGGCACAGTCAGGCATGCACATGGACACAGTGAGGCATGGGCACAGTCAGGCATGCACATGGACACAGTGAGGCATGGGCACAGTCAGGCATGCACATGGACACAGTGAGGCAAAGTGAGGCATGCAGATGGACACCCTAGGCTTATACTCAAGTCAATACGTTTTCCCATTTTTTTTGTGGTAAAATTGGGTGCCTCGGCTTATATTCGGGTCGGCTTATACTCGAGTATATACTGTAATCTGATAATAGGTCTGCCACTGATTGTGCTACATCTATACCCCACTAGTGCCCGTGTGCCACCATTGCCATTCTTTTGGTTGGACTGCATCGCCTCTGGTGATTATTCCAACTTTTTTGCTTGGTTTTCCTGGTTTTCTGAAATGTTCTTTTTTTTAGGGTAGATTTGATTTATATCATTAATAAAAAGGCTTGATTTAAATCAACTTGATTTGAAGGGGAGGTTAAACCCTCCTATCGTTTTCAGCCAAGGAAGCTGCCATCTTGGCCTCTGTTTAAACGTCGACTGGCACGGTGCTGCACATGTGATCAGTTATGACACCAGCCATTGGATGGTTTGACAGTTTGGTTGAGAGCACAACCAATGTGAAAGTTACATTCCTGGTAGGTGCCGGAAATGTAACTATTTTTGAAACTGTTAAATCTCTCGGTTTACTTCCACTTTAAGATCCCTTTTGCACTGGGGCGTTTTTCAGGCGCTTTGGCGTTAAAAAAAAGGGCCTGAAAGAAGCCTCATCTGCAATCCCAATGTGAAAGCCCGAGTGCTTTCAGAGCCCTTTCACACTGCTAGCGCCCAAAAAACGCTGGTACAGCTCCGCTAAGACCCCTTTCACACTGGGGCGTTTCTCAGGCGCTTTGGCGTTAAAAAAAGCGCCTCAATGGGAAGGGGCGCTTTAGGAGCGGTGTATTCAACGCTCCTAAAGCGCTGCAAAAAAGCTGCTTGCAAGACTTTTTTGGACGCCCTGCCAGCGCAGCGCCTCAGTGTGAAAGTACTCGGGCTTTCACATTGGGATTGCAGATGAGGCTTCTTTCAGGCGCTTTATAGGCACTTTTTTTTAACGCTAAGACCCCTTTCACACTGGGGCGTTTTTCAGGCGCTTCAGTGTGAAAGCACTTGGGCTTTCACATTGGGATTGCAGATGCAGCTTCTTTCAGGCGCTTTTTTTTTAATGCTAAAGCGCCTGAAAAACGCCCCAGTGTGAAAGGGATCTAACTCATAATTTTTAAAGAGCAACTGTCATCTCTGACCCGCTGTTGACTCACCGACAGTCTCATTAACTTTAATGGGATGGCTGGTGATGCAGCGGGGACACAACAAGGTGAGGGACGTGGCGGCAGCAGATAAGTGGATGACCGCTAACAGGCGCTGCCATGATGGATCTGAAATCACAGGTTCTCTTTAAATGTCAGGACCTATCCTTGCTGGTAATTAGAATCTTTAATATTTTTAAACAAAATGAAGGTTTCCTATTTAGAATAATAAGCTGTCAGGTTAGTAAAACAGTGATATCAGAACCGATTCAATCATACAGTTTGTAGTGTACATAGATTTGCAAAACAACAGAATAAAGAAATATTTCTGAACTTTGTTTTATCTCATGGTTGCTGTGAAATGTGTGAATGCATCAATGCAGTGCATGTTATCTCAGCTTGTAGAGCTTGGATTCATTGAATGTAAATATTGCAGAATATACAGCCTCTTGCTACATAACTAAGCTCCATTTCATGCTGAATAAACTTGGTTTTCTATTTAGGATACATTAATAATTGTCCTTAGATTAGAGCTGCACGATTCTGGCTAAAATGAGAATCACATTTTTTTTGCGTAACATCATCTTTCACATTATACAAAAAAATTGGCCCAACTTTACTGTTTCGTTGTTTTACATTCATTAAAGTGTATTTTGTTTTTTGTTTTTTTTTTACAAAAAAATTCAATTTGAAAGACCGCTGCGCATATACAGTGTGACATAAAATATTGCAACAACCGCCATTTTATTCTCTAGGGTCTCTGCAAAAAAATTTTTTGGGGCTTCCAAGTAAATTTTGTGGTTAATCTTCCCTCATTTACAGACCAACGTTTATTCCTTTGATCTAAAGAACAAAACGTTACATGATTATAGGCTGAGGAATGTTGTGATACTTGGCAGACTGCCTGTTTTTTGTTTGTTTTTTTGACAGCTGTCTGCTTCAGCAGAGAATTCTCTGCATAGAAAGAATCGAGAAAATGCTTTAAGATCGCGAGGGGGAATAAAATCGCCATTTGTGCAGCTCTACTTTAGATAGATGTTTACTCCAAAAGCATTTTATTAAAATAAATTTGATAAAAATTACAAAAAAATCTTATTTTTAATAAAAAATAAAATCCAATGAAAATAAAAAATCTTTTTTTTTTTTTCTGGTTTTTATTTTTCTTCTTTTTTTTTTTTTTTTTTTTTGTTGTAAATCATCGATTTTTTTTCCACCCTGGTTTTTTTCAGCAGTTTCAGAATTTATTGTTTAACTTATTTGCCACACAGTGTGTATTGTAAGTTCTTGCCAGAACAGGAATAGAGAAAATCTTTCAATGGGGATACTTGTTCTGGTAACTGCTCCACACAGGGTGACCGTGCAGAACCGGGCATGGTAAGTTAATGGAGTTTGCATGTTCTCCTCCCTGTGTCTGCGTGGGTTTCCTCCCAGGTACTCCGGTTTCCTTCCACACTCCAAAAAACATGCTGGTAGGTTAATTGGATCCTGATTAAATTGGCCCCTAGTATGTGTATGTATGAATGTGAGTTAGGGATCTTGGATTGTAAGCTCCTCGAGGGCAGGGACTGATGTGAATGTACAATGTATATGTAAAGTGCTGTGTAAATTGACAGCGCTATATAAGTACCTGAAATAAATAATAACATAATAAAGATCCACTTCAGGCAGCCCACAGGCCATACCGGTGACTGGTCCTTTTGGCCTCTGTTTGCTTTGTTTGGGTTCAGCATCCACAGTACAGGTACCCGGCATAGACCCCAACTGTCCCTGATTTTGAGGGACTGTCCCGGATTTGGAGCAATGCCTCTCTGTCCTTCTTTCCTCCTCATTTGTCCCTCATTTTGGTCTGATCTGTATAAAATGCACTACTTATCTATCAAAAAGTGTTTCCCAGTGCTAAACCTTTCATCCACTTTCTAAATTGTTGCATTTGTGAATTCCAGAAGCCAATATAAAGGAATAGTAGTAGTAAAAAAAAAAGCACTTGTGGGTTTAACCAATCTTGTTTTTTTGTACAATTCTCCTTTAAAGCGGAGGTTCACCTTACATAGAAACTTTATATTCCCAATATCTTAACACTATTTACATTAGTATGTCACTTACCTTTTTTAATTTCGGAGGCTCTAATTGTAGATAAGCAGCTGTGTTTCGTTCCACTTCCTGGTCTTCCTCCCGCGGGAGTAGGCGGGTCTTTCTGTTTCCCCGGCGGCGCTAAGTGTGCTGGGATGTCGGCGCAATGTCTCCTGGGAGCAAAGTGTCATGCTTCCCAGGAGACGCCGTCCAGCGAAATCACATGACTCATATACCCCGTCATACGCGCATTCACCGCTACCCGGAAGTCTGTGCTTGTGGGCTTCACGATGCCCACAAGCAAAATGGGAAAGACAGGAACACTTTTTATAAATCTTTCTTTTTACCGAAAACGGACGTGGGACGATTGAAAGCGCAGGACAAGTGAGTACTTATTAGTCATCTGTAACCACATGTAGTAGACATAAAAAAAAAAAAGTATGGACCGCGGAACCTCCGCTTTAAGGGGGAGTGACAGGGGGTGTGTCCTATGCCTGCATACTTTTGCTGATAGGTGTCCCTCATTCCCATCTCAAAAAGTTGGGAGGTGTGTCTTAGGGAAAACAAATTATGATAATGTAATGTTTTTACCGGGCTGTTTTTTTTTTGCCTTCCTCTGGATCAACTGTGGGTATAGAATTGGGTATATGGGATTGTACGATATTTTTTAGGGCTGTTACTGATTAAAATTTTCGTGTTCGATTAATCATTTTTTTTTTTTTTTAAATCGATTAATCGACTAATTTCTATTAATTATAACTCATCATGCAAGCAGAAAAACAGTCGGTTAGTACGGACCAAATACTTCCTTCACGTCTCCTTGTTACTCGGCAAGGGCACCGGATCAATAGTATAAAGAAAAGATCTAAGTGCTCACTGTATAACATAAAAAATTTATTAATGTGTTTAACACAAACTACTCACATAAAAACAATAGAATACAGCATGTGAAAAATGGGGAAAAATGGGGGAAGGGGAAACTTGGGACTTTAAATGAGGCATTGACCGGGTAAGGTCGGTTGCCTCCATCCCTATCTAATTTGAAGAACAACTAAAGGTTGGGACTTTAAATGAAGCAGGCAGGTGTAGGTAATTAAATTTATTGGAAATCAATGAAAGGTTGCATGAAGGTAATCATGAAAAACAAGGAAACCAATGATTCAATGGATATACATACAGCAATAACAATTGGCCACACACTGATAAAATTTCACAAATCACATGGCACAAGTGATCTTAAAGGGGAGCTCCGCCGGAAAAAAAAAATTAAAAGCCAGCAGCTACAGCTACAGCAGCTGCTGGCTTTTAATATTTGGACACTTACCTGTCCTGGAGTCCAGCGACGTCCGCAGCAGAGGACGAGCGACCGCTCGTCGCTCTGCTGCTCCCTCCGCCATCCTCGCTGAGGGAACCAGGAAGTGAAGCCCTGCGGCTTCATGCCCGGTTCCCTACGGCGCATGCGCGAGTCGCGCTGCGCCGTTCTGATTGGTGCTCCTGTGTTCTGGGAGCCGAGTGTCTCCCAGAACACCAAGGGAAGTCTGCGGGAAGTGACGTAACTCCCGCAGATTCCCGGAGACAGGACTCCCGGATGTGGGTGAAAATACCTGTCTTAGACAGGTATCTTCACCCCCCTCCCCCCTGAAAGGTGTCAATTGTGACACCGGAGGGGGGGAGGGTTCCAAATAGCAAAAGTTGCTATTTAGGGTGGAGCTCCACTTTAAGGTAAAACATGTAGTGGGCATGAAAACATGGCATATAGTAGCTCTATGCATTTCGTGGATTCATCCACTCTTCAGGAGCATGCGCATGGAAAACTGACAGCATGTATCATATGTCTCTTCCAAGGACAGCAGCGTGTGACGTCATACGCAGCTCCTCCCCCCGTACGCGTTTCGTTCCTTAGAACTTTCTTAGCGGGGCGGAGCTACGGCGTCACCCGTCAGACCACTAATAGAGAACCGTCGCCATAGCTACGGCTGAAGCCCGACACAGCGAGGCACTCCTGAAATGTCACACGTCAACCTACTGCAGCGCGCCACTGTCATAGCAACAGCAGAGGCCACGCCGGACGGTACAAATCCACAGCTTATCAGCCAATGGGACAAAATATACACTGTCCAGGCTGTCCGGTGACATCATGGACATCGACGTCACCAGACTCCTCTCCCCTTCTCTTCGTTGGCAGACGGAGGCACTTGGGGAAGGGGGGAGGAGTCCGGTGACGTCGATGTCTGTGACGTCACTGGATCTCCGACGGAACTCCCTGAAGACCCGGAAGCCGGCGGAGAGGTGAGTACCGATCAAAAGAATTTTGAACGAGCAAAAAAATTAAAGATTAATCAAGGAATTTAATCTTTTAATATCCACAGCCCTAATATATATATATATATTTCTCTTGTCATCCATGGACTGACACAGCGTGTCTTATACACCTTTACACGTGGGTTATGTCCCTGCTTGCAGGAGAAGACCTAGGCAGAATGTGAGATGTTATACATACATTCTAAACAGCCAGAGCTGAACAGCCCCGCCCAGGGGGGCGGTCCCTCCGGCATAACCCTCCCACTGCAGTCAGCAGACCTCAGTTTTTTTCTGCCTAACAGAAGGAGAAGACGTGGCTCTCTCAGGAGCCAGTCTCCTGACCTATTTTTATTCCTTTGGGAATTTTTTTCCTATTTTATTCTTTTGAGATCTTCTATCAACTGTCGGCTGGGCAACAGGTTGGGTACAAGATATCCTCGTAGTCTTCCCTGTCCGACCATCGAGCGTGCTGATCCTCGCCTTGTGTGCGTGAGACTCAGTTCACGACATGCCCCACGACTCCAGGGGTGGCCGGTGGGCTTCCAGCTCCGCGGTCCTCTCAAGATAGAACAGTCCGGCTGTATCTTTCGCGGTGGACCGGGCCGACAGCTACTCAGTACCGCACTGTGATAGTTCTGTCAGAAACACACCAGCGGGTCCCTCAGGGGACGGGTAAGTAGTCTCTCCTGGCTGCAGGTGAGTACATGCTGTGTGTTTCTTGTGTGGGGGGATTTCCCTGTCTCCCCCTGTGTTTTTTAATGTCACTCTCTGTTCACTAGTGCTGGCGCTGTACTGTGGGGGGTGCCTGGGGGCCATACTGTCCTGGGGGGGGGGGGCTCATGCTGCTCTGCATTCGCTGGGGCTGTTTTGTTTTTGGATGTGAAGGGCCTGGGCACCGTTCGGCGCCATGTTTTGTGTGTGTGCTGATTTTTACATTGGCGGCCATCTTGCCGGGGCCCGCCGGAGCACATTGCGGCGGCCATTTTCTTGTAGCCGCATGTTTTTCTGGCACTAGTTTGGCCTCTAGCGCCGCTGGGAATGGCGCGAATCTCCTCACACTCTCTCCTCTCAGCTCACTCACGCTGAGCGGCGCAGTGAGACAGAGCGGCGTAACCGAGCGGTCCTGGTCAGGTTGGTGGGTTCCCTGGGCATTCCCCTACTTCAGTCAGCACAGCCTGTGGGTGGTCTGAGAGGGACATTATGGAGTCAGAGTCATCAGCTTCCCCTCACATGCCAGAGGCAGCAGCCAGTGCTCCAGCACCTGCGGTCCCTATGGACCAGTTGTCGGCAGTCCTGGAATCATTTCTGACCAGGATGGAAGCTGTGTGTGAGCACAAGGGAGCAAAAAAGCGCCCTCTCCCCACTTTATCTCCACAAGGGGAGTGCTCTGATTCAGATATGGGCTATTGCTGCTCAGGACCCTAGCTCTGAATATTTGGATGGTTTTGAACAGGACATTCCTTGTGAGGAAGACTCCAGTTCTGAGTCACTAAATGACAGGGCGCTTGTTAGTGAACTCATTGATGCTGTGAGGGACACTCTCAAGCTAAATGCTGCGACCGCAGAACCTCAGGCGGATACAGTCTCCTTTTTGGTTCTTTTAAGACCAAGCCTTCTAAAAAGGTTTTTCCATATGTACCTTTCTTTGACCAGCTCATTGACCAGGTCTGGGAAAAGCCGCAGAAGACTTTTATGGTCCCGCGGCGTTTGTCTATTAGATACCCCTTTGAAGACGGCCTGCTTAAAAAGTGGGCTTCTTCCCCGGTGGTCGACCCTCCAGTCGCCCGTTTAAACAAGGCCACCACTCTCCCGATGGAGGGGACTCCTGCATTTAAGGACCCCACTGACAGGAGGTCAGAAGTTGTGAGTAGAGCCATGTTCGCCTTGTTGGGATCCGCCCTACGGCCCGTAGTAGCGGCGACCCTTGTGTCTCAGACACTCACGGAATGGGCAAAGATTTTTCACCAAACTGTGCAGGAGTATAACCTTCCTCCAGACACTATTGCTCTGGCCCACCTGATGGTGCAGGGTCTGATATATGTGTGCGACGCCACGTTGGACGCGGCCCCTTTAATATCCAGGGCCTCTGTCTCGGCGGTGGTATTGCGTCGTCTCATCTGGTTGAAATGCTGGTCTGCTGACCTAGCCTCTAAGAAGCTCCTGACGGATCTGCCTTTTAAGGGTGGTAGACTTTTTGGTGCTGCTCTGGATGACATCATCAAGGATGTCACGGGAGGTAAAAGCACTCTCCTTCCTCAAACTATCAAGGGTAAGGAGGCCCGACGTAAACCGGGTCCTTCCTTTCCAGCAAAAAAGGGTTTTTTCCGTCCGTCAGAGTCCACGGGTAAGCCATCCCAGACTGACAACAGTGCGGCTGGCGGGCACAAGCGCCCCTGGGTGCGTAAGCCGAACAAGCCGGCTCCCAAGCCCGCCTCCGCGTGAAGTCTTGCCCCCGCCCGTCTCTGGGGTGGGGGGACGACTTTGCAGGTTCACGGATCGATGGACCTCCCGGATCTCCGACCGGTGGGTGTGCGAGGTGGTCACCTCAGGATACAGAATAGAGTTCCGCTCCTGGCCCCCAGACAGATTCTTTCCCTCAAATCTCCCTCTCCTTCCTGCCCGTCGGGCAGCCCTCTTGGGGGCTGTACAGGATTTGATCGGGTCCGGAGTAATTGTGCCGGTTCCGTCCCAGGAGAGGTTTCAGGGGTTCTACTCGAATCTGTTTGTTGTTCCAAAAAAGGACGGGGTTCGGCCAATCCTGGACCTCAAGGCCCTGAATGCCTTCGTGAAGGTGCAAAAATTCCGCATGGAATCCATTTGCACGGTGGTCGCTACACTCCATCAAGGGGATTTTCTGGCATCCTTGGACATCAAGGACGCCTACTTGCATGTTCCGATCTGCGCAAGCCACCAGAAGTTTCTGCGCTTTGCGGTCGGCGAAGTCCACTATCAATTTGTGGCTCTTCCCTTCGGCCTAGCCTCGGCACCGAGGGTGTTCACCAAGGTGCTTGCTCCGGTCCTAGCTTTGCTGAGACAGCGGGGCATTGCTATCGTGGGCTATCTGGACGATTTCCTTCTAAGAGCAGACAGTGGCTCAGAATTGGAAGAAAGTGTGACTATCGTCAGTCAGACCCTCAGGGAGTTTGGGTGGCTCCTGAACGTTCAGAAGTCGGTTCTAGTCCCGACTCAGCGTCTGGAGTATCTAGGTCTGATTCTGGACTTCTTGGAGGCAAGAGTCTTCCTACCTCCAGACAAACTACTGACACTTCAGTCTGCAGTACGGGTGCTGACGTCCCGAAAATGGTCGTCAATCGGCTTTTGCATGAGAGTCCTGGGACTCATGGTGGCCTCCTTCGAGGCCGTTCCTTATGCCCAAGCGCACACCAGGGCTTTACAGAAAGAGATCTTGTCCACTTGGGACAAATCCCCGTTGTCCTTGGATCTTCAGATCCAGGTGAGTCACCTGGTCAGGGCGTCCCTGACGTGGTGGTTGAGGTCCCCGGCTCTTCGGTCCGGGAAGTCGTTCCTCCCCATCCAATGGACGGTGATCACGACGGACGCCAGCCTGACGGGCTGGGGGGGGAGTCTGGGGAGTCCTGTCGGCCCAAGGGCTTTGGACTCCGGACGAAGCCCTCTTACCGATCAATGTGCTGGAGATACGGGCAATCAGACTGTGCCTCTCCTCATGGTCGGAGAAACTACAGGGTCACTCCATCAGGATCCAATCGGACAACGCTACAGCAGTGGCGTATGTCAACCATCAAGGGGGGACTCGGAGCTCAGCTGCGGCTTCCGAGGTCGCCCGCATCCTGAGGTGGGCCGAAAGAAGCGTGCCGGCTCTGTCGGCCGTCTACATTCCGGGCGTAGACAATTGGCAGGCGGACTATCTAAGTCGCCAGACGCTGGACCAGGGAGAGTGGTCCTTGCACCCGGAGGTCTTTCAACTCCTTTGCAGACGGTGGGGCACGCCGGATGTGGACCTGATGGCCTCTCGACTCAATCGCAAGGTGTTGAGGTTTGTGGCCAGATCCAGGGATCCCTGGGCGGATGCCTCGGATGCGTTGGTGGCCCCATGGGGTCAATATCACCTGATATACGTTTATCCTCCGCTGCAGTTGCTCCCTCACCTGCTCCGCAGGGTAGCGACCGAGGGAATTCCGGTGATCCTCATTGCTCCGGATTGGCCTCGGCGTCACTGGTACGCCGATCTGGTACGTCTTGTCGCAGACGTTCCCTGGCGGTTACCAATACGGGGGGACCTTCTGTCTCAAGGTCCTATATTTCATCCTGCTTTACAGTCTCTGGTTTTAACGGCATGGTTATTGAAAGCCAGGTGCTGAGAGACCGAGGTCTCTCGGATTCGGTCATTTCGACCATGTTAAGGGCACGGAAGTCTTCCTCCAGAAAGATCTATCACCGTACTTGGAGAGCTTACATCGCCATGTGCGAAGAGCTGGACTGGCGCCCACGAACGTATTCCGTTCCCAGAATCCTGCATTTTCTGCAGCGTGGCGTGACCCAAAAGCTCGCTTTGAGTACCATTAAGGGTCAGATTTCGGCCTTGGCCATCTTCTTTCAGCGACCGCTGGCGGGTCATCCCTTGGTTAGCACCTTTGTGCAGGGGGTTCGCCATGTGCTCCCCCCTGTCAAGCCTCCTCTCCCCCCGTGGGATCTGAATTTGGTGCTCTCGGTCCTCCAGGAACCTCCCCTTGAGAATATTAGAGATATTCCCCTCTTGACTTTGTCTCAGAAGGTGGCCTTCTTGGTGGCCATTACTTCCATTAGACGAGTGTCTGAGTTGGCGGCCTTGTCCTGCAAGTCGCCCTTTTTGGTCATCCATAAGGATAAGGCGGTGTTACGTCCGCGACCTTCTTTTCTGCCAAAGGTGGTCTCGGCCTTCCACTTAAATGAGGACATTGTCCTCCCGTCCTTGTGTCCTCACCCATCGCATCCCAGAGAGTTTGCGCTTCACACTTTGGATGTGGTACGAGCCTTGCGGGTGTACCTGTCTGCTACTGCCTCTATTCGGAAGTCTGACTCACTATTTGTGGCTGTCTCTGGTCCAAAACAGGGCCAAGCGGTTTCGTCTGCCACCATTTCTAGGTGGATCAGACAAACCGTCATTCAAGCTTATGCTCTCAAGGGGCGGGCGCCCCCCTTTCCGGTTACGGCACATTCCACCAGGGCAATTGGTGCTTCCTGGGCTTTCCGACATCAAGCGTCGGTTGCACAAGTGTGCAAGGCGGCGACCTGGTCGTCTGTTCATACCTTTTCTAAGTTTTATAAGGTTGATGTGGCTGCATCTTCGGATGCTTCCTTCGGCCGCAAGGTGTTGCAGGCCGCTGTTTGATGTTGCAACTCCTCCGTTGAGGAGCTCTGCCTTGTTTGGAGTGAAGTTTTTGGTTTTCCATTTATACTGCTCCCATCCCTCTTGACACTGCTTTGGGACATCCCACGTGTAAAGGTGTATAAGACACGCTGTGTCAGTCCATGGATGACAAGAGAAAATAGGATTTTTGTACTCACCGTAAAATCCGTTTCTCTGGCATCCATGAACTGACACGGCACCCACCCTTCTTTTCGAGTTTGTACTGCTTTGTTACGAACTGAGGTCTGCTGACTGCAGTGGGAGGGTTATGCCGGAGGGACCGCCCCCCTGGGCGGGGCTGTTCAGGTCTGGCTGTTTAGAATGTATGTATAACATCTCACATTCTGCCTAGGTCTTCTCCTGCAAGCAGGGACATAACCCACGTGTAAAGGTGTATAAGACACGCTGTGTCAGTCCATGGATGCCAGAGAAACGGATTTTACGGTGAGTACAAAAATCCTATTTTTTTTTATAGTTGAACTGGATGGACTTTGTGTCTTTTTTCAACCTGACTAACTATGTAACTATTTGAGGTCTTCTGAATGTAATACAATACTCGGTGTGAGCGGATTTTAGTTTTCACATCGCTCTTGGCTTTCTTGAACAAATCCCAATAGTGGGTCAAAAACACTTCTCTCTTCTGGTGTCTCAGTGACAAGTGCATGCTTGGTCCTGCCGGCTCAGCGTGTTTTTCCATAACCTATATTGTTTTCTCCGTTTGCATTGTATTACTGCTTCTTCTCCCAGCAGCCCCGGACAGGTCAGGTACACCAAGTGATTATTAAGACTTTGTAATGGACAACTAACTTGTGATGTTTTGGTTTCTCTCTGTCTCTCTGATCTGACCTTCTCTCCCATGTTACTGACACAGGTTTATTTTCTCTCCCTTTAGAGAGTTTTGAGGTGACAGTCACCAAAGAAGGTGATAACGGGTTCTTTCTCTCCTCTTATGACTTATTAACCCCACTAACTTTTTTGGTTCTGAAAACAACAAAAAACTGGGGAATCAGCACTTGGCTCCTTCAGCGCCATACAGCCTGCTGCAGAGCGTTGCTCGCCAGTACTGGCGCTGAAAGGGTTAAACAGAAGATACTCTGATCCCTTTTTTATATAATCTTCTGTTTTTTATTTTTCATTTTTTCATTTGGATCATTTTAATTTCTAATTCCAAATGAATTGTTATGTGATGAAAATCCCCATGTTGATTAGAAATATCTAGCGATCAGACATCCGTTTCAGGACAATGATTGGATTAGCTAGCTTGAGGTATGTTTGCTTATGTTTCAGGATGTTCGTAAGTACCATTGTACAGGGGAGGGGGGGGGAGCATTACAGCACAGCCTGGCCCATATTGACCATTGTCACATGTTTTGGGAATGAATGGGAACACGTGCAAGCCAAAGTTTGTATTTTTGTTATCAGGTAATCTATTTTTATAAATTTTTAAAAATGTTGTGCTGCCTGCAGTAACCAGTCAAATTCTAGCTGTGATCTTCTGTTGTTCATTGAAAAAATGGGACAGAAATTGGTTGCTACAGACAGCACAGACACTCCTCTACTCTTTAGACCCCTTTCACACTGAAGGCGCTTTTCAGGCGTTTTTGTGCCTGTAAAGCACCTCTCAAGCCTCCCCAGTGTGAAAGCCCAAATGCTTTCACACTGGTGCGGTGCGCTTGCAGGACGGCAAAAAAGTTCTGCAAGCAGGAACTTATTGGGGCAGTGCGGGAGCGGTGTATACACCCCTCCTCCACTGCTCCTGTCATTGAAGTCAATGGGCAGCGATGCCGAAGCACCTGCAAAACGCTTTGGCAGCGGCTCTTTGCGTGCGGTTTTAACCCTTTCCTCGGCTGCTAGCAGGGTTAAAAGCGCCACTATAACAGCGGTAAGACCCCCTTCACACTGCTAGTGTGGCCGAGGAAAAGGCTAAGACTGCCCACAAAGCGGCGTTGCCCATTGATTTTAATGGCAGGGGCAGTTTAGGAGTGTCGTATACACCGCTCCCGGACTGCCCCAAAGATGCTGCTTTTTTCCCATCCTGCAAGCGCACCGCCCCAGTGTAAAAGCACTCGGTGGGGGACTCGGGTAAGGATCGGGGGGGGGGGGGTACACGGGTTTTTACCTTCATGCATAGAATGCATGAAGGTAAACAACCTTCAGCCCACGTTCACACTGAGGGCGGGTTTCAAATTGTGCTGCACTCGCATAATTTCAAAGCTGCATTTCAGTCAGATGCTGGGGGGGGGGGGGGTGATTTGACAGACATCTGTGTGGCTTTATGTGCACAGATGTTTGTAGAAATCGCCCCCGAAGTCGCCAAAAGTAGCGCAGAAGCTACTTTTGGGAATTGGTGCAGCGCCACAAAGTCGGCGTTGCAACAAATTGGCCCAATGTGAACGTGGGCTCAGCCTTTACAACCACTTTAATTCCTCATATACAGTTGGTAAACAAAGCCAATCAGATAATTCATCTATGGCAGCGTTTCTCAACCCTGTCCTCAAGTACCCCCAACAGGCCATGTTTGCAGGTTTTCCTTTATCTTGCACAGGTGCTTTAAGTCAATGGCTTGGTGTTTTGGACAGCTATTTTGTCTAAGAGAAATTCCCAAAACATGGCCTGTTGGGGTACTTGAGGAGAGGGTTGAGAACCACTGTTCTATGTCACTGGTCTCCAAACTCTGGCCTGTGGGCTGGATGCTTACTTTTTTTGTACAAACTTTATTTGCAATGTACAACATGGTACATTGTGCTGCGATAAAATGAGCCATGTCTGCATGTTATCGCAGATCGCTGCAGTGCAGATCTGGGCTGCGTTGCAGTGTGAATAGGACACATAGAAACAGTTGTTTTCTGTGTGTCTTTGCGGTGGGTTGCGTTCTTCCAGTGCGGATCAAGTTTGTGAAAAAATTAAGAGTCAAAGACTCTGATTTGGACTTTGTAGGCAAAATGGACGAGAGTATAATAAAAAAAAAAATTTTTTATTAATAACGAATCGCTCACAAACAGATCAAGTATAGAAAGAATTAAAAAAACATACATTAAACACAGAAAGATACATAAAACTATGATGTGAACAGAAGATCGACACCAAATAGACGTGAGCCAACGCGTTTCGCTGTTTCACTTCGTCAGGACACACTTGGGGATGATCGAAAAGAACAGGTCTCACTATCTTATAAGCAGGGTTTAAACACTTTGGGAAGAAATATTTTCGTTCCTTTGCTACACAACATTTGGCCGCTAGCAATGGTAGAATACCTTTTTTTCTTTCCTCTTTATATGATGAACCTTGAGGTCCAATCTGGAGTCTCCCATACGGGTTAATTGTGTGCTGATAGTGAGACCTGTTCTTTTTGATCATCCCCAAGTGTGTCCTGATGAAGCGAAATAGCGAAACGTGTTGACTCACAGGGGCTCACTGCTGTCCATTTGTGTCAACCTTCTGTTCACATCCTAGTTTTATGTATCTTTCTGTGTTTAATGCATGTTTTCTTTTCACTCTTTCTATACTTGATCTGTTTGTGAGCGATTCGTTATTAATAAAATACAATTTTTTATTATATGGTCGTCCATTTTGCCTACAAAGTCCGACCCAGAGTCTTTGACTCTTCATTTTTTCACAAACTTGATCCGATACGGATGTGGCTTCCAGTGCGGAATAACACCGTGGGTCACCACACTGGCCCTGAATGTTCTATAAACCTGATGACGAGGACAGAGTCGGCTAGTCGGGCTCTCAGGGCAGCAATGTTACCAGCCCTCTGTAAAATCCTTTTTATAGGATGCCTTCCCTATGCATCTATTTTTATTAGCGTCGTCCTCCTATAACTAGAATTGTATATTGGGAACAAACGTCATACCTCTTCCAGCTCTGCCTTCTTGTTAAATAGCTTTTGAAATGGATGTCTGAGCCGCTGATATTTCTAAATTACAAAGTTTTTTTATTTTTATTTATTATTTGCTTTTGATTCCCTGATTAGCCAGGTTCATTGCACAGGAAGACTTCACCTATATTTTAGTGTTCTTTCCTCTGCTCCATTCCCTATAACAGATTCTGAAACTGTAAAGGTGCTGGAGGTGTCGCTGAAGCTTCCTCATCTCTCACGCTCCGCATTTATAACCTTCTGCACTGGTGAAAGGGTCAGTCTACCCATCGCCGATACTTGTTTGAGTAAATTCTGGCGAGATGAACATTCCACTAGTTTCTTGCATCTCCAGCAAACCCAGAAGGTGCCATTTTTGCCGTCTGATATTCATGTTCTGCCCTCTTGCCTGGGACATTTCACTCTGCTGGAACTTGTATGTTCTGTAGAAGCCAGCAGAGTCCGTACAGAGGAAGGAAGGCATGAAAGCCTTGATGATGAGGTATCGTTGACTAAAGCCTCGTACACACGACCGTTTTTCTCGGCAAGAACCAGCAAGGAAATTGCCGGCAGAGCTTTCTTGCCGAGTACACCGTGCGTGTGTACGAGGCTTTCAGGTTTTTCGCCTGAAACCTCTGGCCAGAACCTCGACGAGAAAAATAGAGAACCTGCTCTCTATTTTCTCGTCTGGATTCTGGTCGGCCTGTTTCCTGATGAGAAACCCGAGAGTGTGTACGCTTACCTATCTCCGTGGAAACCCGCGCATGCTCGAAATGACTTTGACGCATGCGCGGTAGCTTCCTAGGCATAGGTAGGGTGTAGCAAGATGGCGCGACGGCATCCAATGTGACGAGCGCACGCTCGTCGTAGTCAATGACGTCACCACGTTGGTTCCATTCAAAAGAACGGTGGTTCTTTTGAATCGAGCGTGTGTACACTCGGCCGGGTCAAGATTCTCGTCTGGGGAAAAACAACTGTTTTTTTCCTGACGAGATTCTCAGTCGTGTGTACTAGGCTTAAGTTCCTCAGACGTATAAGAATCCAGTGGGTGGTTCATCTCACCAGTATTCACCCATAACTAACACTACTATTGAGTGGACTGACCCTTTAAATCAGCATTGCCATTGCTTGGCAGAGAACAGTCTCCCTTCTGTGAACATCAGCCTCCAGGCTGCATGCCTACTTTCATCATCTCTCTTCTCTTTCTCGCTCTTCTTCTTTTTTTTCTTTTTTTTTGGTCTTTTTTTTTTGGGTCGAAATTTCAAGTACTCCTGTGAAATGCCTGTCTATACATTTTATTATTTCTCTTTTATACTCCTGCATGAGTGGATGCAATATAACTTGGACTTGCTTGATAGGCAGGCATCTGCTATATGTTCAACTAGGACAATCACCTCATCGTTTAATAAAAAAAATAAAAGCACAATGCTTCTGCCTTGTCCACAGACCCTCACACCCCCCCCTGGCTGCTGAAAGTCATGTTTTCTCTCTTCTTTTGGTTATGTCCGTATCACTGTGTTTGATAATTTTGCCCCGTTTGTGTGCGTGTGTCTTACCTGCCTTTCCTCAGCTTGGTTTCCTTTTTTTTTTTTTGAGGGGAACCCTGGCAGAGAAAGGGTTAAACCTGCCCAGCTGCAGGCCATAACCTCATTCTAATGTCGTTTCCGTTAGGTGAAATCTGCGGCTTTAAGATCCATGACCAGGACGTGCCATTTGAGGCCGTGGTGGTAGACAAGTCCACCGGAGAGGGAGTTATCCGCTCTACGCAGAAACTGGACTGCGAACTGCAGAAAGATTACACGTTTACCATCCAGGCCTATGACTGCGGGAAAGGACAAGATGGAGCCAGTGCCAAAAAGTCTCACAAGTAAGAACAATGGTGGTAAAGGTGATGGCGGTGTATTTGGGTGTAGGGTCTCTTACCCATTTTTGTAAGGGCTTATAAAAGAGGTGGCTGCTTGTCATCCTGGGATTAACAGATGATTGCGCGTCTTTGGGCAGCATGGTGGTTTGTTATAGCATGAGTAGTCCTGTAGTCGGTGCTGATGGAAGACTGGCCATGCATGGATTTGCATACCCTTGTTCTGGTGGCAATCTCAATTCTGGTTCGGCAGTTGTCTGTTACCCAAATGATGACTGAAATGTGATGGGTCGCGATCCCTCCCACTGACGCCCAAGGGTGGGGTCGCGATCCCTCCCACTGACGCCCAAGGGTGGGGTCGCGATCCCTCCCACTGACGCCCAAGGGTGGGGTCGCGATCCCTCCCACTGACGCCCAAGGGTGGGGTCGCGATCCCTCCCACTGACGCCCAAGGGTGGGGTCGCGATCCCTCCCACTGACGCCCAAGGGTGGGGTCGCGATCCCTCCCACTGACGCCCAAGGGTGGGGTCGCGATCCCTCCCACTGACGCCCAAGGGTGGGGTCGCGATCCCCACATTTGGCATCTCCATAGTACATTTTATACAGGATCCACTCTCACCCCAGGAAGGTGTAGGGTTGGTGTAGCTTTCGAACAACTGGTGTTCACATCCCATTTTCTCTTAATTTTTATGTCTTGGATAATAATAATAAACTTTCATGTGATTTGCTCATCTTATTTGACGTTCTTCCTGATATCGGCTACTTTTATAAAAAAAATTATTTGCCCATTACATCTGATACCTGCAGCTAATTTCCAGCACAGATCCAGTCACTCCTCATTAAAGATTAAAAGGCCACTTTAGTGCGTATAAATAAATAAGTGTGTTATGTGACGCACGCAGTAATTTATGTACATATTTTGCTGTACGTTTGTAATAACATTTGTGCCACTTTATGAAGTGTTGTCTTCAATCACCCATAGGGATATCACATATACCTAATTGTATTGCACAACATTTATTGGTGTAATTTACTGATTACAAAGAAACATGAATTGCCCAAAAAAAGAAAATATATATCTTTGTTACACTTTGGCCACCAGCCTTATAATTTGACCTGCCTGTCACGGCATGAGGGTGTTTAGGATCCGTACTATACCAGATACCATAGCTAGTAGGGATGCACTGATCTATTGCCTGCTGAAAATGGCATGCTACATCCCATTGACTTCAGTGGACAAACCCCCCCCTGTTGACTTCAGTGCACAAACGACCCCCCCCCCCCTGTTGACGTCAGTGCGCAAACGCCCCCACATTCATAAAAATAAAATCTAAAAACTGTCCGTTTTTTCAGATCTGGTTTTCGGCCAAATGCATCCTGAATTTTTTATTTTTTTTTTAGCTCTGGAATTTTCATTTCATTGCACCACTAATACCTAGTTCACTGTGCCTCATTTATAAACTTTATGAAATGTTCTGTAGGCAGATTCGGGGTCTGAGATCAGGTTAGGCAAGGAAAGGGAACTGACAGCGTACCAGCGTTGTGGGGACAGCAAACTTGTCAAAGCACCTGTGATGATCTACTAGACTAGATTCTTATATAGCAGGTGGCAGGTTTCTCAGGTACAGGAGCGGTTTTGGTGACAAAGGTGTATGCGGTCATCTGGAGATGCCAGCTGTCAAGCATATACCGTATTTTGAACTCTCGTGACGGGATCACTTAAAAGAAGTCTTAATTTTTCATACGAATGAGCTTTTGTACACTTGGCTTGGTATGTCAGGGTACTGGAGGGGTAGCCGAGTTGTCGTGCCGTCCCAGCGGGACACCTATTCTCCCCGGAATTTTCTTTCCACTTATTAGACCCCAGTGAGTGGGTGTGTGTGTGCAGGTTGTCTCATCCATTATGCATTATTGTCTTGCTGCAGGGCGACTGTACACATCCAAGTGAATGACGTGAACGAATATGCTCCAGTCTTCAAGGAAAAATCATACAAAGCCACGGTCATCGAAGGAAAGAAGTATGACAACATCCTTAAAGTGGAAGCTGTGGATGCTGACTGCTCCCCTCAGTTCAGCCAGATCTGCAGCTACGAGATCGTGACTCCTGATGTACCATTCACCATTGACAAAGATGGTAAGTTCACCGTCACTAGTGTCTTTCTTTTCCCCCGGATAGAATGGGGAAGGTATATACAGTGAAATTCCAGTAATACCCTAAATAAGCCTAAACCTACTCCCACCCCCATTCTAAGACTACCTACCCTGTAAAAGAAAAGATGCCTATACTTAGTCTGAAATCGCTCCAGTCCGTTCACATGACCGGCTTCGGTGTAGAGGAGGGACAACCGACAACAGCTATAGTAAGCCTATGGGTGATGTCACCACCCCGGCTGTCGCTGCCTCTCCTCTACACTGAAGACTGCGCTGGAAACCGATCATGTGACCAGACCAGAGCGGCTTCGGAATGGGTAAGTATAGACCTCTTTTCTTTACAGGCCAATTTCTTCCTCGTGATCACTTCCTTCTCTTTGAAAGCCAGAACTTGACAAAGCAAACCTGCCTTCTGTTCCTTGTTTACAGCCACAATCCACCGTGACAGAAGGTGTCATACCGTGCTGTGTTTGTCAGGTTCTGATGGTAAATACCATGTTTACCAAGTGATACATGTGATTCTGCATGAGGTGATATTGGGACTTTGTTAAATTTTAATTTATTAAAGAGATTGTAAAGGCAGAAGGTGTTTTTATCTTAAAGCGGAGGTCCACTCAGAAAAAAAAATACATTAAAAATCCCAAAAAAAGAAAAAGAAAACAATTAATAGAATTTTTTATTTTTTTTTAGACTCACCCGAAATGCCTGTTGATATGCGGAAGTCTCCTAATCTGCCTTCTGCTGTGCCTCTTCCTTGTCCTCGGATTCAGAACTTCCGTTTCCTCTTCTTGTGAATGGGGCGCGCTGCCTTCTGGGAACTGCGTGTATCCCAGGAGGCAAGCCGCCCATTCACAAAGCGCCGTGCGAGTGGCGCATGCGCAGTAGGAAACGGGCAGTGAAGCCGCAAGGCTTCACAGCCTGTTTCCCTAAGTCAGGATGGAGGAGCCGGGAGCCTGGCAGCAGCGATCGATCGCCATGGCAGGACCGACATCGCGGGCGAGTAGGACAGGTAAGTGTCCTTATCAAAAGTCAGCAGCTACACTGTTAGTAGCTGCTGACTTTTAAAAAAAAAAAAAATAGAAGCTGCACCTCTGCTTTAAAGTGATTGTAAGGCTTCGTGTTTTTTTTTTTTTTTATTTAAATAACAAACATATCATACTTGCCTCCACTGTGCAGTCTGTTTTGCACAGAGTGGCCCCGATCCTCGGCTACTGAGGCCCCCCCCCCCCCCCCGGCGGCGCTCGTGGCTCCTTCCCGCATCGTATAACCCCCTAGGAGAAGCGCTTTCCCGGGGAGTTACCTTGCAGCTGCGCTCCCGAGTCCAGCATTTGCGTCCATAGACGCAGAGTGCCGGACTCGGCCCCGGCACCCGCGTCATTGGATTTGATTGACAGCAGCGAGAGCCAATGGCTGCGCTACTATCAGTTGTTCCAATCAAGAGCTGAGGCAACGGGCAGAGGGGATGAGCGCGTCTCCGGTGTGTGGATCACAGGACTCAGGTGAGTAAAACGGGGGGGCTGGGGGGTGCATAGGATGCATTAGGGGGAAAAAACACGAGGGTTTACAACCCCTTTACAGCCTTTTGGGTGCAGCAGCCCCCCCTCAGCCTCTTCAATACTTACCTGAGCCCATCTTTATCCAGCGATGTTGCAGGAGTGTCTAAGCTGCCTGGGACTCCCTCCTCCACCCTCCCTTCATTGGCTGAGCAGCGTGGCACAATTGGCTCCCGCTGCTGTCAATCAAAATCATTCAGCCAATCAGTAGAGAGGGGTCAGGCCGAGTCGGGGCTCCATATCTGCATGGAAACAGGGAGCTGTGACTCGACTCGGGTGTCCCTATAGCAAGCTGCATGCTGTGGGGGCAATTAACAGGAGGGAGGGGCCAGGATTACAGAAGAGGGACCCGAGAAGAGGAGGATTGGGGCTGCTCTGTGCAAAAAACAACTGCAACAGAGCAGGCAAGTATAACATGTTTGTTATTTAAAAAAAAGACTTTACAATCACTTTAAGTTGCTGTAAAAATGTGAATGGCAGTTGAGGGAAAAAAAGTTGTAGAACGTTTTTATTTCAACAATTTTTTGCCTTTTTAGTTTTTACAGCCGGCTCAGCATTGCAATCATATACAGATGTGTACTGGGTAGAAGGGTGTGGTGAACTCCGCTTTAGTTTCCTAACCTTATAATAGAGTACTTACCATTGTCATTAAAAGAACACTTTCTTAGGATTAGCTGTGCAAGTTACGCAAACTGTTTGCACTATATAAATCCCGTCTTTGTGTCACCTGGTTGTTGAGACACAATGTTGGAGTAAATGTCTCCAATGGTGTAGTACAATGGTGTAGTAGCGGTGAAAGACAGTTTACCTATCAGCAGTTCAGTTGTGCATTTGTTAAAGTGGTTGTAAACCTCCCAAAAAAAAAAAAAGCAGCAAAAATAGCGGCGCTTTGCCGCCGACGCCTCAGTGTGAAAGCGGCCTTAGGCTTTGACTTTTCACTTATTACTTTTCATCCAGATTGTGTGTAAAAAGTGCATTAGATTGTAAGCTCCTTTGGTAGCTGAGGTTGATGGAAGCGTTTTTTAAAAAAAAGTAAAGGATCTATGATGTAACTATGAAGCAAACACTCTTCCCCGACACCATAATAGTGTATTGTATGTGCCATGTAAGCCTTTCACACACTAAGCTCCTCTATGCAGAACCTTCCAGCTCCATGTGGTGTGTCAGTGCAGCTCTGCAAATCTTTTGTCTGTTTGCTGTGACCTTTGTGACCGGATCGCCCTGGAATGTAAATGTGGGACTCGTTGATGTGAACCCCGACCTGTATTGTGAAAAGGGGGACGCATGTCTATAGTAATAATTATCTCATGTTCTTATGAAGTTTACGGAAGATCTCTGTTGCACTGTTGGCTTCTACATTGCCTTCTTGATGCAATCCCAATGTAAATTCAGAAAATCCCTTTCTGTGGTAATGCAGACATTGCAGATGATGAAGGTGGGGTTCTGAAGACTCTCAACCTGCATGTCGTAATTGACCCTGGCTGGGGGAGTCAGATACCATGGCTTCCAGTAACTTGTTTGGCTGTACTTCTGTGGATCTGTGACGTCAGCAGACTTCAGACCGCCGTCTGCTGAAAAGGGGTCACGGGAGTGCAGAATAAACTGTTCTCCTGTGACTCCTTTTCAGCAGACAGCGGGCTAAAGTCTGCTGATGTCACAGAGCTGGTCCAGGCTCGGACAAGATTGCGACAATGGAGTCCGGATCCATCCACATGCCTGGACCGGCTCAGCCTCTCGGCGAGCCGCACCTGCCCCCTCCACAGTCCAGTGCTCCAGTGAGCGTGGGGGGGGGGGGGGCAGAGCAGAGAGCCGGTTATTGACAGTCACCAGCTCTCTGCTCGGGGAGCTGTGAGAACCGAGCAATCTGCAGTGTTTGATCGCTCAGTTCTCAGTTTAACACGATCCAAAAATGAACGACAGATTGTCCGAATTTATTGAAGACAATGAAGTTCATCCCACACCAGTGAGCCAACCTCCACCATAGGTTCACCAAAAAGGCTTATTAGAACTACATGACCCTGTAAATCATTGAAAGCTCATGTAAGACATGTTAGTATAAAAATCCACCTCAATGGCACACCCTGGGTATCATCAATTGGTTGTAGACCAAGCCCAGGATCAATTTAAGATATTCTGTTGCATGTGCGTGAGGCCCAAAAATCTCTCCAAAAATCCTCAGCAGAACACCTGGTAATCTGATCTCGCCCCAAGAATCTCATGCAGTTGCACTCGGTTAAAATGGAGAGAGACTCATGCTCTGCATAGTGTAAAACTGTCAAAGACTATTTATTAGAAATCAAAATTACACTCCTGAATAAACTGTAAAAACTGCACTGTTCCACCTTTGCCGGTGCATGATGACGTCACAAAGATGGCGCTGGAATTCTTGGTCTGGTAAGTATGTATTTCTCTTTAATTGGTAGGTACAGTATTTGTAGCTGCTGACTTTAAATTTTGGTTCAAATGGTTGAGGCTCCGGTTTTTAGCATTTCGGCCCATTTACCTATGTATTCACCCATTTCACACAAGTTTGTGATGGGGATATAGAAAACACTAAAAGGTTATTTTAGACTAGATCTATTAATATATATAATATATATATATATATATATTGTGTGTGTGTGTGTGTGTGTGTGTGTGTGTGTGTGTATATATATTTTGCACTACTTTAGTCTTTAATGGTTGGTAAGATGATGCCATTTTGCCTCAATGTTTCAGGTTACATCAAGAATACAGAGAAGCTGAATTACGGTAAAGAGCGCCAGTACAAGCTTACAGTGACCGCCTATGACTGCGGGAAGAAAAGGGCCACAGAGGACATTCTGGTCAAAATCAACATTAAACCAACATGCAAAGCAAGCTGGCAAGGTGAGGAACTATCTGTCCTCTTACTTTTTACATCAAGATGCTTTCTCTGTTGGGTTCTGTGTTATTGGGGTGCAACCCATTGATTCAGACACATGAAGCTGGATAGAGTGAAGAAGGTGGTGACACATCCATGGAATAAAATCAACCTCTTTATTGAATGTCCATTAAAAGATGAAACATGACAAACACAAGGTCCGCAGATGCTCAGACGCGTTTCACACTCCCGTGCTTGCTTGTATTGTAATGAGCAAGCACGGGCGTGTGAAACGCGTCTACTGAGCATCTGTGGACCTTGTGTTTGTCATGTTTCATCTTTTAATGGATATTCAATAAAGGTTGATTTTATTCCCTGGATGTGTCACCACCTTTTTCACTCTCTAGGAATGATTTTGGCTGCGGACCAGGCAGGCACCCAGGTTCTCACAGCAGTGTATTGCATCTCGCAGGCTGCTATGAAGCGGTGAAGCTGGATACACATATAACTTTGTGATTGAACAATTCTGGATTTCTCACGCCCCCCATTTTAAGTCCAAATGTCCTATAACTGCATACCGTATATACTCGAGTATAAGTCGACCCGAGTATAAGCCGAGGCACCTAATTTTACCACAAAAAACTGGGAAAACTTATTGACTCGAGTATAAGCCTAGGGTGTCCATCTGCATGCCTCACTGTGCCCATGCCTCACTGTGCCCATGCCTCACTGTGCCCATGCCTCACTGTGCCCATGCCTCACTGTGCCCATGCCTCACTGTGCCCATGCCTCACTGTCACTGTGCCCAATCTCCATACCTGATCTCCGGCGCTGTGTGACTAGACTGACGTTTAACATAGGAGTCTATGGAAGGGGTTCCCGGCTTTGAAAAATCGGTGCTCCCCGGCCGTAGATAAAGCGTGGGGCTACATGTGTGCCAAGTTTGGGGTCCGGGGGACTTGGGGCCGGCCAGTATCGGGTCCCCAAAATCACCGGAGAAATTACCGTTTAACATGGGAGTCTATGGAAGGAGTGCCCGGGTTTGAAAAATCGGTGCTCCCCGGCCGTAGGTTCTCCGTACAACAAACTTGGCACACTTGTAGAGGAAGAGTGGGGCTACATGTGTGCCAAGCTTGGGGTCCAGGGGACCTTCGGCCGGCCGGGATCAGGCGCACAAAGTTGAAGATGGACACAGACTCGAGTATAAGCCGAGGGGGGCATTTTCAGCACAAAAAAAGTGCTGAAAAACTCGGCTTATACTCGAGTATATATGGTATGTCGTATTGTTTTAATCAGATGCAGTCTAATTATCCATTGGGATTGGATTGTATGGTATATCAGTGTGTTTGGAAGGCAAAATGTAAGCAAAATAAACCTCATCTTTCTTGTGTAACGTGTTGGAATAACACATTGCTGCAGTTGACCAGTTTTTAAGGTTACGATGACATGCTGCCCTCTTCTTTTGTGAAATATACAGGCTACAGTAAGAGAGTGGAGTACGAGCCTGGCACTGGGTCCCTGGCATTATTCCCTGGCATGCATCTGGAGACCTGCGATGAACCAATCACGTCAATTCAAGCAACGGTGCAGTTGGAAACCAGCCACATCGGCAAAGGCTGTGACAGAGACACGTACTCTGAGAAGTCTATCCACAGACTATGCGGTAAGAGTCTGAAGCTGCCATCTGGTGTCCTTGTATTAGATGAACCCCATAGCAGAGGTCGTTCAAACTGCAGAGATTGGTCATGATCAGTACGTAATCCAGCAAGAGGCATGATGGAGAGATGTTACATGAGGGGACACACTGTACATGAAACAATACCTTTGTCTGTAGGCTGATAACATATACTGAGAGTTCCCTTATCCCCCCCCCCCACCAAATAATTTTATTAACAGCTATAATAACATGCACGTTATTTGGTTTAGTATTAATAGACCATTCCGACCAGAGCAATTCATTGCTGCGTGTTTAACTCCGACTCGTTACCGTGATTTGCATTGCATATTAATATGTGTTGGGCTAAGCAAGCCCAGTACTGGGACAGGTTCATCCAGCACCCAGGTCAAGGATGGGGAACTGCACCCCTCCCCCATGGCTGATGCATGACATAGAATGTAGGGCCGAAACAACTAATCGACAACTAATCGATTATGAAAATCGTTGTCAACTTCATAATCGATTAATCGTCCAGCCAAATAGTTGGCCTGCATACAGAATGTATTATTTGTTTATCAGGAAATACAGTGCAGCACACATACAGTTCAGTACACCATCCATACATGTCAATGAGTGCCTAAGAACTTGTGAATATGTGAGAAGCAATGCCTCATGGAACATGTGGTCCTGGGCAGGAAGTAAGTGGCTCTAAAGGCAAAGGTGTTTTTTACCTTACTATAGGGACACTCTATACTATACTTTGCAGCTTGCTATTGGGGCACTCTGAAGGCAGGAGGAGCCAGAAGCATAAGTGGTGGATCCCAGAAGAGGAGAATCAGGGCTTCTCTGTGCTAAACCATTACACAGAGTAGGTAAGTATACATGTTTGTTGTTTTTTTTTTTTTTTTTTAAATCGCTTTAAAGACTGTGTGTAGGGATGTTCAGCATCTGAATCCAAGAGAAGGTGGAGGCCGATAGGCTGGAGATAATAGAAGGCATTACTATTACATTTAAAGTAAACTTTTACCAGTGTTGTGCATTATATTTAAAATGATCATATCCATAAAAAAAAGTCTCAACTTTTATTAGTAATACTTTTAATATAAGATTTAGATCTCCCTTCCACCCTTCATATAGCTTCATGTCTGACTCCTGGTTAAAAATGCCCATATATCCTACTTCTGGGTTTATTTATTATTTTATTTATATATATATATATATATATATATATATATAATTACTTTCACTGTATCGCAGTTTGATATTTACCAGATGCAACCTCCAATAGTATATACAGTATGTCTCTTCTGTTATTCTCAGAGTGGATTAGAGATTTTGCTCCCTTACCATATAGTTGGATATTTATATTCACCACTGCATATAGATATTTAAGAATAAATATTTTATTTTAGTTTTAATCTTTACATATTGTGCACCACACTTTTTTTTTTTTTTTTTTTTTTTTAAGGTTATTATCCGATTAATCAAAACAATAATCGGTCAACTAATCGATTATGAAAATAATCGTTAGTTGCAGCCCTAATAGAATGTGTGCATTGCCCTGCACCCAATTGGTGACTTGCTCTTGCTGTCGAAGGTTGGACCCCGAGCCAGGGGTGGCTTCCTCTCCTGCTCAACCCTTGTCCCATCCTGGCTGCCCGTCCTGGCTGCCCCTCCTGCCCACCCCTTGTCCCAGCCTGGCTGCCTCTTGTCCCAGCCTACGGCCACATCACCCTGAAAGTGCCCGATCTCGTCTGATCTCGGAGGCTAAGCAGGGTCGGGCCTGGTTAGTACCTGGATGGGAGACCGCCTGGGAATACCAGGTGCTGTAGGCCAGCCCTGAGCCAGCCTATTGATTTGAATAGGTCCCTAAAGCGGCATTCTTACTAGGGCAGTGTACTGCAGCGTTTGTTAGCGTGTTACCAAAATGTTGGTTGTTCTGTAAATGTGGTACATCATTGCTCGTAATGTGCGTTAATGCAGTGCAGAGGTGTGAATAGTCATCAAAATACATAATCCAATTGATCCATAGAAACGCCAAACAATTTTTTCAAACAATAAATATATATATTTACCACCCCAGCTTCTGCCTACAATGTCTAGGTAAGGGTGACGACATGGGCCATCTGGTGAGATCCCGGGAAAGTGGAGTATCACAAATCTTGCCAAAAGATGCTCCCATGTTGTGATGGAGTGTATTGTAGTGAGATTTTGGAACACTCCATTTTTGCAGGATCTGGCCAGTAGGCCTGCGATTTTAACCCTTGTCTAGATGCCATGGGTGGAATTTAGGATATAATGAAGTTTATAGCCACACTCAGGAATACCGCCAGGAGGGTTATAGGATAAGTTCATCGTTGTAAAAAAAGAAATAATAATAAATGCACATCTTTTGGCAGGTAAAAAAAAAATGTGTATTTTTTTTTTTTTTTTACTAGAAAGCATTAGATCTGCGATCAGCAGATCATGGGTGCAATGCAAGGCTCCTGCAGACTGTCGGTGTAAGCTGTCTGCTTGTACCTCGTATGGGCAGGCAGTTACACAATGGCAGAAAGCATCAATTAACTACCTAGAGCGCTCATCTCTGCCCTGGTAGTTCATTGAGAACTACAAGCCGACCGCCGCATAGTATGCCATTGGTACTTGTAGAACTCTGTGAATGAATCATGCGGATGGGTGGGTGGAGCCCCGCACAGCCACAGTTTTTTTAAATTTGGACGGGGAGGGAATCCCATCCCGCTGTCACAACTGAGGATCGGGAAGGGGGGGGGGGGGGGTGGTTGCAACAGTAACATGTTACAAAAGGTAAACTTATCCTAAATGTTGAAACGGCATGTATACAAGTGTAAAAATAAAGTTTTGAGCAATTAAAAGGTCAGTCTAGTGATATTTCAGTTATTGGTAGAGAGTTCAACCACATGAATTTCTGTAATATTTCCCAGGGACTCTGTCGGTGAGACATCTATGCTGATTTTCCGGGGTCCATTGTTGCCCACACCACAGAAAAACATGAAGGAAAATAGTCCTGAAAAATCCTTTCTGACACGATTCTTGGCTTTTCTAACCACTGTCATTGTGCTTGTATCTAGGTGCTACTGCAAACACCGCTGAACTGCTCCCGCCTCCCAGTAGCGCCACCAACTGGACCGTGGGGCTCTCGACTGATAATGGCCACGACAGCGACCAAGTGTTTGAATTTAACGGCACCCAGGCAGTGAAGATCCCCGAAGGCGTTGTGACTGCTGATCTTAAAGATCCCTTTGTGATCTCTGTTTGGATGAGACACGGACCCGGTAGCCGAGAGAAGGAAACCATTATGTGCAATTCTGATAAAACAGGTAAGGGGCACCTCGGCTCACTTCAGAACATGCTAGTTCTACCCTGGCTATATACAGGCATGGGATCTCTTATTTCAAAAGATAAATGGATGATAACTTAGCTACAGTAATTTGGTTTCATTTATGGCCCTGGCAGTATGTGAATGAGGAAATGCAGGATAAATGTTAAATATT
Organism: Rana muscosa; assembly: GCA_029206835.1. Lineage (NCBI taxonomy): Eukaryota > Metazoa > Chordata > Amphibia > Anura > Ranidae > Rana > Rana muscosa. Next base: position 289,013,014 of record CM055124.1, read on the forward strand.
ATGTCAGATTATAAGAAACTCTTGTGTAGGGAGCTTTAAAGGACAACTCCAATGAGAGCTGATTGAGGGAGGTGAGTACTTGTAACAGTTCACCTTTGTGGCCAATGTTCCAATCATTGGCCAGACCAGTTTGGGCCTTTCAGGACCTGTGAGACTCCGACTGGGCCTCAGAGTTTCTCAGTAAGGTTATAGATCTGAAACCTACTTATATTGGAGAAAGAAGCAAGCCAGTGGACAGGGAAAGAGCATTAACTGAGATTTTACACTGGTTGAAGGGACATGAACTTCAGTGGAACCTTGGATTACGAGCATTCCAGGAGAATGCTTGTAATCCAAAGCACTCGCATATCAAAGCGAGTTTCCCCATAGAAGTCAATGGAAATGAAAATAATTCGTTCCGCATTGACTTCTATGGCATGCAATGCGGCATGTGGCCAGAGGTGGGGGGCGCCGGAGAGCCTCAGGAAATACTCGGGGACAGCTCGGCTGATCTCGGAAAGGTTCGGAAACACTCGGGAACAGAGTATTTCCTAACGGCTCCGAACAATTTCGAGTGTCACCGGCGCCCCCGCACCTCTGGCCAAATGTGGTACTGCACACCCCATTAGCTTGAATTCTGCTCGTTTTGCGAGACAACATTTGCAAACCGAGTCAGAATAAAAAAAATAAAAAAAAGTTGCTTGTTTTTCAAAAACGCTTGTTAACCGCGTTATTCGTAAACCAAGGTTCCATTGTATTTTTGCAGTGTACCTCGTGCCTGTGTACTAAATTCCATGTAGCTGGTGTATTTTAGAATGGCAGCCCCTTTTTGAGATCCTTTTCCATTGTATTGGTAACGAATTATACTAAAGAAAAGAACAATATATTCACACCAGAACAGACTTTTAAGGCACCCACTCACAATAATATAAAATGAGAAATATTTTATACATCCATTAAAACATCATAATGAATAAAATCAATTGCATATGGACATTAGTAAGGGAATCCGCCCCATCCGGAAGTTGCACTCCCAGTATTATATGGCCATATTTGTACATTGTGTTGGTAACAAAGCACACGGCTTCTTGAAAATGTCTGAGACCCTAAAGTGATATATAAAGTGGTTGTTAAAGCGGAGTTCCGCCAAAAAAAACCAAATACTGCTGCTGCTGACTTTTAAAACATGGACACTTACCTGTCCAGGGCGCCCGCAATGTCCTCACCCAAAGCTGACCCCTCCCTCGGCTTCCGGATGGAGGCGCCGGCATCTTCAGTAAGGGAATTGGGAAGTGAAGCCTTGCGGCTTCACAGCCTGGTTCCCAACTGCACATGCGCGAGTCGCGCTGCGCGTTCTGAGTGGTCCCTGTTGTTTTCTGGGACCTGTGTGTCTCCCAGAAGACGGGGGGGGGGGGTGGTCGGACATGGCATAGATTACCGCAAATACTGCAGAGATTTTTTGCCGGAAGTGGGAGCAAATACCTGTATTAGACCGGTATCTGCCCCCCCCTGAAAGGTGCCAAATGTGACACCGGAGGGGGGGAGGAATCTGGACAGCGGAAGATCCATTTTTGGGTGGAACTCCGCTTTGATGCAAGTGGCTTGCTATGGGGGCACTCAGCAAGTGGGAGGGGCACAGAGCTCTGGCGTATGAGCCTTGAAGAGGAGGCTCTGCCAATCCCTTCACTGGCTTCCACTAGCCCACCGTATAAAATTCTAAATAACTAACCACAACATACAAGGCCATCCACAACTTCGCCAACCTCATCTGCAGATATCGCTCAAATCGTCCCCTCCACTCCTCCCAGGACCTCCTGCTCTCTAGCTCCCTTGTTAACTCCTCTCATGCTCACCTTCAGGACTTCTCCAGAGCCTCTCCCATCCTCTGGAACTCCCTGCCCCGGTATGTCCGATCAGCCCCTACCCTTTCTACCTTTAGGAGATCCCTGAAAACCCACTTATTCAGGGAAGCCTACCAAACCTCCACCTTTAAAACTGTACCCGAGCCACCCCCATCAAATCACCCCCCGCACCCCATCTTTTGTAGTACCACCACCCCCCTCCCTTTTTAGAATGTAAGCTCTACGAGCCGGGCCCTCCTGTCCCTTCTGTATTGAACTCTCTTATTTGTGCTGTCCCCTCTCTACATTGTAAAGCTCTGCGTAAACTGTTGGCGCTATATAAATCGTGTATAATAATAATCTGGACTGCTCTGTGTAAAACGACTGCACAGCGCGAGCAGGTAAGTATGAAATTTTAAATAAAAAGATTTCCATAACAATCACCTTAAGACACAGAATGGGGCTCACTGGCAGTGATTGACAGCAGCCAATGGCTCCTCCTGCTGCTGCTGTCTGTCAGCTAATAAGGTGGTGGAGACCCGGGAGAGCAAGCAGCTGCGTATTAGGGGGGCTGCCGGAGTGTGGGGGGAGCTGCATACTGAAAGTTTTTTTTTACCTTTGTGCATAGAATGTATGAAGGTAAAAAGCCTTTAGAATAAGGTGACCAGATTTTTTAAAAGAAATCCGGGGACATATTTTTACTAGTAATGGCGGCAATCAGCGACTCTCTGCCCGTTTGCCGCTGCCCGCCTCACAGCCTGTCAAGTCTTACTCTCTGGGCCCCGGCTACTACTGGGTGGGGAGTGGAGGAAGATCACTCCACCAGGGAAGGCAAAGAGATAATCTGGCAGGCGGCTGGCCGGGACTTGAGCCAAGGCAGAAGAACATGCGAGCGGAGCTGAATGGGCATGTACCCGAAACAGAAGAAATATTCCCTCCACTCCGACCAGCACATGATCATCAGAAAGGGGCACAGATAATGGAAAAAATACACCCCTAAGCTAGTAGGATCGGCGGAGTGGGGGTGTAATTCAAAATAGTTTTTTTAATTCTGCACTGATCGTCTTTGAAATTGCCCCAGACCCTGTTCAAATCCAATCCAGGGACAAAACCGGAAACCGGCGATGTCTGGTCGCCCTACTTTAGAACCTCTTTAAACTGTATGAACAGTAATTGTTGGATACAAAACATAAATGTTGCTGGAGAACTGCAGGTCCTAGCTCAGCATATCCGTTATAATTTCTCCTATATTAACATGCTATCTTTAAACACACTCTTTGTAGTTTGTTGTTTTTTTTACTTTATTACCTGTTCTAATAACATTACATTGATCAATCCGTGTAAATAGACTTTGGCTTCAAACTATCAATATACCATAAAGCCAGTATTGATTTCCATTTTCCATGACCTGTAGCATCAGCATCAGAGCCCAACATATTGCATACATTCATTATCACAATGACCTTAAACCTGCCAATAATCCTCAATGACACATGACATACTCCTCCTATCACTCTGCATAATGAAGATGGTCCAACACTCCTCGGCTGTGTTGGGGGCTTGTTGAAGTGGAGCAGTGGGAGGCCTTGCCTGTAGATCTGCATTTTCCGGTCATTCATTGCATTTTTGCACTTCTGGCATTTGCTACAATTGCTGACTTGGCCTGATTGTGAATACAGTGCTGACATGGTGGAAATACTGGTGGTGATTAAAGCCATTTCACCCAAACATTACCTATTGCCTCTCCAAGTCTTACCAATCCCAGTCCTTACAAGCAAAACTATGGTGGTTATTTACGAAAGGCAAATCCACTTTGCGCTACAAGTGTAAAGTGCACTTGGAAGTGCAGTCGCTGTAAATCTGAGGGGTATATCTGAAATGAGGGGAAGCTCTGCTGATTTTATCATCCAATCATGTGCAAGCTAAAATGCTGTTTTTTATTTTCCTTGCATGTCCCCCTCGGATCCACCGCGCCTGCACTTCCAAGTGCACTTAAAGTGGTTGTAAACCCACTTTTCGATAGAAAAACTGCAAGAAAACGACATAATGAGCTTAGTATGCTATGCATACTAGCTCATTATGTGGCACTTGCCTCGGATCGAAGCCTCCGCCGCGCTCCTCGTCCCCCTCCGCCATGTCCGCTTCGACCGCCTTCCTGTCATCGCCGCTCCGGCGCTGTGATTGGCCGGAGCGGCGATGACGTCGCACGCATGCGCGCGGGGCCATCATTCTCCATTGAGAAAACCGGCAGTCTGCATTGAGAGAACCGGCAACGCTCAGTGCGCCTGCGCCGTAGACATCGGTGCAGGTTTTTTTGCAAATATCTCCTTAACCGTGTAAGTTTAGGAGATATTTCTTGCACCTACAGGTAAGCCTTAATCTAGGCTTACCTGTAGGTGCAAGTTGTGTGGTTGGGTTTACAACCACTTTAAAGTGCACTTTGCACTTGTAGTGCAAAGTGGATTTGCCGTTCATAAATAACCCCCTATAACTATACTAAAGGATTGGCTATGGGGCTTGTGTGTTTTTTTTTCCAACATTTTTATTGAAACTTTTCACTACAAAAAAAGAAAACATATATCTGAACAGAGCAAGATGTTTGATTTGAACAAATAGTCCAATGAATACACATGGATACAGAAAAAAGGGGACGGAGAGCTAAAGTCGCACTCCACAGAGCCCAGTAAGGAGAGCTCTGATTGGAGGAAAAGGACACACCCCTCTTTACACACCTCACAGGAACAGAGCTGAGGCTGTCAATCAGCTGGAGGTCCCTCCCATGTCACCATTTTTTCTCTTGGTGTCAGGAAACTTGTCAGAAGTGACTCATGCTGATAGCAGAGGAAGGAAGCAGCAGACCGAAATGACACTTAGTGCGCTGGACTGAGACAAGTACACACTATAGAGGAATACATTTGCTGAGGTTTACAACCACTTTAACCTCATGCCGACCAGCTGCTGCAGTTATACTGCGGCAAGGTGGCTCGGCTACGTGAATCACCATACCAGTCCGGTGGTTCGTGCACAAGCTTCTGTGGGCGTGCGCGTGCCGATTGCCCAGTGGGGGGGAGCCAATCAGCGGGTCCAGTGGACTCTATGTTCGCCAGCCGCCTGCGATCGTTCCCAGCTGAGACAGAACAGGGATCTGTCGAAAGTAAACAAGGCAGATCTCCATTCTGACAGGGAATTACAATGAGATCTTGTCTTTCTGCTATGCAGGAAGACGGATCTGTGTGTTGTCTCAGGCAGCCCATCCCCCTTACAGTTGGTAAACACTCCGAGGGAACACATTTAACCCCTTTGATTGCCCCTGGTGTTAACCCCTTCCCTGCCAGTGTGATTAGTACAATGTCGGTGCATATTATTAGCACTGATTACTGTACTAATGTCACTGGTTCCCAAAACAGTGTAAAAAGTTTCAGTTAGGTGTCCGATCTGTCTGCCGCAATGTCGCAGTCCCACTAAAAATCGTTGATCACTGCCATTACTAGTAAAAAAAAAAAATAATAACAATAAAAATGCCATAAATCTATCCCCTATTTTGTAGACGCAATAACTTTTGCGAAAACCAACCAATATACGCTTATTGCAATTATTTATTTTTTTCTTTCTTTCTTTTACCAAAAATATGTAGCAGAATACATAATGGCCTAAATTGATGAAGAAATTAGATTAAAAAATAAATAAATATTGGGTATGTTTTATAGCAGAAAATAAAAAAAATTTTTTTTCAAAATTGACGGTCTTTTTTTTTTTTATAGCGCGAAAAATTTAAACGGGTTTCCGCATCCAATTAGCAATAGCAGGAGATTTTGGCCGGCTCTAAGTGGAGCTGGTTCACATATTTCTGCAGTGGGTACGGTGCGTTTTGTGCGTCTTTTGGTCAGTTTTTTAGGTCCGAATTCAGCCAAACATTAAGGCTGAAATCGGACCTGAAACGTTGAATGGAGACGCACTGAACCCCTGCTGTGAGCCACATGCGACTCATATGTGAACCCAGCCTAATGCATTCTATGCATTAAGGCGAAAAACCTCCTATGATGCAGCAACCCCCCCCCCCCCCTTTACTTACCTGAACCCAGTCTTTCCAGCGATGGGGAGGAGCACACCAGCTGCAGCCGCTGTCTTGGGTCCTGATTGGATAGATTGATGGCAGCGCAGCCATTGGCTCCCGCTGCTGTCAATCAAATCCAATGAGAGGGGCGGGGCCATGTCCTGCTGTCTGTCAATGGAGGGAGAGCGGCTCTCCAGCGGGGCACTCGAGAAGAGGAGTAGCCTAGAGCGCCGCTAAGGGAAACCAACTGCACGGAAGAGGTAAGCATGACATGTTTTTTTTTTTTTTTTAACCACATAAGGACCGCCGCACGACGATGTACATCGACAGAATGGCACGGCTGGGCACAAGGGCGTACAGGTACATCCCCTTTAAGATCCCAGTCGTGGGTCGCGCTCGCGACCCGATCCAAAACTCCATGCGGACCCGATCGCCGCCGGTGTAAACAAACCTTTCCCCGTTCTTCCTAGTGGCATGTCAGTGATCGTCTGTTCCCTGTCATAGGGAACGACGATCAGTGACGTCACACGCCAAGCCATGCCCCCCTTCAGTAAAAATCACTCCCTAGGTCACACTTAACCCCTACAGCTCCACCTAGAGGTTAACCTCTTCACTGCCAGTGTCATTTTCACAGTAATCTCTGCATTTTTATAGCACTGATCGCTGTAAAAATGACAATGGTCCCAAAAAAGTGTCCGATGTGTCCGCCGTAATGTCGCAGTCACGATAAATATCGCAGATCGCCGCCATTAGTAGTAAAAAAAAAATAATAAAAATGCCATAAATCTATCCCCTATTTTGTAGACGCTATAACTTTTGCGCAAACCAATCACTATACGCTTATTGCGATTTTTTTATTTTTTATTATAATTTTTTTTTTTTGCCAAAAATATCTAGAAGAATACGTATCGGCCTAAACTGAGGAAAGAAAATGCTTTTTTTTATATATTTTTTGGGGATATTTATTATAGCAAAATGTAAAAAAAAAATTTTTTTTTCAAAATTGTCGCTCTATTTTTGTTTATAGCGCAAAAAATAAAAACCGCAGAGATGATCAAATGCCACCAAAAGAAAGCTCTCTGTGTGGGAAAAAAAGGACGTCAATTTTGTTTGGGAGCCACGTCGCACGACCGCGCAATTGTCAGTTAAAGCGACGCAATGACGAATCGCAAATAGGGGTCTGGTCCTTTAGCAACAAAATGGTCCGGGGCTGAAGTGGTTAAACAAACCTTTACGGGGCTGAAGTGGTTAAAGGAGCTGCAGAGTATAACTAAAGAAATCCCTTTTGGAGAAGACCTGTATATCATTTATTGGCTCATTAACTGAGTAGTGATAAAGTCCAAATCTGAGATGCAGAAACAGAATTAGCGATGGAAAGTGACCTGCGGGTTCGATGATTATCTTCGGTTCCAAACAAAACTGCATTTTACTGAGAGGAAGAGATGAAGTCTTTAGCAAATGTTTTTGTTTCTACACAAGCACAGAGGAAGGCATTGATCGGCAGTATGTCATTAGGGAACATAGAGGGATCTGTTGTGTACAAGGGAAGTGAGAGCCGGGCGGAATGTATCTCTTCTCAATGTCAAGAGCTTTTCACCTCTGTCCTCACAGTGCACCGTACACCGAGCTGTAAGAATCAATGGCCAATAATTGGTTAACACTTTGGGTTTTAAATATTCACAGCGTTTTCAAGCAGGCAAAAGCCTTTTTCACAGGAAGCCACTTAGAACCTATTTAGAAGAAGCCGCTCTAGTTAAATAGCATTCATTGGGGTGATTTTTTTTTTTAAAACTGGAGCAGATAATCTGGAGCAGCTGTGCGTAGCAACCAATCGGCTTCTATCTACAACTTGTTCAGTTTTGAAATGAAAGAAAAAAGATGATTGGTTGCCACACACAGCCGCTTCAGAGCCAGCTTCATTATGTGTGTTTTTTTTTTTTTTTTTTTTTAATTCTTTAGTTATGGCTCATACCAACAACAACCCACACAGTACATGCAATGAATAAGTATGCAGTACAAATACGCGCAATAAAAAATGAAAGATTGGAAAATAGTTTCATGGGTAGGTCAACGGGTATCTCGCTTTAAAAACCACTTCAATTCAGGGAATTCCTGCCCAGGCCAATTTTTTATTTTTCAACGCTATCGCACTTTGAATAACAATTGCGCGGTCATGCAACACTAAACACTAAATTTTTTTCCACACAAATAGAGCTTTCGTTTTTGGTGGTATTTGATCACCGCTGCGGTTTTTATTTTTTGCGCTATAAACAAAAGAAGAGGTTTGAAAAAAAACACTTTTTTACTTTTTGCTATAATAAATATCCCAATTTAAAAAAAAAAAAAAAAAAGTTTGTATTCTTCTACATATTTCTTTTTCGTACATCACGGGACACAGAGCGACTTAGTCATTACTAATGGGTTATATAGATTACCTTCAGGTGTTGGCACTGGCCAATTCCAAACCGGAAGTACCCTCCCCTATATAAGCCCCTCCCACCCGGGAGCACCTCAGTTTTTTGCCAGTGTCTAAGGTGTTGGCCAAAGAGTAACATGTGTTTTCACTGGGCTTGCGTACAGGTTCTTTTGGGCCTTAGTAAGCTGTTCCGGATCCCACCAAAAAAGCTTCATAGCTAAACGGTCGGTACCCGGGCCTTGCAGCAGAAGAGCAAGGTTTTGCCTGTAATGCTTCTCTTAGGAGGGCTGGACCCTGGGATCCAGAGCTCTGGTCATACCCACGACCAAGACGCTGTCTGTGCAGGGTGCTATACAGGTCCAGGGGAGTGGAATCCTTGGGAACCCGGTCCCTGAAGGTTTAATTACAATGCCTGCCGTGATAGGTGAAGTTTGGACTTTTGTGGACCAAACAAAGTCCTGCGGCGGGGATCAGGTAAGTGGGGGCCCTCAGGAACTTGGTTCTATTGGGGGACCCCCAAGCCTAATTTGTCTTTCTGTCTGTTACCTAACGGTATTCCCGCTAAATATCTGTGTTTGCCTATAACTACTGAAAATGTAAAATTTTAATAGTAGTCAAGAAAAAAAAAAAAAAACAGGGACCGCGGTACCTGTGTTAAACCACTAGAGGCCGCTGTAGTCCATTTTTCTTGTAAATGTGGATCTTTGGTTTTTTCAACTCAAAAGATCCAGGCAGCTGGTAAGTTTCTCTGAGGGAATCCACTTCCTCTGCCCTGTTGCTGCGTTCATCCACCGCACAGGCCCTCCGGCAAAAAGGGCCCTGGCTCCTAGTCCTCTGTTGGTTTTCGAAAAGGGCGCCATTGGCGCACGGGCGCGCGCGCGGGCGCGTGCACGCGCCTCCTATGAAAAAAAAAGGGGCGGGGCGGGTGGATGACGCTCGATGCGCGCCGCGGCGCTTCTGCGCATGTGCGGGCGTCCCAGCATAGTTAAAAGACACAGTACAAGTGTCAGCTGGATGCAAACAGAGCTAGCAACAAACAGTGGCACACAGAGGCGGTTGATGCAGGCATCCCCATAGAAAGGCACTTTAGTGGACACCAGCTGGTATATAGCAGCACCTGTGTTAGATTATTACCAGCAAAATTGGTGTATGACGACGGGAATACCTCAGCTTTGTGCTTAAAGGATATGTCGTCCAGACGCTCCGGAAATAGATCTTCCAGGAAGCCAAAGGGGTCTCCATCGGGCTCTGAGGATATTGGGCATGCTTGTACTGCACCAATCTCCCCTGAGAATTCAGAGGTCAGTAGCTGTAGAAGCCCCGCAGGAATGCCTGGTGCTGCGGCTGTCCCCAGTCCACCTGCTCCTGTATATATAACAGAGGAGGTTTTATCCTCAACTCTGGGAGGATTGGAAGAGAGATTAACAGCATTGATCGCTGCTTCCCTGTCTCAGGAAAAGCGCGTCCGATCTCCGTCTCCTCCTTCAGAGTGCCTGTTAGTGAAGGAACAGCCCCACACAGAGATCGACCTACCTGAAGGGGATCAGGATGAGGTTGATTCAGTTATGGAGGAATCAACAGTGGAAGAACCTTTCTCAGCATCTCAGGCTGAAAGATTATGGGTTCAGTCTCTGACTAATATGGTCCGATCAGCATTTAAAATGCCTCTGGCGGAACCACCATCCACTACGGTTTCCTCGCTGGGGTCGCTAAAAGCTCCCCAGGCTGTCTGTTCCTTCCCAATCCACCCTTTTTTAGAAGGGCTTATTTACCAGGATTGGGAGCATCCTGATAAAATATTTGCTCCCCCCAAGAGATTTCCGGTGATCTATCCCATGGAGGATAAGTTCATAAAAAAATGGACGGTCCCTACAGTGGACGCAGCCATCTCTTCTGTTAACAAATCACTGACATGTCCAGTAGATAATGTTCCAATGTCAAAGACCCAATAGATAAAAAATTGGAGTCTTTACTAAAATCTGCTTTCTCTACAGCAAGCATGGTGACACAACCTGCGGTAGCAGCGATTGGAGTCTGCCAAGCAGTGAAAGATCAGTTGAAACAAGTCTTAAGGGACTTACCAGATCAGCAGGCTCTGGCCCTAGCTGACCTGCCTAGAGCCTTGTGTTTTGCGGTGGACGCCATAAAGGATACAATCCAACAGGCCTCCCGCTTTACGCTGTCTATAGTACATATGCGTAGGCTTCTGTGGCTCAAAAACTGGTCTGCTGAAGCTCCTTGTAAAAAACTGCTGGTTAGCTTCCCATTTCATGGAGAACGCTTATTTGGAGAAGATCTGGACAAATATATCCAGAAAATTTCTGCCGGTAAAAGTTCACTCTTACCGGTTAAGAACAAGGGTAGGAGTCCTTCTTTTAGGAGGCCTACTTCTCCAGTCCCTGGCACATCGGCTGTGAAACAGTTCCGACGGCCTCCGCGGTCAAATCCAGGGGGCAGAAATCAGGGACAATCACAGGGTATCAAGAAACCCTGGATCAAGAGAGGTACAAGACCTCCCCCTAAGTCATGAAGGGTTGCCCCCACTCAGTCGGGTGAGGGGAAGACTTCAGTTGTTCACAGAGACCTGGCGGGACACCATCAGAGATGGGTGATCCCCGCAGTAAGTCTGGGATACAGGCTGGAGTTAAAAGACATTCCTCCTGCCCATTTTATAAGGTCAAACGTGCCAAGCGATCCCCAGAAGAGTGGATCCCTCCTTCTGGCACTAGAGCAACTATTGCCCCAAGGGTAATCATGAAGGTTCCCTTGAAAGAAAACGGGTTCGGGTTTTACTCGAACCTTGTCACAGTCCCCAAACCAAATGGGGACATGAGGCCCATATTGAATATAAAAGGGCTAAACAAGTTCCTACATATCAGGACTTTTTTCGGATGGAGTCGATCCGATCGGTGGCCACCGCCCTACAAGGGCAGGAATGGTTAGCCTCGGGATGCTTATTTGCATATTCCCATCTGTCCGGCCCACCAGAAATTTCTACGCCTTGCAGTAGAAGGGCGCCATTTTCAGTTCAGAGCCTTACCTTTCGGTCTGGCCACGGCACCACGAGTGTTCACAAAAATTCTGGCCCTACGATTGGCCAAACTAGGGACACAAGGTGTAACGATAATGGCATATCTAGACGACTTGTTGCTGATAGACCACTCAGTGAAAAAAACTAGAAGTGGTCGTTCACAAGATAATCAAGTATCTGGAATCTCACGGTTGCATTATCAACCGAGACAAGTCAGCCCTAAAACCAGTCAAAAGCCTGGAATACTTGGGGGCTAAGACTGGATTCAAATCAGAGAAAGATTTTCTTACCTCCAGAGAAGGTGTCGTCTTTGAAAGATTTGACCCACTTAGTGGGTACAAAAAAGAAAAACCATCCATACGCCTGTGTATAAGGCTGCTGGGAAAAATGGTGGCTTCATTCGAAGCGGTACCCTACGGTCAATTCCATTCAAGGAACTTGCAGAGGGCCATACTGTCAGCCTGGAACAAAAAAGTTCAGGCTTTAGACTTACCAATGTCCCTGTCCCCTTCAGTCCGGTTTCTTGGAAGGTGGTCACTACAGTTGCCAGCCTCATAGGCTGGGGGGCAGTACTGGAGCAATGGTCTCTCCAGGGCAAGTGGTCAGAAGCAGAGAAGGCCCTGCCCACCAATCTCTTAGAGATACGAGCAGCCCGGTATGCCCTAGTAGTATGGACATCCAAACTCCAAGGGTCACCTGTCAGAATTCAATCAGACAATGCCACAGCAGTGGCATATATCAATCTCCAGGGTGGCACCAGGAGTCGTGCAGCCCAGAGGGAGGCGAAATGCATCCTGGAATGGGCAGAAAGGTATGTCACAGCCATATCCGCGGTTTTCATCCCAGGAGTGAAAAATTGGAGAGCGGACTTTTTTAAGTCGCCAGCAATTATGCCCGGGGGAATGGTCTCTTCACCCCGAGGTTTTCCAGGCAATATGCCAGCGGTGGGGAACACCGGATGTAGATCTGCTAGCATCCAGATTCAACGCAAAGGTGGACAGATTTGTGTCTCGCACAAAGGATCCCCTAGCTTGCGGTTCGGATGCCCTAGTGTTCCCTTGGGATCAGTTCAAGCTGATATATGCATTCCCACCGCGATTAATCCGCAGAATCAGGGTAGAAAAGAAACCAGTGATTCTGGTGGCTCCAGCGTGGCCCCGAAGGGCATGGTACGCGGAGTTTGTAAAAATGTCAGTGGGAAGTCCTTGGACCCTCCCACATCGTCCGGACCTGCTTTCGCAAGGACCGATATACTACCCTTCCTTACCAGCCCTAGGTTGACGGCCTGGCTATAGAAGCCTACATTCTAAAAAAGAGAGGGCTCTCTAATCCTGTGGTATCTACCATGATCAATGCCAGGAAGCCGGTATCCAGGCAGATCTATTATAGGATCTAGAAGGCGTACATCACGTGGGGTGAGGCCAGGAAATGGCATCCACGTAAGTACGTAATAGGTAGGATTCTGGACTTCCTACAGTGGGCTGTACATAGGAAGCTTGCCTTGAGTACTATCAAGGGTCAGACGGCCTTGTCAATATTTTTTTTTCAAAGGCCCTTGGCTTTGCATTCATTAATCAAAGCTTTCATACAAGGAGTGATGCGTATTAGCCCTCCGGTTAGTATTCCCATATGTCCATGGGACTTAAACCTGGTTCTGTCGCTTCTACAGAAACAACCATTTGAACCATTGCGGCACATTTTCTTGGTTCTTTTCACCAGGAAATTGATTTTCTTTGTAGCCATTTGTTCGGCTAAAAGAGTATCGGAATTAGCCGCCTTGTCCTGTAAGGAGCCATATCTGGTTATCCATAAGGACAGAGTAGTATTACACCCTCATCCAGCCTTCTTCCTAAGGTGGTATCGAGGTTCCATTTGAACCAAGATGTGGTTCTTCCTTCCTTTTTCCCCAAACCTAGTTCGGTAGAGGAAAAGTTATTGCATTCTTTGGATGTAGTAAGAGCAGTTAAAGCTTATCTTAAAGCCACTGCTCAGATTCGTAGAACGGATACTTTGTTTGTTCTGCCGGAAGGCCCCAGAAAGGGTCAGGCAGCATCAAAAATCTACTTTAGCCAAGTGGATTCGACAGGTCATAATACAAGCCTATGGCTTAAAAAGGGGACCGCCTCCGTTCAAAGTTAGGGCGCACTCCACAAGAGCAGTTGGAACTTCATGGGCAGTGCATCACCAAGCCTCCCTGGCTCAAGTACTGTAAGGCCACAACATGGTCCTTAGTACACACGTTTACTAGATTCTACCAGGTAGACGTCACAAGTCAGGAGGATGTCGCCTTTGGGCGCAGTGTGTTGCAGGCCGCAAAAGAGCCTCATGCCTGATGGCGCCCAGCTTATGTATCCCTCCCCTCATTTGGCATTGCTTTGGGACGTCCCATTAGTAATGACTAAGTCGCTCTGTGTCCCGTGATGTACGAAAAAGAAAAAGGGATTTTTATAACAGCTTACCTGTAAAATCCTTTTCTTGGAGTACATCACGGGACACAGAGCTCCCACCCCTCTTTTTGGGACACTTATTGCTTGGCTACAAAACTGAGGTGCTCCCGGGTGGGAGGGGCTTATATAGGGGAGGGTACTTCCGGTTTGGAATTGGCCAGTGCCAACACCTGAAGGTAATCTATATAACCCATTAGTAATGACTAAGTCGCTCTGTGTCCCGTGATGTACTCCAAGAAAAGGATTTTACAGGTAAGCTGTTATAAAAATCCCTTTTTTTTGTAAAAAAAATCGCAATGAGCGTATATTGACTGGTTTGCGCAAAAGTTATAGCGTCTACAAAATAGGGGATAGATTCATGGCATTTTTATTTATTAATTTTTTTTACTAGTAATGGCGGCGATCTGCGATTTTTTTTTTTTTTTTTATCGTGACACTGACAATGCGGTGGAAATATCGGACACTTTTGACACATTTTTGGGACCATTCACATTTATACAGCGATCAGAGCTATAAAAATGCACTGATTTACTGTGTAAATATCACTGTCAGGGAAGGGGTTAACACTAGGGGGCGATCAAGGGGTTAATTGTGTTACCTAGGGAGTGATTCTAACTGGAGGGGGACTCACAAGGGGAGGAGACCAATTGGTGTTCCTCTGTACTGGGAACACACAATCAGTCTCCTCACCTGACAGGACGTGGATCTCTAGGGTGTTAGAACCCCCAAACATTATATATATAATTTTTTTTCTTCTAAGTAATTTTCTAGCAAAAAAAAAACTCTTTTTATCTTGTAAACACCAAATCTCAGAAATAGGCTCGGGACTGTAGTGGTATCCAGCTATGGACCCCAGAGGTTCTCAAATTTATGGGGGCAACCCCCATGTTGATATGTTTCTCCATTCTAAGACCCCTTTTAAACTGGGGCAGTTTTCATGCGTTTTAGCGCTAAAAATAGCGCCTGAAAACTGCCTCCGCTGCAGCCCCAGTGCGAAAGCCCGAGTGCTTTCACACTGGGGTGGTGCGTTTGCTGGACGTTAGAAAAAGTATTTGGGGCGGTTTGGGAGCGGTGTATATACCACTCCCAAACTGCCCCTGCCCATTGGAATGCAGCACTTCCGAAGCGCAATGGCTCCCGCTGCTGCCAAAAGCCAATCAGGAGTGCGAGTCCCCAGAGAGGCAAGGCGCTCATGGACATTGCTGGATCGAGAGGGGACTCAGGTAAGTATTAGGGCGGGAGGGGGGGGGGCTGCTGCACACAGGTTTTTTACCTTCATGTAAAGAAAGCATGAAGGTAAAAAAAAAACCTTGTGCCTTTACACACATTTTAAGAGATGGCCAAGATGACACGGTACCTGATGTGCATCGCCTTTTCATTGCTCTTCTTTTATTTCAGGTACAATTTGCGCAGCGCTTTACATATACATTGTACATTCACATCAGTCCCTGCCCTCAAGGAGCTTACAATCTATGGTCCCTAACTCACATTCATACATACTAGGGCCAGTTTGGGCCGGATCTGATTAACCTATCAGCATGTCTTTTAGAGTTTATGTACCTTTTTATGATTGATAGTGTTCTGCCATGTTAGACAGACTACTTTCTACTGTACTATGTGCTTTTCTAAAGAGATAAATTATATAAAAAAAAGAAAAAGGCTTGCTTCATATGGGAAATTTTAAATGTGCAGTTTTCTGGACCTGATCTACAGGGGTAAGGTTTGCCCCTTAGTCTTCTCTGACACCTCTCTATCTAAAGTTATCCCGATGTTTTACCCTATAATGTAAGTGCTGCTATTATCTGTTTCCTTGTCTTTGCCTCCTGGCTTACTGTGTGACTCTGCTCTGTTTGTAGACATGAACCGTCACCACTACTCTATGTACATCCACAACTGCAAAGTGGGCTTCTTGTTCCGTCAGGAGCCCTCAGAGGAGAAGACTTACAAGCCTGCTGAATTTCACTGGAAGCTGAATCAGGTCAGTGATGGATGTTCTGTGCAGTATGTGTTGTGGTGCTCATATGGAGATGTACACATGGATCACCAGTCTTCTGACTCTTATATTTACCATATGGTTGTCCAAGAGTGTTTTGTTTTCACATCTTCGCTAGTGGTCATATTTTCCTTTGATGAGAAGTTTACAGAATGTGCTTGTGCCAGATGGAATTGTCTCAAAGCATCTGCTTCATTTCCACTCCGCTGTGATAGCGGCAGAAACGCGTTGGTACTCTAATGCCAGGATGTTACAGGTTGAGAGGCATTAAATCAGACCCTGCAGGAACAAAAGTATATTTTAACTTTATATACATGGGATCCTAAGGCCTAAAGACAGATCTATATGGCTATTGCATGTGTGAATATGTTTTTAACACACAGTGGAACCTTTGATTACGAGCATTATCCGTTCCAGGAGAATGCTCGTAATCCAAAGCACTTGCATATCAAAGTGAGTTTCCTCATAGAAGTCGGTAGAAACGAAAATAATTTGTTCCGCATTGACTTCTATGGCATGCAATACCGCATGTGGCCGGAGGTGGTGGGGGGGGCGGGAGGAGCGCCTCGGAAATACTCGGGGACAGCTCGGCTGAACTGCGATCGGCGGCTCTCCCTGTCAAAGGGGGGGGGGGTCTGGGCTGATAATCCGCACATTGATGATCAGCACAGCCCCCATCAAAAGGTGCCCATTACCTGCCAGCCTGTCCCCATAATAAATGGTTGCCAATCAGTGCCCCATCAGTAATTTTTTCATTTATAGCACAAAAATTAAAAACCCCAGAGGTGATCAAATACCACCAAAAGAAAGCTCTATTTGTGTGAATAAAAATGTAGTTTGGGTACAGTGTTGCATGACTGCGCAATTGTCATTCAAAGTGTGAAAGCGCTGAAAGCTAAAAATTGTCCTGGGCAGGAAGGGGGGAAAGTGCCCGGTATTGAAGTGGTTAAACTCCCTTACTAGGAAAAGGTTTATCCCTATTGTGGGGTCACCAGTACGGTATTTGTAAATTGAAATCATATTCCCTCTCTAGGGTCTCTTCTCCAGAGAGAATAAGTTCAGTGCTTGTAAACCTTTTCTCATAACTAATATCCTCCGGACCCTTTATTAGCTTTGTTGCCCTTCTTTGTACTCGCTCCATTTCCAGTACATCCTTTTCTGAGGACTGGTGCCCAGAACTGGACAGCATACTCCAGGTGCGGCTGGACCAGAGTCTTGTAGAGCGGGAGAATTATCGTTTTTATCTCTGGAGTTGATCCCCTTTTTAATGCATGCCAATATTCTGTTTGCTTTGCTTGCAGCAGCTTGGCATTGCATGCCATTGCTGAGCCTATCATCTACTAGGACCCCCAGGTCCTTTTCCATCCTAGATTCCCCCAGAGGTTCTCCCCCCAGTGTATAGATTGCATTCATATTTTTGCCACCCAAATGCATTATTTTAAATTTTTCTACATTGAACCTCATTTGCCATGTAGTTGCCCACACCATTAATTTGTTCAGATCTTCTTGCAAGGTTTCCTCATTGCTCCAGGCATGGGGGAAGCAGCTCGGTAGGGATAGGTGAGTATTCTGGTATCTTGGCTATCCTTTATATGGGAGTTGCCATTAGTGACAGGATCAGTAGTGTCACATGGTCCTTTATAAGAATGTACTCCAGCTAGGAATTTTATGTTCTGCATATAGTGGCACAAAGCTAGTTGGGTTTTAAAAGCTTCTGTTTCTCTACTGAGGGACACTTGGACAGGAAGTGAAGGGACCCTACATATAGCATTAATAGGTCTGATGGATGTTTGTTGTGATTTTAGAGGGCTTGGCTTTTCCTGACTTCTGTTCGTAGTGTTGCATGTGGATTAGAGAGGAACGTTCGGTCTGTACTGTAGAGAAGATTGCTGTGGGAGGTGTGGGACACAGCAAGCACTCACAGGCACGTCGTCATGTTGCAGAGCTCGGGTTGCTGCTGTGGGAATCTTGTGGCAGTTCAATGGTCGCTTTGTTACCATTTGGAAAGCAGAGAGGGACTGTTCAGTCGCAGCCTGACCCATTTAATGTGTAAAAGGATCTTACAAGATTGGATTTAATTACGTCTTTTAAAAAAAAAAAAGGCCTTTAACACAACAATTGTTTGCAATTGCAGCCTTCTCACCTTTTTAGTTTGAACCAGTAAACCAAAGAGAAACATTCCTGTCTTTTATTCCTAGCCATAAAAGATTTCTGCGAGATCCCGCAGCTTATAGTACTTAGGTGTTTGCCTAAAGGAGAGGGGTACTTTTATTCAAATTAGGAAAATATATATAAATTTAAAGGACAAATTACAGAGTTCACTGCCTATGTGGTTTAGTAAGAAACTCTACTTGGTATATAGATTGTAAATGTATATATATATGTGTTGGTGCACACTGTCTGCTTAGCCCCATCTTTATTTCTGTGGAGCAGCCCCTCTCAACTGGGGTGCTGCAACACCCTGGGTTGCCACCTGAGTTTGTCAGGGGTGGCGTGGTACCCTGGTTGAGAACGGCTATGCATGTCGCTGTTGGCTCCTAATCTGCCAACAGTTTGAAGCTCCACTGGTCTCAGCCCTGTATAGTGTATAGGGCTAAGACCCAGCAAACCTCTGAATTGTATGTGGGCAGAGTGGGAGCCAACAGTAACTTGTACAGCTGTGCATGGGTGGGGGGCTTCTTCCTGAGTCCTGACCTGCTCCGCCTCCCCCTACAGCGCAGTACTAAACAAACCTTTCACCCAGCAGTGCAGGTACAGTCGTCTGCATTAAAAAAAAAAAAAAAAAAAGCCATTTGTGTGTTTGTGAGTTTATGTGTATACGTGTGTGTGTATGTATGTGTGTGTGTGTATATATATATATATATATATATATATATATATATATACACACACACACTATATTATATTATATTATATATATATATATATATATATATATATGTGTGTGTGTGTGTGTGTGTGTGTGTGTGTGTGTGTATATGTATGTATATATGTATAATATAATATAGTGTGTGTGTGTGTTGACAGTGCGTTGCCACCCATAGTTGAATGTTTGCTTCAGTTGCACTACCAGGAACTGAAATGCTCCAGGAAAGCTCTTTTCATGCTGAGCTAATCAAAATGACCACAGCTGATTACAGTTGACAGTCAAATGGCTTTGTGTGCCATTGAGAAGGTGATTAGCTACACCTGATTGAGTTTACAAGTCATTTTTAAGAGAGGGGGTGATCCTTTTTCCAACTCGGTTATTCTGTTTTTGATTAAACTCGGATGTTATAAGTTGTACTGACTATGTGCAGCTGGAAAAAAAACAAAAGCTGTGTCTGTCTTCATTTCAGGCAGCAAAGCAACAAAATGTAATTATTTTAAAAAAATACGGGGGGGGGGGGGTGGTTATTTTCTATACGCTGTGTGTGTGTGGTGTTAATTCTGATCCCTGAACCTGTATTATCAGAACTGCTTTGCTAAGCTAGTGGGACTATTTTTTGTTTTTTTTACTTGTTCACAATAGCGGCAAGGACTGCCACTTCCCTGAAAAGCAATCCATGCTCATGACGCCTTTCAGAGTATTTGACAGGTGGTGACATATTGCCTCCTCACCACCTGTTTTACCCTCCTAAATGGAGCACCACTGTGCTACAACCACCTCCAGTGCATGCAGTCGCAAGGCGGTTGCAGCACGGCTCCATTCTTTACTTAAATAAATATGGCTCCATATATACTGTGATCGCAAAATCTTAGCTCTACTATTCCATAATAGTGAATGGCCTTTCTTGCATTGCACAGAATTTTCCATCATTTAAAACCTATATATAAAAAAAAAAAAAGCATTTCTCCTAGAAATTTCTAAACAGAGCTATGGGGCTTTTTTCCTGTCACTTTAATACTGGGAATGTCACACAATTCAGCACTTGTGTTAATAAGGTTGATGAAGGCCTTGCAGCCACCAGTTCCTTCTTAATGAATCAAATTAGGCCGTGCCAAGATAGTCCTGACAAGCCGCTTCTAGTATTGCTATTGCAGCGTTTACGGATGCTGAAAGTCATCCTCTGGCCCCTCGGGAGGCGCAGAGCTGAAGCCAAGGTGACCTTGCCTTCCGGAGAAGATGATTGGAGGAGAAGACTCGGATTGACTCGCACTGTTGCAGGCTGGGTGTTGCACATTTTAGCAGGCTGGTCTCCTTACTGTTACTTGCCAGTGTAGGAATAAATACTATTCTACATTTAGAAGTGTATGTAATTAAAAATGTGTTGATGCGTCAGATGCTGATTTTGTTTTATTCAGATCCATTTCCAATGTATTTGCCTAGTTAGAATTTATATGACATATAGTGAGGAGGTACAATTTAATATGTACTTTCAATCATTTTAAATTGAGTCACTCAGAATCGCATGACAATGGAAATCACCTTGTTTTCAGTGGTAACCATTTACATCAATGCAAATCAGCACGGTGCAATTTTAGAAAAAAAATTCTGTACTACTTTGGTGTGATTCCAGCAATTCTTTTTTTTTTTTTGGACCCCAAGAATATGCAAACCACAATACATAATTGCACTGAAAAGCAGATGGCAGCAGTATGAACCTAGCCAAATATAGAACTCTACTCGCCTGCATGCAGTGCTTCTGCCTTGAGGCTGCCTGAGCTGCACTGTGCATGACTAGTTGTGCTCAGGCTAACTTCATTTAAGGAGCCCATTTGTTTGGGACAGGCATGAGGGTGCAGCTGATGTATAGAGTGGGTAGACTTTCTGCAAACTTACATAGAAGGCTGCTCCAGCCATCCTTAAACCCTTACCACCTGCAATCTGTAGATTATTATTATACACGATTTACATAGCTCCAACATTTTACGCAGCGCTTATGAGGGGGGACAACACAATTGCAGTACAGTTCAATACAGAAGGTACAGGAGGGCCCGGCTCGTAAAGCTTACATTCTAAAGGGAGGGGGTGGTGGTACAAAAGGTAATAGCTGCAGAGAATGATTTGATGGGGGTGGCTCGGGGATAGTTGTTAGGTGGGTGTGGGATAGGCTAGCCTGAATAAATGAGTTTTCAGGGATCTCCTAAAGGTGGACAGGGTAGGGGCTGATCGGACATACTGGGGCAGGGAGTTCCAGAGGATGGGAGAGGCTCTGGAGAAGTCCTGAAGGCGAGCATGGGAGGAGGTAACAAGGGAGCTAGAGAGCAGGAGGTCCTGGGAGGAGCGGAGAGGACGATTTGGGTGATATCTGCAGATGAGGTTGGTGATGTAGATGGGGGCGATGTTGTGAATGGCCTTGTATGTTTTGGTTAGTATTTTGAATTTTACACGGTGGGGTAGGGGAAGCCAGTGAAGGGATTGGCAAAGAGAAGCAGCAGTCACGGATCTATTAGTGAGGTGTATTAGTCTAGCAGCAGAATTCATAATAGACTGAAAGGGGGAGGAGCCTGCCATTAAGGAGAGAGTTGCAGTAGTCAAGGCGGGAAATAATCAAGGAGTGATTAAGTTGCTTTGTGGTGTCATTAGTCAGGAAGGGTCGAATTTTGGAGATGTTGCGGGGGTTAAGGCGGCAGGATTTAGCCAGTGATTGGATGTGGGGGCTGAAGGAGAGGTCAGAGTCAAGGATTACACCCAGCATTTTGGCATGTGTGGAGGGACCAATGGTTGTGTTGTTTATATTAATGGTGAAGTCTCACGGGGGAGGGGGGGGTGTGAAGGAGGAAATATAACAAGTTCAGTTGTAGAAGGATTGAGTTTGAGGAAGTGGCGTGACATCCATACCGATATGTCATTCAGTAAGTTTGAGATCCGTGAGGAGATCAAGGGGGTGAGTTGAGGAGTGGAGAAATGGATCTGTGTGTCATTGGCATAGAGGTGGTATTGGAAGCAATAGGAGGTTATAAACTGGCCCAGGGAAGAGGTATGGAGTGAGAATAGGAGAGGCCCAAGGATGGAGCCTTGGGGTACCCCAACAAGAAGAGGAGCGGAGGAGATGAAGTTGTAAGTGACACTAAAAGTGCGCCGAGATAGGTAAGAGGAGAACCAGGATAAAGCAGAATCACGGAGGCCAAGGGAGTGTAATTTGCTGAGGAGGAGCAGGTGGTCAACTGTGTCAAAGACAGCAGAGAGGTCTAAAGCCCTGTACACACGGGCGAGAATCCCGTCGAAAAAAAACCATCCGTTTTCTCGACGGGATTCCTGGCAAGCTTTTCTTGCCAAGCCCTGTGTACACATGGCACATTCAAAAGAACTGCCGTTCTTTTGAATGGCAAGAACGTGGTGACGTCATCGACTATGACGAGCATGCACTCGTCACATTCGATGCCGTCGCCGTCATCTTGCTTCACCCTACACTACCCTTGTAAGCTACCGCGCATGCGTTGAAGTCTCATCGAGCATGCGCGGGCTTACCTGGGGACAGGTAAGCATGTAGCCTCGTACACACGCACGGTTTTCTCATCGGGAAACAGGCCGACGAGAATCCTGATGAGAAAATAGAGATCAGGTTCTCTATTTTTCTCGTCAAGATTCCCAGCAGTTTTCCCGACGAGAAACCATACACACGACCGTTTTTTTTTTAGTCAAAAAGCTCTCCCAGCAGTTTTCTTGCCGAGAAAACCGGCCGTGTGTACCAGGCTTTAGAGTATGAGTATGGAGTAATGGCCATTGGTTTTAGCAGTTAGTAGGTCTTTGGTGAGTTTTAGTAGGGCAGTTTCAGTAGAATGTTGTGGGCGGAAGCCGGACTGTAGGGGGTCACGAAGGTGGTTGTCCGTAAGGTAGCGACTCATTCGGTCATGGACAAGGCATTCAATGAGCTTGGAGGCAAACGGGAGCAGGGAGATGGCTCTTAAGTTATTCAAACAGGTGGGGACTAGTGAGGGATTTTTAAGTATGACCAGTGCATGTTTGAGCGGGGAAGGAAAGGTGCCAGAGGAGAGGGAGCGGTTTAAGATGTGAGTTATGGAGTTGATAAAATGTTTGGGTACAGTGTTGCATGACCGACTGCGCAATTGTCATTCAAAGTTCAGTGTATAACTGAACAATTACCTTGCCAGCAGGCACCAATAAAGCTCCACTTTATAGGACCGGTCCACCAACAGGTACTGACAGGTTCTGTGTATTAAATGTGGCAAAAAGAAAACATGCAAGCACCTTGTTCATTTATATTTACAAGAGAAGTTCACGTAGAAAGGAGAGATGTTTAATAATGACAATTCCTTCAGGTGTGATGGTCGGTTAACCACAAAGGGGTTAATATGGATTCTACTACTGTTCTGAATTGTAAAGTTTAGATAACTTTGCGTGCACGCGAGAAGACTCTGACACGTCCGTGCAGATCCGTTACTTCCTTATCTAATCCTTTATTACAGGCAGTACTGAACTTTTTACACATAGCATGATACGTCACTATTATGTTAATGTAAAACTAGAAAGCACATCTGATTGGCTGAAATACAAGAAGAGTACACAAATGTGATGGTCAAGCTTGGTTGTCCCTCTGATCTGTCTTCACTTCCGCATTCCTAAAGATGTGTGGGAGAAGGGGGTATCTGCCATTTTCTGTCTTCTCCAGTCTTTTCGGTGGGAGGGGGATGTTATTAGAGGCTGATTTGAGTAAGGAAGGATTACAGCAGTGGTGTACATGAAAAAGCAATATAGACTTTTTAGTATAGTAAAGATGCATAGAGAATAGACATTTTCTAATTTGTTATTATGCTCATTACATTCCTTCACACAGGTACATTTAAACGTTTTTTATTATTATTGTGTGCTTTGTTGAGAGTGGGGAAGGATCGGAACCTCTGTCAGTTTCATTGCTGTCTTTGACCCCGTTAGGGAGATTTCTTCTTTTCTTTTCTTGTGTGGTCACTAGAATCTCCATCAGAAACAGGAAAAGAGGATTTATTGCATTGTCTCTTTTGGGGATATCCTCCCTCTTGTTCTGTGGTCACTGGGACAAGAAGTGAGGGAACCCACTTCATAGAAAACCATCCTAAAACCCTGACAAAGCTTCTCCATTCTAACTATAGCTTGTGGTGGGGTTTCTGAGCAATGTGGATGTGCATGCTTTTTTAGGAAGTATATAAATTTTTTAGTATTTCCTTATTATGATCGTTTTTATTTGACAATATAGAACTGTTTTAGTTACTTATGTCATGTTTTGTTCCCCCAGGCGTGTGACAAAGAGTGGCATCATTATGTATTGACCGTGGACTTGCCTGCTGTCACGCTGTATGTGGATGGGGTTTCCTATGACCCCACCGCAATGACCGAGGACTACCCCCTGCATCCTACCAATCTGGAGACTCAGCTTGTGGTTGGTGCCTGCTGGCAAGGTAATTGTTCAGTTATACACTGACCTGTATGACATGCAGAACACTAGAAAGCAGAGAACGGGTTACATTAAAACATATGAGATAAAGTAATGTGATTCTGCCAAGTCTGTCAATGTCTTAGGTAATGCAGCCATGTATTACAATTTTCCTCCTGGGTGTGGCCATTTTAGATGTTGTTTTTAGAGCAGTGTCCAGAGTTTCCATCCTCTGCAGCTTTCCCCCCCCCCGATGGAAATGTAGATCTTGTGAACACATAATTGGAGTCTAGCTGTGAGTAAGACAGACTTGTTCAGATGGGGGAAGATGGTGTTGCTATAAATTGCTGCTTGGAGATCTCACAATCTGAGTCATGGAGAAATACAAGGCACCAGCAGGGGTTACAGTCCACCTTTGCCCTGCCAGTGGAATTGACCTTTAATTAGTTCTCATACATGCCGGTTATCCATTAATGTCATGGATCCTGCATGGACTGCTAGGATGGACTCTTGTGAATATTAGTTTCTGTCAAACAGCTTTGTAGCATTAGCTTCATGGCTGTCTTTAACACAGGGAAAAAGGGACAGCTGCCCCGGGCCCAGTCATTGTAGCGGGGCCCAATGAAGCTTCCCTTGGAGCCCGCAAATAGTTAAGTGGATTCGGGAGGGCCCAGGAAAATATTTGCCATGGGTCCAATCAATTTTAAAGATGGCCCTGATTAGCTTAACCATCTTATTGATCAGTCTGTAGGGAGACTTGGTGGTTGCTCCATAACAGAAAATATGGTAAATGGCCAATACGCTTATATACCCAGAGGTAAGCAGGCTCTGTAGGCCATTAAGTGACCCTGTCACACGCATGGGCAATTCATTATTCTGAAAAATGATGTAAACAGCAGTTACGGTCACTCAGATCCACATATCAAAGCCATAAAGTGATCCAGAGATATGCAGCTATATTTATTACCGGTATCTAAATATTCTCTTTTCTGGTAAAAGTTGAAACTTGCTCTGCCTTTTGAAGCCTTCCTATTGATTTTAAAAACCTGGTACACACAGCAGGCTGAGTGAAAAAAAAAAAAAAGAGTGAGATCGCTGTATTAACACCAGTGATGTTATTGCGATAATCTCCCCTGCTGTGACTTTGTGTTCCTGCGGGGACATATTTTTTTCGCAATTTGACCATAAAAAGCGGCCTTAGCCTTTTAGGGTCAACAACACCCCTCTAATTGGGGCTACAAAACAGACCTAAAAAAATTATTGGGTCTTCTGTCCATGTGTACATCTGAATAAAAATGAGAAAAAAAAAAATGTGTACCATTTCATAATAAACTATTCAAAGAATTGTTGGGTAGCTGCTGACTTTTAATATAAGGACACTTACCTGTCCAGGGATCCAGCGATTTCAGCACCAGAACCAATTCTACAATCGGCTTCAGGTGCAGGTGCAGATGCCGGTGTCTTGTCGAGCTAGTTCCCCTATCGGATAGGGTCCGGCCTCAACTGCGCAGGCACAGATGAAGCCCACGGAAATCTCCGAACCTGATCAGCTGTTCTTCAGGTGTACACGGAATAGGCGCGGCATCCAGGCTCATTCCTTACCATCCCCGTGGACTTGGAGCATGTTAAAAAAAATAGCCACTTACTGGCCACTTACAATAACAACTGAGGGGCGGGTACACCTGAAAATAGCTGATCAGGTTTGGTGATTTCTGTCGGCTCAGAATTGCGCCTGCGCAGTCAAGGGGGAACCATATCGGCAGAACACCGGCATCTCCAGTAAAGGAAACTTGCGGCTTCACAGCCTACACCCTGTTTCCTACTGCGCATGTGCCTTGTGAATGGTTGGTCCCGTAGGGTTCTGGGTAATGTTTCCCAACAGACTGTGGGGGAGGGGATGGTGGCAGCGGCGGCAAAGTTTCTGCTCAGATCGCCGTTCACACCTGAGCAATTTTTAGCTTGTAAAAAAGCTCAGCTCTGAAGCTCCAAAATGCCCTACAAGCAAAATTCCATTAATTTCAATGGCCCCTGTACACATCTGAGCGTTCTGTCGCCTAAAGCAAAATGCCTGAAGCTCAAAAAAGTACACAAGCTTCTTTTTGGCAGATTACAAGCGTTTCTGGCCCCATAGACTTCAATAGAGACGCCTGACTTGAGCAGAAAAACGCTTGTAAAACGCTCTCCACCCCTAATTTCCTCTCCCTCTCCTCTCCTATTGCTTCCTGTAGGCTAAGCAAAGTGACGCTTGTAATACACTTCTAAAAAAGCTGCAAAAAAGAACGCCTTTTATTAGATAGGCTCAGGTGTTAATGGAACCCTAATGTTTTTGTGCTCTGAAAAAAGGGAGTGTTCTTGCCCCCAAAACACATCAGGTATTTTTTGTGGTTGAATTACTAAAATCATCATGGACTCTCACCTTTTTGGTTTGGTGCGCATTTGTGTATATTTTGTTACCTCTTGAGAAGCCATGTTTGTTTTGGGCGCTGCCTCACCAAGTTAGTGATCTCACTTGAAAATTTCCTGCATTTAATCGTTTGAATAAGCATAGAGATCCCGGAAATATGTCTTCCTGGAATCGGAGTCTCGCAGTCTGTGTAGGTGGTAGAATGAAGAGGAGAAGCTGACCTATGCAGCCAGTTCCTCCAGGCTGAGGCCTGTGGTTTCCTCGAGACTGACCAGTTATAATAATGTACACGAGTCTTCCTCATGACCATGTGTCTTGGGTGCTCTTGTGTTTGGTTGTGCAATGTGTACGGCAATCACCATCCTAGCCCGAAGTGTACACTTAGCCCCGAGTGCGCTCGTCTTGGTGTAGAGTGGAGCGGCCCCTAGGCCAACCTTCGCTCCCTCGTATAGCTGTACGCTTGTTGTCATAACTTGTTGTGTCATTGTTACAAATGTCCCTAACCTTGTGGTCACTTTCCTTGTTTGTCCCTCTCTCTTACTTTTCTGCAGAGTATTCAGGAAGTGGAAATGTCACTGAGCCAATGACTGAGAGTGATGCAGGTGTCTGCAGTCCCCCTTCCCCCACCCTTCTGCGTACCTTCTATATATCACACAGACATCCCATCCGCTCCTCGCATGAACTTCACACTCACTTCCTCTATTTTTATTTAGCTTGTATTCGGGGGTTCTGCTCCCGTCCCTCTTCTGTTTTCAGTCAGCATATTGAAGGTTTACATTGTTTCTCTTTTTTATCTCCATCTCATAATACTCAGAGGTGACCTAAACGCACACTAACATAGCGATCATCTATCTTCTCTAAACACATACATATAATACACTGGCCGGTATGTATCGTCAATAAAAGAACATTCCAAATAAAAAAGTATTTGGTGCTGTGAGGCAAGGATTAGTATTTATTACAGAGTTGGACAAAATTCTGTCTTTATCAGGCCTTTACCTCTTCAAAGTAGCAGAGCTAATATTGACATTCACATGATTTCCATATTTTCCTTATACTACACAGTGGATAGCATGCATACAGGTACATAAGTCACACAGCACTGTTGAACTACAACTAGCTTTATTGCTACCAGACAGGCTTCCTCTGCCACTGACATGTTTCCCCCAATGGGCTTCATCAGAGGACCTCCTTTGATGAAGCCCATTGGGTGAAACGGGGTGGAAAAAGAGTTCTGTCTTTCTGACCAAATGTTGTGCCAGTAAGGCCCCTTTCACACAGGCGTTTAGTAAGGATGAGCTCCGGCGTGCTCGCATACCTCACGTGCAGAGCCCGCCAGGAAGTCTGCACTGTGCTGCGCTAATTACAGGCAGTGAGACATTGTCCCTATGCGCGATGCTGCAGAGCCCGGGGAAATGTCTCGCTGCCCGTGATTAGCGCAGCCGGAGCTCATCCTTAGTGTTCTGTCAGAGTTTCAGACTAAATCCAGTTTAAGACTAAATCTAGACTAAACCACAATGTATGTCTATGGGTAGGTGGATGTAAACAGATGATGATCTGTTTACATCAACCTACATCCGTATCCATTTTTTTAAGTGGAACAAGATGGCGTCCTTATAGGCTTAGATGGATCTGAACGGATGTAAGCATCTGTTACATTCGTTCCGTTTATGTCCATTTTTAAGGCCCCTTTCAGATCAAGCAGATCTGTTCAAGTGTATCCTCCTGCTCAGTGGTGATCTCTCCACTGAGCAGGCAGATGACAGGTCCATTTTCCCATTTTTTTTCTTAGGGGGGGGAGACATGACTTTAACAAACGATCACCATGTGAAAGGGGCCTAAAGCTTGTTGTAGTTCAGCAAAAAAACAAAACCATAAAGTCCATATTGCCAGCCTATGGCTCCCATGGCGGGTCACTGCACAGGTTTCCCTGGAGCGATGTCATTCATACATGTTTTGAAGGTGGATAACACAAGTGATGTATATTTTTCCCTTTACTGGATGCATCAGTGGGGATTCATCTTTGTTTGAAGATGTCACCCCCCCCCCCCCACCTTGTTTTAAATATGTTCTTAAAAATATGCACTGTCACTGTACTAATGACACTGGCTGGGAAGGGGGTTAACATCAGGGGTGATCAAAGGGTTTAGGCCTGGTTCACACCTATGCATTTTTTTTGTGCATTTTCAGTTTTGCAGAAAAACACTACAGTCCATTTAACGTGGTTTGCTAGGGATCATGTTCACATCCTGTGCATTTCCTGGAAAGGGTCAGGGACCTATTTCAGTTTTTTTTGGTTCCTTAGACATCAATGGATCAAAAACGTGCATTGAAAAATGCAAAATGCACCAGGAATATGCAAACGGAAACCTGCAATAGGTGGGAACCAGGCCTAAATGTGTGCCTAGCCAGTGTTTTTGTGTACACCATGTGCTGTTTTTACTAAGGGTTCTGGTAGATTTTATTCCCTGCATTGCAGGGACACAAAATCCATCAGATTCCTGCTGACAGGACAGAGCTCTGCCTTGTTCTCATAGGCAGAGCTCTGTTCTTTGTGTCTCCTCGCCGATCAGCGGGTGCTGGCGGACATCTATTGGCTGGCACCGGCTGATCGGCTTTTGCCGTGTCTAATCGCAGCACGCACGTGCATGCACCCCATCCCCGGAAGTGCTTGATCACGTACTAGGTATGTGATCCAGCGCAGGAGAGCCGCCTTGCATCTAAGTGATGTGGTCGGCAAGCGGTTAAGGAACAAGTGCACATTCCAAACCCCTCACTTCCCATAATATAATAAGGCAGATCAAGCAGGTTGGCAAATGCCACTTTTCCCTCCCTCCTGCTGTCCTGTAAGAGCTCAATAGGGCATTCTGACAGTTTACTTTCCCTGCCTGATGACACATTTATAAAACCAGAAGTTATATTGGAGGAAGCAACCCTTTTACACGAATGAGTAAACACATGAAGAGGGATACCCTCCTTCCTGCAGAAATAAAATTTAGGATGTCTGCCTCTCCTTGTGACCCATTTCTTTTCTAGGCCGATAGTACAGCTGCCAGCCATCACTGGTTCTAGAAAAGAGCTGAGCTATAGAAATTAGTTTGGACCCCTTTCACACTGGTGCCGCAGCCGCGTTGGCACTAAAGCGACGCTCGGCCACTAGCAGGCGCCTTTAACCCCAAAGAAGGGGTTAAAAACTCCCTTCTTGCGGCGCTTCCAAAGCGCTTCCCATTCATTCCAATGGGCAGGGACGTCCCAAATCCTCCCCAAAGATGCTGCTTGCAGGTCTTTTTCTAACGTCTCGCAAGCACACCGCCCCAGTATGAAAGCACTCATTGCAGAGAATGGGAGGCACTATTTCTAGCGCTAAAATGCCTGAAAAACTGCCTCAATGTGAAAGGGGTCTTGGTGCTGAACACTGTCCAGCTAGTAGGAAGAACAGTGTAAATGAATTTTACTTTCTTAAGCCCCTTTTATATTATGGGTCCAATCAGGTCAGACGGTCCATTCACCCCTATCTATCTCCAATCTTATCCAATCTGCTAAAAAAAAAAAAAAACGGAAGAGGATCGGTCCGTCTGATCAGATTGGATGGCAGTCGGATATAAACAGTGTAGTCCATTTACTCCTGACCTCCCATAGAGCAGAGCAGGCTCTGTCCTTGTCTACTCTGCTTAAACTGAGTGGACATGGACCTGTCGTCCACCCGCTCTGCTCTGATCAGCCTGCACATTCCCTTCTGCTCAAAATGCATACAGGACACATTCAACACAAAGCCCAGCTTAACTCACCAGCCAGTCTGCAACCAACCGAGTTATCCTAACAGCTTGCATTTCATTTACACACATTTGCAAATACATGCGTAAGCTGCAGAGCTACTCCAAGGCACCCCGGTTTTATCTGCAGTCTTAACTTTTGTAAAATTTATGAAAGCCTCCATAGTAGAAGTGCATTCATTCTAATGGATAGATAGAGGGCAGGTGAGCCTGGAGGGAGCCCACCCCTCAAAAGCACAGGGGCACACTGGACACCAAGCACAATGGAAGCACAAGTGTCCAGTATGTCCCCTCATCAATATTACATCAGTAACAAACAACTGACCACTGCCCCTACCTATAAATTGCCTTTACAGCAAGGAGCACACAGAGGGGCAACGCATGAAAAACAAAACCAAAGAAAATTCCCAGCTCAACTCACCAGCCAGCCTGCAAACTGCAGACTTTGGTTTTGTTTTTCATGCGTTGCCCTTCCATGTGCTCCTTGGTGTGAAGGTCAGTTGTAGGTGGGGGGGGGGCAGTGGCCAGTTGTTTAGTACAGGATGGATGTTCACAGACCTTAGGTTATAGGCTGCTACCTTCAGGTGATTGGACAATGGCTAAGCTTTTGGACACGCCTCCCTTGGACAATGTCAATTATTTTACTTATGTCCTCCAGGAGCACTTCTTCAAATTTTAAAAGTAAAAATTCACGAAAACTAGAATACAATGTTGTCCCTGTAAATGGAGCCTATAGGAAGACCTCCCCGCCAGAAGTCTATTTTAGAAGCAACTGATATGCCAAACACTGACCAGCATTCATTTGCCACCACTCACCAAGGCCACGCCTTTCTTAATTTCCACCACTTTTCACCTGCCACATCCAGAGCTCATCTGCATGTCCCTCCCCTGTCGTGGCCCCTGGACAAAGCCAGGCTGCCCCCATGGCTGGGTGTTACTAACCTGCATGTCAAGCCTATAACCTCTCCTGGAGGAGAAGAGCATGCCCACAAAGGAGCCCGGTGCTCATATTTCTAGACTCACTTTGTTTCTTTTTCTCTCTCTTAAGGTGGCGAGCAGCACATGGCGCAGTTTTTCCATGGAAATCTTGCCGGGTTAATGGTTAGATCGGGCAAGTTGGACAGCACTAAGGTGATCGATTGTCTGTATACCTGCAAAGAAGGTCTGGAGTTCCCACCAGCTGAGGGTGTCGGAAAGGGCATGAAGGTAATAATAAAATAAAACGTACAGTAATAAAGAAAACATACAATGTCTTTTTTTTTTTTGGATCGCTTTTATTGCTATCACAAGAAATGTAAACATTCCTTATGAGAAAGCATGACAGGTCCTCTTTGGAAACAGCTGTGGTCAATAAGACCCCAGATCCCTTGAAAGCATCAGATTAAAAAAACAAAAACATTGATCTGATGCTGTCCCAAAAAAAAAGGTAGTGTTTACATCCGCTCTAAGCTGGAAGTGACATCACGACTCCCCTCCCACTGCTTCTAAAAGCAATCCAGTGTCTAATCAGCCGCTTGGATCGCTTTTGGGGGGGGGGGGGATCGCTAGCTGAAAACTTTAAGGCTGGGTTCAGACTATTGCGAATCGGATGCCGGTTTCTCCGCATCTAATTCGCATGACAGGAGATTGTAACTGGCTCTCTATGGAGCCGGTTCACATTTCTTCCTTTCGGCTGCGGAGCGGCTTACACAGGAGTGCTGTGTGTCTTTGGCTCTGTTTTCAGGGCCGAATTCAGGCAAAAATTAGTCGCTGAAACGGAGAACAGGAACGCACCGGACCCCTGCTGCGAGCCACATCCGTCGGAGGTGTGAACCCAGCCTAATACCGGGGTTGTGGCGGACCGCAATATGTTCATGTACCGTGTTGTGGTCTTGAAGTGGTTAAATAAAGGGAAGGGCCATGCTGCTATATTCAGTCTTGTTAGGATGGATTATTAGAGAGGAGCAGACATTGAAATTCTTAACCCTTTTGTATGTCCTTTACATAATACAAAACCTTTGATGAATGTTGAATCTCATTCCACAGATCACATTGAGCCCCAGCCAATCTACATTGACCCTGGAGGGTGATGACATTGACCGCTTTGACCAGGCCATGCAGCACATCTCTTATCTGAACTCCCGCCAGTTCCCCACACCCGGCATCAGACGGCTGAAGATTACAACCACGGTGAAGTATGTGTGATTTCCTCATCCTTTTATACTTCTGCAGCACTGCATGTCTCTATTGTGGAGGCTGGGTTGGACATAAATTTGGTGTATACAGAATTTTATTTTATCATAGACAAAAAAAAGGGGGCTGATTAAATATCTGTAACCAGCTTGTAATCCCACTTTTAAACAATATTTTATTTGGTCCTATTTAGAGCTGCTTAGTGATGCCATACTAAGGAGTTGATCAAACACAGGTCCTGTTTTTGTGGCATCTAAATATACAATACAAAATAGTGCCACAGGTAAATCACATCAATCAAGGAATAATCAAACAATGGACCGCAGCTTTCTCGGTAATGACACAAGTCAAAAATTGAAGGATAATACAGACATATTCAACAGATTTAATATTATATTGAGAACTACATTCTATGCTTCAGAATATTGCGGACCTGTTCTAATCTTGCTCTCAATTTTATCTAAATATACAAACCTACATACTCCTCTACATGCTGCAGCTGTTTCCCACCAGCTCTAAGCTCGAGAACTGAGCGATCACATAACCTCTGATTGCTCCGTTCTCAATCTTCTCTGAGCAGAGAGGGGTGAACGTCAGTCATCGCTCTCTGCTCTGCCCTGGAGCTCTGCACTCACTGGAGCGTCAGACTGTGGGGGTGGCATGTTCAGGCTCTCGGTGGCACGCAGAGAGGCTGAGCCTGCTGCTGGTCTTCCAGAGACTGTACCAACTCTGTGACATCAGCTGACAGTGGGAGAAGATGCTAGAGATTGAAGGACTAGGTTTGGAAGGAAGATACTGATACTATTACTCTTTGGGTAAAGTGGCCACTTCAGAGTACACTAAGAAAATCGGGAAGTGCGTCTGCTATTTGACCATATTGTTTGCTGCCGTAGGTGCTTCAATGAGGAGACCTGTATCAGTGTGCCCGATGTGGATAGTTACGTCATGGTGCTGCAGCCCGAGGAGCCCAAGATCAGCCTGAGCGGCATTGATCATTTTGCCCGCGCAGCCTCGGAGTTTGAGAGCACAGAGGGCGTGTCCTTATTCCCGGAGCTTCACATCATCAGCACCATCACCCGGGAGGTGGAAGCCGAGGGCGACGGGGATGAGGATCCTACCGGTAAGTAGATGTTTGCACCTGAACACCGAAATAAGAGGAAATGCTTAACTACCTTTTTAGCATTCATATACACAGTTGTATTTTTTGCACCCAAATCTGATAGGATTTCCTTGTGACACCGGGGCAGGATCTCACTGCTGCAGTATTTTGGCACATAACTGCTTGTTATCACAGGGGCTTTTGCACTGGATCAGATGGCTATTTAGGGCCAATTCACATTATTTGCACTGACAGACGTTTTACCGCATGGTAAGGGGAGCAGTGCGATGCGATAAATCGTGCACCACACTGCCCCCTAGTGCAGCCGGCAACACAGAGAGGCTGGGGCGGGAAATCGCTCCTGCCGCTCTGCATTGCAGTGTGAATTGGCCCTTAACCCTTTCGCTGCCAGGTCCGTACGTCGTATGGACCTGACGGTAGGGGGTATCACACACAATCCGGTGGCTGCAGCCACTGGGATTGTCTGTGAAACTGACAGGCAGACTCCTGCCTGTCAGATAAAAACAACCCTAGTATAGATGCCCCCTGCGCACGCACCCCTGCCATGCTTTTCGGGCTTTGTTTGCCCATCTGCAGGCCCAGGAACGACGCTGGGGGGAGAGAAGTGCTGTTGTCCGTAACTTCACTTCAGAGTCAGCAACTAAGTGTCCCCGGCCGGGAAGTAATGTTTTGTAATGCAATCTGCATTGCAAAACATTCAGTGGATTCCAAAGGAGACCATGCAGAGTCTTTTACACCCTGCATATCTCATTAAAGAGAACCGGTCACTAAAAATCATTACATAGGGGACTTTTTGTCCCCTATGTGATGGAAAAAAAAAGTTGCAAAAAATGTAAGTTACATCCAAGCACATAGATAGCCCCCCCCCCCCCAAAAAAAAATTGAGGCCCAACGCATACGAACGTAAACGCATGGGATGCACATGTTACATATCGCCGCACACACCAAAATGAGGGCAATAACTCTAGCACAAGACCACTGTAACACTAAATTGATACCTATAGGGCAGGGATATGCAATTAGCGGACCTCCAGCTGTTTTAAAACTACAAGTCCTATCATGCCTCTGCCTCTGGGTGTAATGCTTGTGGCTGTCAGAGTCTTGCTATGCCTCATGGGACTTGTAGTTCTGCAACAGCTGGAGGTCCGCTGATTGCATATCCCTGCTAATAGGGGCTTTTGAAGCGTTGCCTATAGAAAATAGAGGGTACTGAAGTTCGTTGCCATTTCAAGGGCGCACACAAATTTAAGGTTTGACATGTTGGATATCTATTTGCTCGGCGCAACCTTGACTTTTATATTTTACCAAACATTTGGGTATTTTATTGCATTTGTTTGTCCTAAAATTCACTTTTGTGTGTTTACTGACATGTTGCGTTTCCTAGACCTTTGTGGTAATATCGGATGACATAAAAAAATTTAACTACCGGATTTTCTGGCGTATAAGACGACTTTTTACACGGGAATTACACAGCCAAAAACCGGGGGTCGTCTTATACGCCGGATGAAGCAGCTGCCCGATGGATATCAGCCCGCCGGGTGCTCTGTAAAGCTGTATGTATTCAGTATATGCGCCGCTCAGCCAATCCCGGTGGGCGATGCACTCTGTTGATGACTAGAGCCTGCTAAGCCTGCTCGGAATGGAGTAACAACCTCTGCCAATCCGAGCAGGCTACATTATGTAGCCTGCTCAGATTGGGAGAGGTTGTTACTCCAATCCGAGCAGGCTCTGCAGTCATCAACAGAGTGCATCGCCCACCAGGATAGGCTGAGCGGCGCATATACTGAATACATACAGCTTTACAGAGCACCCGGCGGGCTGCGGCCTCTTCGTTTTTGAACAACCGCACAAGGGGGGTCGTCTTATACGGTGAGTAGAGCACAAAACCACAGTTTTAAACGGAATATTAGGGGGTCGTCTTATATGCCCAGCCGCCTTATACGCCGGCAAATAAGGTACCTCTATTCTATTTTATTCTCTATGGTGTCTGCTTTCCGAAAATATATAATGCTTGGGGGTTTTACATCATCTTTCAGGCTTAAACGATTTTTTAAACGTGTGCAAAAAAACGCAAAAACGGATCTGGCAGCGAATAGGTTAAGGAATAGGAAAGGCTAGTGATGGGGCTTATATTAGGTGTAAGGTTGGTGCTAAGCTCACTTTCAGTGGAGGACAAGGAGGGGGAATGAAATATTAGTGGGTCTCTTAGCGTAGAGGATAAAATGTAGGTCAGCTACACAGTAGCTTCCCAGTCCTGGATGCCTACAGTCAAAAACAACCAGCAATGTACTTCTTTCTGGTGTTGGAAAATAAATTGTTCAGCACTAATGGTTGTTCAAAAAAAGAAAAAAACGTCACCCCCATGTCAGTGCATCATATTGTACATGGGGCATCCGCCAATACACCTCTGTGCAAGTGAGTACCCCCTTTTGCCATAAGTGGGGTGGGGGGTCCTGGGATCAGTAAACATACGGGTTTGTTGCTCTGTGTAGGGGTCTAGGTGTTGGGCTAATCAGGTTGTGTGACTGCAATGTGAATGGTACAATTTAAGCTCTTTTGGGACATAGACTGATGTACATGTAAAGCTCAGGCAGGATTGTATAAATACAGTGAACCTAAAACCTCAAGTTATGTTCAGTGGCCCCAGAATTAATCACATTAATTGTAGAGAAAGGCTGACAAGTGATATGAAAGATGTCAAGTAAAGATTAGTAATGTTTTCTAGACATTGAGGTGGTTTTTGCTTTTGTTTCTTCCCCATTCAGTTCAAGAGTCTTTGGTTTCAGAGGAGATTATGCATAACCTGGACACCTGTGAGGTCACTGTAGTTGGCGAGGAACTGAATCCTGACCAGGAGAGTCTCCAGCTGGATCTCACTCACCTGCAGCAGAAAGGGCTTGAAATGACCAGCTCCAACCAAGGGATCGTCATCACAGGTTAGTCAAATTGCTATAGGGTGTTACTTTGGGTAAGGCTCGGAGGACGTGCTGGTGAGGTTATACAGGAAGGTAGTGCAAAGGTAATAGATATCCTGCAAATATGCAGTAACCCAGGGCTGGACAAATCCCAGGCGTCAGGTCACTATGGCGACTAAAAATTGCTTCCTGGCGCCTGGGCTTTTGTTAGCCATCTGTATCTGCCTTCCACTTGTCAACCGCACTATAGCCAAAAGACGGATACAGCGCAGTCGTCCAGTTCTGGGAGGATGTCTATTGACGTACTCCAAGAACCCTGTGCACTCCTGGGGTACGCTTCGGGCATGCTTTGTGATTGTCCTTCGGACACAACTGATCACATATCGAGGTAAAGGTCCAATTACAGTGGCCCTTTTCTCATGTGATCCGTTGTGTCCAATCACAGCTGATCACATGTAAACAAATGACAGTTATCAGCATTTCCTTTCCTCAGTGCTGTCACTGTGTGAGGAAAGAAAAGCCGATAACCGGCTATCCTGTGACGGGACGTTTCCACTGATAATCAGGGCACTGATCATCAGTACTGGCTATCAGTGTCCATCAATGCCGCCTTATCAGTGCCTTCTCATCCGCACATCAGTAAAAAAGAAGAAATACTTATTTGCTAAATTTTATAACGGGAATAAAGTAAAAGGCGTTTGTTTTTTCCAAGATTTTCGGTCTTTTTATATTTGCTTAGCAAACAATAAAAACCAGAGTGGTGATTAAATACCACCAAAAGAAAACTCTATTTCTCAAAAAAAAATTATAAAAATGTAATTTGGGTACAGCGTTACATGACCGCACAATTGTCACTCAAAATGTGACAGTGCTGAAAGCTGAAAACTGGCCTGGGCAGGAAAGGGTTAAGCGACCAGCCGTCGCAGTTAAACGATGGCAAGGTGGCTTGGCTGCGCGAATCGCCATACCGGTAGGCAAGTGGTTAAAAAAAAAACTGGCTCTTAACTTTTTTAGCTGGCTTCTGGATTCAAAACAAATATTTACCAATCCCTGTAGTAACCAATCCAGAATAATTTACTTATGTTGTATATCCGGTTAGGAGCTTTCTTTTTTTTTTTTTTGTCAACGCCCCTGAACGGAACTCAATAAAAGCCTATGTCCATGCACATGTGATTTTTACCAGAGTTTGGAAGCAGCAGAATTTAGAGGCAGTCGAAGCTCCTCTCCTGAATAATCACGTTCAGTAGAGGAGCTTTTGGGCAAAAAAAAACGCCAAATGCGCCTAAACGCTAGGCTCGTTTCGCACTTCAACATTTACTAATTTCAGTTGCCAGAATAAATTAAAATTCTGGCCAATAAATAAGCTCCCAAACACCAAATGCTGCTAAACTCACCTAAACTGGTTTGAATAAATGCAGCTTAGGTGAGTTTTTAACGCTTATTTCTTTCTCGTACATCACGGGACACAGAGCGACATAGTCATTACCATGTGGGTTATATAGATACCTTCAGGTGCTGGCACTGGCAACTTCCAAAACTGGAAGTACCCTCCCCTATATAAGCCCCTCCCATCCGGGAGTACCTCAGTTTTTTGCCAGTGTCTAAGGTGTTGGCCAAGAAGTAACATGTGTTTTTCACTGAGCTTGCGTACAGGTTCTTTTGGGCCTCAGTAAGCTATTCCGGATCCGACCAAAAAAGCTTCATAGCTAAACGGTCGGTACCCGGGCCTTGCAAGAGAAGAGCAAGGTTTTGCCTGTAATGCCTCTCTTAGGAGGGCTGGACCCTGGGATCCAGAGCTCTGGTCATACCCACGACCAAGATGTTTTCTGTGCAGGGTGCTATACAGGTCCAGGGGAGTGGAATCCTTGGGAACCCGGTCCCTGAAGGTTTGATTACAATGCCTGCCGTGATAGGTGAAGTTTGGGCTTCTGTGGACCAAACAGAGTCCTGCGGCGAGGAAAAGGTAAGTGGGGGCCCTCAGGAACTTGGTTCTATTGGGGGACCCCCAAGCCTAATTTGTCTTTCTGCCTGTTACCTAAGGTATTCCCGCTAATATCTGTGCATGCCTGTTACTACTAAGAAAATGTAAAAAAATGTAATAGTAGACAAGAAAAAAAAAAAAAAAAATGGTAAGACCGCGGTACCTGTGTTAAACACTAGAGGCCGCTATGGTTCTTTTTTCTTGTAATGTGGATTTTTTTCTTCCAAAGTCAAATCCAGGCAGTTGGTAAGTTCTCTGCTGGGAAGCTGTCTCCTCTGCCCTGTTGCTGCGCTCATCCATCCCCGGGCCCTGCGGCAGGGACCCTGGCTCCCATCTAGCTCCTTATTTTTTTTTAAAAGAGCGCCGAAGGCGCACGTGCGCGGGCACGCGCCTCTATATATAGAGGCGATCTGGAAAAAGGGGCGGAGCTGGTGGATGACGCTCGGTGTGCGCCGCGGCGCTACTGCGCATGTGCGGGCGTCCAGCGTGTTTAAAGGCACAATCACAGCTGGCTATTGAAGTGCACAGACAGAGCTAGCAACAGTAAATAAGGCACACAGAGGCGGTTGATGCAGGCATCCCCTAGAAAGGCACTTTAGTAGACACCAACTGTTATATAGCAGCAATTGTGCTAGACTATTCTCAATAAAAGTGGTGTATTACGGCTGGAATACCTCAGCTTTGGGTTTAGGAATATGCCGTCCAGAAGCTCCGGAACTAAATCTTCCAGGAAGCGAAGGGGGTCTCCATCGGGCTCTGAGGATCTTGGGCATGCTTCTGCTGCACCAGTCTCCCCTGAAAATTCAGAGGTTAGTGACCGTAGAGACCCCGCAGGAGTACCTGGTACTGTGGCTGTCCTCAGTTCACCTGCTCCTGTGTATGTAACAGAGGAGGTTTTTTCCTCAGCTCTGGGAGGATTAGAAGAGAGATTGTCAACATTGATCGCTGCCTCCCTGTCACAGGGAAAGCACGCCCGATCTCCGTCTCCTCCTTCAGAGTACCTGTTAGCGGAGCAACAGTCCCATACAGGGATCGACCTGCCTGAAGGGGATCAGGATGAGGTTGATTCTGTTATAGAGGAATCAACAGTGGAGGAACCTTTCTCAGAATCTCAAGCTGAAAGATTATGGGTTCAGTCTCTGACTAACATGGTCCGATCAGCATTTAAAATGCACCTTGCGGAACCATCAACCACTACTGTCTCCTCGCTGGGGTCGCTAAAAGCTCCCCAGACTGTCTGTTCCTTTCCACTTCACCCTTTACTGGAAGGGCTCATTTACCAGGATTGGGAACATCCTGATAAAATATTTACTCCCCCCAAGAGATTTCCGGTGGTCTATCCCATGGAGGATAAGTTCATCAGAAAATGGAGGGTCCCTACAGTGGACGCAGCCATCTCTTGTGTGAATAAATCACTGACATGTCCAGTGGATAATGTCCAAATGTTCAAGGACCCAATAGATAAAAAATTGGAGTCCTTATTAAAATCTGCTTTTTCTACAGCAAGCTTGGTGACACAACCAGCAGTGGCAGCTATTGGGGTCTGCCAAGCAGTGAAGGATCAGTTGAAACAGGTCTTAAGGGACTTGCCAGATCAGCAGGCCCTTGCCCTAGCTGATCTACCTAGAGCCTTATGCTTTGCGGTTGACGCCATAAAGGATTCAATCCATCAGGCCTCCCGCCTTACGCTGTCTGTAGTACATATGCGCAGGCTTCTATGGCTCAAAAACTGGTCTGCTGAAGCTCCCTGTAAAAAATTGCTGGTTAGCTTCCCATTTCATGGTGAACGCTTATTCGGGGAAGACCTGGACAAATATATCCAGAAAATTTCCAGCGGTAAAAGTACACTCTTGCCGGTTAAAAACAGAGTTAGAGGTCCCTCTTTTAAGAGGCCGGCTTCTCCAGTCCCTGGGGCATCGGCTGTGAAACAGTTCCGACGGCCTCCTCTGTCAAATCCCGGGGGTAAAAATCAGGGACAATCGCAGGGTAATAAGAAACCCTGGGTCAGGAGAGGTACAAAACCTCCCCCAAAGTCAAATTCATGAAGGGTTGCCCCACTCAATCGAGTGGGGGGAAGACTCCAGTTGTTCGCAGAGACCTGGCGGGACACTATCAGAGACAGATGGGTGCTCTCCGCAGTAAGTCTGGGATACAGATTGGAGTTAAAAGATTCTCCTCCTTCCCATTTTATGAGGTCAAACGTGCCAAGGGATCCCCGGAAGAGAGAGTCCCTCCTGTTGGCACTAGAACAACTATTGCTCCAAGGAGTAATTATGGAGGTTCCCCTGGAAGAATGGGGGTTCGGGTTTTACTCAAACCTCTTTACAGTCCCGAAGCCAAACGGGGACGTGAGGCCCATATTAAATCTAAAAGGGCTAAACAAATTCCTACATATCAGGACTTTCCGGATGGAGTCGATCCGATCGGTGGCCACTGCCCTACAAGGGGAGGAATGGTTAGCCTCGATCGACATCAAAGATGCTTATTTGCACATTCCCATCTTTCCAGTCCACCAAAAATTTCTACGCTTTGCAGTAGAAGGGCGCCATTTTCAGTTCAGAGCCTTACCCTTCGGTCTGGCCACAATACCACGAGTGTTCACAAAAATTCTGGCCCCATTATTGGACAATCTAAGAACACAAGGTGTAACGATAATGGCATATCTAGACGACCTGCTACTAATAGACCACTCAGTGAAAAAACTAGAAGTGGTCGTTCACAAGACAATCAAGTATCTGGAATCTCACGGTTGGATTATCAACCGAGACAAGTCAGCCCTAAAACCAGTCAAAAGTCTGGAATACTTGGGGCTAAGGCTGGATTCAGGCCAGAGGAAAATATTCTTGCCTCGAGAAAAGGTGTTGTCTTTGAGAGATTTGATCAACCTAGTGGGTACAAAAAGACAGCCGTCCATACGCCTGTGCATGAGGCTGCTGGGAAAAATGGTGGCATCATTCGAAGCAGTACCCTATGGTCAATTCCATTCAAGGAATTTGCAAAGGGCCATACTGTCAGCCTGGAACAAAAAAGTTCAGGCCCTAGACTTACCAATGTCCTTGTCCCCTTCCGTTCGCAAGAGCCTCCGTTGGTGGTTGGTTCTCCAGAATCTGGAAAAAGGGAAATCCTTCAGTCCGATTTCTTGGAAGGTGGTCACTACAGATGCCAGCCTTATAGGCTGGGGAGCAGTACTGGAGCAATGGTCTCTCCAGGGCAGATGGTCGGATGCAGAAAAGGCCCTGCCCATCAATCTCTTAGAGATACGAGCAGCCCGGTATGCCCTAGTAGCATGGACATCCAAACTCCAAGGGTCCCCTGTCAGAATTCAATCAGACAATGCCACAGCAGTGGCATATATCAATCATCAGGGTGGCACCAGGAGTCGTGCAGCCCAGAGGGAAGTAAATTACATCCTGAAATGGGCAGAAAGATATGTCCGCGGTATTCATTCCAGGAGTGGAGAATTGGAAGGCGGACTTTCTAAGTCGCCAACAATTATGCCCAGGGGAATGGTCCCTTCACCCCAAGGTTTTCCGGACAATATGTCAGCGGTGGGGAACACCAGATGTAGATCTGCTAGCATCCAGATTCAACGCAAAGGTGGACAGGTTTGTCTCTCGGACAAGGGATCCCCTAGCCTGCGGCTCGGATGCCCTAGTGTTCCCTTGGGATCAGTTCAAGATGATATATGCATTCACACCGCCACAATTGTTACCTCAATTATTCCGCAGAATCAGGGTAGAAAAGAAACCAGTGATTCTGGTGGCTCCAGCGTGGCCCCGAAGAGCATGGTACGCGGAGATTGTAAAAATGTCAGTGGGGAGTCCTTGGACTCTCCCACATCGTCCGGACCTGCTTTCGCAAGGACCGATATACCACCCTTCCTTACCAGCCCTAGGTTTGACGGCCTGGCTATTGAAGCCCACATTCTAAAAAAGAGAGGGCTCTCTAATCCTGTGGTATCTACCATGATCAATGCCAGGAAGCCGGTATCCAGGCAGATCTACTATAGAATCTGGAAGGCGTACATCGCGTGGTGTGAGGCCAAGAAATGGCATCCACGTAAGTACGTAATAGGTAGGATTCTGGACTTCCTACAGTGGGCTGTAGATAGGAAGCTTGTCTTGAGTACTATCAAAGGTCAGTTTTCGGCCTTGTCAATATTTTTTCAAAGGCCCTTGGCTTCGCATTCACTAGTCAAAGCCTTTATACAAGGAGTGATGCGTATTAATCCTCCGGTTAATATTCCCATATGTCCATGGGACTTAAACCTGGTTCTGTCGGTTCTACAGAAACAACCATTTGAACCATTACAGCATATTTCCTTGGTTCTTCTCACCAGGAAATTGATTTTTCTAGTAGCCATTTGTTCGGCTAAAAGAGTGTCGGAATTAGCAGCTATGTCCTGTAAAGAGCCATATCTGGTTATCCATAAGGACAGAGTAGTGTTACGTCCTCATCCAGCCTTTCTTCCTAAGGTGGTATCGAGGTTTCATTTGAACCAAGATGTGGTTCTTCCTTCTTTTTTCCCCAAACCAAGCTCGGTAGAGGAAAAGTTATTACATTCTTTGGATGTAGTAAGAGCAGTTAAAGCTTATCTAAAAGCCACTGCTCAGATTCGCAGAACGGATACTTTGTTTATTCTGCCGGAAGGCCCCAGAAAGGGTCAGGCAGCGTCAAAATCTACTTTAGCCAAGTGGATTCGACAGGTCATAATGCAAGCCTATGGCTTGAGAAGGAGACCACCTCCGTTCAAAGTTAGGGCGCACTCCACGAGAGCAGTTAGAACTTCATGGGCAGTGCATCACCAGGCCTCCCTGGCCCAGATCTGTAAGGCCGCAACATGGTCTTCAGTACACACGTTTACTAGGTTCTACCAGGTGGACGTTAGAAGTCAGGAGGATGTCGCCTTTGGGCGCAGTGTGTTGCAGGCCGCAAAAGATCCTCATGTCTGATAGCGCTCAGCTTATGTATGGTGTATCCCCCCCCCTCATTGGGCATTGCTTTGGGACGTCCCACATAGTAATGACTATGTCGCTCTGTGTCCCGTGATGTACGAGAAAGAAAATAGGATTTTTATAACAGCTTACCTGTAAAATCCTTTTCTTGGAGTACATCACGGGACACAGAGCTCTCACCCCTCTTTTGGGGACACTTATTGCTTTGCTACAAAACTGAGGTACTCCCGGATGGGAGGGGCTTATATAGGGAAGGGTACTTCTGGTTTTGGAAGTTGCCAGTGCCAGCACCTGAAGGTATCTATATAACCCACATAGTAATGACTATGCCGTCCCGTGATGTACTCCAAGAAAAGGATTTTACAGGT
Organism: Rana muscosa; assembly: GCA_029206835.1. NCBI lineage: Eukaryota > Metazoa > Chordata > Amphibia > Anura > Ranidae > Rana > Rana muscosa. The sequence goes on from CM055124.1 coordinate 289,056,757, forward strand.
AAGCTGTTATAAAAATCCTATTTTTCTGGTTAATTACAAATAATGGAGATGGTTTAGCAGGCATCTCAGTACGCTTAGGTAGTTTTCTGCAAAGTAGATCTTTTTATTTTTAAACACTGACTAAAATATTGACATTCCTCTAACATTAAAGCGGTATTCCGCCCAGAAAAAAAAACCCAGCAGCTACACATATTGCAGCTGCTGGCCTTTAATAAATGGACACTTACCTGTCCTGAAGTCTAGCAATGTCGGCATCCGCAGCTGATGTTTCCATCAGCTGTCGGGTGCTGCCGCCGCCATTGTGGGTAAGGGTACCCAGCAGTGTAGCCTTTTGGCGTCAACGCCGGGAACCCTACTGCGCATGCGCGAGGCCCCTGCTCCTCTCTCCTACTGTCCCGGCGGCCGAGGGAGGAGGAGGGAGCCCCGCACTGACATCACGGGCCGCGGCCCTGACTTCCGGAAGTGGGAAAGAATATCTGTCAAAGAATAGGTATTCCCTCTCCCCCCCCCCCCCCTCCCACACTCCCAAAAGGTGCCAATTGTGGGTGGCACCGGAGTGGTGGAGGAATCCGATGAGCGGAAGTTCCACTTTTAGGTGGAACTCCGCTTTAAAGCGATAGTAAACTGCACAAAAAAAAAAAAATCTCCCTGCAAATTAATGTCATAACAAAGCCCTCCAGTGGCGTGCTGACAGGGCTTCCATCTTCATCCGGTCTTCCTTCTGTGTGTGTGTGTGAGCTGCGGCCGTTTGACTGGCCGAGCTACAATGACGTCACTCCCGCGTATGTCCGCAGAAGTTACGGCTCTCTCCATGGGTGGCACGCTGTCCATTCAGAGTGTGGTGCGCATGCGCTAGTGACATCACCGACACTGCTAAAGTAAGGGAGATATATACTTGTACCTACAGGTAAGTCTTATTTTAGGCTTACTTGTAGGTATAATAATAAAAAAAAAAAAAAAAAAAAACACTTTTACTGCCACTTTAACATTTTCCAGCAGTTTGTAAATGTGTGATGGCTCAAACCTCTAAATGAAAGGCAATTATTTTGTCTTGGTTTCTGAAGGCTTCAATAACTCTTATTAATGAAGGTCTCCTCCTCAGAAATCCACGTGCCGCACCAAGCAGAAATAAACCATTTCATGTCTTTACAGGTGTGGACACAATGGCCAACTACGAGGAGGTCCTGCATCTCATCCGCTACAGGAACTGGAATACCGCCACCTTGTTTGATCGTAAATTCAAACTGGTCTGTTCTGAGCTGAATGGGCGCTACAGCAGCAATGAGTTCAATGTGGAGGTGAGTGTGAGAGAAAAGCAGGGGCTTTATAGACTAGAGGGGCACCCTGTTATGCAACTACACTATTGGGGGGTTTACTAAAAACTAGAGAGTGCGGCAAGATGGGCATCTATGGACTTTACAATTACGAATGAGGACTTGTCAGAGTTCAGTGACACCTATAAAACCTTGGTAATATCTTCCAAAGATCGTGTAATCAATATGAAGACCTTTCACTTCTCTCACCTGACCCCCTTTAGACTACGCAAAATGGGCCTAGCCCCCACAGCTGACTGCTTTAGAGGGTGTGGTCAGGAGGCAGATTTTCTACACCGTTTCTGGACCTGTCCGATAGTTCAGGCCTTCTGGGAAGAGCTTGGGTCCTTTATTTCGCAGGCATCGGGCCTCCCAAATGTCCTTCACTCCTTTTGGGAATTTTTGGGGATCTCCACATCTCTACCCATGCAAAGAGACTCCTTCGCATCCTACATTTGTATGCTAGAAAAACAATATTATTGACCTGGAAAGGCTCACAGAAACCTTTACAGTCTCTCTGGTTATCACTGGTTAATGACTCGATTCCACTGTTCAAGCTTACATTTGAGGTTCGGAAATGATCCAAAACATTTCATAAGATATGGGGCAGGTGGCTTGCCAGCCCCCTTACCCTCTCATCGGGCAGATCAGGTGCTAGATAATGTACATTATTGATACGTTGAACCTGTGTCAGATGCGTCCTTCGGGTGACGTCATATTGGGGAAAGTTTATTACCTATATTTTATGTTTAATAATGACAAGACACAACTGACATGCTCACTGTTTAATGTATGATTTAATACAGGTTGTAATGTTTGGATACAGTGAATAACCAAAGTTGTTGTTTTTACTTTTTGTATGTTGTGCAAAAAAAAAAACTGGAGAGTGCAAAATCAGGTGCAGCTCTGCTTAGCAACAAATCAGCCTCCAGGTTTTATTGTCAAAGCTTAACTGAACAAGCTGAAGTTGGAAGCTGATTGGCTACCATGCACAGTTGCACCAGATTTTGCACTCTCCAGTTTTACTAAATCAACCCCATTATGTCCACCTGATCATAATAGATACTAGAGCTGCATGATTCTGGGAAAAATGAGAATCGCGATTCTTTTGCTTAGAATACAGATCGCGATTCTCTCACGATTCTCAAAAAATCTCTCAGTCCTCCCTGTCACCATAGTTAAACTCAACAAGAAATGTGTGTGTGTGTGTGTGTATGTATGTATGTATGTATGTGTATATATATATATATATATATATATAATTAGGGCTGTTACTGATTAAAATTTTCGTGTTCGATTAATCGATTTTTTTTTAATCGACTAATTTCGATTCATTATAACGCACATACAGATCCAACTACTTTTAGCTGATCTCCTTGCAGGCCGATTCCCAGTGCAGCTACCAACCACTGGAAAAATGGATAGCAGGATACAAAAAACACACAAAGGCAGCGCTCGATGGGAATAGCATTAAAACTTTTATAGTCTTCAAGTAGGCAACAAAATAAATATCGCACTGGAGATAAAATCAATGTAGCTACATAAACTGTAAAAATGGTGCGAGTAATACCAAACGGTAGCAAAAGCAGTCATAAAAACATGTAGCTAAGTATGATACTGGTATAAAAATGTGTACAACGATACCACTGCTGAATCCAGATGAGGAGGGGTTAACATCAGTCCGTCGGCATGCAGATGTCCCGTGAAGGGAACTATCACAACTCCCAGTGGTTGGCTGTAGAATCCCAGGTTGATAGAGGGAAGTGTAACAGCCCTTGCATGTGGCAGATAGTAAGGCCCCGCCGGCATGCAGATATGAAGGCACAGCAAAGGAGCCCTTCAGATGGACACGGCAAGCCCCGCCGGTGTCTGTGGCGTCACCAGATTTCCGACAGAACTCCCTGAAGACCCGGAATTTTGATCGATCAAAAAACTTAATCGATTAATCAAGGAATTAATAGTTAATTTCCACAGCCCTAATATATATATATATCATGTGTGTGTATAATGTGTGTGTGTGTATATATACTCACACACACTAACTATATATATATATATATATATATATATATATATATACTCGAGTATAAGCCGACCCGAATATAAGCCGAGGCACCTAATTTTACCACAAAAAATGGGAAAACTTATTGACTCGAGTATAAGCCTAGGGTGTCCATCTGCATGCCTCACTGTGTCCATGTGCCCATGCCTCACTGTGCCCATGCCTCACTGTGCCCATGCCTCACTGTGCCCATGCCTCACTGTGCCCATGAACCCAGTTTTACCTTTCTCAGGGTTTCATGTACAGTAGTGGTTGGAGCAGTAAAACTATGAAACTGAGCCACGGTTTTTCTGCTCCCGCTTTAGCTGCAAAGGCAGTGAATGGGTGTGTACAAACGCTGCAGTGCTTTGCATTTCGGTGCAGCAAAACTGATCCCTGATGTAGCATTCAATGGGCTGTATTGCCCATTAAACACGCCCCATTCAACTGAATGGGGGCACCCCGCAACCGCAGGATTCAAGTGGTTAAAGCAGGGAGGTGATGCAGCTCCTCGCCGCTTGTCAAATGCTCTTTGAAAAGAGTAAACTTTGCATATAGATTGATACAGGTGATAAATATAAAAAGGGATATTATAGGGTAAATTGTATAAATCAAGGGTGTATGTTAAATGTTAAGTCATTGGGTTAAATGTGAATGTGAGAGGATGTGTGTAAAAAAAATTTTTTTTTTGAATAAAGCAAGGCTTGACAAATTTGCTTGGAATCTAGGAGCCGACAAAGCTTTACGTGCAGCTATACAGCCGACAAAGCGCTGCTGCAGCAGCGCATTGCGGGCGGTTTTAACCCTTTCTCGGCCGCTAGCGGGGGTTAAAAGCGCACCCCTAGCGGCTGAAATGCGCGCAAATCCGCCCATAGCGTCGGCGGTAAAAATAGCGGAGTTTTACCGCCGACGCTATGGGCGACTCAGTGTGAAAGGGAGTCTAAGGGTCCAATCAGGTCCGCCTGAAAAACTGACAGGCGAACCCGATCAGACAGCCCATGTGAAAGGGGCCAAGCAGGGAGATGACTAATAATAAATTCATTTTAATTAAGAAAAAAAACAAATAAACAGTTTTTACTTAAAAAAATTTAAATAAAAGCTATTCCAAAAAAAAAAAAGGCTATATGAAGCTATTTAAACCAGCCACCCCACACTCACCATTAGGCAAAAGGCGCCAGATGACGGCTGCAAACACTTCCTTCTCTTCTCCACTTTGGGAAGGAGATGGTCTGGCTGTAAAAACAGGCGAAGCCTATTAGCATTGCTGGTTTTCTTCTTGTCATACCAACGGCCACCACAAGATGGCGCCAGATCACCAGAAGGAAGCATAGGCCTGCAGAAAGCCGCAGCCTCAATTACCGGCAGGCGCGGCCCAAGCGATCGCACGGCGGGGGGCGCACGGAGACACAGGATACCCCAGCTGTGCCGCGCCAGGTCGCTAATTCTAGTCGCAAATGCGACCTGGCGCCCAGGGTTTGTCGATCCCTGGAATAAAGATTATAGGAGTATAAAAACAATAAGTGTAAACGGTGTGAGTTTTGGTGTTTTTAGAAGGAATGAAGCAGCAAAGTTGTTAGTTGAGTTTTGTATGTATCATAACACTGACATTTTGTTCCTCCTGATTCAGGTAAATGTGATCCACACAGCCAGCCCTGCTGAGGCCCCCAATCACATAGCAATTCAGCCCCAGTTTGTCCACAATGCGCATCACTCCTTCGAGGATCTCTCCGGGCACAATCTGGTCAATCCACACCCGACATCAGGTACTGCTACTGTACACTATAACAGGATTGGACCTATGGATCAATAATACGTGGCTTATTATTTCATTCTTTGTTTTGCTTAAAGCTGGAAAAAAACCATGGCATTACCGTGCCGGAATTCATCAATTTGTTGGTGGCCATGTGACATTTTACAGAAAAAGACAAGGAGAGGCGCCTCTGGGTGTAGATGTTTAAAACAATTAATTCAATTGTTTTAAACATCTACACCCAGAGGCGCCTCTCCCCTTGTCTTTTTCTACAGAATTGGAACATGGTTTCTGTTCCCCCCTGATGGCAGCCCTGAGGATGTATATGTAAACCCCTGGACTTATTATTATTATTATTACCGTATATACTCGAGTATAAGCCGACCCGAATATAACCTAATTTTACCACAAAAACTGGGAAAACTTATTGACTCGAGTATAAGCCTAGGGTGTGCCTCACTTTGCCTCACTGTGTCCATGCCTCACTGTGTCCATGCCTCACTGTGTCCATGCCTCACTGTGTCCATGCCTCACTGTGTCCATGCCTCACTGTGTCCATGCCTCACTGTGTCCATGCCTCACTGTGTCCATGCCTCACTGTGCCCATGCCTCACTGTGTCCATGCCTCACTGTGCCCATGCCTCACTGTGCCCATGCCTCACTGTGCCCATGCCTCACTGTGTCCATGACTAGACTGACGTTTAACATGGGAGTCTATGGAAGGGGTGCCCGGCTTTGAAAAATCGCTGCTCCCCGGCCGTAGGTCCCCCGGACAAGAAACTTTGCAAACCTGTAGAGAAAGAGTGAGGCTGCATGTGTGCCAAGTTTGGAGTCCAGGGGACCTACAGCCGGCCGGTACCGGGTCCCCAAAATCACCAGAGAAATTACTGTTTAACATGGCAGCCTGTGGAAGGGGTGCCCGGGTTTGAAAAATCGGTGCTCCCCGGCCGTAGGTCCCCCAGACAAGAAACTTTGCACACTTATAGAGGAAGAGTGTGGCTGCATGTGTGCCAAGGTTGGGGTCCAGGGGATCTACGGCCGGCCGGTACCAGCTTCCCAAAGTCCGGGAGATCTGGCGCAAAAAGGTGACTCGAGTATAAGCCGAGGGGGGCATTTTCAGCACAAAAAATTGTGCTTAAAAACTCGGCTTATACTCGAGTATATACAGTATTATTATCCTCATATCCCCAGTACTTGGACTCTTTTCCTCATTTATTGTACATACATTTATGTACACCTAAAACATTTTGTATACTGATCAGATACCTGTTGTTTTTTTTGCGCATATTACTTGTATAATGTGACATTTTACCCCTTCTCTGTTTTAAAGCGTTAGCACACCTCAGGCTTTTGATTCTGTTTTACACCTGCAGAGAAAATAGCCTTTTTTATTCCTGGTATTCATCAGTATAAAATTGTTTGTGCACACACAGCCTGACAAAGACAAATATGCATCTTTGTGGTTTGATTAGGAAGCTTGAGCTTGCTAACAGCGCCCCCTTCTGGTACCACAGTATGATCATTGAAATCACATTGATTTTGTATCGCAATGTCAGGAAGCTGCTAAAAGTCATTATCCTAAGAGCCCTTTCACACTGTGGTGCAGGCCGCGTTAGCGGTAAAGCGCCGCTAGTTTTAGCGGCGCTTTACCACTGTTATAGCAGGGCTTTTTTGGCCGCTAGCGGGCGCTTTTAACCCCGCCAGCAGCCGAGGATCGGGTTAAAACCTCCCGCAAAGCGCCGCTGCCGAAGAGTTTTGCAGGCGCTTCGGCAGCGCTGCCCATTGATTTCAATGGGCAGGGGCGGTTTAGGAGCGGTGTATAGACCACTCCTGCACCGCCCCCAAAGATGCTGCTTGTAGGACCTTTTTTTTTTTTTGGTCCTGCAAGCGCAATGCCCCAATGTGAAGGCACTCGGGCTTTCACACTGGGGAGGCTTGAGAGGCGCTTTACAGGCGTTATTTTTAGTGCTAAAACACCTAAAAAAAAAACGCCTTCAGTGTGAAAGGGTTCTAATTGTACAGTACAGGACACAGGCTTGATAATCGTAAACCCTGGGCTGGTACCTTCAGGTGATTGGACACCTGCAAAGCTTTTGAGGACACACCCCTTGGTTGTTGCCCCCCCCCCTCCCCCTAATAACTTTACTGTAATCTGTGAGTCCTCAGTTTTTTGCTAGTTTCCCAGAGTGATGGACCTCTTCTCCTTCATGGACAAGATATTTACTGTAATAAAAAAAAAATTATATATATATAGTGCTCATCATAAATGAGTACACCCCAACAGATTTGTCAGAAAACCTTTACATTCCTTTCAGAATCAACATTTTCTATGGGACATTATACTACAAGATACTTCCACAAATGCCGGCCTTTGATTGCAACCAAGAATTGTTAATTTGCACACACAAAAAAGTATTTTTCCTAACAAATTCATTCAAGACCATGTTGCAAAGATAAATACTCCCCAATGGAAGTCTTAGGATTAAAGCTAAATTTTAGACAACAAAATCCTAATTAACAAGAATTCAACTACAGGTGAGTGTAATTATTCACTAAACAGGTATCCAGCAGACAGCTGATTATAAAAGGGCGTTGCTTATCAAAAGAAAACCCCTCCCATTTCCTGGTGTCAGCAATGGTACCACATGGAAGAGAAATGTAACAAGGCCTGAGAAAGAAAATCGTTTCTTTACACAAGAAAGTTGAAGGCTACAAGAAGAGATCAGCAAAGCTTTACTTATCAGTCAGAATATTGAAGCAAAAGTGATACAAAAAACGTAACGAAGATGGAACTGCAACCATCTCACAGAGACATCCAGGCCATCCACAGAAGTTCTCACCTCGACAGGAGTGTCTTCTGATGAGAAGGGTTGAAGGAAATCGCCATGCAAATTCACTGCAGTTGGCTAAAGAAGTAGAATGCCAAACTGGGGTGATTGTTTCCCGTGACACAATACGGCGTACACTGCAGAGGAATGCCATGCATGGGTGTCGTCCATGAAGGAAGCCTCTCCTAAAGCCCATTCACAAAAAAGCCACCTAGAATTTTTCAGGGCCCATGCTGAAAAAGAAGACGACTACTGAGACTCTGTACTCTGGAGTGATGAGACCAAGATAAATGTTTTTGGAACTGATGGCTTGAAAACTGTATGGTGTCAAAAAGGTGAGGAGTACAAAAAAAAATGCATGATGCCTACAGTGACACATGGTGGTGGCCGTGTCCTTCTGTGGGGCTGCACAAGTGCTTCTGGTGTTGGGGAACTGCATTTCGTTGATGGTATCATGAATTCACAGATGTACTGCTCTATATTGTAAGAGAAGATGCTACCATTCCTCCGTGCCCTTGGTTGGTTGTCTTTTCCAACAATGACTGATCCAAAACGCACATCTAAGGCCACTGTTGCATTTCTGAAGAACAGGGTGAAAGTGATTCAGTGGCCAAGTACGTCTCCTGATCTGAACCCAATCAGGGAACACCTATGGGGAATTCTGAAGTGACGATTATCACTCTCCATCCAGCATCCAGGCTCTCAAAGAGGTCGTTCTTGAAAAATGGAAAAAGATCGATGTTGCAATTTATCGCTAACTTGTTCATTCCATGCCTAGAAGACTTGGTGCTATCCTTCCAAATCATGGAGGTCATACAAAATACTAGATGTAGTAGTTTTTGTTGTGAGGTGTATTCATTTTTGCATCAACTATTTTTAGTAAAACTGAAGATTGTGTCATCTAAGTTATATTATTAACCTCACTTTCATGTAATGAGCTAATCAAATGTTCTATAAAACTCAGTTTTGTCAAAATTTGGGAAATTGTTCTTGTGTTCATTGAGATATTTAAAACAGTTGGTCAGCAAGTCACGCGCACCTAGACTTAGTGATCCACCACTGCGCCCATGCAAAATATTTTCCCTACAGCTGCCACTTGAAATAGATAAATTAACGTATTCTAAATAAATAAAATAGTGGGGCTAAATTCACAATGATAACGTGAAACAACTAAAATAATTAATAATAAATCCAGTGACACCCAGTGAGAGTGAAAACTGAAAAAATTACAAAAAAATAAAGTCCAATTCAAGTCCATAAAAAGTGAGACTTCAAGTGATTAAACTTGATGGCCAAATCTTCTTATAAAACAAGTATGTACACCTTCTTCCACCACACCACTTGTGACTGTGATTCCACTCCCCTAAACGCATTCACCTTGGTGTAGGAAGTATAAATGGAGAGTTGCCGTGCCGTACAGCCAATCCAATGAATAAGTCGGAATGACAAAACATGTCGGGGCGTGGCTGTACGGCAACCATCTGTGACGCATGACGTTCTGTGTTTCCAGTTGTGACGTTTTCGGATACTGGCGAGTGATTTATTTTTTGTATTTTTTTTTCAGTTTTCACTCTCACTGGGTGTCATTGGATTTATTATTAATTATTTTAGTTGTTTCACGTTATCATTGTGAATTTAGCGCCACTATTTTATTCATTGAGATATTGATTAGAATCAGACTTTTCAAAAGGGGCGTACTCATTGATGCTGAGCACTGTAATCTTTATTCTAGTAGGTTGCCCTCTGTATTCTAACACACAATGATGGTCTGGGGAGGGGGAAGGAGCCACTGACATCAGAGCATTTACATTATAGTGTCCTGTTGTACTTCTCATCTTGGTTTATTTTTTGCAGTTGTTCCCAGTGCTGCCACCATTGTCATTGTGGTCTGTGTGAGCTTTTTAGTCTTCATGATCATCCTTGGAGTGTTTCGTATCCGTGCCGCTCACCAACGCACCATGAGCGATCAAGAAACCGGCAAAGAGAATGAGATGGACTGGGATGACTCGGCCCTCACCATCACTGTCAACCCCATGGAGGTGCGTAACATGCCAAACTTTCATCCACATCAGGACAGATGTGGACAGGTTACATGTGAGCCACGTATGCATTGAGCTATGCTTATTGGTTTTGCTGAGCAAAGTGTGATGGATATGAATAAGACACGGATCAGTGGGGGGGGGTTTGCCTGTTTGGAAAGGGTTGAGAGGGCCTCCTAAAGGGTTGTCTACACTTGCCTTGTCCCAACTAGTTCACACTACATATCCAATTCTTACCAATTATTTTTAATTCGGAAGAGCACATACCTGTGTTAAAGTGATTGTAAAGGTTCAGGTATTTTTATTTTAAATTTTTTTTTAAATAACAAACATATACTTACCTCCACTGTGCAGTTTGTTTTGCACAGAGTGGCCCCGAACATCCTCTTCTGGGGTCCCAAGGCGGCTCTCGCGGCTCCTCCCCGCATTAGATAACCCCCTCTGGGAAGCTCTCTCCCAAAGGGGTTACCTTGCAGGCACGATCCTGTGTCATACATTTGGCCTCCATAGACACCGAGTGTATGACTCGGCCCTGCCCCCCACGTCATTGGATTCGATTGACAGCAGTGGGAGCCAATGGCTGCGCTGCAATCAATCTATCCAATCTAAGCCAAGACGCCGGGGACGCGCCGAGCAGGTGAACGGGCTCAGGTAAGTAAAATGGGGGCGGGGGGGGGGGCGCTGGGGGCCTGTGATTGCCAGGTGTATTTTCACCTTAATGCATAAGGGTGAAAAAACAAGAACCTTTACAACCCTTTTAAGTTTGCCCCATTTCCTGTCCCTGTTGTAGTCAATTTTCATTGAGAAAGAAAGAAATCTGTGTCCCCATTTGGGTTGTCTCATCACTTCCAGTCCTAACAGTAAGTGAGGGGGAAGTCTTTGCAAAAGTGACACTAAAATACTAATAAGAAAAAAAACACAGATTTTGGCTGGTGTTGGACTTAAACCCCTTTGGCGCTGACCGAACGCAAATATGCGGCCTCTCGGTGGGTGGGTTTTGAGGCAAGCAGCTGCATATTTGCGTTCATTAGTGTCAATAGAGCTGCGCCACGAGCATGCACCCTGCGCGCTCCCGTCCCAGTAAGACCCCTTTCACACTGAGGCAGTTTTCAGGAGTTTTTAGTGCTAGAGATAGCGCCTGAAAACTGCCTCTCATTCATTACAATAGGTGCTTTCACACTGGGGCACTTACTTGCGAGACGTTTGGAAAAGTCGTGCAAGCAGCATCTTTGGGGCAGTTCGGCAGCGCTGTATTTAGCGCTCCCAAAACGCCTCTGCCCATTGCAATGAATGAGCAGCCCTTCCGAAGCGCTTGAAAAGCGATTCCGAAGTGCTGCAACTCAGGAGTTTTTAACCCCTTTGGGGTTAAAAGCATCCCACTAGTGGCCGAAAAGCGTCGCTTAAACAGCGCTTTAGCGCAGCCAAAACGAGCGGCGCTTTAGCGCCAAAGCGCCCCCTGTGTGTAAGGGGTCTTACCGGCAGCTTACCAAAAGCTACTGATCGGTACTTGTGATTGGGTGCTTTCCGATCATGTGACCAATGTGATGGCGGTCACATGATCATAAACCCCGCCCCGCCTCCCAACATCCTTAACTGGCCAGGAGGCGTGGGCTCCAAGGGGATAATAATCATGGCTGCTTCCATTGTTATTGGGACTCTGACAGCTCTTCTATGAGGATACCACTGCTACTTTTACAAGGTATTAACTGGGTTTAAGACCCTTTTCACACTGAGGCACTTTGCAGACGCTATAACGCTAAAAATAGCGCCTGCAAAGCGCCCTGAAAGAGCTGCTCCTTTCACTCCAGTGTGAAAGCCCCGAGAGCTTTCACACTGGAGCGGTGCGCTGGCAGGACGGTAAAAAAAAGTCCTGCTAGCAGCATCTTTGGAGCGGTGTGTATACCGCTCCTCCACCGCTCCTGCCCATTGAAATGAATGGGCACAGCGGCTATACCACCGGCAAAGCGCTGCTGCAGCAGCGATTTGCGGGTGTTTTTAACCCTTTTCCGCCTGCTAGCGGGGGTTAAAAGCGCAGTATATTATACGCTGCGCTTTAGAATATTACACAATTCATGCGTGCTGAAGATTAAAACAAACACAAGTCTTTTTATAAAACAAAGCTGTGACAGTCCTGTTGAAACAAGTGCGAATGCGTGGTATCCAGTAATAGCACGGCTGACATGCTTCTAAATCCATGCTTCTGAAAATGATTAACAGGTGTTGCAGATCATGCATTGGTGCTCTCATTCCAGTGACCCCCTAGGTATTAAATGCTCACCTTGGAGCGTGTGACTTGGCAATTACGCTCAGTCAACACACGCTTGTGAACCACCCCTGGGTTCTATAATGGTAACAGGATCCTGGGCTTCCCACGCAGTATCTCGGGAATAATGGGGAATAAAAAGCCTTGATAGTGTAATATCGCTTTAAACCGTTTTATTAACCACTTGCTTACTGGGCACTTAAACCCCCTCTTGCCCAGACCAATTTTTAGCTTTCAGCACTCTCATTCTTTGAATGACAATTGCGCGGTCATACAACGCTGTACCCAAATTACATTTTTGTAATTTTTTTCCCACAAATAGAGCTTTCTTTTGGTGGTATTTGATCACCTCTGCGGTTTTTATTTTTTGTTAAAAAAAATCAAAAAGACTGAATTCAAAACAAAAAATACAAAACCGTTTTATATTTTGTTATAAAATTTAGCAAACTGGTCATTTTCCTCCTTCATTGATGTACGCTGATGAGGCGGCACTGGTGGGGACGGATGGGCGGCACTGGTGGGCACGGATGGGCGGCACTGGTGGGCACGGATGGGCGGCACTGGTGGGCACGGATGGGCGGCACTGGTGGGCACGGATGGGCGGCACTGGTGGGCACGGATGGGCGGCACTGGTGGGCACGGATGGGCGGCACGGATGGGCGGCACGGGTGGGCACGGATGGGCGGCACGGATGGGCACGGATGGGCGGCACTGGTGGGCACGGATGGGCGGCACTGGTGGGCACGGATGGGCGGCACTGGTGGGCACGGATGGGCGACACTGGTGGGCACGGATGGGCGACACTGGTGGGCACGGATGGGCGACACTGGTGGGCACGGATGGGCGACACTGGTGGGCACTGAGAGGTGGCACTGATGGGTGGCACTGGTTTGCACTGAGAATTGGCACTAATAGGTGGCATTGATAGGTGGCAGTGATGGGCACTGATCAGCACTGCTAGGTGACATTGATAGGCAGCACTGCTAGGTGGCACTGATGAGGCACTGACTGGCACCACCGGTGGGCATTGCTAGGGGGCAGTGATGGGCATTGATAGGTGGTACTGTTGGTCACTGGCAGGGGGTACTTGATTCCACTAATGAGGCAGAATTGCCTCTTCCACTGGGGACCGATGGCCCTCACTCAGCAGCAGGTGATCAGCTTTTTATTTCTCATCACGCGGTCAGCGCGAGGAAAAAAAAACGATTACCGAGCTTTCTTTTGATCACGTGATCAGCTGTCAGCCAATGACCAGCCCCTTACTCGGATCCGTGATCACCCGAGTCTCAGTGACTCGTGATCACAGCGTGCGCCCTTCAAGGGCGCGCGCAAATAGGAGGCCGTCTATTGACGGCCTCCCGGATTTTGAGGTCCGCGCTAAAGCCGTCATTTGGCTATAGCGCAGGCCTGAAGTAGTTAAACAAATAAGAACAGCCCCCCAATGAGAGTTGAGGCTTTGTGCTTATGGGGTTTTGTACTAGTTTGTGGAAGTTTTGGAGTATCTTGGGAGCTATTGATTCCAGCCACCCTTCCAGTAAGACCCTCCCTTTGGTATCAGCCTGTTGCAGTTCAGTTTGTGGATGGGGGTCACGGTGATATTCGGAGAGGAGACGCCCAACTTTTCCACAGTCTGTCCTTGCTGTGGGAACTGGCAAAACAAGAGGGATCTATACAAGAGTAAAGTAGGCCTTGAAAGCGACCCCGTCACTAATTCACAGAAATAAAATGTTGGCCTCCCTGTATAAGGAGGAGAATGTTTGATATGTCCTGAGGGCGGCTCATCCAATCTTCGCTGTCTTGTAGAGCTATAGGCCCAGCTTGTTGTCCAGCACTGCCCAGTGTGTTGGGTACCTGGTCCCTGACATTCTTCCAGGACTGTGTCCTATAGGGATATAGGGGCAGGGGAACCACAGCTGGTGGCGGGCAAACATTTACCCAACACCCTGGGAAGTATTGGATGGCGGTAGTGGCAGTCATTTTAGAAGATGGAGAAAATTGAAGTTGCTGCCTGCAGAACACCAAAGTTCTCTCATTTCTTTACAGGATGATTTTAGTTTATTTCTGTAGCAATGGGGTCACTTTAAACCTTCCAGAGTTTAGTAAAAAGTTCATCACTGGATGAGCCTCCTCTACTTTCCACCTCCACGGGGTCTGTTTACAAGTGCCGTACATCTGAGCACCACAAACCTAAAACATTACTTTTTACCACTTGCAGACATATTGCTATGTCGCTGGCTGTTTCCAGGTTTAGGGCGGGCACATGCATGTGCGCCCCATCAAATACCCGCCCTGCAGACAACCGCTGTTATTGTACACAGCAGGAGTCTGTCAGCAGGGTCCCAATGATTCATGGCCGAGACCTGCTGATCAGCTGTGTCCAATCACGGCTCAGAACTCTGTACAGAGAGTATGATCTCTCTGTTTCTCATCAGGGATAAGAAGCAAAGAGAGCTTTAGTAAAAATCAGCACCTAATATTATTAATAATAATATTATTCAGGATTTATATATCACCAACAGTTTGCGCAGCAGTCTACAACATGAGGGCAGACAGTACAGTTACATTACAATTCAATACAGGAGGAATCAGAGGGCCCTGCACGCTAGAGATTACAATCTAGAATCTAAAGCCCCGTACACACGGTCGGACTTCAAACAAACTTTTCCGTGGATTTTTGTCCGAAGGGAGTTGGCCGGGCACACCCATAGCATACACACGGCAGGACTTTTCTGCAAACTTTCCCAAAACTTTCCCAACATCACGTGGTTTTTCTGCTCTTTTCTGCCACCCTTTGGTCAACTTCTGCTATTGTTGGTTGATTTTAACTAGGGTTGTCCCGCCGATACCACTTTTTTAAGACCGAGTACAAATACCGATACTTTTTTCAAGTACTCGCCGATACCGATTACCGATACTTTTTTTTTTATCTCATGTGACAGTGGCACATGTGTCAGTAGTTTTTTTTTTTCACAATTTTTTTTTTTTTTTTACAATTTATTTTTTACAATGCTTTATTTTTTTAATGGGGGGGTGGGTGGGGGTGGTGTGGACAGTGTCAGTGTGTGTTTTCTTTTATTTTTTTATTATTTTTTACAATGAATTTTTATTTTATTTTATTCTTTTTTTATCAGCCTTGTTGTGGGGGGTTTTGCTGAGATATCAGGGGTCTTAACAGACCTCTGACATCTCCCCTTTGAGACAGGGAAAGGGACTAAGGACACAGATTCCCCAGTCCCTTTCTCAGCAGCCTCAGCTGTGCTGAAAATGAATGGAGAGAAGACAGCGGCTCCACTTCATTCATAAACTGAAACATTGTAAACACAGTTTACGATGTTTTAGTTATGTGAATGGACAGAGTCAGTGATCACCGACTCTGTACATTCCGACAAGTAAGGAGCCGGATTTACCGGCTCCTACCTCCGCTCTCCATCCTGACAGATCGAGGGGGTGGAGGACGAGAACGGAGGGGGATGGCAGGACGGAGGGGGACACGGAGGGGGATGGCAGGACGGAGGGGGACGGCAGGACGGAGGGGGACACGGAGGGGGAGGGAGACACGGAGGGGGAGGGAGACACGGAGGGGGACGGCGGCACGGAGGGGGGGCAGCGGCATGGAGGGGGACACAGAGAGAGAGAGCATCATGGAGACAGCAGCACAACGGAGGGGGCTGGAGGAGTATACGGGGACAATCGGCGGTGATCGTGTGTGGGGGAGCTACAAGCACCGTTCACCGCTGATTTTAAAACAGCTGAAAGCCACGCGAGTGGGGGGGAGAGAGAGAAGCGGAGAAACTACTTTTAAATATATACAGCGGTGCTGGTAACTCCCCCACCACACTGATCACCGCTGATCACAAGTATCGGGTGAAGCATCGGGAGCATTTTCCCCGAGTACAAGTACTCAGGCAAATGCTCGGTATCGGGACAAGCCTAATTTTAACATTGGTTCTGGGCATGCTTATTTGTCCATCGGACAAAAGTCCGATGGATTTCTGTACACACGGTCGGACTTTGCTCCATCGGACTTTTGTTGCCAAAAAGTTTGTCAGTTTGCAGACCGAACATTTGTCCGATGAAAACCAAAAAAGTTTGTCCGATGGAGCGTACACACGGTCGGATTTTTTGTCAAACTTGCTCATTTTGAAGTTTGTTGGGAAAAAGTCAGACCGTGTGTACGGGGCTTTATACACACATTACACATAGCTAGACACACATTTAACCCCCTTGATCGTCCTAGATATTAACCCCTTTCCAGCCAGTGTCATTAGTACAGTGACTGTATATTATTAGCACTGATCACTGTATTGGTGTCACGGGAGATGTCAGTGGCAGTTCGCGCCCCCTCCCAGTGTCACTTAGTGTCAGATTGTCCACCGCACTATCACAGTCCAATTATAAATTAAATCTATGTGCCGCGCTACAAATCATAAACTACACAGCCTTAATTTGTGCACTGGTGCCCAGTCATGTTGGAACAAACTGTTCCCACAAAGTTGGGAGCATGAAATTGTTCAAAATGTCTTGGTATGCTGACGCCTTAAGAGTTCCCTTCACTGGAACGAAGGAGGCCAAATCCAACCCCTGAAATACAACCCCACACCATAATCCCCCCTTGACCAAATGATTTGGACCAGTGCACAAAGCAAGGTCCATAAAGACATGGATGAGCGAGTTCGGGGTGGAGGAACTTGACTGGCCTGCACAGAGTCCTGACCTGAACCCGATAAAACACCTTTGGGATAAGTAAGAGCAGAGACTGCGAACCCGACCTTCTCATCCAACATCAGTGCCTGACCTCACAAATGCGCTTCTGGAAGAATGGTCAAACATTCCCATAGACACCCTCCTAAACCTTGTGGACAGCCTTCCCAGAAGAGTTGAAGCTGTTATAGCTGCAAAGGGTGGGCCAACTCATTAGTGAACCCTACGGACTAAAACTGGGGTGCCATTAAAGTTCATGTGCGCGTGTAAAGGCAGGCGTCCCAATACTTTTGGTAATATAGTGTAATTATTGCGAGGTCGCTGTATTTGCTGTCCATGGAGTCTATGGAATAGTCAATGTAGTTTACGCGGCGCTTTACAATGTAGTTTACGCGGCGCTTTACAATGTAGTTTACGCGGCGCTTTACAATGTAGTTTACGCGGCGCTTTACAATGTCGTTTACGCGGCGCTTTACAATGTCGTTTACGCGGCGCTTTACAATGTAGTTTACGCGGCGCTTTACAATGTCGTTTACGCGGCGCTTTACAATGTCGTTTACGCGGCGCTTTACTATATAGTTTATGCGGCGCTTTACAATGTAGTTTACGCAGCGCTTTACAATGTAGTTTACGCGGCGCTTTACAATGTCGTTTACGCGGCGCTTTACTATATAGTTTATGCAGCGCTTTACAATGTAGTTTACGCGGCGCTTTACAATGTAGTTTACGCGGCGCTTTAAAATGTCGTTTACGCGGCGCTTTACTATATAGTTTATGCAGCGCTTTACAATGTAGTTTACGCAGCGCTTTACAATGTAGTTTACGCGGCGCTTTACAATGTCGTTTACGCGGCGCTTTACTATATAGTTTATGCGGCGCTTTACAATGTCGTTTACGCGGCGCTTTACAATGTAGTTTACGCGGCGCTTTACAATGTAGTTTACGCGGCGCTTTACAATGTAGTTTACGCGGCGCTTTACAATGTAGTTTACGCGGCGCTTTACAATGTAGTTTATGCGGCGCTTTACAATGTAGTTTACGCGGCGCTTTACAATGTCGTTTACGCGGCGCTTTACTATATAGTTTATGCGGCGCTTTACAATGTAGTTTACGCGGCGCTTTACAATGTAGTTTACGCAGCGCTTTACAATGTAGTTTACGCGGCGCTTTACAATGTCGTTTACGCGGCGCTTTACTATATAGTTTATGTGGCGCTTTACAATGTCGTTTACGCGGCGCTTTACAATGTAGTTTACGCGGCGCTTTACAATGTAGTTTACGCGGCGCTTTACAATGTAGTTTACGCGGCGCTTTACAATGTAGTTCACGCGGCGCTTTACAATGTAGTTTACGCGGCGCTTTATAATGTCGTTTACGCGGCGCTTTATAATGTCGTTTACGCGGCGCTTTACAATGTAGTTTACGCGGAGCTTTACAATGTAGTTCACGCGGCGCTTTACAATGTAGTTCACGCGGCGCTTTACAATGTAGTTTACGCGGCGCTTTACAATGTCGTTTACGCAGCGCTTTACAATGTAGTTCACGCGGCGCTTTACAATGTAGTTTACGCGGCGCTTTATAATGTCGTTTACGCGGCGCTTTATAATGTCGTTTACGCGGCGCTTTACAATGTAGTTTACGCGGAGCTTTACAATGTAGTTTACGCGGCGCTTTACAATGTCGTTTACGCAGCGCTTTACAATGTAGTTCACGCGGCGCTTTACAATGTAGTTTATGCGGCGCTTTATAATGTCGTTTACGCGGCGCTTTACAATGTAGTTTACGCGGAGCTTTACAATGTAGTTTACGCAGCGCTTTATAATGTCGTTTACGCGGAGCTTTACAATGTAGTTTACGCGGCGCTTTACAATGTAGTTTACGCGGCGCTTTACAATGTAGTTTACGCAGCGCTTTACAATGTAGTTTACGCGGCGCTTTACAATGTCGTTTACGCGGCGCTTTACTATATAGTTTATGTGGCGCTTTACAATGTCGTTTACGCGGCGCTTTACAATGTAGTTTACGCGGCGCTTTACAATGTAGTTTACGCGGCGCTTTACAATGTAGTTTACGCGGCGCTTTACAATGTAGTTCACGCGGCGCTTTACAATGTAGTTTACGCGGCGCTTTATAATGTCGTTTACGCGGCGCTTTATAATGTCGTTTACGCGGCGCTTTACAATGTAGTTTACGCGGAGCTTTACAATGTAGTTCACGCGGCGCTTTACAATGTAGTTCACGCGGCGCTTTACAATGTAGTTTACGCGGCGCTTTACAATGTCGTTTACGCAGCGCTTTACAATGTAGTTCACGCGGCGCTTTACAATGTAGTTTACGCGGCGCTTTATAATGTCGTTTACGCGGCGCTTTATAATGTCGTTTACGCGGCGCTTTACAATGTAGTTTACGCGGAGCTTTACAATGTAGTTTACGCGGCGCTTTACAATGTCGTTTACGCAGCGCTTTACAATGTAGTTCACGCGGCGCTTTACAATGTAGTTTATGCGGCGCTTTATAATGTCGTTTACGCGGCGCTTTACAATGTAGTTTACGCGGAGCTTTACAATGTAGTTTACGCAGCGCTTTATAATGTCGTTTACGCGGAGCTTTACAATGTAGTTTACGCGGCGCTTTACAATGTAGTTTACGCGGCGCTTTACAATGTAGTTTACGCGGAGCTTTACAATGTAGTTTACGCGGAGCTTTACAATGTAGTTTACGCGGAGCTTTACAATGTAGTTTACGCGGAGCTTTACAATGTAGTTTACGCGGAGCTTTACAATGTAGTTTACGCGGAGCTTTACAATGTAGTTTACGCGGAGCTTTACAATGTAGTTTACGCGGAGCTTTACAATGTAGTTTACGCGGAGCTTTACAATGTAGTTTACGCGGAGCTTTACAATGTAGTTTACGCGGAGCTTTACAATGTAGTTTACGCGGCGCTTTACAATGTAGTTTACGCGGAGCTTTACAATGTAGTTTACGCGGCGCTTTACAATGTAGTTTACGCGGCGCTTTACAATGTAGTTCACGCGGAGCTTTACAATGTAGTTCACGCGGAGCTTTACAATGTAGTTTACGCGGAGCTTTACAATGTAGTTTACGCGGAGCTTTACAATGTAGTTTACGCGGAGCTTTACAATGTAGTTTACGCGGAGCTTTACAATGTAGTTTACGCGGCGCTTTACAATGTAGTTTACGCGGAGCTTTACAATGTAGTTCACGCGGCGCTTTACAATGTAGTTTACGCGGCGCTTTACAATGTAGTTCACGCGGCGCTTTACAATGTAGTTCACGCGGCGCTTTACAATGTAGTTTACGCGGCGCTTTACAATGTAGTTTACGCGGCGCTTTACAATGTAGTTTACGCGGCGCTTTACAATGTAGTTTACGCGGCGCTTTACAATGTAGTTTACGCGGCGCTTTACAATGTAGTTTACGCGGCGCTTTACAATGTAGTTTACGCGGCGCTTTACAATGTAGTTTACGCGGCGCTTTACAATGTAGTTTACGCGGCGCTTTACAATGTAGTTTACGCGGCGCTTTACAATGTAGTTTACGCGGCGCTTTACAATGTAGTTCACGCGGCGCTTTACAATGTAGTTTACGCAGCTCTTTACAATGTAGTTCACGCGGCGCTTTACAATGTAGTTTACGCGGCGCTTTACAATGTAGTTCACGCGGCGCTTTACAATGGTTTCTTACTTGTTTTGTTTTTGTCCCCCTGCTACAGACCTATGAGGACCAGCACAGCAGTGAGGAGGAAGAGGACGACGATGATGATGAAGAGAGCGAGGAGGGAGAAGACGATGACATCACCAGCGCCGAATCAGAAAGCAGCGAGGAAGAGGAGGGGGAACAAGAGGAAGACCAGCAGAATGTTAACCGGCAGCAGCAACTGGAGTGGGACGACTCCACTCTGACCTATTGATCTCCGCTGCCGTCATTTGCGCCCAGTCACCACAGCACACGCCCCCCTCTCTTCCCGCAGGCGCACCGTGTACAAAGTCATTCCAGACACATCCCACCTGCCTCACGGAACAACCATGCTTCCTCTCTTCTGCCTGCTGAGTGGCTGGGGTTCATCATTTCTCTCAGTGTTCCAATCCATTCTGTGATTACCATGTCCTCTCCTCGGAGGGGCGCCGCTCTTTCTGGACTACAGGTTTCATTCCTTTTATTTGTTTTCCGAAAAAAAAAAAAAAAAAAGCAAACGTTTCGGTTTACTGACGAGGGGCACAGGGACTCCACAAAGCCTGGTGATCTTATTGTTTGTGTTTTTTTATGTTTTTCCTCCACCCAAAGTACTGCATGGTCCAATATTGGCAACAGCCTCTGATACCGAAAAAAAAAAAAAAAAAGAACCCCTTTAACTGTCTGAGGTGCCAGTCTCCGCCTTTGGCCTTCACTGCTTGGCAGCTTTGCCGGTGGCTCCGCTGATGGTGAAAGGGGGCTTGTAGAAGACTAACTTTTTAATATTTTTTTGTAAATATGTTGAAATCAATGTAATTATGTCCATGTTGGTGGTGTAAAAGGGGTTTGGAGTCATAAAATGCAGGTTGGCACTTGTGACAGCCTGGCACAGCCTCAGTGAGGTGATTTTTTTTTTTTCTTTTAATTTCCCAAAGCTGGCAGAGGTCTGCAGGAGACTGAGGCAGATCGTTTTACTGCTCACTGCCGAATGATTCTCCTTTTTTGTTCTGTCGGCTCGGTACGAATGACTGCCTAGCTAGAAAGTACAGAGCTGTAATGACTCCTGATGACCACAAGATGTCAGTCTGCTGACTTCCAGGGCCACACACTGTGCCCCATATGTACAGCACGTCAGACCTCAGACTGCAGCCAGATCGATCGTCCCTTGCTTTTATTATTAATGTCACTTTTCTGCAGAGCAGTTAAGATATAGACGTTTGGGTACTTCCAGGCCCCCCCCAGTGGGGGAGTTTTATTATTCTGTCGTCGTCAGTGGTCGGGAAGGCATTGGCAAACGATTGCGAGGTTTAGTCGCTTTCGTTTTGTTCTGGCTCGTTTAGCTGGGCGATAATACTGTTTACATGAAAGTTTCCTTTTTTTTTTTTTTTCCCTTTTTTTTTTTTTTTATAAACACACGGGTTCGTTCAATAAAACGGCGTGCTCTACCCCACAACCGCAAGCCTGTCTCACAGCTCTGATCCAGAATAAGTGGCTTTCTATTTGTTTGCTGCGGCGGGGGGGGGGGGGAACTATGCGCCTCTTTGTTTTGATAGGCCCTGTGCGTGCTTTAAAAAGAGCAGGCAAGGAAAATGAGGTGAGCGTTTGAGCTGGGCTGTCCCGGAGGTAGCGGTATAAACCGTTTATGGTTTTCTGGCGACTGGGTAGGTGCCCGGCGCTGCAGGGAATGTAGTAAGTGCTTAGTAACTGTTAATCACTGTATTCCGGGTGTGGGGAAGCCCACTGGCTTTCCAGCTGTTGTAGGATCAGCGATCCCCTTGCAAGGCGGTGCTGAAGTTTGTATACGCACAGCAGCTGGAGAGCCATGCGTTTCCTATCTCTCTGGAAGAATCCCTTCTTTTGTGGAAGGATCTTTAGGTATTAAATATTGACCTACTGATAAATCATCTCTAAGTTATAAGGGCCACCGAACCAAACCTCCAAGAGTTGTTTATCACAAAGCCAATCTCTCATTGGAAACCGAATGAAGATCTGCCGGTTTCCTCCCCTCAGCAACCAGGTTCTCTTGCTCTGCCTAGGTTGCTCGGGGCAACAAGAAGAGAGTTCAGTCATACGACTGTTTGTACAAACGTCAGAATTGTATTATGTCTTTGAGAAGCGTTCAAAGTGAGCAAACTGACTTCCCTTACATCTGATTGGAGGAGTACAGGTATGAAAGTTACGGATTACACAGCCGATCACAGAGAACACTAACAGGCTTTAGTTTATTAGTACACTAAAGTATCAATGTGCTGACACACACAATCACCAATAGGATATTGTCATTAGAAGTTTGATTACTAAAAGGCAAATCCCAATGGGTTGGTGATGTGTTTCTGAAGATATACAATATATACAGTGGGTATAGAAAATAATTTCCCCTTTAAAATAATCGCATATTATTGCTTTGCAGCCTGAAAATGAAGACAGGCACAGTTTTTGTTTTATCCAGCTGTGCTTAGTGCAACTTATAACATCCAAGTGAAAAATAGAACGCCAACATGTCAAAAAAAAAACAGTCCCTGAGTTGGAAAAAGGATCACCCCCCTTGTGTCAGTATTTTGTTGGACCACCTTTTGCTTTAAAACCCCTTTCACACTGAGGCTGTTTTCAGGCATTTTAGCGCTAAAAATAACACCTGTAAAGGGCCTGAAAACTGCCTCTCATGTCTCCCCAGTGTGATTCCTGAGTACTTTTACACTGGGACGGTGCGCTTGCAGGTCAGGAAAAAAAAGTCCTGCAAGCTGCATCTTTGGGGTGGTGTTTACATCGCTCTTACACCACCCCTGCCCATTGGAATGAATGGACAGCGCTTCTGAAGCGCTGCAACACGGGCAGTTTTAATAATTTCTTCAGCCACTAGCGGGGGTTAAAAGCACCCCTTTAGCGGCCAAAAGCTTTACCGCTAACGGACCCGTCCCCCCAGTGTGAAAGGGGCCTTAATCACAGCCTTTAGTCTGTTGGGATTTGTCTCTACTAACTTTGCACATCTACACTTTGCAATATTTCCCCGCTCTTCTTTACAGAACAAGTTCAGTTACGTTTGATGGTTTTAAAAAACCTTCTGTGTGCAGCAGCCCCCCCCCCCCCAGGCTTACCTGAGCCCCCTCTCAATCCAGTGATGTCTACGAGAGCCTTTTCTCTTCGGGGATTCGCACTCTTGATTGGCCTTTGGCAGCAGCGGGACCCATTGGCTCCTGCCGCTGTCAATTGCAGCCAGTGAGCCAATCAGGAGCCAGAGGGGCAGGGCGAGTCACAGCTCTGTGTGTGAATGGACACACAGAGCCGCGGGTCGGGAGCGCGCCTGCTTGGGTCCTGCAAGCTGCTTGCTGTTGGTGCACCCGGCAGGAGCGCCGGCAGGGACCAGAGAATAGAACAATTGGGGCTGCTCTGTGCAAAATCACTGCAGGTAAGTAGAACTTGTTTGTTGTTTTTTTGTTTTTTTTAAATAAGGCTTTACTATCGCTTTAAGTCTGGGCCATGCAAGAACATTCACCTTTTTCTCCTTCAACCACTGTGTGCTCATTGTTGCTGTGTGCTTTGGGTCATTGTCATGTAGGAAGGTAAACCTTCCCAGTGACCTCTTTCTGGCAGAGGGCAGCAGATTTTCCTCAAGAATTTGATATTTTGTCCCATCCATCTTTCCTTCTATCCTGAGAAGTGCTCCAATCCCTGCTGCAGAGGAACAGGATATTACCCCCTCCCTCCCCCCCCCCCCCATTACCAGGATATTACCCCCTCCCTCATCCCCCCCCCCCCCCATTACCAGGATATTACCCCCTCCATGCTTTAGGAATGGTGTTATTTGCCTGGTGAGCTGTATTGGATTTCCCCCAGACATATCGTTAGGTGTTGCGTAAATACAGCTGGATAAAACAAAAAATGTGTCTGTCTTTATTTCAGGCTGCAAAGCAACAAAATGTGATTATTTTAAAGGGGGGGGGGGGGTGATTCTTTTCTATACCCACTGTGTGTGTATATGTAGATATATGATCTATAAATGTCATTGTTGCCGTTTCGGTATGAATTATTGATGTGTACATATTTGAATGCTGCTAGCTGTCTTTTTTTTTTCTTTTTTTTTATAAACAACTTGTAAGTCTTTGGTTCTGTGGCCTGATGAAGGTTAGTTCGGGTATAAATGGAGGTTTTTAGGTGAAAGGACTTGATGCGTTTGTACTGTCCGAAATGAAACTGGTAAAGTTTCGTTAAGTGCTTGGTAAGTTGAAGGTGTCCTTTGTTGGAAAGGTGAGAGGAATTGAGGGGGGCGGGGGGTAAAATTCTCTGCTCGGCGGAGGCAGCTTTTTGGTTCATTAAGATACCAGCGACATCGCCTGCAGACACAAATATTCTATCAATCTCATAAAAAAAAAAAAATCTGCCTCCGCTGCGTAAACTTTTTATGTTTTTAAGCAGGATTTTAATATGTCAATCACTACAATTGGTTGTGCAATGACCACACTTAACAAGCAGGGGTCAGCATTGTACAGGCTTCAGAGTCTCCATCTTGCACAGAGTCAGGAGGGCTGCAGACTTGGCTGGCTGTTTTTCTGTTTCGTTTTACCATAAGTGTAAATTCTTAGATTTTTACGTAAGATAAAACGGGGGGGGGGGGGTGGAAATTGTTTTAATGACTTCTGTGATAACGTGATACACATAACTGCTAGCTCTTGAATAATCGGAGGAGATTTGATCTTCTGACCTCCAGTCGTCCTGTGTTTTTGTTGTGTAGATCTGTACATCCATTTTAATCTCACCGTAGCTGCTGTACGTAGACTTTAAAAATGTATGGAAAAAAAAAATTACAAAAAAAAAAAACGGCGACCTGTAACACGACTGCTAAGGCATTCTAAACTTTTTGATGCTGTATGTAGGCGCGCATTGGATGTAACTTTCAGATTTGTATATTGGTGATAGGTCAGTTTGAACAGTCTATAAGCTACAATAAATTTCTGGATCTAAGTTCCCATGATCTCTTGCTTCTTCATTGCAGCGTGTGAGTATTGTTTTTGGTTTATGATGTATATTGGGGGAAGTGGGGGGGGGGGGCTGTTTCTGAAAACAATTGCAAGTCCTCCATTTCCAAACTTTACCATGGTGATGGGTGAAAACTCCCCTTATGGCTGACTTTTAGGCTTTGTCATATGAAAAATAAAAGAGCACACACTTGTTCATCTTCCTATTGTAAATCGTGTTTCTCTGGAGCAGCCCATAACTAAGGGTTGAGGAGTACTGCAGCTTGCCTTACTTTTTTTTTTTTTTAAAGAGAAATATGGGTTTACTTTTTTGGGGTTTATCCTTTTGCTTGTGAGCTGCTTGTACATAAAAAAAAAAAAAAAAATCTTTCCAGCCCTCTGAGAAGTGCCTCCTTTCTGTTAAAATGCAAAAAATCTAAGTAAATAACTGGGGGGGGGGGGGGGGGCGACTACAGTCTTCTCCAGATTCTCACGCCAACAATCCACCCCCTTTCTTTCTCCTCTGTGTGATGTCAGCTCTGGTCTCTCCCCCTCTCAGATCAATTCTCTTACAGACACCCTCTATCTGCACACTGTGTAGCTGTATGATATGCTGCACAGCCATTTGTCTCTGGGAACTTCTCAGGTCAGAAATGCAGCATAGCAGGCAACTACACAGTGTGCAGATAGAGGATGGATCTGAGCTGTGTGCTATGTGGAGAGAAAGGGGAGAGGAGCTGTGCTGCCTGTGCCCACACTGTGTACACTGCAGAGATGGGGGAGGGTTGTACCCATTGAGCTCCTTCTTACATATCTGTACTGCACACTGTGTTGGCACAGGCAGCACAGTTTCTTTCCTCCCCTTCTCACATAGCACACAGCTCAGATCCGTTTTCTATCTACACACTGTGTAGTTGACTGCTAGGCTGCCATTCTGACCTGAGAAGTTCCCAGATACAGTTAGGTCCATATATATTTGGACACGGCACAATTTTAGTTTTTTTCCCAGGTATTTATTTACCAAAACGTATTCAAGCTATACTTGATAATGGATATGGGCTGGAAGTGTACACTCTGAGGTTTAATTTGAGGGTATGTACACCCAAATTGGAGGAAGGGTTTAGGAAATACAGTTCTTAAGAATAGCTATCCCCCCTTTTCCAAGGGACCAAAAGTAATTGGACAATTGTATCAAAAGCTATTTCATGGCCAGGTGTGGGCTACTCCTTTGTTATTTCTTCATCAATTAAGCAGGTAAAAGGTCTGGAGTTGATTCTAAGTGTGATATTTACATTTGGAATCTATTGCTGTGAACCTACATCATGCGTTCAAAGGAGCTGTCCATGCAAGTGAAACAGGCCATTGTAAAGCCTCGTACACACGAGTTCCATCAGACTTTCCCATGGATTTTTTGTCCGAACGGAGTTGGCCGGGAACACCCATAGCATACACACCACAGGCCTTTTCTGCAAACTTTCCCAAAACTTTTTGCAACATCACATGGTTTTTCTGCTCTTTATCGCCACCCTTTGGTCAACTTCTGCTATTGTTGGTTGATTTTAACATTAGTTGTTTTGTCCATCGGACTAAAGTCCTATGGTTTTCTGTACACACGGTAGGACTTTGCTCCATCGGACTTTTGTTGGGCAAAAGTTTGTCCGTTTGCAGACCCAACTTTTGTCCGATGAAATCCAAAACCAAACGAAAAAAGTTTGTCCGATGGAGCGTACACACGGTCGGATTGTTGGTCCAACTTGCTCAAAACGAAGTTTGTTGGGCAAAAGTCCGACCGTGTGTACGGGGCTTTAGACATCAAAAACGAAACAAATCCATCAGAGAGATAACAGCAACATTAGGAGTGGCCAAATAAACAGTTTGGTACATTCAGAGAAAAGAACAACGCACCGGTGAGCTCAGCAACATAAAAGGGCCTGGACGTCCACAGAAGACAACAGTGGTGGATGATCGCAGGATCCTCTCTATGGTAAAGAAAAACCCATTCACAACATTCAGACAAGTGAAGGACACTCTCCAGGAGGTGTGCGTATCATTGCCAAAGTCTATAATCAAGAGACGACTTAATGAGAGCAAATACAGAGAGTTCACCACAAGGTGCAAACCATCCATAAGCCTGAAGAATAGAAAAGCCAGATTAGGCTTTGCCAAAAAACATCTAAAAAAAAAAACAGACCAGTTCTGGAAAAGTATTCTTTGGATGGATGAAACTAAGATTAATCTGTACCAGAATAACTGGAAGAAAAAAGTGTGGAGAAAGCTTGGAACAGCTTATTATCCAAAGCACACAACGTCATCTGTAATGCATGGTGGAGGCAGTGTGATGGCATGGGCATGCATGGCTTCCAGTGGCACTGGGTCATTGGTGTTTATTGATGTTACAGAAGACAGAAGCACCCGGATGAATTCTGCAGTGTTTAGAGAGATACGGTTAGCCCAGATTCAGCCAAATGCAGCAAAGTTGATTGGACGGCGCTTCACCGTACAGATGGACATTATGATCCAAAACGCACTGCAAAAGCATCCCAGGAGCTTTTGAAGGAAAAGAAGTGGAATATTCTGCAATGACTGAGTCAATCACCTGATCTTAACCCAATTGAGCATTCATTTCACTTGCTGAAAAACTACAGGCAGAAACACCCACAAACAAAGAACAACTGAAGACCGTTGCAGTTAGAGCCTAGCAAAGCATCAGAAAGGAGGAACACTCAGTCTTTGGTAATGTCCATGGGTTCTAGACTTCAGGCAGTCATTGCCAGTAAAGGATTCTCAACAAAATATTAAAATTGAACATTTTATTTATGATTATATTTATTTGTCCAATTACATTTAAGCCCCTAAAAATGGGGGACTGTGTATAAAATGGTTGCAGTTCCTTAAATTTGTACTTTATATGCGTGTTCAACCCCTTGAATTAAAGCTGAAAGTCTGCACTTTTAAATTCATTAGGATTGTTTTGTTTTAATTTTATTCTGGTGGCATACAGAACCAAAAGAATGAAAATTGTGCTGGTGTCCAAAAATATATGGACCTAACTATAAATGGCTGTGCAGCATATCATCCAGCCACACAGTGTGCAAATAGAGGACGTATCTGAGCTGTGTGCCATGTGAGAAGGGGAGGAGGGAGAGAGGAACTGTGCTATTTGTGCCCACGCTGTGTGCAGTACATAGATATAAGAAGATGCTCAATGGGCACAACCCTCTCCAACACCACCTCCTATATCCAGCCAGGTCTATACCATTTATGTATTTTCCACTTTTACACACCGTGCCTAAACATGTTTACCGTTCAGGGGTTTTCTTGCACACTAAGCACAGCCACATCTCCCAGTGGAGAAGGGACAGCAAGAGGGGGTGGATTGCTAAATTTGTAACAGCCTCCTCTAAATTTTCAAACAGAAAATAGACTGTTACTGGGACCTACATGACAAATGAAGTGCCCCTGCTGGAAAAACAAAAGGGCAGAGGATAGAAAACAGCCGATTCCTGATTATGGTAAGATCTGTTGGTCATTTAGCTGCACCAGTTTATTTAGGATCCAAGGACCAATACAAATGTGTGTGAGTTTAGAACATGACACTCAGTCTTTGGCCCCTTTCACACGTGCGGTCAGTATGTCCGTATTTCATCCATCCGTTTTCGGATGAAAGACGGACATACATGCATCCCTATGGGATAGCGGGTGTCAGCGGATGAACATCTGCTGACACCCCATATCATCCGTCTCCGCTATGGTCCGATTCTGCAGACGGAGGAAAATCCTTTTTTTCCATCCATCTGCAGAGCGGATCGGATGAACACGGACAGACGGTCCGTGTTCATCCGATCCCCCCCCCCCCCCCCCATAGAGGAGAGCGGAGATCTGACAGGGCGGTCCCTGCACGCTGTGCAGGGACCGCCCTGTCATCTGCCGACTCAGCGGGGATCAACGGAGCGATCCCCACTGAGCAAGCGGATGTTCACGGGGCGGATCATTACGGGATCCGCCAGTGTGAAAGGGGCCTTTTGTCCTTAAATATTCTTTCTCCACTTTGCATAACACAGAGAAAACAATGTTGCAGCAATGCACAAAAAGCACATGCAACACTGATCTAATGGCTCCATGGCATTGCCAAGGGTGGGAGATTTGTCAACACTGGCAGACAAGGGTGTTTTATTGTATAGGAAAACTTGCTAATTGTAAGTTTCTCTGACATGCAAATGTGTACTGAATTAACCACTTCAATACCGGGCATTTTCACCCCCTTCCTGCCCAGGCTAATTTTTCGTTTTCAGCGCTCTTTCACTTTGACAATTGCGCGGTCATGCAACACTGTACGCAAATTAAATTTTTATGATTTTTTCCCCCCACAAATAGAGCTTTCTTTTGGTGGTATTTGATCACCTCTGCAGTTCTTATTTTTTATAAACAAAAGAAGAGCGATAAGTTTGAAAAAACAACATTTTTTTTTACTATAATAAAAATCCCAATTAAGAAAAAAAAAAAAAATCACAATAAGTGTATATTGATTGGTTTGTGCAAAAGTTATAGCGTCTACAAAATAGGGGATAGATTTATGGCATTTTTTAA
Organism: Rana muscosa; assembly: GCA_029206835.1. Classification (NCBI taxonomy): domain Eukaryota; kingdom Metazoa; phylum Chordata; class Amphibia; order Anura; family Ranidae; genus Rana; species Rana muscosa. Next base: position 289,086,924 of record CM055124.1, read on the forward strand.
TTTTCTAAAAACCTTTTTACTAGCAATGGCGGCTATCTGTGATTTTTTTATCGTGACTGGCGTTGCGGCGGACATATTGGACACTTTTGACACTATTTTGGGACCATTCACATTTATACAGCGATCATGCTATAAAAATGCACTGATTACTGTGTAAATGTTACTGGCAGGGAAGGGGTTAACACTAGGGGGATATCAAGGGGTTAATTGTGTTACCTAGGGAGTGATTCTAACTGTAGGGACTCACAAGGGGAGGAGACCGATCGGTGTTGCTCTGTACTAGGAACGCACCAACAGTCTCCTCTCACCTGACAGAATGTGGATCTGTTTGTTTACACACACAGATCCACGTCCCTGGCTCTATTACAGGCAATCGCGGGTGCCCGGCAGACATCGCAGCTGCTGGGCGCTCACCCCTAGGTGGCCGGGAAGCCCAGGACATCATATGACGCTCACCCATGATGGGAGATCCCTCCTGCGGACGTCATTTGACACTGGGCGGGTAGGGAAGTGGTTAAAGTGTAATTCCACTTTTGTTGAGAAAAAAAATCTATGTACATTGCAAGGATTTTTACCAAACTTTGTTGCAGATTCCTACGTTTTGTTATTCTGGAGAAATCCCTGTGTGTTTGTATCCATGTGGGAAAGTGAGGCTAATGGGAGTGGCTTCATAATCCTCAATCAGCTGTATACCTGCAGGGTTCTAATTAGGAAAGCTGCTGGGCCTGCATACCTTTAGCCGTGATTTCCTATTGAAAGTATCTCCCTACAAATGTCTTCTTTTTTTTTTTTGCAGGGCGTGCCTGAAATCTGACTTTAGTGTAGACTTCTGGGCAAATCAGTGAGCCAATCACACAAGCAGGACATTATGTTTCTGGGGGGCGTTCTGAATACATTCTGTGTACAGAACACCTCCAGGTGGCCATATTATAGCATTGCAATTTACAGAAAATTACAGAGCTGCAGATTGAAAAGGAAAGGTCATTTTTAATAACATGTAATTACAAAATGACTTGTGCCACTGTTGTATACGCTATATTATTTTTTCTTTCTTTGCTATTCCCCCCCCCCCCCCCCCCAAGGAAGTGGAGTTACCCATTTAAATATGTTTTAGAAACCGATACACAGCTATTTATCTGCACACTGACATCTAAGATCCTTTCTTGGCCAGTGCAGGATAACCGACAAACATAAGGCCTCAGTTTTTTTTGTTGGTGTCCTCAGGAGAGTGGATGTGTGTTGGTCAGCTCTGGGCAGATCATCAGCTGCTGGTATATTCACTCCGCATATACTGCATCCGGAAAGTATTCACGTTGCTTCATGTTCAATCGGGTTCAAGTCTGGGCTCTGGTTGGGCCACTCAAGCACAGCCACAGAGTTGTCCTGTAGCCACTCCTTTTGTTATCTTGGCTGTGTGCTTAGGGTCGTTGTCCTGATGGAAGATGAACCTTTGCCCCAGTATGAGGTCCACAGCGCTCTGGAGCAGGTTTTCATCAAGGATGTCTCTGTACATTGCTGCATTCATCTTTCCCTCGATCCTGACTAGTCTCCCAGTTCCTGCCGCTGAAAAACATCCCCACACCATGCTTCATTGTAGAGATGGTATTGGCCTGTTTTACTTCCAGACATGATGCTTGCCATTCAGGCCAAAGAGTTCATAGAATTTTGTTTCTCATGGTCTGAGAGTCCTTCAGGTGCCTTTTGCAAACGCCATGTGCCTTTTACTGAGGAGTGGCTTCTGTCTGGCCACTCTACCATACAGACCTGATTGGTGGAGTGCTGTAGAGATGGTTGTTCGTGTGGAAGGTTCTCCTCTTTCCTCAGAGAAATGCTGGAGCTCTGTCAGTGACCATCAGGTTCTTGGTCACCTCCCTGACTAGGGCCCTTCTCCCCCGATTGCTCAGTTTGACCAGACGGCCCGCTCTAGGAAGAGTCCTGGTGGGTCCAAACTTGTTCCATTTACGGATGATGGAGGCCACTGTGCTCATTGGGACTTTCAATGCTGCAGAAATGTTTCTGTACCCTTCCCCAGATCCGTGCCTCCATACAATCCTGTCTCGGAGGATTGTATGGAGTCACTATATAGCCTTATTGGGTTTTTTGGATCAAGGTGTCATTGCCCCAGTCCCTATTGCAGAACAGTTTCAGGTGTTTTAATCCAGCTTGTGCACAATTTTTTATACCCAAAGGGGGTCATTCTCCCCATCATGGATCTCAAAGTTTGTAATTGTTTTTCTATGAATCCAGGAACTTGGTGATCCTAGTTGCTCTCAGGTGGATGTAGTATTCTGACTTGGTAAGACTCGTGGCAGACACTCTGTGGTCTACTAGATTGCCTGGATATTCCGTCTCCAGGATCAATTTGCCGTCCTGCTTTACGGTCACTGTCATTAACAGCATGGCTACTGAAGCCCAGGTTTTGATAGACATACATCTCTGAATCTGTGATTCCTACTATTCTAAAAGCTAGGAAGTCTACATCTGTCATGGTTTATCATCAAAAGGTATTCTTTACTTGGTGTGAGACTTGGGGCTTCCACCTCAGGAGTCTCTCTGTGGGATGGATCCCCTCCTCCCTGCAGCTAAGCCTGGACCAGCATTTGGATTTCAGTGCTTTTTAAGGTTCAGATTTCTGCCTTTTTTTTTTACTTTCTTGCAGATGATGTTGGCCATTCACTTCTTGGTCAAGACCTTTCTGCATTACGTCTCCATGAAGCTTACCCTGTTCATTCCATTGTAACTCTGAGGAATCTGAACCTGTTTGCTTGGTGAGTTGGATACCGCTGTTTGAACCTATTCGAGACATTCTGTTCTATTCTCTGACCCACAAGGTGGTACTAGATGTAGCCATGGCCTCTTTTGAGGTGTATCCGAACAATTTTTTGCATAGGAACAGAGGTAAGAAGGGAGTCTCAACACCAAAGGCAGTTCTGCCTTTTACCTCAAGCAGGACCTTCTTCCATCTCTTTATCTGGCTCCATTCCTTTCATTGTCTTGATGTATTTTGGGTATTGAGAGTTTAACTTTAAGCCACTGCTTCTTTGAAGAACACTGTTTCAGTTTCATAATCCCTGATGGACCCCTAAAAGGGTACACTGAAGGCTGTTGAACTCAATTTTATCACGGGCCCCTGCAGCAGTATGGTCGCCCTCAAAGGGTGGCTTGTATCTGGGGTACACTCCGCACACAGTGCAATAATCTAATTTCCACCCTTCCTTCTGGGTTCTGAGCTCCGCACCTTCTCCCTCCCTATCTCTGCACACATCTGCCTACACACCTCCACTCGCCCTTTAGCTCAGGCAAACTATCGTTGAAATGTTTGGTCTTACAAAGTTTCAACTTTTCCTATCAAGGAGCACTCAACTAGATGGTGTTTTATTTATTTTTTGTAATTCTTACTCTTCTCTGCATCAAGCTACTTTTCCTAGTTTGCAAGTTTTCTCTCTCTCCCCCCCCCCCTTAAGGTGGCTCTTGTTTCTGTTTGTGTTTTTCTTGGGTCAGTTAGCCTTGTTGTCTACCCCTCAGTTGGACTGCCTTGGACATCTTGACTGTGTAAGACTTTCTATGAACAAGAAATTAATTTTCATATTCACAGGTTCATTCCCTATATGTTCACTTTTATGCTTCCTATTCCCTTACCACAAAACTGAGACATGATGGTTGTGGGTGGAGTTATTTTGTGTTGGCCAACTTTTTTTTTTGCCTGTGCCCATTTTTCCGTTGGGTGGCAGTGTAAGAATTTTGAATTCCCATGTCTGTCAGTAGACTCCGGGGAAGAGAGGAAAAAAAAAAAAAAGAATTTTGTAATAAACTTTTTGAATGGGTTGGCAACGGATTAGAATCCCTGTTCGGGCGTTTTTCTTTGGCAGGGACCTAGACAGCAATAAAATCCTCTCCATTTAGAAAGTGATAAGCAATCCAAAATGTTAGTTTTCACCCAAACAGGAAGTAAAGGGACATTTGCTCTGATGACACCTAAAGAGGGATTTCTACTCATGTAGAAACTTCATCTTATGGGTGTCATTTGCACATTTCATTTGACTTACCTACTGTCCCCTGCACAACTTCTGAAACCTCTGGGGGGGGGGGGGTTTGGCCATGACAGCCACACACAAGGTTTGCTAAAGCTTTTTGTTGCCCCACAGCCATACCGGTTCAATAATCCCCTCCTAATGGCTCAAGAAGGAGCCAATACTCCTAACCATACTTGTTGTCAGGTGTAGCACTGGATTTTATGATCCAAGGCCAACAGCATTGACATTTATTCTGCAGGATGTATCTGTACTCCTGCCATGTTGTAGCCACAATGTCTAAGTGCAGGGCCCACATGTTAGCATATGATTAATTATGGGAAATCAAGAGTACAGCGCTTCACAGCAATGGTTCATCTTTAATCTCCTAATATCAATATAGAACAACTGTATTCTTATAAAATGATTATCAGTACTTTAAAGGTCAGCAGTTTTCCACACCACGATTCAGGCTATGTTGTTGCCACACAGCTTCTATAGTGACATGGCAGTGTGCCAACACCCTGTACAACAAACAGCTGTACCCTACAGCAATCAGATGCATTGTCTTTGGTCTGACCACTTAAATGATTGGTGCTAAAGGATATTGCACAGGATGTAACAGGTAAAAATAAAAATCTGACTCATTTTAAGCCTCGCTCTAATGGAGCAATGATATCTGCGCCGGGGGGGAGAGATCCACATGGATGTCATATTAGGACATAGAGGCTGTGTCCCTGTAAACGACAACACCCCACCAGTCCAGTCGGCTCGCAAACCGCACTTTGGCTGCCAATATTACAGGGGGTCATAAGCCCGGGAAATATTTAGTAAAATTACTAAAAAAGAAAAAAACAGTTAACTACATAGAAAAAATACAAACAGGTAAAGGGGAAGCAGTTTACAAAACAGTAGAAATAGCAAAAATCTTTCAAGATTATTACGGAAGACTCTACTCAATCAATAAGAACAAGACAATAGAAGGAGTAAAACAAAGGGGAGAAAATAAAAGCTTTTTTAAAAAGGAAATTGAGCTTAACAAAATCCCAGAAGATGAACTCAGTTACTTAAAGGCCCCTATAACAGAAGAGGAGATTAGGGAAATTATAAAAACATCACCGGTTGGGAAAAGTCCTGGACCTGATGGTCTGACAACACTTTGTTCTAAAAAAAAAAAAATGTAAGGACATCTTAATTCCAAGACTGTGCTCCTATATGAATGGGATAGGCGCAAGGCGGGAGAGGCGTTAGAGGCCACTAGCACCATAATCCCGAAAGAAGGTAAAGACAAAACACTTTGCTAGCTATAGACCGATCTCACTTTTAAATAGTGACACCAAGATATTTGCTAAAATATTGTCTGGGAGGTTGAAAACAATAATGAATGCTATGATGCATGCCGATCAGGTTGGATTTATCCCAGGAAGGAAGGGATAATAGAATCAGAACACTTCTTGCTCTACAGAAAATTTAAGATAGCGGCGCCCCAGGTCTGTTTCTGTCAATTGATGCCGAAAAGGCGTTTGACAGGGTAGACTGGGGCTTCATGCAGAGCACATTAGAAGCAATAGGATTAGGACCCAGAATGACCACCTGGATAAAGGCATTATATAACCAGCCTACGGCAAGAGTAAAAGTTAACAGGACCATTTGAGATGTATAATGGTACAAGACAGGAGTGTCCCCTGTTTCTCCCCCCCCCCCCCCTGTTCGTGTTGACGCGGACATAAGGCGGATAAAGGTAGGAGAGGAAGAACACAAAATTGTAGCCTATGCGGACGATATTTTATTTTATATAACTAGTTCCAGAATTACCCTCCCAAACCTAATGAAATCCTTTTAAAGAATGCGGAGAGTTATCCAACTTTAAAATGAACCCGGCTAAGTCTGAAACGAAGCATGAACTCACCTAAAATTGACCAAAACATCTACAAAAAAAAAAATAGGATTTTTTACTCACCGTAAAATCCTTTTCTCTGAGTCCATGGACCGACACAGCTTCTCTATTGACAAAGTGGGTATTATCCGTTAATTAGGAGTGACTAGGCAGAAAAACTTGTAAAAAGTGTTGCATCACACCTTCTACAGTACCGTCCAGGGGGCGGACCCTCTGGGTATACCCTCTCAGTCTGCACATCGCAGATCAGTTCGTCAAAAAGCAGTACAAACTTAAAAGGAGGGGTGGGTGCTGTGTCGGTCCATGGACTCAGAGAAAAGGATTTTACGGTGAGTAAAAAATCCTATTTACTCTTTCGTCCATGGACCGACACAGCTTCTCTATTGACAAAGTGGGACGTCCCAAAGCAGTGTCAGAGAAAAAAAACGAGGGGTGGTAACAGCATAAAAACAAACTTCACCCCAAAACACAAAACAGCACTCCTCCAACGGAGGAGTTGCAACTCTAAACAGCCGCCAGCAAAACCTTGCGGCCGAAAGAGGCATCCGAAGATGCACCTACATCAACTTTGTAGAATTTTGTGAAAGTGTGAGCGGACGACCAAGTCGCCGCTTTACATAGTTGGGAAACAGACGCTTGATGTCGGAAAGCCCAAGAGGCACCTATTGCCCTGGCCGAATGCGCCGTGACAGGAAAGGGGGGCGCCTGACCCTTTAAGGCGTAAGCCTGGATTACTATCTGTCGGATCCACCTAGAGATGGTGGCCGATGAGACTGCTTGGCCCTTCTTGGGACCAGCCACCGAAACAAACAGTGAGTCTGACTTCCGGAACAGGGAAGTAGCAGATAGGTATACTCTCAAAGCTCGGACAACGTCCAAGGAATGCAACGCCGACTCCTTAGGATTCGACGGCTGAGGACACAAGGATGGAAGTACAATGTCTTCGTTGAGATGAAAAGCCGAAACGACTTTCGGAAGAAAGGAAGGCTGCGGCCGCAGCACCACCTTATCCTTGTGGAAAATCACATAGGGAGCCTTGCAGGACAGGGCTGCCAGCTCAGAGACTCGTCTAACTGACGTAACAGTCACCAAAAAGACCACCTTCTGAGAAAGTGTCAACAGGGGAATATCTCTAATATTCTCAAATGGTGCCTTCTGAAGCACCGAGAGGACCAGGTTCAAGTCCCACGGAGGTAACGGGGGGCGGACCGGAGGGGCCACATGTCGAACCCCCTGCACAAATGTACTCACGAGAGAGTGAGTCGCCAGGGGTCGCTGAAAAAAGACAGCCAGGGCAGATATCTGTCCCTTAATCGTACTTAGGGCAAGCCTTTGGTCTACCCCATGCTGTAAAAACAGCAGGATTCTGGAAACCAAATAGGTACGCGGATGCCATTTCATTTCCTCACACATGGAGATGTAGGCCCTCCAAGTGCGGTGATAGACCTTCCTAGAGGAGGGTTTCCGAGCACTTCTCATAGTAGAGATTACTGAGTCTGACAGGCCCCGATCTCTCAGTACCTGGTTCTCAACAGCCATGCCGTTAAAGCCAATGACTGTAAAGCAGGATGGAATATGGGACCTTGCGATAGCAGGTCCTTCCGTAGTGGTAAGCGCCAGGGGACGTCTACTACCAGACGTACTAGATCGGCGTACCAAGGACGCTGAGGCCAATCTGGAGCGATTAGGATCATTGGAATTCCCTCTGCCTCCACTCTGCGGAGCAGAAGAGGAAGAAGCCTTAAGGGAGGGAAGGCATAGATTAGCCGATACTGACCCCACAATGCTACCAACGCGTCCGTTGCGTCTGCCCATGGGTCTCTTGACCGGGCCACAAACCTCAATACCTTCCGATTGAGTCGGGAAGCCAGAAGATCTACGTCTGGTGTGCCCCATCTTTGGCAGAGGAGTTGGAACACCTCCGGGTGTAAGGACCATTCTCCCTGGTCCAGCATCTGGTGGCTCAGGTAGTCCGCCTGCCAGTTTTCCACACCCGGAATGTACACGGCCGACAGTGCCGGTACGCTCCTCTCTGCCCACTTCAGGATGCGAGCGATCTCCGATGCTGCAGCTGAGCTTCTTGTTCCTCCTTGATGATTGACATATGCCACTGCTGTGGCGTTGTCTGACTGGATCCTGACTGGACGCCCTTGCAGTCTCTGAGACCATTTGAAGAGGCACAGCTTGATCGCCCGGATCTCCAGGACATTGATCGGCAGGAGGGCTTCCTCCGGGGTCCAGCGACCTTGCGCCGACTGGACACCCCAGACTCCCCCCCAACCTGTAAGGCTGGCGTCCGTCGTGATCACTATCCAGTAAACCGGAAGAAATGACTTCCCGGCCATTAGAGCCGGTGCTGTCAGCCACCATACCAGGGATCTCCTGACTAGGTGGCTCACTCGGATTTGATAATCCAGAGATGAAGGGCATCTGTTCCATCTGGACAGAACTTCCTTCTGTAACACTCGAGTGTGGTATTGAGCATATGGGACCGCCTCGAAGGAGGCTACCATGAGGCCCAACACTCGCATGCAAAAACTGAGTGACAACCAATTCCTGGAAGTCAGCTGCCGTACTGCAGCCCGGAGGGTCTGCAACTTCTCCACAGGGAGGAATACCTTTGCCTCTGAGGAATCCAGAATCAACCCCAGGTACACTAGGCGTTGAGTGGGCACCAATACTGACTTTTGCGTGTTTAGTATCCAACCACAGTCTCGAAGAGTCTGACAGGTAATGGACACGCTTACCTCTAATTCTGAGCTTGAAGGGGCCTTCAGCAGAAGGTCATGCAAGTAACCTGTGATAGCGATACCCCGCTGTCTTAGAAGCCAGAATCGGAGCGAGCACCTTGGTGAACGTCCTGGGTGCTGAGGCAAGGCCAAACGGGAGGGCCACAAACTGGTAGTGGTTCTTACCGATAGCAAATCGCAGAAACCTCTGGTGTCTGGAGTATATGGGGGCATGCAGGTATGCGTCCTTGATGTCCAAGGAGGCCAGAAAGTCCCCCGGATGGAGAGCCGTGACTACGGATCGAACCGACTCCATCCGAAATCTTTGTACCTTCACAAAGGTATTGAGGGCTCTGAGATCCAAGATTGGACGAACCCCCTCCTTCTTTGGCACAATGAACAGATTTGAGTAAAAACCCTGACCCCGTTCCTGTTCTGGAATAATTACCCCGCGTTCCAGTAGACCCTGGACCGCCCCATACAGGGCCTCTCAACGGGTCGGTAGTAGCTGGAGATTGGAGGTGATGAATCTGTCTGGTGGACAAGAGAGAAATTCTATCTTGTAGCCTGAGGAGATTACTTCGCAAACCCACCTGTCGGAGACTAGAGCAGTCAACTGAGTCGCGAATTTTGCGAAGACGTCCCCCCACCCGAGAGCTAGGTGGGGGCGGACCTTCATGTGGACGCAGATTTGTCCGCAGGCTTGTTGGGTCTGCGGGACCAAGGACGCTTTTGTCCTTGGGCAGGCGCTTTATCGGCCTGGGGTCTTTTCCCTGTCGCCTTAAGGGGGCGGAAAAAACGCTTACGTGCAGTAAAGGAGGGCCCTTGCCCTTGGCGTGGTCCCCTACCCTTGCTAGTTTGGGGAAGCAAAGTGCTTTTACCTCCTGTGGCATCCTTGATGATGTCATCCAGAGAAGCCCCAAAAAGTCTGTCGCCCTTAAAAGGCAGATCCAATAGGGCTTTCTTGGAAGTCTGGTCCGCAGACCAGCCCTTTAGCCAGATCAGGCGGCGTATTGCTACTGCATAAACCGAAGCTCTTGACAGCAGGGGAATAGTATCCATGTCTGACTCGCAGACAAACTTAAGGCCCTGGACCAACTGGTCGGCCAAAGTTATCTCATTAGGAGGAGCATCTCACTCCTTTAACCCCTGGAGTAGCAATTTTGCCCATTCAGTAAGTGTCCGAGACACTAGGGCCCCCGCCAATGCCGGGCGTACGGCCGAGCCTACCACTGAGTATAGGTAGCGAGCGAGTGCTTCAGCCTTCTTATCCACAGGGTCCTTGAAAACAGGAGCCCCTTCTACTGGAATAGTGGTGGCTCTATTAAGCCTGGACACCGAAGGGTCCACTATAGGGGGAGAGGTCCATATCTTCAGAAAACTCTCCTCAAAGGGGTACCGTACTGCAAACCTCTTTGGGGCTGTAAAGACCCTCAGTGGGTTCTCCCATTCCTTGTATAAGAGTTTGTCAAAATAAGACACACAAGGGAACACCTTAGCAGTGCAGGCAGGTTTACGAAACCCAAAGGGGACTGGAGTATCTGCTACTTCTTCAGTCCTTTCCAACTTTAGTGTATCCCGCACTGCAGTAATAAGGTCAGATACCAAAGCCGTCTCGCGTACTGACCTGGACTTGGAGTCCTCCTCACTGTCCGATCGGTCACTGTCTGCAGTCTCTGATGCATCAGAATCTGGGCCATGAGCCGTAGCTGGACCTGGTTCTGCATCAGAAATATCCCCAGAAGATTGCAGGGGACGGGGGCGTTTATTACCCCCTGTATTCCCGTGTGCTGCTTCCACCCTGGCAGCAAACGCCTCTAGGATTGCCGACATAGCGTCCATAGACACCTCAGGGACACCAGCTGCTAAATCTCAGGGGAGAAGACATCTGGCTCAGATGCCATGCTGACCACACACTGACACTCACAGGGCTCCAGGCAAGATATCAATAGGCCACCCTCCTGCGCTGCAGAGATGCTGGGTTAGCCAGAGGACTCACCACCCTGGATAGGTACTGCTATGCTGCGCCTGTGATGCTGTCCCCTTGCTGCTGTGTCAGTCTGCTTCTTTTATCAGCACTTCCTGTGTGAATTTTTGCGCCAGTGTAATGCACCCTAGAGGCTCTCGCAAAATGGTTGCCAAAAACGTCTGTATGGAAGATAACGTGGGCTCTAAGAAAATGGCCGCCGACAGAAGATAGAGGTCAGGCAGCCATAGCCCACAAAAAGATGGCCGCCGAACGGCAATATCTGCATACAGGGTGGACCAACATGGCCGCCGATCACCTGATAGGGGCCAGTGGGTGTGGCTGAACCACAGGAAGATGGCCGCCAGGCAGTTACAAGAGGCCAAACTTGGCATGGACCACCTCAAAATGGCCGCCGACAGCATGGAGACACAAACACAGGTAAGCAAAAATGACATTTCTTTTAAATGTTAGTTACAGCCAGCCCCGCTCCAGTGGGACCCCCTAGGTGACCCCCAGCACCCAGCAACCTTTAGCTAGAAGCCCAGGGAGGAGGGAAAGGCAGGGAGAGAGGGAAGAAAGGGGCCACAACCACTTACTTGATCTCTCCAGGAATGTCCAGCTAAATCACCCAGCCGAGGCAGGGGAGTTTTACTTACCTATCCTGCATGTATTCTGCTGAAAGACATTCCAAACAGATCATCGTCCGCGCACGGAAGGTGACTGTTGGCCAGGCATGCTGTGATTGGACCCAGAAGGGACGATCATATGTATGCCCTGGAGCATGACGCTCACCGGACAGGCTTCTGCGACTCGGCCGTAAGGTCAGCCGAAGCTGAGCGGTCCGATGCAAGCCTTGGAGCGTAAGCTCACCGGCCAGGCTGCTGCGACTCGGCCGTAAGGTCAGCCGAAGCTGAGCGGTCCGATGCAGGCCCTGGAGCGTAGGCTCACCGGCCACCCGTGGAGCGACGGGCATGTCGTGGAAAACCCAGCGCGTAGCTAGGGTCGGCACACGCTCGATGGCCGAAACTGGGGAGACTACAAGGATCGAGGATCCAGCCTGTCACCCAGTCGGCAGTTGATCGAAGATCGCAGGAAACAACAAATGTAGCAAAAAAATAAATAAATATCTATCTATCTCCTTTTTTTCCCCGGACCAATGAGCCCGAAGGGAGCCATGTCCTACTCCTTGCTAGACAGAAAAAAACTGATCTGCGATGTGCAGACTGAGAGGGTATACCCAGAGGGTCCGCCCCCTGGGCGGTACTGTAGAAGGTGTGATGCAACACTTTTTACAAGTTTTTCTGCCTAGTCACTCCTAATTAACGGATAATACCCACTTTGTCAATAGAGAAGCTGTGTCGGTCCATGGACGAAAGAGTAAAAGGGAATTTCCATTTCTTTGGGGTAAAAAAATTACTAAAAGTACCTAGCAGTAACAAAACAACAATAGAGACATTATATAAAGCCAACTTTTTGCCATTGTTAAATGATATAAAGGCAGAACTTAATAGATTAGCTCCGAGTCAAATATCATGGGATGGAAGAATAAATATTTTCAAAATGGCAATCTTACCCAAAATTATGTACAAAATGCAGATGCTCCCGATCTCACTTCCACAGGTCTACTTTAAAACTTTACAAACAATGCTCTTAAAATTTATTTGGCGAGAAAAAAAAACACGTATTAGTTGGGCAATATTGACAAAGAAAAAAGGCACAAGGGGGGGTAGGGGCACCAGATCTTAGAAACTATTATGATGCGATTATCCTCACACGAATAGAATGGGGTAAAAACAATAAAGAAAAGAGATGGGTAAACATGGAAAATGGAATTAGTAAAGTCACAATGAGGAAAATAATTTGGATCCCAGCACAATATAGAGAACTTAGTAGGGACACACATAGTATCACAAAGCATGCGCAAAAAATTTGGGACAAGGTACACAAAAAGGAAAAATGGGATTTTAACTCCCCACTAATACCACTAACAGACACAAAATATTTCACGCCGGGGATAGATAAAATAATTGGAAAATGGATTATACAAAAGAACGCACAATTGAAAGATGTGATAAGTTGAGCACTTATCAGGAACTAAAAAACAAAAAGGGAATTATTAGTGATAAATAAACAGCGGTATGCCCAGCTAAAACACTTCTTTGAGGCGTTACCCCAGCCCATCAGATCGGCAGAGAATTTACGGCCCCTTGAGAAACTGTGGAGAAAAAGGGAGGGAGGGGAGTAAATAGAGGATATATAAAGTACTAAGGGAGGCGGAAGATTTGGACATACCGCCATACATCAGGAGGTGGGAGGAGGAACTGGGGACACGTTTGAATCATTTTGAGATAAAGCAACTGATGAAGAGTGTACATTCCACGTCAGTGAATAGTAATGTGACGGAGTTAAACTACAAGTGTTTGGCACGCTGGTACATAACGCCTGACAAGGCACATACATACCAAAAGGAAACATCAGAATTTTGCTGGTGGGGGTGCAAAGAAATTGGGACCGTGGCACATACAGGTCCTTCTCAAAAAATTAGCATATTGTGATAAAGTTCATTATTTTCTGTAATGTACTGATAAACATTAGACTTTCATATATTTTAGATTCATTACACACAACTGAAGTAGTTCAAGCCTTTTCTTGTTTTAATATTGATGATTTTGGCATACAGCTCATGACAACCGAAAATTCCTATCTCAAAAAATTTGCATATCATGAAAAGGTTCTCTAAACGAGCTATTAACCTAATCATCTGAATCAACTAATTAACTCTAAACACCTGCAAAAGATTCCTGAGGCTTTTAAAAACTCCCAGCCTGGTTCATTACTCAAAACCTGCAATCATGGGTAAGACTGCCGACCTGACTGCTGTCCAGAAGGCCATCATTGACACCCTCAAGCAAGAGGGTAAGACACAGAAAGACATTTCTGAACGAATAGGCTGTTCCCAGAGTGCTGTATCAAGGCACCTCAGTGGGAAGGAAAAAGTGTGGCAGAAAACGCTGCACAACGAGAAGAGGTGACCGGACCCTGAAGAAGATTGTGGAGAAGGACCGATTCCAGACCTTGGAGGACCTGCGGAAGCAGTGGACTGAGTCTGGAGTAGAAACATCCAGAGCCACCGTGAACAGGCGTGTTCAGGAAATGGGCTACAGGTGCCGCATTCCCCAGGTCAAGCCACTTTTGAACCAGAAACCGCGGCAGAAGCGCCTGACCTGGGCTACAGAGAAGCAGCACTGGACTGTTGCTCAGTGGTCCAAAGTACTTTTTTCGGATGAAAGCAAATTTTGCATGTCATTCGGAAATCAAGGTGCCAGAGTCTGGAGGAAGACTGGGGAGAGGGAAATGCCAAAATGCCTGAAGTCCAGTGTCAAGTACCCACAGTCAGTGATGGTCTGGGGTGCCATGTCAGCTGCTGGTGTTGGTCCACTGTGTTTTATCAAGGGCAGGGTCAATGCAGCTAGCTATCAGGAGATTTTGGAGCACTTCATGCTTCCATCTGCTGAAAAGCTTTATGGAGATGAAGATTTCATTTTTCAGCACGACCTGGCACCTGCTCACAGTGCCAAAACCACTGGTAAATGGTTTACTGACCATGGTATTACTGTGCTCAATTGGCCTGCCAACTCTCCTGACCTGAACCCCATAGAGAATCTGTGGGATATTGGGAAGAGAAAGTTGAGAGACGCAAGACCCAACACTCTGGATGAGCTTAAGGCCGCTATCGAAGCATCCTGGGCCTCCATAACACCTCAGCAGTGCCACAGGCTGGTTGCCTCCATGCCACGCCGCATTGAAGCAGTCATTTCTGCAAAAGGATTCCCGACCAAGTATTGAGTGCATAACTGAACATAATTATTTGAAGGTTGACTTTTTTTGTATTAAAAACACTTTTCTTTTATTGGTCGGATGAAATATGCTAATTTTTTGTGATTTTTGGGTTTTCATGAGCTGTATGCCAAAATCAATATTAAAACAAGAAAAGGCTACTTCAGTTGTGTGTAATGAATCTAAAATATATGAAAGTCTAATGTTTATCAGTACATTACAGAAAATAATGAACTTTATCACAATATGCTAATTTTTTGAGAAGGACCTGTATATGGTGGACATGCCCCAAAATTAAGAAATATTGGAGTAAGATTAGACATCTAATAGCAGAAATAACATATATGGAAGTGCCAGGTGACCCGTGGGGATGCCTACATCATGGGGATTAGAATTCCAACTAAGCGATATCTGAAAACACTGCTCCCACAGCTGTTAAAACGCCGCCAAGAGTTTAAAACACAGACATTGGCAAGAAAGGGAAAGCCCTCCGGTGAGGAAATGGTGTAATAAAATTAACGAAATACAAAATCTAGAATATCTAAGGTTTAGTGAAGTAGAGGGCTTAGAGGAATTTGAGGAGAAATGGAAGCAATGGGTAGACTACAAGCAGTCAATAAAATTCGCAGAAATGATGCGAGCATAAGGGCTGGTTCACACTACTGCGACTTCAAATTTGCACGATTTTACCGCGATTTCAGGGAATGCCAGTCTATAGAGCTGAATTTGCATCGCACATGGATCAAACTCACACAGGACCCTTTTTAACGCAGCTTAGATTCGCAACGCATTGATGTGAACGGCACTCATGGAAAACTAGGTTAGTAAAACGACTTGCAAATTTGAGCAATCGCAACGGATCAAATTCGCATTAGAATTTGCAGCAGTGTGAACCGGCCCTTAGAGAGTATATTCTATGACCGATTTAACGCGAGTAAACAAAATGCGATGGAGGTTTTAGGATAGGGGAGGGGGGGTTTATTTCGGTTTACTGTGTGTAGCGGAACCTCACTCTCCCTCTTTCCTATGGTGAATGGCTTGTGTCTAGGGGTATCTGGGAGAGGAGAGTGCAGGAACACTACGCCAAGCTCTCCCCTTGTGTGTATAAGAGGGTTGAGCAAAGTTAGTGGATTTACCTCCCGGGTCTGTCCACTGCATACGAAGCCTCAGTTGTTCCATGGAAACGTGTCTGCCAATAATAGAGCCCCACATCAATCGAAAGTCCAACACTCCTTTATTTCTCATACAATACGGTGAACACACTCAGTTGAACTTCCAATAACAGACGAACATGGGGGTGTGGGAACGAGTAGGCCCAGGCACAACTGAACTCTCCTATTCCTTTTCTAGCGAATAGGCCTGGCGCACGGTCTCTGCCACCGACCGTGAGTTTTGGTCTCTGCCACCGACCGGATGAACTGTTGAGGCCCCTGCCACAGGCCTAATTACAGGCCCCTGCCACTGACCTGATTGAAATAGCTGGATCGCTGCCACCGGTCATTGAACGTGGACTGAACTTCCTCTTTGAACTTGCCCCTGTTCGGGAAAGATATCCCTCCGGCGGTCTCCATAGGTTCACCCGGCACTGGCAATCTGCTGCACCAGGTCTTCGGGTGAGTCCCTCCTCCGGTCCCTTACACCTCTGGATTCGGGTGCCCCACTCCTGGGGCCCCCTAGGATGATCCCCCCTCCCTCGCGGGACCCAGCGGAAGGTACTGGGCCCCAGTCCTCCGGTTGAGTACCTCACCCCAGACTGAAGGTGTCTGGGATGGAACACGAGCTCCAAGTGTCCAGGCCTAGGCTGCCTGGACACCGACCGCAACCACAGCCCTCAGGCTGAAGGTGCCCAGGACTCAAACCTCGTGGCAAAAAATGTCCGCCCTTTTATACCCTCTCCCAGGATGCACAACGGGTTCCCCGCCCCACCGTACAACCGCTCCGAGAGGTCACAAAGGGTACGGCTCTGCAGCGATGGTTCAACCCCGGCCCAAAGTGACAGCACCACCTGCTGGGCCGCAGGGAACTATGCATCACTGGTGTCCTCACCAGTTAAAAAAAGTACATACCCGCTACATGTGTTTGGTGACATTTAAATATGTACTATTAAGATTAGAAGTGAATTTCATCTAATGTAAAGAGTTTATGAAAAAAATTATAAAGAAATAAAAAAAAAAAAAAAAAAAAATCTTGGTCATGAAGATGTCTCCACACAGAGTACTGAAAGATTCCACTCTTCAGAATTTCTAAAGAAACTAAATTGAATTATTTTTGCCAATTGTTATATAAAGAAGGAAAGTGAAAAATCAAGTGTGTAAATACAGACAATACTAAATGGGTCACAGCACAACACAAAATGCCAGACACATGATGTGCGTGCATTTTATTTTTTATCCGGTTTAGGTTTCATTTCCAATTGTCTCCTTGCCTCATTGACAGATGATTCAATTTCTTTGGAAATTCTGCAGAAAGGAATATTTCTGTTCGCTAAAACAAAAATGGAAAAGTTCCCCATGGGTTTTTTTTTGCGACATAGTGTATTAGATTCAAAAGATGAAAATGTATGTAAAAAACTATTTTATTATACAATGACTAAAAGACAGTTATATTGTTAAAAATAGTAAACTCTGGTTACAAATAGAAAAAAGTATCAACAATAATAGAATAAAATGATAAACAATAGAGTACAGTACATTGTATTCCATTGGTAAATTAGCTTCCATATCAGCATCCCGACGCGTTTCGACCATCACAGTCTTCAAGGGGATTTGTACTCTAATCAGAAACAAAATATATTAAAAGTTCAACAAAAATGCTGACATAAACGCAAATGATAAAAAGATATTTACCGCTCAAAAAAATGAAATTCGAAGCGCAACGTGTAACCAGAGATAATGAGTGGGGTATGCAATTGTCCGGAAAACCTCATGCAAAAGGAGGCTTGCAGGGGGTCACACGTGTGGACCCTCAGGAGGGCAAAAAGTATTTCTGTTCGCTTGGGGAATTAACTAAATATGCAGCGCTGTGATGATTATAATTGCTAGTAAACAAAAAAAAAAAACAAAAAAAAACACACGCATACAAAAAAGTCAAATATTCCCACTCCGCAAGTGCAAAAAGATTGAAAGCTTACCAGAATTTGTGGCTACACAATTAAGTGCAGCAAACGCGCTTTGATAATGCCACTCGTGTGGAGTATGATGGATCCCCCCCTCCTTTGATCCTTACCTCTAGAACTCCCGATAGACCAGACCAGAAAAAGAGGAGAAGAAAAAAAAAAAAAGTGAAACCAGGAATGTCCACAGGTTTCAGTACAAGGATTTCCTCTTGTATTATCTCACTTAGAGCTCCATTCATATGTCCCAAAATACCAGAGGCCATGAACAAAAGATAGGCCTCAGTGTAGTATTTATTAAAAAAGGACATACAATGAACAGGTAAAATTGCATAAAAACAATACATCATGCCGCTAGACTCACATACAACACCGGCTCTGAATTTAAAAGGAGAGGATTCCTCATACTCCACATGAGTAGCATTATCAAAGCGTGTTTGCTGCACTTAATTGTGTAACCACAAATTCGAGGACTTGTTTATGTAACTAACGTTTATAATCATCACAGTGCTGCCTATTTTGTTTATTGCTTTGGAGGATTGAATATATTGCTTTTTTTTTGTTAGCAGCTGTTATTTCATTTCATTTTTCTGTTCAGCGCTCACATTATTTTTTCAGTTTTGTCATCACTTGGGGAATTCCTCACGGCCAAAATAATAGCGATATTTTGGATGCAACTTTTCATATTCAAATATATGAGAACTATCCTGAGAGATTGTATATTAACAGTGTGGCCTTCATGTTTGATGCTAGGTTTACACCTATGCAGGGGAACGCAGTTCCGGCACCTCCAGCAATGAATGTATGTAATGGCAAGGATTGCTTTGCTGGGGTGTACTGGGGGGGGGGGGTCTATTGATGCTTGCTGCTGGGAGATTGGGAGATCTATTGTCACTGGTGGAGATCTATTTTTGTGTGGAGGTCTCTTGCTGCTGGGTAGATCTATTTTTGCTAGTGGGGGGCATCTTATGTTTCATGGGGGGGGGGATCTACTATTGAGGGAGTATCTATTGTTGCTGTATCCTGGAGGGTCTATTGATGCAGTCTGCTGGGACATCTGTTGTTGCTTCCGGGGGTCTATTGTTGCTGGGGTGGTATTTTGTTGTGGGGGGGGGGTCTTCCATTGTTGTGTGGGGGCTCTATTTTTGCTGGAGTGAGGTCTATTATTGCTTGGGAGGGGTGTCTACTGTTGCTGGGGTGAGGTCTATTGTCGCTTACTGCAGGGGATCTATTTTACTGTCTTTCTATGTTATCATTAACAAATGCCGTGCAAATCACTTAGTAGCAAAAATTATACTTGGTTCTGTATTCTCTAAAATGGGTGGAGGTCGGTAGGAGGTGGAACCAAGGAACGGTGCTCAGGGGCGGGTAGGGAGCAGAAACGAAGGGTGAGGGTCGGAGTTCCTGCACCTATTCTGAGAAAAAAAGCCCTGCACCTATGCCCTTAATGGCAGCCCTGCAATTTGAATGGGCTGTTGCATCTGTGGGACATGCAGGAAAAAAGTCTCTGCAACTTTTTCGAAATACAGCCACAGGAAATTTCCCCTTCCCAAAAACGCACTGCATCTTCATATGCGTAGGGGTGCCAATAAAAAGGAGAAGTATGGCCAAAGTTTTTTTTGACTGTACTTCTATGGATCGCAGTTCGTTCTGCACACCTGTGACCTGGTTTCAGCTGACAGTGCGCTTAAAGTCTGATGTCACTCAGCCGGTCCAGGCTCTGGAGAAATCCCTACCATATGGCCCAGAGGCCTGGCTGGCGGTTGGTTCAGCCTCTCAGCATGCCGCTCTCACCCCGTCCACAGCTCAGTGCGCACTGGAGAAGCATAGAGCCGGTAACTGACAGTCACCGCTCACTGAGAACTAAGCGAACGGCGGTCTTGGCTTCTAAGGCCGACAACCGAGTGATCAGTGGGGGACAGATGCAGCATCCACCTAGGCAAGTATAATATTTTTTTTTTTTTGCATCTGCAAAAGAGCAGCACAGTTTGGCTGCTGGAACAGGTCCAATTTACATGCCATCCTGCAGCCACCTGCACAAGTGTGAATTTAGCCTAAAAGGAGAATCGCGCCTTTTGCCAAAAAAAATTAAATAAAAAATTATTCCCAGTTTGCAAAAATAAAATTTTGAGCTGGCAAAGCACTGCACCTTCCATTACTGGATCATGGGTGCAGTCTTCTGGCTACTTCAGGCTCCATACATACGCCCCCCCCCCCCCCCCCCGTTGCGGAGAACTACAGTCCCTCTGCCACTGTGGGGGTTTTTTTCTCCCCATTCACAGCTTCCAGTAAACGAATGATGCAGCAGTGGGGGCAGAGCAAGGCACAGTAACCCAGATTTGACAGGTTGCCGCAGGGAGAAGACCCCTGAGATTTTGTAAAAGGGGGTGGGAGGCGGTGCATGCTCACCTTGGTTACACCCCTGTTTAGGTATAAGGCCCGATTCACACCTATGTATTTTTTAGTGCTTTTTGCATTTTGCAGATTTGCACTACAGTCCATTTAATGTGGTTTCCTATGGAACACGTTCTGTAATGCGAATCTTCAACATGCAAAAAGCACAAAAAAGGTGCGAATCCAGCCTTCCACGGTCAACAATGTGGGGGTACATTTTAGGTCTTGATTTTCTTATTCTAATAGCCAAACTTGACCCCTTTCAATTAAAAAGTTATTTGTAATAATAATTATGGTTTTAAAAAGTGATATTCCCCAAAAAAATAAAAATAATTATTTGTTCTGAACTCTGCGTGGAAATGCCAGCTGCCTGGCTGTTATGCTTACCCTGACCAATGCTGCCCTCCCAACACAAGGGAATCACTACCAGTGGTCTTATTTTTAGTAATTCCTGTCTGTGGGGGGGGGGGGGGCAGTAATGATCTCGGCTCACATTCTGACCTGCACAGGCAGCGATTCTTCTACAGTGGAACCTCGGGTTGCGAGTAACGCAGTTAACAAGCGTTTCGCAATACGAGCACTGTATTTTAAAAAATCGTAACTCAGTTTGCGAGTGTTGTCTCGCAAAACGAGCACGATTCAGGCCAAAGCGGTGTGCAGTACCGCGTTTGGTCCGAGATGGGGGGTGCCAGAGCTGAGCATCGCCGCCGTTCGGAAATGCATGGAAAGGCCCGAGG
This sequence comes from Rana muscosa, assembly GCA_029206835.1. Taxonomy (NCBI): domain Eukaryota; kingdom Metazoa; phylum Chordata; class Amphibia; order Anura; family Ranidae; genus Rana; species Rana muscosa. The sequence goes on from CM055124.1 coordinate 289,107,609, forward strand.
ACAGCTCTACTGACCTAGGAAAATCTCGGGAACAAAGTCTTTCCGAGGTTTGCCAAGGTATCCTCTGGCCTTTTCCAAGGCTCTCCGGCGCCCCCCGCCTCTGGCCACGTGTGGTATTGCATGCCATTGACGTCAATGCGGTATGAATTAGTCGGGTCCATAAATATTGGGACATCAACAATTCTAATCTTTTTGGCTCTATACACCACCACAATGGATTTGAAATGAAACAAGATGTGCTTTAAACTACAGACTTTTAGCTTTAATTTGAGGGTATTTACATCCAAATCAGGTGAACGGTGCAGGAATTACAATAGTTTGTATATGTGCCTCCCACTTTTTAAAAGGGACTAAAAGTAATAGGACAGATTAACAATCATAAATCAAACTTTCACTTTTGAATACTTGGTTGCAAATCCTTTGCAGTCAATTACAGCCTGAAGTGTGGAACGCGATGACATCACCAGACGCTGGTTTCATCCCTGGTGATGCTCTGCCAGGCCTCTACTGCAACTGTCTTCAGTTCCTGCTTGTTCTTGGGGCATTTTCCCTTCAGTTTTGTCTTCAGCAAGTGAAATGCATGCTCAATCGGATTCAGGTCAGCTGATTGACTTGGCCATTGCATAACATTCCACTTCTTTCCCTTAAAAAACTTTGGTTGCTTTCGCAGTATGCTTCGGGTCATTGTCCATCTGCACTGTGAAGCATTTGGCTGAATATGAGCCGATAATATTGCCCAAAACACTTCAGAATTCATCCTGCTGCTTTTATCAGCAGTTACATCAATAAATACAAGAGAACCAGTTCCATTGGCAGCCACACATGCCCACGCCATGACACTACCACCACCATGCTTCACAGATGAGGTGGTATGCTTTGGATCATGAGCAGTTCCTTTCCTTCTCCATACTCTTCTCTTCCCATCACTCTGGTACAAGTTGATCTTGGTCTCATCTGTCCATAGGATGTTGTTCCAGAACTGTGAAGGCTTTTTTAGATGTTGTTTGGCAAACTCTAATCTGGCCTTCCCGTTTGAGGCTCACCAATGGTTTACATCTTGTGGTGAACCCTCTGTATTCACTCTGGTGAAGTCTTCTCTTGATTGGTGACTTTGACACACATACAGCTACCTCCTGGAGAGTGTTCATCATCTGACACACACATACACCTACCTCCTGGAGAGTGTTCTTCATCCGACACACATACACCTACCTCCTGGAGAGTGTTCTTCATCCGACACACATACACCTACCTCCTGGAGAGTGTTCTTCATCCGACACACATACACCTACCTCCTGGAGAGTGTTCTTCATCTGGCCAACTGTTGTGAAGGGTGTTTTTCTTCACCAGGGAAAGAATTCTTCGCTCATCCACCTCAGTTGTTTTCCGTGGTCTTCCGGGTCTTTTGATGTTGCTGAGCTCACCGGTGTGTTCTTTCTTTTTAAGGATGTTCCAAACAGTTGATTTGGCCACACCTAATGTTTTTGCTATCTCTCTGATGGGTTTGTTTTGTTTTTTTCAGTCTAATGATGGCTTGCTTCCCTGATAGTGACAGCTCTTTGGATCTCGTATTGAGAGTTGACAGCAACAGATTCCAAATGAAAATGGCACACTTGAAATGAACTCTGGACCCTTTTATCTGCTCCTTGTAAATGGGATGAGGGAATAACACACACCTGGCCATGGAACAGCTGAGCAGCCAATTGTCCCAATACTTTTGGTCCCTTAAAAAGTGGGAGGCACATATACAAACTGTTGTAATTCCCACACCATTCACCTGATTTGGATGTAAATGCCCTCAAATTAAAGCTGAAAGTCTGCAGTTAAAGCACATCTTGTTTGTTTCATTTCAAATCCATTGTGGTGGTGTATAGAGCCAAAATGATTAGAATTGTGTCAATGTCCCAATATTTATGGACCGGACTATTTTCGTTTCCATTGACTTCAATGGGGAAACACGCTTTGATATGCGAGTACTTTGGATTACGAGCATTCTCCTGGAACGGATTATGCTCGTAATCCGAGGTTACACTGTATAGGACGGCATTTGCCGTGTTTTTCCTGCACATGAATGTTCTGACAGTTTTTAGAAATGTCACCAGCATAGATGTGTGTGGGCTGCAGAGGATGAAAAATAAAAGGTCTTGGAGATAATGAAGTTTAAGATGGTATCTGCAAAACTGTCAGTTACTGCACTAATGACAGAGAATATCAGGACTGACTCACAATTTAATAGGGGGGGGGAGAGTTTGCAAGACATCAAATTACTCACAGAATGTGTTCTATGGCCAATCAGAGTCCTTCATTTCAGCACTTCACAGCGTGTTCCATCATCCACAAAAAACAAAAAAACCTCTGCATGTTTCCTGTTGTCCCAGTACAGGCCGGTACATGCAAACAAATTGCCACTTATTCTGACCTTTGTGTAATTTAAAATACGGCCAATACAACAACCTGAATTTTTTTGTGCTAAAATTTTCTTTGCTCATGTTAAATCCTCAAAGTGACTGAATTCAAAATTGAGAAATATTAATTCAATTTAGCCCTGGTTCACATTGATGCGATTTGACATGTGAAATCACATGCCAAATCGGCGACAATGTCTGAATTGGTGCGATGCCGCACCGATTCTCAAAAGTAATTTCTGTACTGCTTTTGGCGATTTTGGTGTGCGATTTCCATTGAGATCTGTACCCGCAGAAATGTCTCTGAAAATCGGGACCGACATGCGGGAATGAAATCAGACAAGTTTAGCTAAACTCGCACAAAATTTATTCCCGCTGTCAGCGTGAACCAGGGCTAAAAATGACAGTAAGGCCAAGTGCACGCTGGCATTAAAAGCAGGCATTTAAGGGGCGTTTTTAACACCTCTCAAACGCCGCCTATGCAAATGATACAATGGACAGCACACAGTGAGTGCTGTTCACACTAAAACATGAAGCGTTATCATTGCATCGCTTTAAAATTGAAGCCTCATGTCGAGTCAGGGATGTGTTTGAAGCCTTTCAATGCCTCCTATGCAAGTCTATGGTAACTGTTCGCAAACGCTCTGGCAGGCAGTTGCGAGGCGTTAAGATTTGTTTATTTCCTGTAATGGAATAGGCGTTGAGCATTCAGGTGCGTTTTAAACCGCTCCACAAACGCTTCAAAACTGCGTATAGGGCATTTGGGGAGCATTTTTAACATGCGAGTCCAACGCCCATACTAAAGCTCATTAAGACGAGTCCAACGCCCATACTAAAGCTCATTAACGCGAGTCCAACGCCCATACTAAAGCTCATTAACGCGAGTCCAACGCCCATACTAAAGCTCATTAACGCGAGTCCAACGCCCATACTAAAGCTCATTAACGCGAGTCCAACGCCCATACTAAAGCTCATTAACGCGAGTCCAACGCCCATACTAAAGCTCATTAACGCGAGTCCAACGCCCATACTAAAGCTCATTAACGCGAGTCCAACGCCCATACTAAAGCTCATTAACGCGAGTCCAACGTCCATACTAAAGCTATACGGAGCGTTCGTTAAGCGTTAGAAATTTGTTCAAGTGCAAACAAGCCCCAACAGCAGCACTCACTGGTATCTAAATACAATACCATAAAGCTCAATACTTCTTTTGTGTCGCACTTATATAAATCATAAATACCAAAATCGGTGATCCTTTCAATAAAAATAAATCAGCGCAACCAATACATTTAAACAATATATAAATTTAATAGACATCCGCTGGAAAATAAATAAAGTGCAAATAACGTCCCAGTGCGATTCCCAAAAAAACAACATGCCATGTGCTGTGTTTTCACCATCACCTAAAATTTGCCTCTTACCAAAATTATCACACCTCAATATATTGGTAGCCGTCTTTGTGACAAAACGCGTAGAGCAGTGACGTCACCACACATGTTGGCGGATCAGGGGCAAGCAGTGTGTTGCTCCTGTTTTTATTAACAAAAGGAGAAACCCACAGTGCAAGAAGCTTAAAATCTTCTACCTTGTAGGTCTATTGACTGGTTCATTAGGCGAAATATCGGCGGCATCCCTGTGTTGGGAGTCTTTATGTGGACCAGATTGTGCCTCGGTGAAATATTAAAGCACAAGTTGACCTCCACCCTATTTAGGTCTGATAATTTGGTAGTATGCCAATGTTATGTGGTGGTGGAAACACAGCACAACACATGAAGTTTTTGGAATCACAGTGGGACGTTATTTGCACTTTAATTATTGACCAGCAGATGGACTTCTATTAAATTCTATATATTGTGTTAAAATGTATTGGTTGCACTGGTTATTTTTATTGTAAGAATCACCGATATTGGAATGTATGATTATCACAATGAGGAGTTAAAAGGGATACTGGCAAACCTTGGCACTCTAGATGATTTAGAACTACATTTCCCATGATGCTCATCTACACTGCAGAGTGCAGGAGCATCATGGGAAATGTAATTCCCAAAAATATGGGGTGCCAAGTTTCCCAATCAGTGTTTTTGAACCAACTGAATTTGTCTTTACATTGATTAGGCGTCTTTTTCACCCAGCCTAGTCTGCGAGGTGGAATGCAGATAGATGTCAATCAGGTATTGTGCTCCAGTCACAGTGCTTGCAATCCAACGAATAAGAGGGGAGAGCAGAAAGACAACCTCTCCTGTCTGCCGCTGCTCCTTTGCTCTCCTGTCAGACAGCAGAGGAGTGGGGGGGGGGGGGGTCATGTTGAGTGTCTGGCTCTCATTTCTATACCCCACACATAGGTCCTACTTTATTCTTTGATAGCTCCCATCATCCGTCATGTGCACAACACCCTCATCCTGAAATGCTATCCTCCAAGCTGATAAGTTGACCTAGAAGAATGCCTGCCAATGTTCTGCTTCCATCATCAGCTCTCCTATCCCAGCTTGCCGATTGGATGATAGCCTGTATCAATAGCAGGGCTGTGGGAGGGGCAGCATTCTATGTACAGCACAGTGATGATAGATAATTATGAAGCCACTCCCATTAGACCCACTTAGCCCAGAGGCACAGACAAACACACAGGGATTTCTTCAGAATAACAAAAAAGGAAGGAATCTGCAACAAAGGTTGTTATAATCCTTGTAATGTACACAGATCACCCAGAGGGGAATGTTTTTTTTCTCAAACTTGGAGTTACACTTTAATCATTGGGACTGTAATAAGCCATCTCAAACAACTCCGAGCAATCAGGTTCACAGCCAAGGTGGAAAAGGTCAGCTAGACAGCGGAATGGGAATGGGATCCTTGGCTTTGTGTCCTGCCAGACAGCCTTCTATATAAAGCCCACTGGTTCTACCACAGACCTGTCCTTACACCATCACGACTCCCACAAGGTCAGCAAGACTGCTCTGCACCCCTCAGTGCTTCTGGGGTACAGGGCCTTGCTCCTCCCACTTAAAGTAGTAGTATACCATCAGAATTTTTTTTTAGTTTAACACATTGGAGAAAAATAAACTAAACATTCCCCAGAAAACTATTTGTTAAAATTCTCACACGAGAACTTGCCGTTTACAACTGGCGCCTGCTCCATCAGTGCTGCTTCCCTTTCCTCAAAAGGAAAAAAAGTTAGTGATATTAAAAGTAAAGCTTTTGTTTTGTTTTTAGAAAGTTAAAATCACAAACAAGTTATACCTACCTGCCCTGTGTAGTGGTCTTGCACAGGGCAGCCCCGATCCTCCTCTTCTCGAGTCCCTCGTCGGCACTCCTGGGTCCCCCCCCCCCCCCTCCTGCCAAGTGCCCCCACAGCAAACTGCTTGCTGTGGGGGCACCTGAATAGGCTTGCTCCTGAGCTGCTGCTCTGCATGTCCATTCAGATATGGAGCCGCTACTCGCACCCCCCCTCCCCCTCATTGGCTCACTGGCTGTGATGATTGGCTGAGAAGGCAACAGGGGCCATTGGCTCCCACTGCTGTCAATGAGGAGGGAGAGTCCCCAGAGAGTCGAGACTCTTATGCACATCGCTGGATCGCGATGGGGCTCAGGTAAATATTCAGGGGGCTGCTGCACACAGGAAGGTAAAAAAAAAATTGCGCCTTTATCAGTAGACAGTGCAGTCCTTCAGTGTGTTGAAGAACGGGGAAGCAGTTAAGTGCCTTGCTATCCTAGGCTATAGGTGTAGTTTTTACTAATGCACACAGTGTAGGGAGACACAACTACTTACTGCATGAAAGGCCGGCTTCCTTAGGATGCTGCATGAGAAAGGAGCCAACCTGAAACAGGATGCCTGGGGCATCGGTCATATAGCACAGCGTTTCTCAACTCCAGTTCCTCAAGGCACCACAACAGGTCAGGTTTTCAGGCTGTTATTTTGCACAGGTGATTTGATCAGTTCCAAATATATATATATATATATATATATACATACATACACATACATATACATATACATACACACACACATATACATATACACATACACACACACATATACACTCGAGTATAAGCAGAGTTTTTCAGCCCTTTTTTTAGGGCTGAAAGTATACCCCTCGGCTTATACTCAAGTCAGTACCTGAAAATCTTATTCCGGGGCCGGCGTCCATTGTTTAAATCTCGCGGCTTTCTTCTGGTCCTTTCCGCGATAGGCGTTTCCAGCAAACACTGTTTTGAGTGTTGCGCCTATCACGGACGTTCTCTTGTCTGACGTCCCTGATTGGTGGAACACTGAACACAGTGCCTGCTGGGAAACGGAGTCCGAGAATGAGAGGATCTCCGTGATAGGCGCGACACAGTGTTCGCTGGAAACGCCTATCACGGAAGGGACCAGAAGAAAGCCACGAGATTTAAACAATGGACGCCGGCCGCGGAATAAGAAGATTTTCAGGTACACTGACTGACTCGGGCACAGTAAGGTTGAGCAATGGGCACAGTAAGGTTGGGCAATGGGCACAGTAAGGTGGCAATGGGCACATTTCCCCCCCCATGGCTTATACTCGAGTCAATAAGTTTTCCCAGTTTTTTGTGGTAAAAGTAGGTACCTCGGCTTATACTCGAGTATATACGGTAATTACCACAGCCGTTTCAGCTGAGGGAAATACTGAAAACATGACATGTTGGGGCACCTTGAGGACTGGAGTTGGGAAACACTGATATAGCATCAACCTAAAAACTAGAACATAGGCATGGCTAAAAGATGAAGGAGCTGCATAGTAAAATGATCAAATCAGCTACGGAAAGCATTAAATAAGACTAAGGTTGGGTTCACACTATTGCAAATGGGATGTGGTTTTCCCTGCATCCAATTCACATAGCAGGAGATTGTGACCGGCTCTCTATGGAGCCGGTTCACATATCTCTGCAGCGGATTGCACAAGAGTCCTGTGCGTCCTTTGGTCCAATTCAGCCCAAAATTCAGGCTGAAATTGGACCCGAAACGGTGAATTGCGATGCACCGACTCCTGCTGTTAAAAACTACATTCTCAAGTGTGAACCCAGCCTAAAGGTTTAATATCACTTTAATGCCCATTTTACCCATCCTACTTTCCACTGTCAGACCACCACTGATTATCTAGGCCAGTGATGGGGAACCTTGGCACCCCAGACGTTTTGGAACTACATTTCCCATGATGCTCAGCTACACTGCAGAGTGCATGAGCATCAGGGGAAATGTAGTTCCAAAACATCTGGGGTGCCAAGGTTCACCATCACTGATCTAGGCGGCTGCAGTTTGCTCTATCAATTTTCCCTTTAAGAGAGAAGTTCGGGATAAAAAAAAAAAAAAAAAACACAAACAAACCACACAAACCATTTATTCTAACCTAGGTGGATATATCACCGATCCGATGCAGCATCTGTCCCCCACTAGCTCTACAAAGAGAACTGAGTGAAAAAACACAAGCTGATCACCCAGTTCTCCCCCTCCGCTCTGAGCAGAGAGCTGTGACCGTCAGCGGCTCTCTGCTCTCCCCTCCAGTGCTCACTGAACGCTGGGCTAGCTCAGGCTCTCAGCAGATCGCCAAGACGCTGAGCCAGGTGCCGGTCAAGGCTTCTGGGTGGATACTGACCATATGGTTGGGATCTTTCCCAAACCTGGACCGGCTTAGTGACGTCAGCGGAACAAACTTCACTCCTGTGAGCCTTAAGAGAAATATGGCCAAAAAAAAGCTTTGGTCACAATTCTACTCACTTGATATATTGGTTTATTCACATTGTATTTGCACGGTTATGTATTGATGTGTTTTGGTGCAAATATATAAATATAACACACACACACACACACACACACACACACACACTTCTACTTTAGAACAAAAAGAAGAAGTTTGGTGGGTGTGTTCTAATAGATATAATGCCACATCCAATATAAATTGCACAAAAGAGGAATTCCCCTGAACCGACTTTAAAGGCATAAATATCTATGCAGAAAATATTACAAGGTATTTATATTGTAGTAAATAGTATTTAAACAATTAAAAACATAGTTATTTGTCAATAATTGGAATGTATACAAATCTGTATGAAGACACCAAAATTCAAGCCCATCAACAAATGTAGTCCATCCGACGCGTTTCAAATAAACTTTTTCTTCAGGGTTGTTCTTTAGAGGACATAGGTGTAAATCTATAACATTACATAAAATATATTAAATATTCAGTAATGTGTATGAAAAAGTGTACAAAAATAACTTTAATTATTGTACGCATTTTTCATACACATTACTGAATATTTAATATATTTTATGGAATGTTAGAGATGCACACCTATGTCCTCTAAAGAACACCCCTGACGAAAACGTTTTTTGAAATGCGTCGGGTGAAGTTCTACATTTGTTGATGTGCTTGAATTTTGGTGTCTTCATACAGATTTGTATACATTCCAATTATTGACAACTAGGTTTTTAACTTTTGTTTAAATAAAAATACTTTTTACTGCAATATAAATACCTTGTAATATTTTCTGCATACATATTAATGCCTTTAAAGTCAGTTCAGGGGAATTCCTCTTTTGTGCAATACTTCTACTTTAAGCTGGAATGTGAAATAAGACTGAACACGACGCACCCATCTTTTCTACCGCCGAACCCACAAAGCGTCAGTCCACCCGAACACAGTGTACAACATTTATTAACATAATTACACAGGGAATCGTTTATTGCAACAATGCTTCCTTAAAAAGCTTTCTCGTCCGGACAATTTAAAAAGCAGAAAAACAACGACAGGTCCTCGGACATTGAATGAGTGCAAGATCCGATATTCCCAGAGTCCTCCAGACTGACCAACAGTGCAACAAGCTCGGACTTAAAGGCTTACTCTGCTCAGTAACTGATAAATAGTTTTTACGTCAGCCTCCGGCACGTTGTCACGTGCCCGCCTTTTTAGAGTTCTTGGGGTATTTACTGGCGAGATCCCCTGCCCTACCAAAATGTACACTTCCACTCAAATGCCAGGACAGGGCCAGGAGGGACAAGGTGGTGGGAGACACAAACCAATGCTGGGGAGATCTCGCCTCTGGAATCTCACGAGATAAGAAGCCATTAGGTGAGGCAATGAAACAGAGTCCACCCAACCCCGCCATATCAGTTCAGGGTGAATAAAAAAAAACAGTCCTAGTGCTGAAATGTAGACAAATACAGGCTGTGCAATGTGTGCCAACTCCACATCAGACACTGGAGTAGCGCTGGGGAGTCCTTGGCCCGATAGAACGATAGATAGTTTTGACACACACACCCAATGCTGACGAATTAGCTGACAGACTACAACTCCCAGCATACACCACAGCAAGGGCAGCGTCCATTACGACAGCAGAGACCTCTAAAAAAAAACGGCAAAGAGAGACCAAGAGCAGCCAACATGCGATGTGGCAGATGTAAATCGCAGAGTTGCTCCCCGTAGTTGTTTCGATGCTCGCATGCCAAGACAGCTTGTGGCTTTGTGGTTGACACAGCGGGGCCCCCGGGGGGGGGGGGGGGAGGCGATTGCACAGCATTGAAATGATTTATGTCCCTTTATAGACAATAGAGAGCCCATGCTTGGCATCAGTGCGGATAATTCCCCGAGCTCGACTTGTGTAAACTCCATCGATCCCCCATCCAACGTGACCGAAGATTTCAGGAGGAACGTCTATTGCAGAATGTTTTCATCGAGCGATCCCCTTTGAGTGCTTTTCAAGTGGCGGATGGGGGGGCCGCCCCCCCCCCCCCCCGGAGATCCTTGTAATAAATCCAGCCTATAGCCACGCCCCCTCCTACTGTCTGTTATCTTTGGACACAGTGTGTGCAAACCAGTTCACTTTGGTCTTCCAGCTTTCCCGCAGCGCCTCATTAAACTTCACCCGGAAATGTTTCAGGGCTTCATCGTCACTTTTCCCCAAAGCTAGAGAGTCCTATGAGAGAGAAAGAGAAAAGGGGGTGAAATCACTGAAATTTACATCTTTGGGTAGTTCGGTTTTAGAATATTCATCATCTCTGTAAAATGCAAAGAAGAAATCCAAAGGAAAACCTAAGCAAATAACTGCCAAGGGATGGGTGCTTTTGTTCAGCAGTGTTAAGTTTATCGACTAAAATACGACAAATTAAAAAACAATTGAGATGACTAAAATACGACTAAAACTAAAAAACTGCATTTTAGTCAAAAGACTAAGACAAATTGAAATTTGACATCAAAATTAACACTGGTCTGTAGTGCATGTTCATACCTCAATATCATAAATAACATGAGATTTTTCACTCCAGCGGTATATAATGAGCTTGGAAATTGTAGAGAAATGTTAACTAATGCATTACAATTTAACTACACCCATTAGATTTTAGATGACTAAAATGAGTTTTAGTCGACCAAATACGACTAAAACAATTGCAGAAGACTAAAAAATGGGACTAAACCTAAAATGTAATTTTAGTCCCAAGACTGAATCGAAATTTGCTGCCAAAATTAACACTGTTGTTCAGTTAGACTTGCGATCCCCACAGCCAGACAAGTGACCCCCCCCCCCCCTATTTCCCCACTTTACAGTTTTCTGGGTCGACTCTCCAATCCCATTCCACTCCCAGGGCAATGAACTTATCACACTGTATATTATCCAATGAGAAGGCGGGTGACACAGAAGTGAAGCAGGAACTAGTAGAGTCTTCTTACTGGCTGCACAGCAGGGTAGATGCAATTTTTTTTTTTTTTTTAAACAAAACACCAGATTTTTTTAAATTAAATTCAGATTTTTTTTTGATAAAAAAAGTTTTCTATTTAAGATACATTAATAATTTAGTTTATTCAGCATGAAATGGAGCTTATTTATGTAGCATGAGGCTATTTTGCAAGATTTACATTTTTGGGAAACTCATTCAATGAATCCAAGCTCTGCAAGCCAAGATAACATGCATTGCATTCAAAGAATTTCACAGTAACCATGAGATAAAACAAAGTTCGGGAATATTCATTTATCCCGTTTTGCAAATCTACGTACACTGCAAACTGTATGATTGAATCGGTTCTGATATCGCTGTTTTACTAACCTGACAGATTATTATTCTAAATAGGAAACCTTCATTTTGTTTGCAAATATTAAAGATTCTAAATACCAGCAAGAATAAGTCCTTACATTTAAAGAGCACCTGTCATTTCAGACCCATCATGGCAGCGCCTGTTAGCGGTCATCCACTCACCCGCTGCCGCCACGTCCCTCACCTTGTTGTGTCCCCGCCGCGTCACCAGCCGTCCCATTAACGTGAATGGAACTGACGGTGAGTCCACAGCGGGTCAGAGGAGGAGCCACTAAGGGACAGAGATGACAGTTGCTCTTTACAAATTATGGATTTAAATCAAGCCGTTTTACTGGCGATTTAAAAATACTTTAAAAAAAAAAAATCCACCCTGCTACACAGTGCAGAAGGTGTGTGTGAACCACAAGAAGGGCCAAACAGAAGTGCAGCTTTCACTTTTGTCTTCCACATTTCCCGCAGCGCTTCATTAAATGTTTCAGTGCTTCATCATCACTTTTTTTCCCCAAAGCTAGAGAGTCGTTTGTGAAAGAGAGGTGATGAAATCACTGGAGCGTCAGACATTTATGGTTAGTTCTGTTTTAGAAAAAACTCCTCTCTGTATAATGTAAAGAGGAACTCCAGGGGAAGACCTAAGCACACAGCCGATATACAACAGTCAAATGATGGGTGCTTTTGTTCGGTCAGTCTTGTGATCCCCACACACAGACAGGCGACTCCCTATTTCCTGCTTTACAGCTTTCAGGATCAACTCTCCAGGCTCACCTAACGGTGTATTTTCCAAAACAGACAGTTGACATGATATATGGGAGCTGCTGCTGCCAACTGTTGGGCTCTATTCCTCATCCTTGCTTTACTACTTAGGCCCCTTTCACACTGGGGCGGGCATGTGCAGTGGCGGTATAGCGGCGCAATTTTCAGCGCCGATATACCGTTGTATTTACTGCGATATTCGGCCGCTAGCGGTGCGGTTTTAACCCCCGCTAACGGCCGAAAAAAAAGTTAATACCGTCCGCAAACCGCGGCTACAGCCCCAGTTTGCAAGCGGTATTACCGCGGTGTCCAATTGATTTCAATGGGAAGGAGCAGTAAAGGGGCGGTATACACACCACTCCTTCACCGCTCCAAAGATGCGGCTTGCAGGAGATTTTTTTTTCTCCTGCCAGCGCATCGCCTCAGGGCTTTCACATTGAGAATACTGGGGCAGGAGTATTTCAGGCGTTTTTTATGCGCTATTTTTAGCGCTAAAACGCCTGAAATATGCCTCAGTGTGAAAGGGGTCTTGGTGAGTCAGTGAAGTGAGACAAGTATGCAGCCAGAGAAGTGCTGGGGCAGCCGCATGCTTATTTCTGGTCGGAGACTCCTAGAATGCTCACTTGCAGTACTAGTTACGGCCACAGAAAACACTCTGCAGTTTGCCAATTAGGGCCATAAATAAAAGTTTCCATGGTCCTTTTTTTTTACATATGGGAAATCTCTTTATACAACTCTCTGCAACTGCCAACCACTGGGTTCAAAAGTGAAAAGTGAGACTGCAGTGAAAACAGTGTACAGAAAGAAAAAGGGTCACACCGAGACCAGACAGTACGGTTAAAGCAGTGGTTCTCAACTCCAGTCCTCAGGGCCCACCAACAGGCCAGGTTTGCAAGATAACTGAAATGCATCACAGGTGATATAACTTGCTGCTCAGGGATTGCAGTATTCTAGTCTGCATCTCACCAAGGTAATACTTAAAACCTGGCCTGTTAGTGGGTCCTGAGGACAGGAGTTGAGAACCACTGGGTTAAAGGATCAGAACACCTGCCACATGTTCATTCTGCGTTTGCATTTTGCTTTACCACTTCCAGCCCAAGGCCGTCATGACGTCATTGAATTTCAGTGGAAATATCTGAATAATGGGTGCAGCTACAGGCATTATTCAGATATCCTCTTTTTCAGCCGGCGATTATGTGCACCATTAGAACGATCATAGCGGCGCGTAATCGTTCTTACAGCCAACGGGAGGGGAACCCCCCCAATCCAGTGCCATCGGGGACCTGGAGAAAGAATCGGCCACCGCCGGATGACGACCATAGAGATTTCCGGTCTCTATGACCGGAGGCCTGGCGTTATGACATCACATCTGGGCCGCGATCACGGCTGGTAAGCATGAGATCGTGAATTTTTTTTTTGATCTCATGATTTCCAGCCTGGAGGAGAGATGTGTGGTCTTATTGACCCCGCATCTCTCCATAAAGAGGACCTGTCACACACCATTCCTATTACAAGGGATTTGGGAATGGTGTTTTAGATCATGTTTTATTATTACAACCTTATTCTCCATGCACCCTAGCTTTAAAAATAAAATAAAAAAACGCTTCTAGCAGCAGCTTTTGAGCAATTTTTTTTCTGCTTCTAGAAGAAAATTGTGTTATCCTATGTGTCCATGCACACTAGAAGCGTCTTTGAAGCTTAAAGTATAACTAAAGGCAAACTTTTAGTTTTGAATGGAGGGGTGTTACAACCCCTGTCAGTTTTTATTGCAGTCTGTGCCCCCCATTAAGGAGATTCACCCTCTCCATTTGTCCCGTTTCCCATCATCATCGAAAGTGAAAGTAAAAGAAAATCTCAAAAATGTAGGTTATCCCCCCAAAAAAGTAAGAGGAAAACTTCCAATGGGTACCCTAGCACTGGTGACCTGGGGTCCCCATGGAATTCTCTTAATTTGCAGGGATTTCCTGTCACTTGTTGTTTTACCTATGGGACAGGAAGCAAAGGTAAATCTCCACAATGGGACACAGATGGGGGAAAGAAAAATATAAAATTGTCAGGGGTAAAAAGGGTTTTACTCTATCCAAAATGAAAAAAAAAAAAAAAAGGTTTGTCTATAGTTCTACTTAAGGCTGGGCTCACATCTATGCGAGTTGGAATGCGGGTTTCTTCGCATGACAGGAGATTGTGACCGGCTCTCTTTGGAGCAGGTTCACAAATCTCCGTTGCCGCTGCGGAGTGGCTTATACTGTGCGTCATTGGCTCAGTTTTAGGGCCGAATTCAGGCAAAGATTCAGCCCCGATTCGTCCCTAAAATGGAGAACAGGCACACATCGGACCCCCTGCTGCGAGCCGCATCGGTATTAGGCGTAAACCCAGCCTTAAAGTGATACTAAAAGGATGTTATTTTTTATTTATTTTTTTAAATGACATGTCATACTTAACTCTACTGTGCAGTTCGTTTTGCACAGAGTGGCCCCAAACAGCCTTTTCTGGGGTCCCACGGCGGCTCTCGCGGCTCCTCCCTGCAATAGATGGCCCCCTATGGGAAGCGCTGTCCCGAGGGGGGATTTTCCCTGCGGGCACGCTGCCGTGTAATACACTCGGCGTCCATAGCCACTGAGTGTATGGCTCAGCCCTGCCTCCCGCGTCATTGGATTTGATTGACAGCAGCGGGAGCCAATGGCTGCGCTGCTATCAATCTATCCAATGAAGAGCCGAAAAGCCATGTGGAAAGGGACGCGGGATCGCGTTCGGGGCTCAGGTAAGTAAATCAGGGGCTGGGGGGCCGGTCAGTGCAATGTGTTTTTTCACCTTAATGCATAGGATGCATTAAGGTGAAAAAACACAAGGCTTTAAAACTCCCTTTAAGCTTCTAGGAACAGAAAAACATTTTTTTTTTTCTTTGTTTTTTTTGGAAGCGATTTGCCGGCAGAAAAAAAAAAAAAAAAAAAAAAAAAACTGTACCTGCTGCAAAAAGCTTTCACAAAAACACGATTAGGAGCGTTTCAGCCAGCGGTTTTCTGGCTTTTTTTTTTATCTTACAGTGTGCATGGAGCCTAAATGTGGGTGTAACATGAAGTGTGCTATAAAATGTAAACATAAATGCATACTGTAGGCTACCACGCCAGCTATAAGGTTTTTAGCTTGTGAGAGTTTTTAACCTAGAGCGGCACGTCGAGATGCAGCATGGCCGCTGGGAACTCTGCCATGACAGAATGGAAAAATTTGTCACCTTGAGATACTGGATGTCCTTGGAACAGGTGAGCTCAGGCAGACCGGCTGCTTTCATGAGTGCAAACAAATTAAGGAAGAGAGTGCCGTGGCATCGCAGGATTGTGTAGGCCTTTTCACAGTATACTCGGAACCTGCATGAGCAGAAAACAGACATTAATGGACCAGATTAAAACCTTTCCAACAATGACACTGCAGGTCTGGCACTAAACAATCGACAGGAGAAATAAGACTTCAAATTGTAAAGCCACAGATCCCTTCACATCATTACTTTTATTCTTCAAAAGAAGAAAATAGGAAGCTACAAAGAAGAAGAATGCTTTAGGAGAATAAGAAGACATAAGATCAGGGGAGAGAACAGGCTTCCCTCTCACCTCTCAAACTTCTCGCTGTTGCTGGTCTTCCCTTGCTGAATGACGTGCACAAAATCGTACGTAAGGATGAAGGGAACCCGCTCTCGGTTAAAGCCGAACTTGCTCTTAAAATTACCCAGAAAGTGGCCAAAATCTATGTGAAAGAGCTGAAAAACAATATATAAAAATCGATAAATATATGATGGAAGTAAAACAGTAAGTTAGCAATTATTTTTTTTTTTTTGGCATGCAAGGTGACCACACATCCCCTTCTTTCCTGGTTGCTCTTGGACATACAGTAAAACCGTAGAGACACCTCCAAGTGTAGCAATATGGTTCCATTTAATGAAGGAACAACATTTAGCAACATATTGCTACACTTCGAGGCGCCCCTCTCCTCTTTTATACTCTGTAGCTCCTGCTGGATTTTGCTTCTAATCCCCTTGTGGAGGCTTCCATTTGTGGATGGACATTTTATGGTTACACAATTTATCACATTGCTATAATCTTTTTATATGGACTATAAACTGAAGGTCCTATGAATAAATGGTTGTGGAATGAATCATCTGATTTTCCATTATTTCTTATGGGGAAATTCGCTTTGGTATACAAGTGCTTTGGATTACAAGCATGTTTCCGGAACAAATTATGCTCGCAATCCAAGGTTTTACTGTACCAGGTTTAGATAGCTCATTGATCCCCTCTGAGGCTGCCGAGCCTAAGCTCCTAGCCAAGCCCCACCAACGTCATTCACAACAGTTCTGTTATTGGATAGTTGAACGATTTTGTTTTTAGCAAAGAACATTCATTCCACAATAATAATTATGCTACCAACATTAGTGTGTGTGCTGTAAATTGCCTCCAATCCTGTTTCTTCTTGCTGGAGGCAGCCATTTTGCTGAAGCCCAGAGCAGCAGTAAATTATAAAAGCAGAACTAATCCCATCGATTTAAGGGCTTCACAAAAGCCATGCCAGGATAGCCAACTGTCACATTTGCTTGTTTCCTCAACAAGACGGTCAAACCATCGAATGGCTGGTATCATAACTGATCACATGTGCAGCACCATGGAAGATAAAACAGAAGCAGCGTCCTTGGCTGTAAAGTATAGGAGGGTTTACACATTAAGGCTGTCAGCAGATCGGCCTCTACAAAATTAAGCAATGCCTAAAAATGGAGAACAACTGAGCATGTGCAGAACAGGGTGAAACCGTGCATTACTGGGTTTTAAACAGTATAGACCTGGGATCCTCAAACTACGGCCCTCCAGCTGTTGCGGAACTACAAATCCCATGAGGCATTGCAAAACTGACATTCACAGACATGACTGGGCATGATGGGAATTGTAGTTCCTGAACATCTGGAGGGCCGTAGTTTGAATACCCCTGGTATAAACACTTCTGTTTTACATCGCTATACCTGCAAAAGGGCCAGCATAAAGTGATCTAGCAGGACTTAATTTTTTTGACTACAGTTCTACTTTAATTTTCTGACTCAAAGTTCCACTTTAAAAAGTGTTCCTAAATCCAAAAGAAAAAAAAAAATGCAATATACTGAAACTTACCAGCCTTTAGATAAGGTGGCTACATTTTTTTTTCACCCCTATCTTCACCTAGTTATCCCTTTGAATAAACACACTTCCAGTCCCTTGGTGGCTACAATCACTCATTCCCTGTATCTATAGAGGAAGTCATGGTTGTCACCCAGGCCGGACTTTGAACATGTCTGCCTTTGTACATCTCCATTACACTTGAATGGGAAAATTAGTAGTTTACAGAAGGAAGATAACATTGTTTTTGCTTTCTGATCAGCTTACAGGAAACTGTATGTCCGACAGGATCAACCAGTATTTTTTGTACTTGCTAAATTGTTATTAGTAAAAAAATAAAATAAAAATTACAGCCACTAAATCCAAGGACTGGTAGGCTGCAAGATATTAAACTTTTGTTCTTGGCTTTAGTTCTTCTTTAAAACTGACCTGGGTAGTAGTCAAATCCCTTGTACAGCCTGAACCAAGGATCCAAAGTGCTACACAGGTACCAAATTAGAAGACTACCACAGGGTTCCTTCACTTCACTCTAGTTACCTTAGAAACATTTTAGGCCAGGAAAAGTTTAAGCCTTGAGAACATTTGATCTAGAAGATCGATGATTAGTGCAGCACAGAAAGTGATCACTGCCTGTGTGTTGGACAGGTGCCCTTTAGTGTTCCTGGGGTATCTAGAATGACAGTGGTGGACAACGAATGACTCCAGAATTAACAAGGCTGGAAAAAGACGTACCTGTCCACTTTCCCGTATCATGATATTGTCGCTGTGGCGGTCCCCGATGCCCAGGACGTAGGTTGCTACACAGTAGCCAGCACATGACAGCGTGAACTCCTCTATGGCTTGTTCCAGAGCATCCCTAACAACAGGAAAGGAAAATAAGTACCCAAAACAAAAGTAGCAGAAGTGATGGGGGGAAAAATGTCTGATGTGCAATCCCTGTTTTATTTGGATGCACATAATCCCCACCAGATACATTTTAAATATAGAAAAATACGTTTATTACAGACCCTTACTCACTTCAGATCTGCAGATATTGCAGAGCACTTACTAAAAAAAAAAAAAAAAAAAAAGGTTTAAATTAAATGCCAACGTGAATGTTCTACGCGTTTGCTAATCACACGATCTGAACATTTTCAAAAAAAATGGACTGGTGTTTTAAAATAGCCTTGCAGGAGTGAAGTGTAATTTTTTGCATGTGTGCGCGCTGAAATATCTTGTTCTGTTTTATGGCTGCACCATCTTTATTGCATCTTTTAGGGTGTGCCCCCCCCCCCAAATCTTTGTTTGTTTGTCTATTGTATGGATTCTGCCCAAATCCCTTTGGGCTGGAGCACCCCACTCCCTCATCATTGCCTCTCAGGAGGAGTCCTTTAGTTCTCCCATATAGAGGAGTGTATTGCTCCCATGGTTCAGAGAAGCAGGATCTTCCATTCCATGGATAGCGTAGGACCCACTGATAATGGGGTACTTTGTCGCAGTTAGTGGCCTTAAGCACCATATGGTGTGACTAAATCGCCATATTTTTTGAGAATGTTTAGGTGTTTTAAATAGCCTTGCAAAAGTTAAAAAGTGGATGTAAACCCTCCATACACCCAGTGAAGTGAACAGACTCAGATGATACACAGGAATGAACCAAATCTCCCTACATAGGTTTTACATCCATATCTGCTGTCTTCACATTTGTATAATGTTAAGTTCAGATCTGTTAGGAAATTTTCATTTCCTGTTTAAAGCGGATGTTCACCCAATTTTTAATTTTTTAAAAGCCAGCAGCTACAAATACTGCAGCTGCTGACTTTTAAAAAATGGACACTTACCTGTACAGCGCGCCCGCGATGTCAGCAGACGAGGCTGAGCAATCGCTCGGTCCTCGGATGCTTCCGCCGCCATCCTCGGTGAGGGAATCAGGAAGTGAAGCGGCTTCACTGCCCGGTTTCCTTCTGCGCATGCGCGAGTATCGAGGCGTGCTGTCACTGGTCCCCGCTCTCTCCTGGGAACAGTGTGTTTCCCAGAAGACAGCGGGGGTGACGCGAAGGGGAGGGAACTCCAGCTGGAGTCAGAACCCGGAAGTGGTGCAAATACCTGTATTAGACAGGTATCTGCACCCGCCTCCACCCTGAAAGGTGCCAAATGTGACACCAGAGGGGGGGGGGGGGAGGGTTCCAAAAAGCGGAGGTTTACTTTTTGTGTGAACCTCCGCTTTAACACAGAGTGTGATGTTTGGGCATACAGCCAAGATAGCTAAAATTGCTGATTGGAGGAAAGGCACACACCCCCTCTCATCATAGGCAGAGACTCTGAGGTGTTTTGTAACAAGGCCAGCTCCCTGCTAATTTATAGCAACCTCCCCGACAAATGTCAGGCTGCTTTTATCTGATGTGTCCAAGAATTTGTCAGGAGTTATCAGGCTGATAACAGAGGAACGGTTCAGGAGAAAGCTACGGGACTTGGCTCTTTGAAGAGAGATAACAAAACACTGCAGATATATGTGCCCAGCTCAAATTTCATGAACTGGGTTTACATCCACTTTAAATGTAATTGTTTGCATGTGTGCGCTGTAATATTTTGTTCTGTTGTGTAATGAACATGGCACCCCTTTAGACTTCTGGGCAAGTCGTTGCCAGGGCAAAAAACGAAATAAGTTCCAACATTCCACGCAGCAGGCTGTGTGGACTTCAGAGCCAAATTCCTGGAGCACGGAAAAATCCAGACTTAAAAAAAATAAATAAAAAAAACAGAGACATCTGCGACTGTCACAAAAAAAAATTAAAAAGAAAAAGAAAAAACAAAAAAGAATAAACATGCCAGGGAGGGTTCCCAGCAGAGCAATCACTCACCCTGGATTCTTGCTCTTTAACCAGTTCAGAAGTGCATCCTTGTTGAAGGCCGCAGTAGCTGCCATGTTACTCTTGTTACGCTGGATGTTTGCGATCGTATCAGAACGCATGACAACTTCAATGAGGCCGGTCTTGTCTCCAGTCGACAGGCAGCCGTAAGGTGTGACTCTGTACAGACAAAATAAGGCAGTCAATAGATATGTTGCCATCTGCCCTCTCTCATGCTGTATAGTTTCTGCACTGACTACTAGGGGTGCAAGTCTTGGAGAAATTACAGGCAATACGTAAAAAAAACAAGCAGTAAGCTACTAATGCTATTCAGCAAACACAGTTACTGTATATTTAAGTCAGAAAGATCATTTAAAGCGGCCAAAAAATTAAAGTGTAAAAAGTTCCTCACCTGAGGTCCAGCCCCTCCTTCTTCCACAGAACATCCATAAGCCGGATCATCTGTAGAGTCAGCATATCCTGACGAAGGTCTTTGGGGAACGGAGGACACAGTGTTTAGTTAATGAACCTAGACACTTTTATACGGCGGTAGTTCTTGGATGAACCTAGACACCCTAATCTAATATATGGTGAGGGCCTTCACAAAACATATATATGGCCGGCCATGATGGGTGAAACTCAACACCCTCATGCATAGCGGGTCTTCCCAGATGATCCAAGACAGCCTCCCATAATTCGCCTTCCAAGACAAGCTTCTCATATACAGTGGACCTTCCAAGGACGAATGTAGACACCCTCATACATGGTGGGCCTTCCAGGATAAACCTACACAGCCTTCTATATTGCAAGGCCCTACTGAATGAACCTAGACAACCTCATAGTGGGGGGCCTTCTCGGATGAACCTAGACACCATCAAATAAGGTGAACCTAGACACCATCAAATAAGGTGAACCTTCCCAGATAAACTTGGATACCCTTATCCAGACCTTTCTGGATGAACTTAGACACCCTCATATGGTGGGGGCCTTCAAGGGAGGCATCCAAACATCCTCATATGACAGGTCATTCAAGATAAACCTTGACACTCTCAAATACAGCCTTCTGGGATGAACCTAGACACCCTCATATATGGTAGGACTTCCTGGATGAACCTAGACACCCTAAAATACTATATATATATATATATATATATAAAAAATTTCTTTTCACAAGACACCCTAATATATTGTAGGGCCCATCTTGGATATAGCTAGACACCTTTGTGTATGGCGAGGGCCTGCTTGGGTGAATCTGGACACCCTCATATGTGGGGGGAGGGCCCCCCCCTTCTTGGATGAACCTAGAACCTTCTTGGATGAACCTAGAAATCCTTATACACGAGAGGCTTCCCCAGATGGTCCTAGACACCCTCATACAGTATATTGCGGGCCTTACCAGATGAACCTTAACACCCTTATTTATAGCAGGGGCCTTCTTGGATGAACCTGTATACTCTCGTATATGACAGACCTTCCCAGATGAACCTAGACACCCTCATATAAAACAAGCTTTCTTGGATGAGCTTAGACATCCATATATATATATATATATATATATATATATATATATATATATATATATATATATATATATATATATATATATATATATATATATATATATATATATAGGAAGCTTTCCCAGAAGAACTTAGACACCCTCATATGGAGGGCCTTCTCAGATGACTATAGACAACTTTATGTACGGCAGGCATTCAGGGATGAACCTAGACAACCTCATATGGCGGGCATTCCCAGAATCCGTCTCACCGTCTCCATTCTTGAAGATGATGCCAACACGATTTCCCCCTGACATTTCATTATTGTATACAATCCACAGTGGCTTCATCTTGGATTCCATAAAAGTGCAAAGGTCCACACTATGGAAAAGAAAACGGTTACTCAGATTATAGAAGCAAAAAAAAATAAATAAATAAAAAAAAATAATAAAAAAAAAGGACCCCGATTAGTGTTTTATTCAATTATTTCATCAAACTGCTTTAGAGAACCAGTACCCAATTGAAACCTTTAAACGTGAAAGAGGAAGACACTACAGGATGTCTGCTTTTTCCTTTACTAAATCGGAAAAGCATCTCGTGTGCGATTCTCTGTATCCGTTTCACTTTAAACGGCAGCTTTAGCCCCGATTCACACAAGTGCGACTTGTCATGTGACAGTTTAAAAATTGCATGACGAGTCGCACCCTATCTGTGCCTATGGAACCGTTCAAATCGGTGCGACTGACTTGCACCGATTTTGAAAAGGTTTGTGCACTATTTTTGGCGATTTCAAAGAAGTTGGTTAGTGCGATTTCATATGCAGCTTGCCGACATCTGTGCGACTTCATGCAAAGATGTCTATGCAAGTCGCACAGATGTCGGCAAGCTGCACATGAAATCGCACTAACATCTCTGAAATCGCACTGAAGTAGCGCAATTTCAAAGCTGCATTTGGTGTGAACTGGGGCTTAGATCTATGAATATATTTAGCAGAATTTAAGCCCACAGCCTCAAATCTCAACACGGCTCAACAAGACTGTTTTCAGATAATGGATCAGTCAACACATCTTTAGGATTGAAAAATTGTAACCCTATTTAATCTCTTTAAAATTGGTTTATAAAAAAGGGATCCCCGTTTTATACCAAGTTGTTTTTACACGATTTAGCAGTGCGAGATGAACTGAATTTTGGTACATATTTGTAGTGGAATCTGCAGACTAAGGCCCCTTTCACACCAGCAGACCGTATGTCCGCTTTTTCATCCATCCGTTTACGGATGAAAAAAGGGACATACATTGGCCCCTATGAGATCGCGGGTGTCAGCGGATGAACATCCGCTGACACCCGATCTCATCCGTGTCCGCAATGCTCCGTTTTTCTGGATAGAAAAATTCCTATTTTTCTATCCGTCTGCAGAGCGGATCGGATGAACACGGACAGACGGTCCGTGTTCATCCGATCCCCCCATAGGGGAGAGCGGAGATCTGACAGGGCGGTCCCTGCACAGTGTGCGGGGACTGCACCTGTCATCCAAACGGCTCAGCGGGGATCAGCGGAGCGATCCCCGCTGAGCAAGCGGAGGTTCACGGGGCGGATCCTCACAGATCCATCCTGTGTGAAAGGGGCCTTAGAATCAACCTAGGATGAGACTTTCCCAATGTAAACTTCCTATGCCTGCATTATATAGTATAAAGCTATAAAGCCACCCCGACCAGCATGCTGATTGACTATTGCTAAAGCAGGGTGAACAGATATCTGCGCCAACTTAAAAAACAAATAAAGATAAAAATATAAAAATGAAAAAACAGCAGCCAGCACAGTTTGTAGATAAGGCAAACACAAATAATAAAGTCCAAGAGTGCAGCGATTCAGTGAAATTATAATATATGAACGTGGACTGTCCAAAACAATCCGAAGTGAAGCTGATAAGGAAACCTCCACCAAACTTCAGTGTGCAAAGAAAGGAAAAGCACACTACACCTCTGTGCAATCAATCTGCTTACCAGAAAGACATGACAACAGGTGTTGTGATCATATAATGCATGGAGTCAGTCCGTAGCAGTATTCACTTTTGAACTTGATAGGTGGTATAAAAAGAACATCAAAATTCATCAGCATTAGAAGGGATATCCAGGGCTCACAAGGACAAACGGATGTGTTGTGCAATCATCAACAGGTGTTTCAACCGGAATGCAGAGAGGAAAGCAATAATAGTGAAGCCTCCTGTCTTCTATGGCTGATTGACTATTGCTACCTGAGAGTTTACATCCCAGTTGCAGCAAAAGTGATGTGTCCTCGATTTCTAGAAGCAGTCGAATTTCTCTGTAAGGCTCCTGAACAGACATTCTCCATGAATGCTGGGATCAAGCTTTTTGTTGCCCATTGGTATACAAATCTCAACCAATGTTTGGCTATTTTTTATGCTCTTACTTGGTGAGAATATGCCCATGATACCCCTGTGAATAAAGATGTAGCCCTAGCAATGAAAGAGGCCAAAGAATTGGTCTCAAGGTGAAAATGAATGTGAATATAAAACAACAACAATAAAGTGAGTCCACAGAGTGTCCATACACGTATCCGTGATAGGAAGAAATCATGTTTTAAGACACACGTGAAACAATATGGGTCATCACAACTGCTGAAGATGAAGAAAGGTAGAATACCCCTTCCTGGAACAGGTGGATCTGCGGGTCAAGGCAGATCAAAAAGGCGTTAAAAGACTCCGTGGCGGTTCCCTTCTGCTTGTCTGAAGGCTGGATCACACGAATCTCGGACGAAAACTTCCCGGCAGGTTACCAGACTTGGAAGCAGACTCCGGATTCGAACACGATCTCCATAGACATCAGATAGGACAGAAACCACCTTGAATACGTTTACTAGATGCCCCTGTTGAAGTACACTAGTATGAAACGCGTCGGGCTTGCTCACCACTCTACTCACTGCCCTTTTTAATGTTTTTTATGCTTATGTGATCACTTTTACTTTGTTGGTTTTATTAAACCTGCATTGACCTGCACTAAGTAAAAGTGATCACATAAGCATAAAAAACATTAAAAAGGGCAGTGAGTAGAGTGGTGAGCAAGTCTGACGCATTTCATACTAGTGTACTTCAACAGGGGCATCTAGTACACGGATTCAAGGTGGTTTCTGTCCTATCTGATGTCTATGGAGATCGTGTTCGAATCCTGAGTCTGCTTCCAAGTCAGGTAACCTGCCGGGAAGTTTTCGTCCGAGATTCGTGTGATCCAGCCTTCGGACAAGCAGAAGGGAACCGCCACGGAGTCTTTTTAACGCCTTTTTGATCTGCCTTGACCCGCAGATCCACCTGTTCCAGGTATTCTACCTTTCTTCATCTTCAGCAATTGTGATGACCCGTATGGCTTCAAACATTTTTTCCTATCACGGGTACGTGTATGGACACTCTGTGGACTCACATTGTTGTTGTTTTATATTCATATTCATTTTCACCTTGAGACCAAATTCTTTGGCCTCTCTTTCATTGCTAGCGCTACATCTTTATTCACATACATCTAATTACTAGTCATATATTTTATGTAGCAGCTTCACTATTTAATTTTTTTGGTTTTGAGACTAGCGCAATATTCATTTTCCATTTCACGATACCCCTGTACTTACCAAACATCTGTCAGAATGAGGTTGGGGTCTAGAGGAGAATAGAGGTGGGAGAGCGGCTCCAGGTAGGTATCCTGTCTCAAACACATGTGCATTGCCTCTTTGGCCTGGGCCTTGCTTGTCTTTTGGACACTGGACCTCACAAAATCATTGAGACCCTTTAGCTTGGATAGAGCCTCCCCCTATAACAAAGAAACAAAAAAACAATAAGGTGCCACATAACTGACCTTAAAAAAAAAAATAATAAAAAGGAAAGATTTTCAATGACACAGAAAAGGGGGGCCAAATTCTCATAAACTCAAGAAAAAAGTGATTCACCTGCTTCATTAGAACCCTCATATGGTAGAGACTACCCCGGCAATACGCTTCAAGGATGAGACCGAACCTCAGGGCCACCGCGGGGACGTGCATCTCTGATCTGGAGGGGATGGACAGCAAACAAAAGTTGGAGATCAGAACAAACTGAACAGACACAAGAGGCCAAAAACTACAGGACTAGAATATGTACAACAGATGCTACACTATGAAAAAAAATAGGATTTTTTACTCACCGTAAAACCCTTTTCTCTGAGTCCATGGACCGACACAGCTTCTCTATTGACAAAGTGGGTATTATCCGTTAATTAGGAGTGACTAGGCAGAAAAACTTGTAAAAAGGTGTTGCATCACACCTTCTACAGTACCGCCCAGGGGGCGGACCCTCTGGGTATACCCTCTCAGTCTGCACATCGCAGATCAGTTCGTCAAAAAGCAGTACAAACTTAAAAGGAGGGGTGGGTGCTGTGTCGGTCCATGGACTCAGAGAAAAGGATTTTACGGTGAGTAAAAAATCCTATTTACTCTTTCGTCCATGGACCGACACAGCTTCTCTATTGACAAAGTGGGACGTCCCAAAGCAGTGTCAGAGAAAAAACGAGGGGTGGTAACAGCATAAAAACAAACTTCACCCCAAAACATAAAACAGCACTCCTCCAACGGAGGAGTTGCAACTCTAAACAGCCGCCTGCAAAACCTTGCGGCCGAAAGAGGCATCCGAAGATGCACCTACATCAACTTTGTAGAATTTTGTGAAAGTGTGAGCGGACGACCAAGTCGCCGCTTTACATAGTTGGGAAACAGACGCTTGATGTCGGAAAGCCCAAGAGGCACCTATTGCCCTGGTCGAATGCGCCGTGACAGGAAAGGGGGGCGCCTGACCCTTTAAGGCGTAAGCCTGGATTACTATCTGTCGGATCCACCTAGAGATGGTGGCCGATGAGACTGCTTGGCCCTTCTTGGGACCAGCCACCGAAACAAACAGTGAGTCTGACTTCCGGAACAGGGAAGTAGCAGATATGTATACTCTCAAAGCTCGGACAACGTCCAAGGAATGCAACGCCGACTCCTTAGGATTCGACGGCTGAGGACACAAGGATGGAAGTACAATGTCTTCGTTGAGATGAAAAGCCGAAACGACCTTCGGAAGAAAGGAAGGCTGCGGCCGCAGCACCACCTTATCCTTGTGGAAAATCAAATAGGGAGCCTTGCAGGACAAGGCTGCCAGCTCAGAGACTCGTCTAACTGACGTAACAGTCACCAAAAAGACCACCTTCTGAGAAAGTGTCAACAGGGGAATATCTCTAATATTCTCAAACGGTGCCTTCTGAAGCACCGAGAGGACCAGGTTCAAGTCCCACGGAGGTAACGGGGGGCGGACCGGAGGGGCCACATATCGAACCCCCTGCACAAATGTACTCACGAGAGAGTGAGTCGCCAGGGGTCGCTGAAAAAAGACAGTCAGGGCAGATATCTGTCCCTTAATCGTACTTAGGGCAAGCCTTTGGTCTACCCCATGCTGTAAAAACAGCAGGATTCTGGAAACCAAATAGGTACGCGGATGCCATTTCATTTCCTCACACATGGAGATGTAGGCCCTCCAAGTGCGGTGATAGACCTTCCTAGAGGACGGTTTCCGAGCACTTCTCATAGTAGAAATTACTGAGTCTGACAGGCCCCGGTCTCTCAGTACCTGGTTCTCAACAGCCATGCCGTTAAAGCCAATGACTGTAAAGCAGGATGGAATATGGGACCTTGCGACAGCAGGTCCTTCCGTAGTGGTAGGCGCCAGGGGACGTCTGCTACCAGACGTACTAGATCGGCGTACCAAGGACGCTGAGGCCAATCTGGAGCGATTAGGATCATTGGAATTCCCTCTGCCTCCACTCTGCGGAGCAGAAGAGGAAGAAGCCTTAAGGGAGGGAAGGCATAGATTAGCCGATACTGGCCCCACGATGCTACCAACGCGTCCGTTGCGTCTGCCCATGGGTCTCTTGACCGGGCCACAAACCTCAATACCTTCCGATTGAGTCGGGAAGCCAGAAGATCTACGTCTGGTGTGCCCCATCTTTGGCAGAGGAGTTGGAACACCTCCGGGTGTAAGGACCATTCTCCCTGGTCCAGCATCTGGCGGCTCAGGTAGTCCGCCTGCCAGTTTTCCACACCCGGAATGTACACGGCCGACAGTGCCGGTACGCTCCTCTCTGCCCACTTCAGGATGCGAGCGATCTCCGATGCTGCAGCTGAGCTTCTTGTTCCTCCGATGATTGACATATGCCACTGCTGTGGCGTTGTCTGACTGGATCCTGACTGGACGCCCTTGCAGTCTCTGAGACCATTTGAAGAGGCACAGCTTGATCGCCCGGATCTCCAGGACATTGATCGGCAGGAGGGCTTCCTCTGGGGTCCAGCGACCTTGCGCCGACTGGACACCCCAGACTCCCCCCCAACCTGTAAGGCTGGCGTCCGTCGTGATCACTATCCAGTAAACCGGAAGAAATGACTTCCCGGCCATTAGAGCCGGTGCTGTCAGCCACCATACCAGGGATCTCCTGACTAGGTGGCTCACTCGGATTTGATAATCCAGAGATGAAGGGCATCTGTTCCATCTGGACAGAACTTCCCTCTGTAACACTCGAGTGTGGTATTGAGCATATGGGACCGCCTCGAAGGAGGCTACCATGAGGCCCAACACTCGCATGCAAAAACGGAGTGACGACCAATTCCTGGAAGTCAGCTGCCGTACTGCAGCCCGGAGGGTCTGCAACTTCTCCACAGGGAGGAATACCTTTGCCTCTGAGGAATCCAGAAACAACCCCAGGTACACTAGGCGTTGAGTGGGCACCAATACTGACTTTTGCGTGTTTAGTATCCAACCACAGTCTCGAAGAGTCTGACAGGTAATGGACACGCTTACCTCTAATTCTGAGCTTGAAGGGCCCTTCAGCAGAAGGTCGTCCAAGTAACCTGTGATAGCGATACCCCGCTGTCTTAGAAGTGCCAGAATCGGAGCGAGCACCTTGGTGAACATCCTGGGTGCTGAGGCAAGGCCAAACGGGAGGGCCACAAACTGGTAGTGGTTCTTCCCGATAGCAAATCGCAGAAACCTCTGGTGTCTGGAGTATATGGGGACATGCAGGTATGCGTCCTTGATGTCCAAGGAGGCCAGAAAGTCCCCCGGATGGAGAGCCGTGACTACGGATCGAACCGACTCCATCCGAAATCTTTGTACCTTCACAAAGCAATTGAGGGCTCTGAGATCCAAGATTGGACGAACCCCCTCCTTCTTTGGCACAATGAACAGATTTGAGTAAAAACCCTGGCCCCGTTCCTGTTCTGGAACTGGAATAACTACCCCGCGTTCCAGTAGACCCTGGACCGCCCCATACAGGGCCTCCCGACGGGTCGGTAGTAGCTGGAGATTGGAGGTGATGAATCTGTCTGGTGGACAAGAGAGAAATTCTATCTTGTAGCCTGAGGAGATTACTTCGCAAACCCACCTGTCGGAGACTAGAGCAGTCCACTGAGTCGCGAATTTGCGAAGACGTCCCCCCACCCGAGAGCTGGGTGGGGGCGGACCTTCATGTGGACGCAGATTTGTCCACAGGCTTGTTGGGTCTGCGGGACCAAGGACGCTTTTGTCCTTGGGCAGGCGCTTTATCGGCCTGGGGTCTTTTCCCTGTCGCCTTAAGAGGGCGAAAAAACCGCTTACGTGCAGTAAAGGAGGGCCCTTGCCCTTGGCGTGGTCCCCTACCCTTGCTAGTTTGGGGAAGCAAAGTGCTTTTACCTCCTGTAGCATCCTTGATGATGTCATCCAGAGAAGCCCCAAAAAGTCTGTCGCCCTTAAAAGGCAGATCCAATAGGGCTTTCTTGGAAGTCTGGTCCGCAGACCAGCCCTTTAGCCAGATCAGGCGGCGTATTGCTACTGCATAAACCGAAGCTCTTGACAGCAGGGGAATAGTATCCATGTCTGACTCGCAGACAAACTTAAGGCCCTGGACCAACTGGTCGGCCAAAGTTATCTCATTAGGAGGAGCATCTCGCTCCTTTAACCCCTGGAGTAGCAATTTTGCCCATTCAGTAAGTGTCTGAGACACTAGGGCCCCCGCCAATGCCGGGCGTACTGCTGAGCCTACCACTGAGTATAGGTAGCGAGCGAGTGCTTCAGCCTTCTTATCCACAGGGTCCTTGAAAACAGGAGCCCCTTCTACTGGAATAGTGGTGGCTCTATTAAGTCTGGACACCGAAGGGTCCACTATAGGGGGAGAGGTCCATATCTTCAGAAAACTCTCCTCAAAGGGGTACCGTACTGCAAACCTCTTTGGGGCTGTAAAGACCCTCAGTGGGTTCTCCCATTCCTTGTATAAGAGTTTGTCAAAATAAGACACACAAGGGAACACCTTAGCAGTGCGGGCAGGTTTACGAAACCCAAAGGGGACTGGAGTATCTGCTACTTCTTCAGTCCTTTCCAACTTTAGCGTATCCCGCACTGCAGTAATAAGGTCAGATACCAAAGCCGTCTCGCGTACTGACCTGGACTTGGAGTCCTCCTCACTGTCCGATCGGTCACGGTCTGCAGTCTCTGATGCATCAGAATCTGGGCCATGAGCCGTAGCTGGACCTGGTTCTGCATCAGAAATATCCCCAGAAGATTGCAGGGGACGGGGGCGTTTATTACCCCCTGTATTCCCGTGTGCTGCTTCCACCCTGGCAGCAAACGCCTCTAGGATTGCCGACATAGCGTCCATAGACACCTCAGGGACACCAGCTGCTAAATCTGGTGTTTCAGGGGAGAAGACATCTGGCTCAGATGCCATGCTGACCACACGCTGACACTCACAGGGCTCCAGGCAAGATATCAATAGGCCACCCTCCTGCGCTGCAGAGATGCTGGGTTACCCAGAGGACTCACCACCCTGGATAGGTACTGCTATGCTGCGCCTATGATGCTGTCCCCTTGCTGCTGTGTCAGTCTGCTTCTTTTATCAGCACTTCCTGTG
This sequence comes from Rana muscosa, assembly GCA_029206835.1. Taxonomy (NCBI): domain Eukaryota; kingdom Metazoa; phylum Chordata; class Amphibia; order Anura; family Ranidae; genus Rana; species Rana muscosa. Next base: position 289,138,202 of record CM055124.1, read on the forward strand.
TGAATTTTCGCGCCAGTGTAATGCACCCTAGAGGCCGGAGGCTCTCGCAAAATGGTTGCCAAAACCGTCTGTATGGAAGATAATGTGGGCTCTAAGAAAATGGCCGCCGACAGAAGATAGAGGTCAGGCAGCCATAGCCCACAAAAAAGATGGCCGCCGAACGGCAATATCTGCATACAGGGTGGACAAACATGGCCGCCGATCACCTGATAGGGGCCAGTGGGTGTGGCCGAACTACAGGAAGATGGCCGCCAGGCAGTTACAAGAGGCCAAACTTGGCATGGACCACCTCAAAATGGCCGCCGACAGCATGGAGACACAGAAACACAGGTAAGCAAAAATGACATTTCTTTTAAATGTTAGTTACAGCCAGCCCCGCTCCAGTGGGACCCCCTAGGTGACCCCCAGCACCCAGCAACCTTTAGCTAGAAGCCCAGGGAGGAGGGAAAGGCAGGGAGAGAGGGAAGAAAGGGGCCACAACCACTTACTTGATCTCTCCAGGAATGTCCAGCTAAATCACCCAGCCGAGGCAGGGGAGTTTTACTTACCTATCCTGCATGTATTCTGCTGGAAGACATTCCAAACAGATCATCGTCCGCGCACGGAAGGTGACTGTTGGCCAGGCATGCTGTGATTGGACCCAGAAGGGACGATCATATGTATGCCCTGGAGCATGACGCTCACCGGACAGGCTGCTGCGACTCGGCCGTAAGGTCAGCCGAAGCTGAGCGGTCCGATGCAAGCCTTGGAGCGTAAGCTCACCGGCCAGGCTGCTGCGACTCGGCCGTAAGGTCAGCCGAAGCTGAGCGGTCCGATGCAGGCCCTGGAGCGTAGGCTCACCGGCCACCCGTGGAGCGACGGGCATGTCGTGGAAAACCCAGCGCGTAGCTAGGGTCGGCACACGCTCGATGGCCGAAACTGGGGAGACTACAAGGATCGAGGATCCAGCCTGTCACCCAGTCGGCAGTTGATCGCAGGAAACAACAAATGTAGCAAAAAATAAATAATAATATATATATATCTTTTTTCCCCGGACCAATGAGCCCGAAGGGAGCCATGTCCTACTCCTTGCTAGACAGAAAAAAACTGATCTGCGATGTGCAGACTGAGAGGGTATACCCAGAGGGTCCGCCCCCTGGGCGGTACTGTAGAAGGTGTGATGCAACACTTTTTACAAGTTTTTCTGCCTAGTCACTCCTAATTAACGGATAATACCCACTTTGTCAATAGAGAAGCTGTGTCGGTCCATGGACGAAAGAGTAAATAGGATTTTTTACTCACCGTAAAATCCTTTTCTCCGAGTCCATGGACCGACACAGCTTCTCTATTGACAAAGTGGGTATTATTCGTTAATTAGGAGTGACTAGGCAGAAAAACTTGTAAGAAGTGTTGCATCACACCTTCTACAGTACCGCCCAGGGGGCGGACCCTCTGGGTATACCCTCTCAGTCTGCACATCGCAGATCAGTTCGTCAAAAAGCAGTACAAACTTAAAAGGAGGGGTGGGTGCTGTGTCGGTCCATGGACTCAGAGAAAAGGATTTTACGGTGAGTAAAAAATCCTATTTACTCTTTCGTCCATGGACCGACACAGCTTCTCTATTGACAAAGTGGGACGTCCCAAAGCAGTGTCAGAGAAAAAACGAGGGGTGGTAACAGCACAAAAACAAACTTCACCCCAAAACACAAAACAGCACTCCAACGGAGGAGTTGCAACTCTAAACAGCCGCCTGCAAAACCTTGCGGCCGAAAGAGGCATCCGAAGATGCACCTGCATCAATTTTGTAGAATTTTGTGAAAGTGTGAGCGGACGACCAAGTCGCCGCTTTACATAGCTGGGAAACAGACGCTTGATGTCGGAAAGCCCAAGAGGCACCTATTGCCCTGGCCGAATGCGCCGTGACAGGAAAGGGGGGCGCCTGACCCTTTAAGGCGTAAGCCTGGATTACTATCTGTCGGATCCACCTAGAGATGGTGGCCGATGAGACTGCTTGGCCCTTCTTGGGACCAGCCACCGAAACAAACAGTGAGTCTGACTTCCGGAACAGGGAAGTAGCAGATATGTATACTCTCAAAGCTCGGACAACGACCAAGGAATGCAACGCCGACTCCTTAGGATTCGACGGCTGAGGACACAAGGATGGAAGTACAATGTCTTCGTTGAGATGAAAAGCCGAAACGACTTTCGGAAGAAAAGGAAGGCTGCGGCCGCAGCACCACCTTATCCTTGTGGAAAATCAAATAGGGAGCCTTGCAGGACAGGGCTGCCAGCTCAGAGACTTGTCTAACTGACGTAACAGTCACCAAAAAGACCACCTTCTGAGAAAGTGTCAACAGGGGAATATCTCTAATATTCTCAAACGGTGCCTTCTGAAGCACCGAGAGGGCCAGGTTCAAGTCCCACGGAGGTAACGGGGGGCGGACCAGAGGGGCCACATGTCGAACCCCCTGCACAAATGTACTCACGAGAGAGTGAGTCGCCAGGGGTCGCTGAAAAAAAGACAGCCAGGGCAGATATCTGTCCCTTAATCGTACTTAGGGCAAGCCTTTGGTCTACCCCATGCTGTAAAAACAGCAGGATTCTGGAAACCAAATAGGTACGCGGATGCCATTTCATTTCCTCACACATGGAGATGTAGGCCCTCCAAGTGCGGTGATGGACCTTCCTAGAGGACGGTTTCCGAGCACTTCTCATAGTAGAGATTACTGAGTCTGACAGGCCCCGATCTCTCAGTACCTGGTTCTCAACAGCCATGCCGTTAAAGCCAATGACTGTAAAGCAGGATGGAATATGGGACCTTGCGATAGCAGGTCCTTCCGTAGTGGTAGGCGCCAGGGGACGTCTGCTACCAGATGTACTAGATCGGCGTACCAAGGACGCTGAGGCCAATCTGGAGCGATTAGGATCATTGGAATTCCCTCTGCCTCCACTCTGCGGAGCAGAAGAGGAAGAAGCCTTAAGGGAGGGAAGGCATAGATTAGCCGATACTGACCCCACGATGCTACCAACGCGTCCGTTGCGTCTGCCCATGGGTCTCTTGACCGGGCCACAAACCTCAATACCTTCCGATTGAGTCGGGAAGCCAGAAGATCTACGTCTGGTGTGCCCCATCTTTGGCAGAGGAGTTGGAACACCTCCGGGTGTAAGGACCATTCTCCCTGGTCCAGCATCTGGTGGCTCAGGTAGTCCGCCTGCCAGTTTTCCACACCCGGAATGTACACGGCTGACAGTGCCGGTACGCTCCTCTCTGCCCACTTCAGGATGCGAGCGATCTCCGATGCTGCAGCTGAGCTTCTTGTTCCTCCTTGATGATTGACATATGCCACTGCTGTGGCGTTGTCTGACTGGATCCTGACTGGACGCCCTTGCAGTCTCTGAGACCATTTGAAGAGGCACAGCTTGATCGCCCGGATCTCCAGGACATTGATCGGCAGGAGGGCTTCCTCTGGGGTCCAGCGACCTTGCGCCGACTGGACACCCCAGACTCCCCCCCCAACCTGTAAGGCTGGCGTCCGTCGTGATCACTATCCAGTAAACCGGAAGAAATGACTTCCCGGCCATTAGAGCCGGTGCTGTCAGCCACCATACCAGGGATCTCCTGACTAGGTGGCTCACTCGGATTTGATAATCCAGAGATGAAGGGCATCTGTTCCATCTGGACAGAACTTCCTTCTGTAACACTCGAGTGTGGTATTGAGCATATGGGACCGCCTCGAAGGAGGCTACCATGAGGCCCAACACTCGCATGCAAAAACGGAGTGACGACCAATTCCTGGAAGTCAGCTGCCATACTGCAGCCCGGAGGGTCTGCAACTTCTCCACAGGGAGGAATACCTTTGCCTCTGAGGAATCCAGAATCAACCCCAGGTACACTAGGCGTTGAGTGGGCACCAATACTGACTTTTGCGTGTTTAGTATCCAACCACAGTCTCGAAGAGTCTGACAGGTAATGGACACGCTTACCTCTAATTCTGAGCTTGAAGGGGCCTTCAGCAGAAGGTCGTCCAAGTAACCTGTGATAGCGATACCCCGCTGTCTTAGAAGTGCCAGAATCGGAGCGAGCACCTTGGTGAACGTCCTGGGTGCTGAGGCAAGGCCAAACGGGAGGGCCACAAACTGGTAGTGGTTCTTCCCGATAGCAAATCGCAGAAACCTCTGGTGTCTGGAGTATATGGGGACATGCAGGTATGCGTCCTTGATGTCCAAGGAGGCCAGAAAGTCCCCCGGATGGAGAGCCGTGATTACGGATCGAACCGACTCCATCCGAAATCTTTGTACCTTCACAAAGCAATTGAGGGCTCTGAGATCCAAGATTGGACGAACCCCCTCCTTCTTTGGCACAATGAACAGATTTGAGTAAAAACCCTGACCCCGTTCCTGTTCTGGAACAACTACCCCGCGTTCCAGTAGACCCTGGACCGCCCCATACAGGGCCTCCCGACGGGTCGGTAGTAGCTGGAGATTGGAGGTGATGAATCTGTCTGGTGGACAAGAGAGAAATTCTATCTTGTAGCCTGAGGAGATTACTTCGCAAACCCACCTGTCGGAGACTAGAGCAGTCCACCGAGTCGCGAATTTGCGAAGACGTCCCCCCACCCGAGAGCTGGGTGGGGGCGGACCTTCATGTGGACGCAGATTTGTCCGCGGGCTTGTTGGGTCTGCGGGACCAAGGACGCTTTTGTCCTTGGGCAGGCGCTTTATCGGCCTGGGGTCTTTTCCCTGTCGCCTTAAGGGGGCGAAAAAACCGCTTACGTGCAGTAAAGGAGGGCCCTTGCCCTTGGCGTGGTCCCTTACCCTTGCTAGTTTGGGGAAGCAAAGTGCTTTTACCTCCTGTGGCATCCTTGATGATGTCATCCAGAGAAGCCCCAAAAAGTCTGTCGCCCTTAAAAGGCAGATCCAATAGGGCTTTCTTGGAAGTCTGGTCCGCAGACCAGCCCTTCAGCCAGATCAGGCGGCGTATTGCTACTGCATAAACCGAAGCTCTTGACAGCAGGGGAATAGTATCCATGTCTGACTCGCAGACAAACTTAAGGCCCTGGACCAACTGGTCGGCCAAAGTTATCTCATTAGGAGGAGCATCTCGCTCCTTTAACCGCTGGAGTAGCAATTTTGCCCATTCAGTAAGTGTCTGAGACACTAGGGCCCCCGCCAATGCCGGGCGTACTGCTGAGCCTACCACTGAGTATAGGTAGCGAGCGAGTGCTTCAGCCTTCTTATCCACAGGGTCCTTGAAAACAGGAGCCCCTTCTACTGGAATAGTGGTGGCTCTATTAAGTCTGGACACCGAAGGGTCCACTATAGGGGGAGAGGTCCATATCTTCAGAAAACTCTCCTCAAAGGGGTACCGTACTGCAAACCTCTTTGGGGCTGTAAAGACCCTCAGTGGGTTCTCCCATTCCTTGTATAAGAGTTTGTCAAAATAAGACACACAAGGGAACACCTTAGCAGTGCGGGCAGGTTTACGAAACCCAAAGGGGACTGGAGTATCTGCTACTTCTTCAGTCCTTTCCAACTTTAGCGTATCCCGCACTGCAGTAATAAGGTCAGATACCAAAGCCGTCTCGCGTACTGACCTGGACTTTGAGTCCTCCTCACTGTCCGATCGGTCACGGTCTGCAGTCTCTGATGCATCAGAATCTGGGCCATGAGCCGTAGCTGGACCTGGTTCTGCATCAGAAATATCCCCAGAAGATTGCAGGGGACGGGGGCGTTTATTACCCCCTGTATTCCCGTGTGCGGCTTCCACCCTGGCAGCAAACGCCTCTAGGATTGCCGACATAGCGTCCATAGACACCTCAGGGACACGAGCTGCTAAATCTGGTGTTTCAGGGGAGAAGACATCTGGCTCAGATGCCATGCTGACCACACGCTGACACTCACAGGGCTCCAGGCAAGATATCAATAGGCCACCCTCCTGTGCTGCAGAGAGGCTGGGTTACCCAGAGGACTCACCACCCTGGATAGGTACTGCTATGCTGCGCCTGTGATGCTGTCCCCTTGCTGCCGTGTCAGTCTGCTTCTTTTATCAGCACTTCCTGTGTGAATTTTCGCGCCAGTGTAATGCACCCTAGAGGCCGGAGGCTCTCGCAAAATGGTTGCCAAAAACGTCTGTATGGAAGATAATGTGGGCTCTAAGAAAATGGCCGCCGACAGAAGATAGAGGTCAGGCAGCCATAGCCCACAAAAAGATGGCCGCCGAACGGCAATATCTGCATACAGGGTGGACAAACATGGCCGCCGATCACCTGATAGGGGCCAGTGGGTGTGGCCGAACCACAGGAAGATGGCCGCCAGGCAGTTACAAGAGGCCAAACTTGGCATGGACCACCTCAAAATGGCCGCCGACAGCATGGAGACACAGAAACACAGGTAAGCAAAAATGACATTTCTTTTAAATGTTAGTTACAGCCAGCCCCGCTCCAGTGGGACCCCCTAGGTGACCCCCAGCACCCAGCAACCTTTAGCTAGAAGCCCAGGGAGGAGGGAAAGGCAGGGAGAGAGGGAAGAAAGGGGCCACAACCACTTACTTGATCTCTCCAGGAATGTCCAGCTAAATCACCCAGCCGAGGCAAGGGAGTTTTACTTACCTATCCTGCATGTATTCTGCTGGAAGACATTCCAAACAGATCATCGTCCGCGCACGGAAGGTGACTGTTAGCCAGGCATGCTGTGATTGGACCCAGAAGGGACGATCATATGTATGCCCTGGAGCATGACGCTCACCGGACAGGCTGCTGCGACTCGGCCGTAAGGTCAGCCGAAGCTGAGCAGTCCGATGCAAGCCTTGGAGCGTAAGCTCACCGGCCAGGCTGCTGCGACTCGGCCGTAAGGTCAGCCGAAGCTGAGCGGTCCGATGCAGGCCCTGGAGCGTAGGCTCACCGGCCACCCGTGGAGCAACGGGCATGTCGTGGAAAACCCAGCGCGTAGCTAGGGTCGGCACATGCTCGATGGCCGAAACTGGGGAGACTACAAGGATCGAGGATCCAGCCTGTCACCCAGTCGGCAGTTGATCGAAGATCGCAGGAAACAACAAATGTAGCAAAAAATTTATATTTTATATATATATATATATATATATATATATATATATATATATATATATATATATATATATATATATATATATATAAAAAAATCTATCTATATCTCTTTTTCCCCGGACCAATGGGCCCGAAGGGAGCCATGTCCTACTCCTTGCTAGACAGAAAAAACTGATCTGCGATGTGCAGACTGAGAGGGTCCGCCCCCTGGGCGGTACTGTAGAAGGTGTGATGCAACACTTTTTACAAGTTTTTCTGCCTAGTCACTCCTAATTAACGGATAATACCCACTTTGTCAATAGAGAAGCTGTGTCGGTCCATGGACGAAAGAGTAATAATGGCGGTTAACTTTTGTCCAGCGTGAGTGAAGCACAGGTTCATATAAAACATGTCCCCACCTGATCATCTCCTGAAATGTCCACAAAGTTCTCTATGAATTATATGAAAACCTTTTTCTACATAAACCAGCTGGTACGGTTAGTGGTTCTTTAAGGTTGGACTACAGAAACCAGCCAGCACCATCCTGGTTGACCAGTCAGTGCCTCTTCTACAGTAATTCGGACTGGACCCTAAGAAATATTTTGGTGCACACCACTAGCCATTACCGGAGGTGCCAGAACAGGAAGTGGCCGATCTTGCGGTGGATCAGAGCTCTCTCCAGCAGGAAGATTGTCAGCTCACAGTCTAGATAAGATTCATACTTGAGAACCTGAACCAGCTGCAGAAGATATTGGCACAGTTCTTCATTCCTGAAGAGAGAATGGGGGATATGGATCAGTTTTAGTCTGAAAGAAAACATTGACATTTCCAACTGGATGTGCAGCTGCCAGACACGCCTCCCACTCCTCCAGGGTGGCCCCGCTGCCAGACACGCCTCCCACCCCTCCAGGGTGGCCCCGCTGCCAGACACGCCTCCCACCCCTCCAGGGTGGCCCCGCTGCCAGACACGCCTCCCACCCCTCCAGGGTGGCCCCGCTGCCAGACATCCCTTCTCCATCCAGAATGACCCACTGCCAGACACCTCCCCATCCACAGTAGCCCACTGCCAGATACATTTACCCTTTACATAGTGGCCCACTGCCATACAAGCTTCCAACTACCATGAATACTAGCTGCTAGCTTTGCAAGGCTAACAGCTGTTAGGAGCTCCCAAAGTCATCCTGCCGCCAGCATTACTAATAGCAAAGTCCACCGGCCACCAAGAGCACATCTTGCCAGGCATTCCTTCTCATTAGGCGTCTCACTATCCACTAAACTCGACACAGCCAAACCAACTACATCAACAACCTTCTTCCCCACCATGCCAGACCAGCAGTACTTACGTAAGCTTCCTCAGGCAGTTCATAGTGAACATTCCCACATATCGATCGGGATAGTTGAAGTCCAATAACTCCAAGGCAGTGAGGACAGGCAACTCAGGCCAATTCTGCAGTAAATACACCATCTAAAGAAAACATGAAAAATATTAAAACCATGGCAATAATTTATCCTGGTATAGTGTGACTCACGTTTAGTCTATCTCCAACATTTTGTACCTGTGCTACGTCCTCGTGCTTGTTCCACTTGGTGATGAGCAGCAGTTTGGGCAGGGCCTCCGGGTGGCGGTCTCTAATCTCATGGCGCAGCTTCCAGACCAGCTCTTTCTCGTGTTCGTACAACTCAGCTTGACCTTTCCGTTCCACGATCTCCTGGAGCTGCTGACGCTGTAGAGGGTTGACAAAAAAGGGAAAACACCTGCTATGTTCATCCCTTAACAGTGACCCAGATCTCAGCATACACAGCTGCACACGGGAGAGAGCATCACATGGAAAGCACACCACGCTCTTCCAACATATGGCCAGGGAACCATCAGCAATAATATTGATGTTCGACCTCACAAAGGAGATCCAACTAGAGACATTCTCACAGGTCTGACATGTGAAGGCAACATACACAGTGTCTTCAAAAAAAAAGCCTAAAATCGGTTCGTTATCACAGCCAGTCCCTGTGGGCACACAGTGCTTTGTCCCATCATTGATGTATAACCAAGCTCATTTCCCCATTCTATGTCCTAACACGTATGCAGTTCATCTGACCCTTCAACAACTTAACATCTGCTCCGATCAATATTAGGAAATAGGACGCTACCAGAGCTAGTAATAAAGCAATGCAGGTGCAAATGAAAACTTCAGACTTTCAGAAATGTGAATTTAACCCCTTCAGCCCCGGAAGATTTTATCCACTTCCTGGCCAGAGCACATTTTACAATTCGGCACTGCGTCGCTTTGACAATTGCGCGGTCGTGCGACGCTGTACCCAAACTATATTTGCGTCCTTTTTTCCCCCCACAAGTTTTGGTGGTATTTGACCACTGCTGTTTCCCCCCCCCCCCCCTCTTTTTGCACTAACAAAAAAGAGCAACAATTTTGAAAAAAATTAAAACAAAAAAATTTACTTTTTGCTATAATAAAATATCCTCAAAAAAGTTTTTTAAACAAAACGTATTAATCAGTTTAGGCCAATATGTATTCTTCTATATATTTTTGGTAATTAAAAAAAAAAAAAAAAAAGCGAATAGTTTTACGTAACGCAGCAACATCCACACATTTAGACCCCTTTCACACTGAAGGCGCTTTTCAGACATTTTAGCGCTAAAAATAGCACCTTTAAAGCGCCTCTCAAGCCTCCCCAGTGTGAAAGCCTGAGTGCTTTCACACTGGGGCGGTGCGCTTTGCAGGACCCAATTTTTTTTTTAAAAGTCCTGCAAGCAGTGTCTTTGGGGCAGTGCTGGAGTGGTGTATACACCGCTCCTGCCATTGAAATCAATGGGCATCGCTGCCGAAGCGCCTGCAAAGAGCTTCGGCAGCGGGGCTTTGTGGGCGGCTTTAACCCTTTCCTCAACCGCTAGCGGGTGTAAAGGCCGAAAAGCGCTGCTATAACAGCGGTAAAGCGCCGCTAAAACTAGAGGTGCTTTTCCGCTAGGGCGGCCCAGTTACATAGTCTAGTTCAACCATAAAAATAAATATAAAATAAAATGTGTGAAAGGGGCCGTAGGAACACCCAACATTAGAGGTGATTTACGCATCCAATGGAAACACCTTTTCACACTGGTACCGACTAGTATCAATGTTTCTCTTCTCCCACATTTTGTCTCCCTCACTCAGCTAATGTGAACTTGGTGCTAATGGAGAGAGACAGGAGAGTGGCAAACAAGGATGCTGTGCAGGCGTCTGATGTCTTGTTTATCAACCAATGACATCATTGGTTGTTAGGACACTGGGGGCTAGAAGGCTATAATGGTGCACAATGAAAACCTGTGCCTTTGTGTAACTAATAGGCAAGGCTTATATACAATTTTTCTGTAATTTTTTGCTATTTTGTCAAGGCACCCCTGAAGACACCTGAAGGCACCCCGGCTGAAGGAGACTGGGATAGGAAGAAGTAGGGAGAAAGATCATCCTACAAAACACCCCACATGATTCAATAGTCGCAGCCCTGGAAGCAGGTTCTCTCCGCCCGGGACTCCCGACTGAGCCTTATGATGAGAGTTTGGGATACCACAAAGGCAATATTGAAGTACAGGAGGATTAACGGAGTATACCCCCCTTATGGGAGAACAGCAAACTGGGAGAATTGCAAAAGTTGGGGGCAGTGAGGGAATGGGAGATATGTGGAATAAAATTCATTACCCAGCTATACCAAGATGGCATCTTGAAAACTTTTCAGGAACTGAGAGACCAATTTGCCCTATCGAATGAATCCTTTCAGATATTTACAGGTCAGGCCCGCACTGGGAGGTATAGTTTAGAGAGAGGACTTTAGAATGGGGCACAATCCCACTACTTCAAAAACGGTAATTAATGCAGATTCAGCCAATTTCAAAAAATATACCCAGATTTAAAGGTGAGAATGGGATGGATATGCACAAGAGAAGATGGTAAAAAGATGTGGAAAATATTTCTTAAGTACAGTGGAGCAGAATTCTCGAACTTGGTATCCCCCCCCCGGTATCGCTGTCCCCCTTCCCAGAGGATGTCACACCTGTTTTTACTCTATAGAACCTATTATACCCCACGTAAACTGTTTCAATTCGGCCGCCGACCAGATGCAAGCTGCCCCAGGTGTGGGGAATACAGAGGGGGGACATGATCCACATGTTCTGGAGATGCCCGAAGCTGTTCCGCTACTGGACGGAGGCGACACAAATTATTGATCAGGTGTTTGGAACCTCCACTGAGTTGGAGGCGAAGTACTGTCTCCTGGGATTAGTAGAAGGAGTGGGAAACCCAGGAGACAACCAAGTAGCGGTTCTGAGATGCTTATTCCAGGCAAGGAAGCTGATCGCCTTGAGATGGCAGTTGGTGTCACCTCCGCCCAGTAGGGAATGGGTAAGTAGTATGAATGTGGTAATTCTTAAAGAGAAAAAAAAAAAAAAAAAAAATCAAACAAACAACGGTATGTATATATATTTGGACCGAAACAACTAAAATTGACAACTAATCGATTTATGAAAATAGTAATCGATAATTTCATAATCGATTAATCGACCAGTAACATATTGGGGTTAAAAAATAAATAAAAATTGGCCCTTTATAGTACAAAAAGCAAATCGCTACTGTAAAAATATTACTTTCACTGTCCAACAGTAAAAAATTAACCCCTTCCATAGCGATTATTTGCTCTTTTTGTACTAATTTTCGTTTTTTTAACCCCATTATGTTACTAAACATCTCAGACCTGGGTCACACCTCTGTGTTTTTTGGTGCTTTTTGAAGAAACACACTGCAGGTCATTTACATGGTTTCCTATGGGACACATTCATATACATGATTTTTTCAGCTGCTGCGTATTTGGAAAGGGCAAGGACTTTTTTTTTAAAACGCAAAATGGTGCTATTTTGGTTCAATATACTTCATACTGGAGAAGCTGCAGAAAAGCATGTAATGCGTTTTTGCAGCAATTTGTGTTTTTTAATCTGCCCAACAACAAATTGGCCCAATTTTTTTTTTTTTTTTAAAAGGTTATTAACCGATTAATCGAAACAATAAAATCAGCCAACTAATCGATTATGAAAATAATCGTTAGTTGCAGCCCTAATTATATATATATAAATAAAAGAAAGGAATGCTAAAGAAGTACGATAAAATTTGGAAACCCTGGTGGGAAGCGAGGGGGGATAAAAATGTGAACTTTAAATGATTAGAAAGGCACCTTAACATTGAGACGCGACCTACTACAAATTGGATCAAGATGAATGAATGAGATAGGGAATGTGGGTTGAGTGTGAGGAATGGATGCTGATGAGAGGATATAGTGACTGGATAAGAAGTTGGACCCTAAAGAAACACTAGGTGACCATCCCCTACCTAGGGTTACACCCATGATAAGAGCGCTCTATCCATCCTGATAGATATATACTGGTTGGGGGGGGGGGGGGGATGAGAAATTGAGGGAATGTTTGATTTGTTGAATTTGTAAAATAAGAAATACCTTAATAAAAAAATAACGTTTAAAAAAGGAAGAAGACTGGTATAGAGTATTCTGAATACTACAGTTCCCAGCGCTCCCGTATTTATGCTCCAAAATCTTTTTGAAGACACGGTATTTCTGCCCTGTGTTTAGCACTGTGCCCAAGAACCTGTGTATGGACTGGAGGGGCTCCCAAAGAAGTCTTCTACTAATTCAACTCCATTCATTACATAGGGCAGGGTGAGAGACACAAGGAACATGCAAGCAAGGTTTAGGACAATTGGTATTAGCTGTTACCTCATCCTGAGTGGCGTTTGAAATTTCACCAAGACGGCCCAGTTCTAAAATCTGAAGAGAAGAGACATGGAGGTTTTGAAGAAATTCTAGAAGCTTAAAAAAAAAAATGTTCACATTCATCTTTTTTTGATTTTAAAATTAGAGCATGAGGATTGCAGGGAGGCTTAGCATGAGGATGATAGGAAGACTTAGCGTGAGGGTAAGGGGAAAGATAGGAAGATGACAGGAAGGCTTAAGAGTGAGGGTAACGGGAAGTCTCCATGTGAGGCTATCAGGAAGCCTAGTGTGAGGGATCCACGCATCAAGAATGTACTTCATTTTCCCAGCAACCCCTTCAAAGTGAAATATTGCTAACAGATGACTAACACTATCAGCATTACAGAACAACCAAACATCAGTGCAATTATGAAACATCCCCATGTCTAATCTATGGCCCATTGTAGCACTCTCAGGACAACTAGAACACACAACTGGAATCTGATTACCAATATGAGCCACAGACCTTTAAATGTTACCAAACCATCCCAGCATTGACCCCTATATCATCCCCAGCCTCATACCTTCTCAATGGAGGGGTAGTAGACTGGATAGTCTGACATACTGAAGAAACTGATCACCAACGTGGCTGCGCTCTCAGTATTGGGATTACACTGTATGGTTCCCATTGGATTCAGTAATTCTGCCTTCTCATCTAGACAGTAAAAAAAAAAAAGAAGAAGATATAAATGATTTATTTCCCAAAAAGAGAAAGTTCTTTGTAAACATGGGGCAAGGAGATATTTTCTTAAACCTGCTCTGCAGGCAAACAGCTGAAAGACACATTTTACTGTACCTGCTGATGGATTTGGAATCCAGTCCAGTCACTTTTGTGATTAATAAAATATGTCCCCCCAGCACACAGACAAGCTTGTTTTGACGTGCAAATCTCTTTATTCTTGTATGATCGCATAGAAAAGCAGTGTTTCAGGACCATGTGTGATCACATACCTGAGGAAGGGTGCGTTGCTTTTCTATGTGATCATACAAGAATAAAGAGCTCTGCACTTGGGAGCAAGCTTGTTGGTGGGCTGGCTATATATTTCATCCATGTTGTACACTGACCAGTCGGGACTTAAAGTGGTTGTAAAGGCAGAAGGCTTTTTTATCTTAAAAGTGGAAGTAAAACTTTTTTTATTGTGATGCATTACTAAAGCGCTGCTATGCATGTGAAGTGTGTTAAAAAGTAACATGGAAAAGCTGCACCATTAAAAACGGTCTTGAACATTAAATGGCATAGTATTGTGAGAAAATGGTGCGCTTATTCCAAACATTATAATAATAAACAGAATACTAATAATAATAAACACAATTGCACAAAAATTATATAAAAATCAGTATATAAATCAATAAAGTATTTAGATAAATATCTGTGCGTAAAAAGTCCTCTTTAGTAGGTTAAAAGGGACTTCTTAAAGTGTCCATAAAGTTCTCCTCCAATATGGTTTATCCCTTGAAGTAACGTGATCTGTGACGCAACGCGTCGGGAGGAGACGGTGACATCACTTCCGGTGTCTCAACAACCCAGTAGTAGCAGTGAGGAGAGCCCTGCATCTTCCCAATTTGCCTTACATTTAATGCAATATACAAGACGATTGAATATGTGAGTGGAATATTGTTATATTCATAGGGCCGAAACTACTAAATCGATTAATCGACAACTAAATCGATTAATTTCATAATCAGTTGATCGGCCAGTAACATAATGGAGTTAAAAAAAAAAAAAAAAAAAAACACAACGAAAATTAGCCCTTTATTAGTAGAAAGAAAAATCGCTACTGCAATTAAAAAATGAACCCCCTACAATAGCGATTTTTTGCTCTTTTTGTACCAATTTTAGAATTTTTAACCCCATTATGTTACTCAACATCTCAGACCTGGGTCACACCTCTGTTTTTTGGTGCTTTTTCAGAAAAACACTACAGTGCATTTACATGGCTTCCTATTTCACATCCATGATTTTTTTTCAGCTGCTGCGTATTTGGAAAGGGCAAGGACTTTTTTTTAACGCAAAACTGTGCCATTTTGTTTTTTTGGTTCAATATACTTCAATGGAGAAGCTGCAGAAAAGCATGCAATGCGTTTTGGTGGCAATGTGTTTTTTCATCTGCCCAACAACAAAATTGAGCAAAAAAAAAAAAAGTAAAAAATCGCAGCAAATTTTTTTTTTTTTTTTTAAAGGTTATTAATCGATCGAAACAATAAATCGGCCAACTAATCTATTATGAAAATAATCGTTAGTTGTAGCCCTAATTCAATAAATTTACGCTTCTATACACATTTGTGTGATTAAAGTGTTTTTTTTTTTCCCCCCGCTTTTAGTCACTCCGGGACAGTGGTTTTCTATACACTAGAGCAGGATATGCAATTAGCGGACCTCCAGCTGTTGCAAAACTACAAGACTCATCATGCCTCTGCCTCTGGGTGTAATACTTGTGGCTGCCAGAGTCTTGCTATGCCTCATGGGACTTGTAGTTCTGCAACAGCTGGGAGGTCTGCTAATTGCATATCCCTGCACTAGAGGATATCCTGGATACTTAAAGCGGCGCTCCGCCAAAAAAAAAAAATATTAATAGCCAGCAGCTACAGCTACAGCAGCTGCTGGCTTTTAATATTTGGACACTTACCTGTCCTGGAGTCCAGCGACGTCCGCAGCAGAGGAGGAGCGACCGCTCGTCGCTCTGCTGCTCCCTCCGCCATCCTCGCTGAGGGAACCAGGAAGTGAAGCCCTGCGGCTTCATGCCCGGTTCCCTACGGCGCATGCGCGAGTCGCGCTGCGCCGTTCTGATTGGTGCTCCTGTGTTCTGGGAGCCGAGTGTCTCCCAGAACACCAAGGGAAGTCTGCGGGAAGTGACGTCACTCACGCAGATTCCCGGAGAGAGGACTCCCGGATGTGGGTGAAAATACCTGTCTTAGACAGGTATCCTCACCCCCCTCCCCCCTGAAAGATGTCAATTGTGACACCGGAGGGGGGGGGGGGAGGGTTCCAAATAGCAAAAGTTGCTATTTAGGGTGGAGCTCCACTTTAATCGCCAACAGCAGCAGTACCGAACCGTCTAAAAAGATTATATATTTTTCAAGGCACGGTCTGACCCATTTAGCGTCGCTCCATAAGGTGAGCAGACATTGCACCCGGTGGTGGAAGTGGTGGCACGTATCACAGTAGAATTCCCAGTATTGGAGGAGAACTTTATGGACACTTTAAGAAGTTACTTTCAACCTACTAAAGGAGGACTTTATTACGCACAGATTGATATTTAAATACTTTATTGATTTATTTATATACGGATTTTTATTTGGGATTTTAGTGGAATTTTTCGTGCAATTATGTTTTTTATTATGGCACGTTGGAATAAGCGGACCATTTTCTCACAATACTAAAAAAAAAATTTACTTTTATTATTTACTTTAAAAACAAAATGTTTGACAGGCAGGGTATTCATGGCAGAAGAGACTATTGCCTGTCCGCTGTCATGTTCACCGCATGCGCAGCTCAGCTAACATTTACAGCCGATCCGTGCACGGGAGTGACGTCATCGCGGCCTGGCCTATCCCATGGCCAACGGCATGGGAAACGGAAGGCAGACCGGGACGAAGATGTAAGTGCCGAGGGCCCGGCGGAGCGATCCCACCACAGCGCTGGAGCACACCATATGACAGGCAAGTCTGCCATAATGTACTAATATTCTGTGCCACAGGCTGGGGAAGTGACAAATAATTGTAACAACTGCAGCAAACAAACATCAGGTTTCCTTCTCTGCCAGGAGGTGTATAAATGTCTGGTCAGGATGGAAAAAATAAATCTTTTGGAAGTAAAACCACTCCCGTTTGTATTTTATATTTTTTTTACAGTACATCAAAAAACGTATACAGATACTTGTATATAGCTGTAGCCAGGCGTTTGCCTGAGGTCATCTTACATCCATGTCTTTGGATTTACCTGGAAAAGATGACCACATACAGAGCGAGTACTCGCCACACTTCAGCATGTCCTTGTAATCAAACAGCATGGTGTTCACCCATGCGATGGGGTAATCCTGGTCAGATGAACAAAAAAATAAAAAAACTGTTACTACAAGATCATCATGGACATGTGGTGGCTTGAAAAGCACGAGACACCCACCTTTTTGGACTTCTTCTTGGTGGACCTGGGTTTCTTCTTGTCGATGGCATAAAGAGCCAGGCTGAGACGCGTCATACGAGGAAGGTCGCACACATTGATTTCGAACTCCAGGATCTGCTGCCACTGAGGCTCAGAAGAGGCGTCCACCTCAGCGCTGACTACGGTCTTGCACAGGAGCTCGCTGCCGTGATATAGGCCACAGTAGACCAGCAGCTGCAGGAGACCAAAAGTGGGGAGCAGTGTTAAAATTTTGTCGACTAAATGAATACTATTTTAGTCGACTAAAACACACACACACACACGACTAAAACTAAAAAACAAACAATTGAGATGACTAAAATACGACTAAAACTAAAATGGCATTTTAGTCAAAAGACTAAAACTAAATTGACACTGGTCTGTAGTGCATGTTCATACCTCAATACCATTAAAAAACAACATATGAGATTTTTCACTCCAGCAGTATATAAAATGAGTTTGGAAATTGTAGAGAAACGTTAACTAATGCATTACAATTTAACTACACTCATTAGATTTTAGACGACTAAAATGTACTGGGGATTTGGTCGACTAAATACGACTAAAACCAACAACACAATTGCAGAAGACTAAAACGAAAATTCCATTTTATTCCTAAGACCAAGACTGAAACGAAATAGAAATTTGCTGGCAAAATTAACACTGGTGGGGAGCGACAAACCACAAGAGAGACCTGCTATGTAACCGGATGTCCATGCATACAAGGAGGCAACACTCAGAAGCTAAGGGGCTCTATATGGCAGTCAAACATGAGGTAGAAACTCATAAAAAGGTCCATGCAAAAAAGAGGAGCGGGCGAACACCCAGAGCACAGCCACAGGAAGATGCAGAGTAAATATGGAAACGACAGCGCCATCAATCTCGTGCAAATTAAATATTGTGAGCCACAAAATACAATAAAGGAATAAATCCATCTATACACACACACACACACACACACACACACACAGTGCCTTGAAAAAGTATTCACACCCCTTGCGATTTTCCACATTTTGTCATGTTACAACCAGAAACGTAAATGTATTATATTGGGATTTTATGTGATAGACCAACACAAAGTGGCCCATAATTGTGAAGTGGAAGGAAAAGGATAAATGGTTTTCAAAAACGTTTACAAATAAAATATCTGGAGAAAAAAAAAAAAAGAAAAAAATAAAAATAAAAGTGTGGCGTGCATTTGTATTCAGCCCCCTTAACTCTGGATACCCCTAACTAAAATCTAGTAGAACCAATTGCCTTCAGAAATCGCCTAATTAGTAAATAAAGTAAAATGTAATCCCAGTATAAATACAGCTGTTCTGTGAAGCCCTCAGAGGTTTGTTGGAGAACCTTAGTAAACAAAACAGCATCATGAAGGCCAAGGAACACTCCAGACAGGTCAGGGATAAAGTTGTGGAGAAGTTTAAAACCCTTTCCCGCCGAGCGGACGCATATATGCGTCCTCGGCTTTCCGGGGTTATACCGGGATGATGCCTGCAGCTATCATCCCGGGTACCGTTGTTTAGAGCCGGCAATTGGCTTTCCAGGTATAACAACCGATGCGGCTAAAAGCCGCTCGGTTGTTATACCGGAGGAGCGGGAGGGGACATCCCCCCCCCCCCTCCCGCCGCCTCCGCCGCTCTGACCGGGCCTCCCGTCCCACCGGGAGACCCTATCCACGATCCGCTACCTTGGGCACCTAGAGGGAGACTGAATCGAAGCCGCGAACAGCTTTGATTCCGTCTCTTCACTGTAACCACAGAAGCGACGTCATGACGTCAAATCCGGGTTACTCGGCTGCCAATGGCACCGGATTTAAAAAAGTACACAGTAATCAGAATCGCAGTTTTCGGCGATCTGAATACTTTGAAGTGCAAAGGAGGGATCGGGGGTCTTTTAGACCTCAGATCTCTCCATAAAGAGTACCTGTCACCACTTATTACTGTCACAAGGGATGTTTACATTCCTTGTGACAGCAATAAAAGTGATCAAATTTTTTTTTTTTTTTTTTTTTTTTAAAAACACTATTTTTTTTATTATAAAAATAAAGAAAAAAAACAAAAAAACAAAATTTTAAAGCGCCCCTGTCCCCGCGAGCTCGCGCAGCAAATAAAAAACACATACAGAAGTCGCGCCCGCATATGAAAACTGTGTTCAAATCACACATGTGAGGTATCGCCGCGATCGTCAGAGCGAGAGCAATAATTACAGCCGTAGACCTCCTCTGTAACTCTAAACTAGTAGACGTAAAAAAAAGATTAAAGCGTCGCATATGGAGATTTTAAAAAAGGTACCGTAGTTTGTCGCCATTCCACGAGTGCGGGCAATTATAAAGCATGACATGTTTGGTATCTATTTACTCGGCGTAACATCATCTTTCACATTTTACAAAAAAAATTGGACTAACTTTACTTTTAAATTTTTTTAAAATTCATGAAAGTTAATTTTTCCAAAAAAGTTGTGTTTAAAACACCACTGCACAAATACTGTATGACATAAAATATTGCAACGATCGCCATTTTTTTCTCTAGATTCTCTGCTAAATATATATATATATATATATATATATATATATATATATATATATATATATATATAATGTTTGGGGTTTCTAAGTATTTTTCTAGCAAAAAATATGCATTTTAACTTGTAAACACCAAATGTCAGAAATAGGCTTAGGCATGAAAGGGTTAAAGCAGAGTTAGGTTATAGAAAAAATCTCCCAAGCTTTGAACATCTCACGGAGCTCTGTTCAATCTATCATCCGAAAATAAAGAGTATGGCAGAACTGCAAACCTACTAAGACATGGCCGTCCACCTATACTGACAGGCCGGGCAAGGAGCGCATCAATCCTTTATGGAAGAGTGGCAAGAAGAAAGCTATTGTTGAAAGAAAGCCATAAAAAAAAAAAAAAAAAAAATTATTTTTTGTACTCACCGCAAAATCCTTTTCTCTGAGTCCATGGACCGACACAGCTTCCAATTGACAAGTGGGTATTATCCGTTATTTAGGAGTGACTAGGCAGAAAAAAAAAAAAAAAAAGTGTTGCATCACACCTTCTACAGCACCGCCCAGGGGGCGGACCCTCTGGGTATATCCCCTCACTCTGCATCTCGCAGATCAGTTTGTCAAAAAGCAGTACAAACTTAAAAACGAGGGGTGGGTGCTGTGTCGGTCCATGAACTCAGAGAAAAGGATTTTACGGTGAGTACCAAAAATCCTATTTACTCTTTCGTCCATGGACCGACACAGCTTCCAATTGACATAGTGGGACGTCCCAAAGCAGTGTCAAAACGAGGGGTGGTAACAGCATAAAAGTAACATTCACCCCAAACACAAAACAGCACTCCTCCAATGGAGGAGTTGCAACTCTAAACCGCCGCCTGCAAAACCTTGCGGCCGAAAGAGGCATCCGAAGATGTACCTACATCAACTTTGTAGAATTTTGTGAAAGTGTGAGCGGACGACCAAGTCACTGCTTTACATAATTGTCGGAAAGCCCAAGAGGCACCTATTGCCCTGGTCGAATGCGCAGTGACAGGGGGGCACTTGACCTTTTAAGGCGTAGGCCTGAATTACTGTCGGATACATCTAGAGATGGTGGCCGATGAGACTGCTAGGCCCTTCTTGGGACCAGCCACCGAAACAAACAGTGAGTCTGACTTCCGGAACAGGGAAGTAGCAGATATGTATACTCTCAAAGCTCGGACAACGTCCAAGGAATGCAACGCCGACTCCTTAGGATTCGACATATGAGGACACAAAGATGGAAGTACAATGTCCTCATTGAGATGAAAAGCCGAAAAGACTTTAGGAAGGAAGGCTGCGGCCGCAGCACCACCTTATCCTTGTGGAAGATCAAGTAGGGAGCCTTGGATGACAAGGCTGCCAAGCTCAGAGACTCGTCTAACTGATGCAACAGCCACCAAAAAGACCACTTTCTGAGAAAGTGTCAACAGGGGAATATCCCTAATATTCTCAAACGGTGCCTTCTGAAGCACTGAGAGGACCAGGTTCAAGTCCCACGGAGGTAGCGGGGGATGTACCGGAGGAGCCACATGTCGAACCCCCTGCACAAATGTACTCACGAGAGAGTGAGTCGCCAGGGGTCGCTGAAAAAAGACAGCCAGGGCAGATATCTGCCCCTTAATAGTACATAGGACAAGCCTTTGGTCCACCCCATGCTGTAAGAACAGCAGGATTCTGGAAACCAAATAAGTACGCGGATGCCACTTCATGTCCTTACACATGGAAATGTAGGCCTTCCAAGTGCGGTGATAAACCTTCCTAGAGGATGGCTTCCGAGCACTTCTCATAGTAGAGATTACTGAATCTGACAGGCCCCCGTCTCTCAGTACCTGGTTCTCAATAGCCCTGCCATTAAAGCCAGAGACTGTAAAGCAGGACGGAGTATGGGACCTTGCGATAGCTGGTCCTTCCGTAGAGGTAGACGCCAGGGGACGTCTGCTACCAGACATACTAGGTCAGCGTGCCAAGGACGCTGAGGCCAATCTGGTGCAATCAGAATCCTTGGAATTCTCACTACCTCTGTTCTGCAAAGCAGATGAGGAAGGAGCCTCATGGGGGGGGGGGGGGCATAGATTAGCCGATACTGACCTCACGATGTTACCAACGCGTCCGTTGCATCTGCCCATGGGTCCTTTGACCGGGCCACAAACCTCAATACCTCCCTATTGAGTCAGGACAAGATCTAGGCGTGGCGTGGCCCTTCTTTTGCCGAGGAGCTGGAACACATCCGGGTGTAAGGACCATTCTCCTTGGTCCAGCATTTGGCGACTCAGGTAGTCCGCCTGCCAGTTCTCCACACCCAGAATGTACACGGCCGACAGTGCCGGTACGCTCCTTTCTGCTCACCTGAGGCTGAGAGCGACCTCCGATGCTGCAGCGGAGCTTCTTGTTCCTCCCTGATGATTGACATCTGCCACTACTGTGGCTTTGTCTGACTGGATCCTGACTGGACGCCCCTGCAGCTTCAGACCATCTGAAGAGGCACCGCCTGATCGTCCAGAGTTCCAGGACCTTGATCGGCAGGCGGGATTCTTCCGAGGCCCAGAGACCTAGCGTTGTCTGAACACCCGAGTCCCCCCCAACCTGTAAGGCTGGCGTCTGTCGTGATCATTATCCAATGAACAGGAAGGAATGACTTCCCGGCCAGCAGAGCCGGTAATGTCAGCCACCCCTACCAGGGATCTCCTGACTAGGTGGCTTACCCGGATTAGATAATCCAGAGATGGGCATCTGTTACATCTGGACAGAACCTCCCTCTGTAACACAAGTGTGATCTTGAGCATATGGGACCGTCCCGAAGGAGGCTACCTCTGGAGGAATCCAGAATCAACCCCAGATACACTAGGCATTGAGTCGGCACCAATACTGACCTTTGCGCATTTTATACCCAACCACAGTCTCGGAGAGTCTGACAGGTTATGGACACGCTTACCTCCAATTCTGAGTTTGAAGGGGCCTTCAGAAGAAGGTCGTCCTAGTAGCCCATGATAGCAATGCCCCTCTGTCTTAGAAGGGGCAGACATGGGTGGAGCTCTGAAACTGGCTTGTAACCCACTGGTCGGAGATCAGAGATGTCCACCAAGTCGCAAATTTGCAAAGACGCCCCCCCACCCGAGAACTGGGTGGGGGGCGGACCTTCATGCAGACGCAGATTTGTCCGCAGGCTTGCAGGACCAAGAACGTCTCTGTCCTTGCGCAGTCGCTTTGTCGGCCTGGGGTCTTTATTCTGTCGCCCTAGGCGAACGGAAAAAAAAAACGCTTGCGCGCAGTAAAGGAGGGCCCTTGCCCTTGGCGTGGTCCCTTACCCTTTATGGTTTGAGGAACCAACGTGCTTTTACCTCCTGTGGCATTCTTGATGTCATCTAGAGAGACTCCAAAAAGTCTGTCGCCCTTAAAGGGCAGATCCAACAGAGCCTTCTTGGAAGCCTGGTCCACAGACCAGCCCTTTAGCCAGATCAGGCGGCGTATAGCTACCGCATAAACCAAAGCTTTGGACAGCAAGGGGATAGTGTCCATGTCGGACTCGCAGACAAACTTAAGGCCTTGTACCAACTGGTCGGCCAAAGTTCTCATTAGGAGGAGCATCTCGCTCCTTTAAACCCTGGAGCAGCAATTTCGCCCACTCAGTAAGTGTCTGAGACACTAAGGCCCCAGACAATGCCGGGCGCACCGCTGAGCCTACCACTGTGTATAGGTAGCGAGTGAGTGCTTCAGCTTTCTTATCCACAGGGTCTTTGAAAACAGGAGCCCTTTCCACTGGAATTGTGGTAGCTTTAAGTCTGGACACCGAAGGGTCCACTATCGGGGGAGAGGTCCATTTCTTCAGAAAACTCTCCTCAAAAAGGGGTACCGTACGACTCCTTGGGGGCGTAAAAACCCTTGATTGGTTCTCCCACTCCTTGTATAACAGCTTATCAAAATAAGACACACAAGGAAATACCTTAGTAGTGCGGGAAGGTTTACGGAACACAAAAGGCGTTCGGAGTCTCTGCTGCTTCTGCAGCATTCTCTAATTTTAGCGTATCCCGCACTGCAGTAATAAGGTCAGATACCAAAGCCTTTTCGCGTACTGACTTTGAGTCATTCTCACTGTCCGCTTGGTCACGGTATGCAGTCTCTGATGCATCAGAATCCGGGTCATGAGCCATAGCTGGGCCTGGTTCTGCATCAGAATAATCCCTGGAAGATTGCAGGGGACGGGAGAGTTAACTACCCCCCACCCCCCGTGTGCTGCTTCCACCCTGGCAGCAAAAGCCTCTAGGATTGCCGACATAGCATCCATAGGTACATCAGGGGCACCAGCCACCAAATCAGGTGTTTTAGGGGAAAAAACATCTGCTTCAGACGCCATGCTAACCCACGCACTGACACCCACAGGGCTCCAGGCAAGGTATCAATAGGCCACCCTCCTAGCTGATACAGAGATGCAGGGTCTCCCGGAGGACTCACCACCCTTGGAACGGTACTGCTATGCCGCCATGTGCTCCGCCTGTGATGCTATCCCACCGCTGTCTGTGTCAGTCTGATTCTTATCAGCGTCTTCTGTTAAAATTTGCACCAAAGAATGCAACCTAGAGGCCGGAGACTACTGCAAAATGGCTGCCAAGCGGCTGTATATAACAATGTGGGCTCTAAGAAAATGGCTCGTCGAGCCTGAATAAAGAGGCAATAAGCAGCCGCGGACCACAACAAAATGGCCACCGAGCGGCGGTATATATACACAGGCGTGAATCCTAAGAAACATGGCTGCCGAACAGTCGGTAAAGGCCAAAGCGGGCACGGACTACAAGGCCAGGCGGCGATTTCTAGCTCTTGGCGCGAAACTACAAGAAAATGGCCGCCGGACATTCACTAGAGGCCGAAACAGGCATGGACCACCGCAAAATGGCCGACGACAGCATGGAGGGAGAAGCGCACACACACACACACACACACACACACACGTGTAAACAAAATGACATTTTTTAAATGACAAACACAGCGCAGCCTGGCTCCAGATGGAGCCCCCCCATGGTGACCAGCACCCAGCAACCTTAGCTCAGAGCCCAGGGAGGAGGGAAGGCAGGGAGAAAGGAAAGAAAGGGGTCATAACCACTTACTTGATCTCTCCGGGAATGTCCATCCAATGTCACCCTGCCGAAGCGGGGGGAGCTTCTTACCCTTCCTGCGTGTCTCATGCTGGAAGATATTCCGGACAGATCATCATCCGCGCACGGAGGGGACTGTCGGCCAGGCATGCTGTAATTGAACCCTGGGGAACGATCATATGCATGCCCTGGAGCGTTAGCTCACCGGACAGGCTGTTGCGACTCGGCCGTAAGGTCAGCCGAAGCTGAGCGGTCCGATGCAAGCCTAGGAGCGTAAGCTCACCGGACAGGCTACCGCGATTCGGCTGTAAGGTCAGCCGAAGCTGAGTGGTCCGATGCAAGCCCTGGAGCGTAAGCTCACCGGCCACCCGTAGAGCGACAGGCATGTCGTGGAAAACCCAGCGCGTAGCTAGGGTCGGCACATGCTCGATGGCCGAAACTGGGAGGACTACAAGGATCGAGGAGCCAGCCTGTCACCCAGTCGGCAGTTGATCGAAGATCGCAGGAACCAAAAAAAATAAAAATAAATTTTTCCCTGGACCAATGGGCCCAAAAGGGAGCCATGTCCTACTCATTGCTAGACAGAAAAAAATAAATATCTGATCTGCGAGATGCAGAGTGAGGGGGATATACCCGGGGGTCCTCCCCCTGGATGGTACTGTAGAAGGTGTGGTGCAACACTTTTTACAAGTTTTTTCTGCCTAGTCACTTCTAAATAACGGATAATACCCACTTGTCAATTGGAAGCTGTGTCGGTCCATGAACGAAAGAGTAAAGTCTCGTTTGCAGTTTGCGAGAAGCCATGTGGAGAACACAGCAAATGTGTGGAAGAAGGTGCTCTGTCAGATGAGACCAGAATTTAACTTTTTGGTCTAAAAAGTAAAACACTATGTGTGGCAGAAAACACTGCATATCATCCTGAACACACCATCCTAACCGTGAAACATGGTGGTGGCAGCATCATGTTGTGGGGATGCTTTTCTTCGGCAGGGACAGGGAAGCTGGGAAGATGGATGGAGCCAAATACAGGGCAATCTTAGAAAACCTGTTGGAGTGGGTAAAAATATCACTCTAGATGTGCAGAAGACTTGCAGCTGTAATTGCAGTGAAAGGCGGTTCTACAAAGTATTGACTCAGGGGGGCGCTATACAAATGTACACACACTTTTCACATATTTGTAAAAAAAAAAAAAGTGAAAACCATTTATCATTTTCTTTCCACCTCACGTTGGTCTATCACATAAAATCCTAATAAAATACATTTAGCTTTTTGGTTGCAACATTTCAAGGGGTGCGAATACTTTTTCAAGGCACTGTGATATAGAGGGCTATAAATATAATAGAATAGAGATCTAGAGATCTAATTTTTGTGTTTTTATTGTATTTACTTTGTGGTTCATGATATTTAATTCACACTGGACTGGTGATAAGGCTGTCTTATATGTACAGTTTTTTTGTGTTATTTGGACACTATAGTCACATCCCTTTAGGTCTTTTTGGCGCAGATTTGAATGTTTTTTTTTTTGTTTGTTTTTTAACAGGAAGGTTGATTTACTAAAACTGAGGCATCCAAAATCTGGTGCAGCCGTGCATGGTAGCCAACCAGCTTCTAACTTTAGCTTGTTAAATTAGGCTTTGAGCGAAAAAGAAAAAAAAAAAAAAAAAAACGGAAGCCGATGGGTTTCTAATCAGAGCTGCACCACATTTTGCACTCTCAAGTTTTATTAAATCAACCCCCCCACAGACTCTTATTTTGGCATTCAGCAAAACAGTCCTTTGTCACATTCATTCTGGTTTGTGTATTGTCATAGTGGTGTAGAACTTTTACAGTATGACTAAGCTACCATGGCGAGCAATAGAAAGAACAAGGTGTTTTTTTTCCCCCAAAGTGTATGCAAGTGTGATTATGCTATGCATATCATCAGGGAGCAGTGTCAGACAGAGGAAAGGGAAATACAACAGGGTCATCATTGACGATGAGTGTATTGCCAACAATTAACCTTTTCTTCATTCCCCTTTAAAAGTGGACAGTTACCGTATATACTCGAGTATAAGCCGACCCGAATATTAGCCGAGGCACCTAATTTTACCACAAAAAAATGGGAAAAAAAACAAAAACTTATCGTCTTCAGTATAAGCCTAGGGTGTCCATCTGCATGCCACACTGTGCCCATGCCTAGACTGATGTTTAACATGGGAGTCTATGGAAGGGGTGCCCGGCTTTGAAGGAAGAAACAAAAAAAAAAAAAAACCTGTGCTCCCCGGCCGTAGGTCCCCTGGACAACAAACTTTGCACACTTGTAGAGGAAGCGTGGGTCTACATGTGTGCCAGTTTGGGGTCCAGAGGACATATGGCCGGCCGGGTACCGGGTCCCCAAAATCCAGAAGATCAGGCGCAAAAAGGTGACTCGAGTAAATGTGCTGAAACACTCGGCTTATACGGTATATTGTCTGGAGGGGCTATAGTCTTTATGCTCCCCCCTTCCTGACAAAAGGAGACACTTCAGTGGTATATGCCCTTCTAAGCTCATTAATTTAACCCAAATAAACTGCACCTGGTTTAAAGCCTGATTCTTTACCCAAGATTAAATGTTCCAACAATGGATTTGAGGGGAAGGTCTATGTATCTATTGCAGATCCTCTCCTAAAACACTGTCCGCTACTGCGATGGCCGATTTCAAATAAAGGCTCAGACCTCCCTTGGTGAGGTTCCCAACATCAATCACAGCTTTCCCCTCTTCTTCCTACTCCATTATTCATGGGGGACCTCCATCCTTTACCTTGAATCCTTCATCCGAGTTAACATTTCTTCCGTACGAGAGTTGAAAACAAAATGTTTTTTCCAGGGGCCATAGGGAACACTGAAGTGGCTGGAAAAAATAAATAAATAAAAAAAAAGCAAAAGTCCATCAGTGGACCCCAAAGGGGTCCTAATCACATTTGTAAATTAAAGTAGAACTATGGGCAAAACTTCCCCCCCCATATTTTGGATAGCGCAAGAGAGGGTTACAACCCCTAAAAAAAAAAAATTGCCATCTGTGTCCCATTGCGTATAATACCCATGACTTCTTGTTCCATAGCCAAACCGGAAGTGAAAGAAAACTCTGCAATTAAAAGGAAATTCCTTGGGGACCCCCAGGTCACCAGAATTAGTGTCCCCATTGGAAGATTTCCCCTCTTACTTTTCTGGGGACAACCCAAGTCTTGCCTTTAGTTATACTTTAACATAAAGCTGACGACTTTAAATCTTTACCTTTTTAGTGGGTAGTGGAGGGGGTTTGTGCCGGCTTCTGGGGCAAAGGATTGTGGAATCTCCCTGCTTGTCCGGTAGCGTGGAAGTAATGGTGACAAGGGTAAGGTGAGCAGTCAAGTTATTCTTCAAACACTCGTTGATGTACTGAAAGAGGGCAGAACATTTAGCAGGTTGCATACAACGGGGCTAGGGAGGCAGATGAGTGCATACACACTTACTTTGAACTGGCAGAGAGGATAGTTGCCGTAAATGTAGTCCAACATGCCGTTTATCTGAAGGGTGTACTCTTCAGGGCTCACTGGACAGTGCTGACCAGATACTTTGGACTTTTTCCGTAATGCCATTCGGATGACGGAGATGGGGAGGTCTCGGGGAGATACTTGCAAGGTGAAACTTTCCTGCAGACAAAAGGAAGAGTAGGAGAGGCAAGATTTTGTAACTTTGAAAAGAATACTAGCCATTTAAGGAAGCATACTGATAGAATCGAACCTTCTCGCAATGGTGGCTTGAGTTAGATATGTGATGTTTGTAGTGCTAAGGGGTAGAGTTTGATTAAAATAAGAGTGGCAAGCCTGGGAAATTCAAACTGGTTAAACTCAGGGTATCAGAGAAACATTCAGGTGTAGGCCCCCCCAGCTGTGGATGCCACAGCCAGGACCTCGATGAACAACTACTTAAAAATTAGAACGGCTTTGGGGGGGTGGCCGAGGAGCACATAAATAGCCAAAGCTTTAGAACAGCAGGGTCTTCCTGTCCAAGGGATTTCACCTGTCAGGTTTAGCCACCCCCACCCTGACAGGTGGAATCCCTTGGACAGCAAGACCCTGCTGTTCTAAAGCTTGGATTATTTACGTGCCCCTTAGCCACCTTCTAGGCCAGTGATGGTGAACCTTGGCACACCAGATGTTTTGGCACTACATTTCCCATGATGCTCAATTACATTGCAGAGTGCATTAGCATCATGGAAAATATAGCCCCAAAACATCTGGGGCGCCAAGGTTCACCATCACAGTTTTAGGCCCACCTCCCCAGGGATTGGTGGCAGCGCCATAAATATTCATGCTGCCCATTTGACTTGCTCCACTCCCTATGTTCTAGATCTCCAGAAGTCAGCGGAAAGCAATCAAACCCGCAGCCTTTGAAGCCCAGAACAGCCAAAAGAAATCCCACACCCTGACCGGTGGAATCCCTTGAACAGGAAGACCCTGCTGTTCCAAAGTTCTGGCCATTTATGTGCTCCACCCTCTGGACCCATCTGCCCAGGGATTGGCTGCAGCACCATAAATATTCATGCCGCACTCCCCATCTTCTAGAAATCTCCAGAAGGCAGGGGAGGGCAATCGTTTTAAACCTGCAGCCTGTGAAACCCAGCCACAAGAAATCACCAACTGCTCCACTGATTACAGAGGAGCCAAAAAGAACGAAATTTCTCAAACATCCTAACAACGAGGGTGCTACACAAGGTTTGGGGTTGAAGGAGAGTAGAAGTCTGAATAGGTTATGGAGTCTATTAAAATGACAGTCCACACCTGTCCTAAAATATGGAGCCACATTATATCTTGCAGACCGCTTTTCTGGCTTGTTGGCCCCCGTGAGTCCAAGATCTGTAAAACTCTATGACACAGGAACGAATACTAAAGTAAACTGAGAACTATGGTAGGCATTAAGCATTGCCCGATCCTGTCTTTTGGCCAAGTCGTATTTTAACAACTTTAATGCCCTCCCCCAGTAAAAGATGGGAATCATAAGAAGAACTGTACCGCTGTACTGGAATGCAGGTCTTACCTCACTATTCTCAAATTTAACATTAATCATGATGGTCTTGCTGGAGAAAGGCTTGCTGAATAGGGTGGTGGACGGCTCCAGCTGCAGAGGGAAATTTGATTCCATCCATTTCTCCCAGTTCATATGCTGGCGCTGTGAAGCTATCTTCTCACAGAACTGGCGCATTTTAGTGCGGAAATCGTTAACCTCTGCGTCATTTAAGGAGTCGAAATCATGTAGACCTGAAAGATAAAAAAAATAAAATTAAAAAAAAGGAACAGGAGTGCAGAAAAGATAAGCACTGCAGTCGTAATTGCTCAATGCACACAAGTATGTGACAGTATTTATAGCAGTGATCTCCGAACTTAGACACGGGGCCCAATGAGGCCTTTTGCTTGTTTTTATCAGGCCCTTGGGGGAACCGCTCCTCCCACCGACGGGACACAGCTCCTCCCACCGACGGGACACAGCTCCTCCCACCGACGGGACACAGCTCCTCCCACCGACACCATGATAGAGCATGATTCTTCCTACCAAATGACAAACAATGGGATAGAATTCCACTCATTGACACCAAAGATGGGGCACGGTTTAGTCCCACTGATGTCGGGACATTTTCTACTGCCAATGTCCATGGTCCGGCCCCCCCCCCCCCCCCGACAGTAAAATGGCCCTTTGCTTCGAAAGTTTGGAGACCTGTGATTTACAGCCTACAGACAGATTTGTCTGCATCAAGGTGCAGATATTGCTAAAAATTGTTAAGTGGAACTCCACAACTAGGCTGGGGGGTGGAGAGGGGGGGGGGGGAAGAGGGGGTGTGTCCCATCATTGGTATATGTGGAAGAAATAGTGCACTATTGTTGATTTCAGTGGGAGGAATAGTGCCTCATATCAGTGGGAAGAATAGTGCCCCAAGAGCCAGGTAAAGGCCACATCTGGGGCTGCACTTGACCCGTGTTAGAGGATAACTTATACCAGTGTTTCTCAACTCCAGTCCTCAAGGCGCCCCAACAGGTCTTGTTTTCAGGATTTCCCTCAGATAAAACGGCTGTGGTAATTACTAAAGGCAGTGAAACTGATCAAATCACCTGTGCAAAAGAATGGAAAGTTGAGAAACACTGACTATACAATGAAAGCACAGAAACCAGCAAGGAGGATCATGTGGGGGCTTCATGAGTGAAAGTATTTGAAAGAAGAAGAATTACCATTGATCAGCTTGCCACTCAAACCAATGGGAAGAGTTTGGCTACTAAATCTACAGAGACCGTTCTTATTTCAGGCACATTCATACGTTACATCCATCATCGCGGTAATTAAGTCAAAAAAACTGAAAAACCCTTGACAGACGTTTTTATAACCCAGTGGTCTTTTCTGTAAGAAATGCCTCTCCCAGCCTGTCAAAGGTAATGTAATCTGAGCCGCACATTACAGCACCCGTTCTATGCCGTGTTGAAGTGACACCTGTGTGCATGCGCAGCAGTGACTTCATCGCGGCCCAGCCAATTAAGCGGCCGGAGAGAGTGAACCTGGAAAGAAGACTGGGCAAAGGCGGAAGAGCCCTGAACCAGATAGAGCAGTGACCGTGCTGGTTTGACAGGTACATCTGCCATAATTTGCTAATCTGTGGTGCATACTAGCACATTATGGCATAAACCTCCTGGGGGCGCATAAAAAATAAATTGTTGAGTTTATTACCGCTTTAAAGTCCCCTCCCCTTCCCTGCTCACCTTTGTTAATGAGTAGGCTGATCTGGGAGTTGAGAAGCTTCTCGGCCCGGTCACCCTCCCTGGCCACGAGCCTCAGGACCGGTAAGAAAGGCTGAATGTCGCAAAGTCGCCTCTGTTCATCTTCCAGCTCTTGCTGCTCTGCCGTCTGGTTGATGCAAGTAAAGACGTAGGAGGATGGGGACCCCAGGGTGTGGAACATCGGCTCCTGCTGCGCCTGCTCCCATAGTAACTGCAGATGGGAACAAAATTTAGTGACAGGGTAAAAAAATTTAATAAGAAATTAATAATATTGTTACATCCATCATCTGTTCAAAAGACAAGCAGTAAGGAGAGAAATAAAATGAAAAACTGTCTTTATAGCCATTTAGGCTTTAAAGCCCCAGAGGGCTTAATAGGAAAAAGACCAAAAAAAAAAGTGCTGAGTGAAGCAAGTGACATCAGCCAATGAGATTTCAGATTACACTTGGCAGCCACTCCCACGAAGCTGTTACTGTAACTCCCATGAGGAACTTTGCAGTGGTGTGTAGGCTACATCGTGAGTAATCTATCCAAGCATAAATGGCCATTGGCAGGTGACTGCCTGTGATTACTTCTCTCACCCAGCATGAGTAAATTGGCATTCTCCACCATCCTAGGTGCGTTTTAGGTCATACATTTTTACTGTAGGACATTCCACAGGAATGACATTCATTAGATATAAAATGAGAGAGAGTCAAGTGTTAAAACTGAACTCCATACTGATACAAAAAAATATACCGGTGAATGGAGTCAAGTATTTAATACAAAGCCCTAAAATAAAATTGCAATTTGTATAGAAATGAACATCACTTGGATTTTTGCCTCCTGTGCAGCAGCACTCAGGCTGGGAGAGGGACTGGGAGCACTAGGAGCCAATCAGGTGTGTTTATTTTACATGTGCCTAGGTGGAACATGCAGATTGGAGAAGAGGGCAGAGTGATGACCCCTTCAGTTCACTGCTGCTCTTATAATAATCACTCACAGGCTGGGGGAGGGAGGAGACCTAGCTGTGTTCCTCAACTGCAACAGAGAAACATCAGGTCAAGGGGCTGGCTGTGCTGTCTGGCAGGGTATTGTAAATCTCAGGATTGTGC
Organism: Rana muscosa; assembly: GCA_029206835.1. Taxonomy (NCBI): domain Eukaryota; kingdom Metazoa; phylum Chordata; class Amphibia; order Anura; family Ranidae; genus Rana; species Rana muscosa. Next base: position 289,170,636 of record CM055124.1, read on the forward strand.
GTGGATATACTAATTCTTTGCAGATAACAGCTCTCATATGTATTTTAAATACTGAATATGTATTTAGTCGTTTGCCTGATGTTCAGAATTGATTAACCACTTGTTGACCGCCCTATAGCAGTTTTACTGCTACAGAGCTGCAGCTGTGCGCCAGATCTCACACACACACACACACACACACGATCCGGCTCTTCTGGGAGCATATGCGAGCCACTGGCGGCTCACGCCCGCTGTGAGTATACACAGCGGGAGCCGATCAGCAGGTACCACGGACTCTATGTCCGCCGGCACCTGCCGATCATCCTGCAGAAACACAGAACAGCGGGCTGCCTATGTAAACAAAGCAGATTGCCGTTTTGTCAGTAAGGCAGGCATGAATCCGGTGTCTCTGCAAAGCAGGGACTAGGATCCATCTCTTCCCCTAGTAAAAGCACCTCCCACACTGTAGTAAAACACTGGCTAGGCACACAGTTAACCCATGCATTTTTTTAGCACCGATAGTGTCACTGGTCCCCAGAAAGTGTCAGTGTCCGAATGCCCGCCGCAATATCACAGTCCCACTACAAGTCACTTATCACCACCATTACTAGTAAAAAAATAAATAAAGTGAATAAAAATATCCCATAGGTTTGTAGACGCTATAACTTGAGCAAAACAATCAATATACGCTTATTGGGATTTTTTTACCAAAAATATGTAGCAGAATACATATTGGCCTAAATTTATGAAAAAATTGATTTTTGCAATTTTTTTTATTGGATACGTTGTATAGCAGAACATAAATAATATTTTTTCTATCTAATCGATACACACACACGTGTATATTAAAAAAGGGATTTTTATAACAGCTTACCTGTAAAATCCTTTTCTTGGAGTACATCACGGGACACAGAGCGACTTAGTCATTACTAATGGGTTATATAGTTTACCTTCAGGTGTTGGCACTGGCCAATTCCAAACCGGAAGTACCCTCCCCTATATAAGCCCCTCCCACCCGGGAGCACCTCAGTTTTGTAGCCAAGCAATAAGTGTCCCAAAAAGAGGGGTGGGAGCTCTGTGTCCCGTGATGTACTCCAAGAAAAGGATTTTACAGGTAAGCTGTTATAAAAATCCCTTTTTCTTTTTCGTACATCACGGGACACAGAGCGACTTAGTCATTACTAATGGGACGTCCCAAAGCAATGCCAAATGAGGGGGGGGTACCTAAGCTGGGCGCCATCAGGCATGAGGATCTTTTGCGGCCTGCAACACACTGCGCCCAAAGGCGACATCCTCCTGACTTCTAACGTCTACCTGATAGAATCTAGTAAACGTGTGTACCGAAGACCATGTTGCGGCCTTACATACTCGAGCCAGGGAGGCCTGGTGATGCACTGCCCATGAAGTTCCAACCGCTCTTGTGGAGTGCGCCCTAACTTTGAACGGAGGCGGTCTCTTTCTCAAGCCATAGGCTTGTATTATGACCTGTCGAATCCACTTGGCTAAAGTAGATTTTTATGCTGCCTGACCCCTTCTGGGGCCTTCCGGCAGAACAAACAAAGAATCCGTTCTGCGAATCTGAGCAGTGGCTTTTAGATAAGCTTTAACTGCTCTTACTACATCCAAAGAATGCAATAACTTTTCCTCTACCGAAGTAGGTTTGGGGAAAAAAGAAGGAAGAACCACATCTTGGTTCAAATGAAACCTCGATACCACCTTAGGAAGAAAGGCTGGATGAGGACGTAATACTACTCTGTCCTTATGGACAACCAGATATGGCTCCTTACAGGACATAGCTGCTAATTCCGACACTCTTTTAGCCGAACAAATGGCTACTAAGAAAACCAATTTCCTGGTGAGAAGAACCAAGGAAACGTGTTGTAATGGTTCAAACGGTTGTTTCTGTAGAACCGACAGAACCAGGTTTAAGTCCCAAGGACATATGGGAATACTAACCGGAGGGCTAATACGCATCACTCCTTGTATAAAGGCTTTGACTAGTGAATGCGAAGCCAAGGGCCTTTGAAAAAATATTGACAAGGCCGAAATCTGACCCTTGATAGTACTCAAGGCCAGTTTCCTATCTACAGCCCACTGTAGGAAGTCCAGAATCCTCCCTATCATGTACTTACGTGGATGCCATTTCTTGGTCTCACACCACGTAATGTACGCTTTCCAGATCCTATAATAGATCTGCCTGGATACCGGTTTCCTGGCATTGATCATGGTAGATACCACAGAATTAGAGAGCCCTCTCTTTTTCAGAATGTGGGCTTCAATAGCCAGGCCGTCAAACCTAGGGCTGGTAAGGAAGGGTGGTATATCGGTCCCTGCGAAAGCAGGTCCGGACGAAGTGGGAGGGTCCAAGGACTCCTCACTGACATTTTTACCATCTCCGCGTACCATGCCCTTCGGGGCCACGCTGGAGCCACCAGAATCACTGGTTTCTTTTCTACCCTGATTCTGCGGAGTAATCGCGGTAACAATTGTGGCGGTGGGAATGCATATATCAGCTTGAACCGATCCCAAGGGAACACTAGGGCATCCGAGCCGCAAGCTAGGGGATCCCTTGTGCGAGACACAAACCTGTCCACCTTTGCGTTGAATCTGGATGCTAGCAGATCTACATCCGGTGTTCCCCACCGCTGGCATATTGCCTGGAAAACCTCGGGGTGAAGAGACCATTCCCCCGGGCATAATTGTTGGCGACTTAGAAAGTCCGCTCTCCAATTTTCCACTCCTGGGATGAAAACCGCAGATATGGCTGGGACATATCTTTCTGCCCACTCCAGGATGCAATTTGCTTCCTTCTGGGCTGCACGACTTTTGGTGCCACCCTGATGATTGATATATGCCACTGCCGTGGCATTGTCTGATTGAATTCTGACAGGGGACCCCTGGAGTTTGGATGTCCATGCTACTAGGGCATACCGGGCTGCTCGTATCTCTAAGAGATTGATGGGCAGGGCCTTTTCTGCTTCTGACCACCTGCCCTGGAGAGACCATTGCTCCAGCACTGCCCCCCAGCCGATGAGGCTGGCATCTGTAGTGACCACCTTCCAAGAAACCGGACTGAAGGGTTTCCCTCTTTCCAGATTCTGGGGCACCAACCACCAATGGAGGCTCTTGCGAACGGAAGGGGACAGGGACATTGGTAAGTCTAAAGCCTGAACTTTTTTGTTCCAGGCTGACAGTATGGCCCTTTGCAAATTCCTTGAATGGAATTGACCGTAGGGTACCGCTTCGAATGAAGCCACCATCTTTCCCAGCAGCCTCATGCAGAGACGTATGGATGGTTTTCTTTTTGTACCCACTAAGTGGGTCAAATTTCTTAAAGACGACACCTTCTCTGGAGGTAAGAAAATCTTTCTCTGATTTGAATCCAGCCTTAGCCCTAAGTATTCCAGACTTTTGACTGGTCTTAGAGCTGACTTGTCCCGGTTGATAATCCAACCGTGATATTCCAGATACTCGATTGTCTTGTGAATAGCTACTTCCAGCTTTTCCACTGAGTGGTCTATTAGTAGCAGGTCGTCTAGATATGCCATTATCGTTACACCCTGTGTTCTTAGATTGGCCAATAATGGGGCCAGAATTTTTGTGAACACTCGTGGTGCTGTGGCCAGACCGAAAGGTAAGGCTCTGAACTGAAAATGGCGCCCTTCTACTGCAAAGCGTAGAAATTTCTGATGGGCCGGAAAGATGGGAATATGCAGATAAGCATCCCTTATGTCGATCGAGGCTAGCCATTCCTGCCCTTGTAGGGCGGTGGCCACTGATCGGATCGACTCCATCCGAAAGGTCCTGATATTTAGGAACTTGTTTAGCCCTTTTAGATTTAATATGGGCCTCACGTCCCCATTTGGTTTGGGGACTGTGAAAAGGTTCGAGTAAAACCCGAATCCGCTTTCTTCCAGGGGAACCTTCATGATTACCCCTTGGAGCAATAGTTGTTCTAGTGCCAGAAGGAGGGATCCTCTCTTTTGGGGATCTCTTGGCACGTTTGACCTCATAAATTGGGCAGGAGGAGTGCCTTTTAACTCCAGCTTGTATCCCAGACTTACTGCGGAGAGCACCCATCTGTCTCTGATGGTGTCCCGCCAGGTCTCTGTGAACAACTGAAGTCTTCCCCCCACCCGATTGAGCGGGGGCAATACTTCATGCCTTAGGGGGAGGTTTTGTACCTCTCTTGATCCAGGGCTTCTTGTTACCCTGTGATTGTCCCTGATTTCTGCCCCCTGAATTTGACCGCGGAGGCCGTCGGAACTGCTTCACAGCCGATGTGCCCGGGACTGGAGAGGTAGGCCTCTTAAAAGAAGGACTTCTACCCTTGTTCTTAACCGGTAAGAGTGAACTTTTACCGGCAGAAATTTTCTGGATATATTTGTCCAGATCTTCTCCAAATAAGCGTTCTCCATGAAATGGGAAGCTAACCAGCAGTTTTTTACAGGGAGCTTCAGCAGACCAGTTTTTGAGCCACAGAAGCCTACGCATATGTACTATAGACAGCGTAAAGCGGGAGGCCTGTTGGATTGTATCCTTTATGGCGTCCACCGCAAAACACAAGGCTCTAGGCAGGTCAGCTAGGGCATGAGCCTGCTGATCTGGTAAGTCCCTTAAGACTTGTTTCAACTGATCTTTCACTGCTTGGCAGACTCCAATCGCTGCTACCGCAGGTTGTGTCACCATACTTGCTGTAGAGAAAGCAGATTTTAGTAAAGACTCCAATTTTTTATCTATTGGGTCTTTGAACATTGGAACATTATCTACTGGACATGTCAGTGATTTGTTAACAGAAGAGATGGCTGCGTCCACTATAGGGACCCTCCATTTTCTTATGAACTTATCCTCCATGGGATAGATCACCGGAAATCTCTTGGAGGGAGCAAATATTTTATCAGGATGCTCCCAATCCTGGTAAATAAGCCCTTCTAATAAAGGGTGGATTGGGAAGGAACAGACCGCCTGGGGAGCTTTTAGCGACCCCAGCGAGGAAACCGTATGCAGCTGACACTTGTACTGTGTCTTTTAACCATGCTGGGACGCCCGCACATGCGCAGAAGCGCCGCGGCGCGCATCGAGCGTCATCCACCCGCCCCGCCCCTTTTTTTTCATAGGAGGCGCGTGCACGCGCCCGCGCGCGCGCCCGTGCGCCAATGGCGCCCTTTTCGAAAACCAACAGAGGACTAGGAGCCAGGGCCCTTTTTGCCGGAGGGCCTGTGCGGTGGATGAACGCAGCAACAGGGCAGAGGAAGTGGATTCCCTCAGAGAAACTTACCAGCTGCCTGGATCTTTTGAGTTGAGAAAACCAAAGATCCACATTTACAAGAAAAATGGACTACAGCGGCCTCTAGTGGTTTAACACAGGTACCGCGGTCCCTGTTTTTTTTTTTTTTTTTTCTTGACTACTATTAAAATTTTACATTTTCAGTAGTTATAGGCAAACACAGATATTTAGCGGGAATACCGTTAGGTAACAGACAGAAAGACAAATTAGGCTTGGGGGTCCCCCAATAGAACCAAGTTCCTGAGGGCCCCCACTTACCTGATCCCCGCCGCAGGACTTTGTTTGGTCCACAAAAGTCCAAACTTCACCTATCACGGCAGGCATTGTAATTAAACCTTCAGGGACCGGGTTCCCAAGGATTCCACTCCCCTGGACCTGTATAGCACCCTGCACAGACAGCGTCTTGGTCGTGGGTATGACCAGAGCTCTGGATCCCAGGGTCCAGCCCTCCTAAGAGAAGCATTACAGGCAAAACCTTGCTCTTCTGCTGCAAGGCCCGGGTACCGACCGTTTAGCTATGAAGCTTTTTTGGTGGGATCCGGAACAGCTTACTAAGGCCCAAAAGAACCTGTACGCAAGCCCAGTGAAAACACATGTTACTCTTTGGCCAACACCTTAGACACTGGCAAAAAACTGAGGTGCTCCCGGGTGGGAGGGGCTTATATAGGGGAGGGTACTTCCGGTTTGGAATTGGCCAGTGCCAACACCTGAAGGTAAACTATATAACCCATTAGTAATGACTAAGTCGCTCTGTGTCCCGTGATGTACGAAAAAGAAAAACAAATAATAATTACGGGCTTTTTTGTTTATAGTGCAAAATTTAAACAGCAGAGGTGATCAAATACCACCAAAAGAAAGCTCTATTTGTGGGGGGAAAAAAAACTAAAAAAAAACAAAAAAAAAAAAGTTTTATTTGGATACAGTGTTTCACGACTGCGCAGTGCCGTATGGCAAAAAAAAAGGGTCTGGTCACAAAGGGGGATAACATTTTCCGGAGCTGCAGTGGTTAAAAGATTTGTAGTTGAACTTCTTTTAAAATGACCAATTCTTTTCTTGCATTTCCAATTTCAGATTCGAAGATCAAAAGGATCAGCATTTTTGAGTTTAGACTGTAGCCATCAAGTGAATAACAAAAGAACCGGTTGGCTCACTTACCTTCTTAATGTTACCAAGACTGGCATTGCACGGCACAGGGAAGCTGAGGTAAATGCCCGTGGGGAGCAGGAAGTCCACCAAGATTTTTTTATTCTCCTCCTTGGCCCAGAAGTCCACTGGGCAGTAAACCCCAGGCGGCATCCTGCCCTCTGGCTACCGCCCCTCTGGCCCTGCAAAGACACAGCATAAAAGTTTATGGAGCAAACTTGTTCCTGTCCCAATTCCTGGTGAGCAAGTGCAAGAGGAGAGCAGGAGCACATGTTTATTTCCCTGCAAAACACAGGCCCACAAAACCCAACATCCATCACACTTCCCACATACAAAAATAATAAAAATATCTGTAATTTTGCCCATTCACAGCACACAAAAAGGTTGGGAAGACTTGCAGCATACAAGTTAGTTGTGCAGAAGGCAGTCCAGCCATTGACTTCTGCCAAGAAAATCCCTATTCAGTGAGTTTCTATGCTGAGCATTTCCTCCCCATCACATCTGACAGCCCACTCCTTCCCTCCTCCTCCATGCCCACTAACAAGCTAAAAACACAATGGGGACAGGATATTACATCTTGATTGGTAGAGGCTTCACCTCCCTGTTATTCTAAGGCACAGCCTGCGACTGGCAGAAATCCACCCACACCATGTTATTGCCAAGAAATAATAAAAATGTAATATATATTTGTATGACAATATAAAAAACTGTTTATTGATATTCATTATTTTTACTCAGTATCCCAAAGGCCGGCTGTTTTTTTTGTTGAACATGTGACCAACAGCAGAGGACTAGAACCTCCTCCTGCTTGTTTCCCTGCAGACATGCAAGGAAAGAGCTGGGTCATGTGACAGCTGTATATCGATTAGAAAAAAAGGGACGAAGATTGTTTTTATTAAAATATTATATTATATTTTATATATAAATTAGAGTGCCATTATCCACATACAGAAAAAGAAGCGATGAAGTAAGTTAAACAGTATGTGTTTACCATCACTTTAAAAGATTGTAAAATCACAAATCCTGGTGACCTCCCACGCTCTCCTTCCCCGATCTGAGGTCTACAGTGAGAGGGGCCGAGATTCCCCTCTGAAGCCAGGCGGGAGGAGAGCGGCAGGAGGTCACGCGAGCGCACAGTGGCGCTCTGAAATTAGGTATTTCGCTGCATGACTTTTTTGAAAAACTGACATTGCACAGTACGTCTTGCTGTAACAGATGGGGTTCCAGGATTTGTGATTTTGAAGCGGAGCTCCATCCTAAAGCGGAACCTCCGCTGTCCGGATTCCTCCCCCCCCCCATTGTGTTCTGGGAAACACACGGCTCCCAGGACACAGCGGGGACCAGTGAAAGATGCGCAGCGCTGCTCGCGCATGCGCAGTAGGGAACCGGGAAGTGACGCCGCAACGCTTCACTTCCCGATTCCCTCAACCATGATGGCGGTGGGGGCAGCCGAGAGAGGAGCGATTGCTCGTATTCTGCTGCCAACGTCGCTGGACTCCTGGACAGGTAAGTGTCCTAATATTAAAAAATAAATAAATAATTAAAAAAAAGTATTTGTAGCTGCTGGCTTTAAATATTTTTTTTTTAAGGCGGAGCTCCACTTTAAAGCCACAGCTCATTAGCTGTGAGAGGGGAGGGGATGACACACACACACACACACACCTGAGCCGACAGAGCCACGTAAACTGACCACGATATCATGGATCAGTAGCCATGATTATTGTGGTCAGCACACAGGAACAGGCAGGATCCCTAATAAAGTGACGGTATGAATATTATCAAAAATGAATGAATAGAAGATAAATAAAAATTATAAAAGCCGCATTCATAAAAAGTGCCGACACTGTTGATAATATGGGTTATTGTGTGATGGTGCGCTAAAATCAATTCTATATAAATATGTATAAAAACACAACTAATAATAAGCAAAATATTCAGTGCAAAAATGTCCAATACAAAACTAATCCAAAGTGCCCACAAACTGATTAAATTGGTTAGCCCGGTCACTAGAAAGCACACAAGTTCTTATTGATAATATCTTCCTTAATTAGAGCAAACCTGTCCACATTCCATATGGTGATTAGCATTCAGGTGATCTCTCATTAGTTCCCCTTTGATTTCTCCTTAAAAGCGATTCTCAAATGAAAACGAGAGATAGGATCATAGCGCGATATATTAAAACTTCACTGATTATTTTGCTTATTAGTTGTGTTTTTATACACATTTATAGAATTGCTTTTTAATAGGAGGTTTATTTTAGTGCACCATCACACCATTAACCCATAGCATCAACAGCCAGGATCAACCAGGTATTTTACAGCATACAAAAAAAAAAAAAAAAAAAAAAGGGACAAAAAAAAAATATATATGACACCCCACAAGCACTATGCTGTATATCATGCTTTAAAAAAGGGAACAGGATCTTTTTTTTTTTTTAGGGTTACAACCAGGGCTTTTTTCCCCAGCGGGAACACGGGGGAACGCAGTTCCGGCACTGAAAGTATTTTATGGTAAGGAGTGCTGGAGGGTCTATTGATGCTGGGTGATCTATTGTTGCAAGGGGGTCTCTTGATGGGGGGTTAATTGTTGCTTGGAGGGATCTACTGTTGAGGGAGAGGTTTATTGTTGCTGGCTGCTGGGGGGGGTCTATTGATGCTGGCTTCTGGGTCTATCAAATTTAATATAAATTACTTAGTAACATGACATGATACTTGGTTATGTATTCTCTAAAAGGGGTGGTACTGGGAGGTGGGTAGGGTGTGGAACCAAAGGATGGTGCTCAGAGGTGGGTAGGGGGCAGAGACTAGGGGTGCATCAGAAGGGGGGGGGGGGTTCCTGCACCTTTTCTTTGAGAAAAAAAGCCCTGGTTACAACCAAGTTTTTTGGGGGATTTTTTTATTGCAAGGTGCCTTATGTTCTACAGTAACCTAGGCCAACCTTGGTCTCCCAATGATTTAATCTTAGTTATTACTAGGAACTTATTGGAACACATCACTGGAACCTGCTTTGGTCAAATTCATCCTTTAGTTCCCCAAGTAGGGATTCACCAACCCAAGTAAGTATTAGGAGTCGACCGATTATCAGAGCGGCCGATTATCGGGGGCCGATATTCGCGTTTTTTCAAAGTACTGGCCAGAAACTTACCGATATTAATTCAAGTTGTTGGTTTGAATACTTTTAAGTGCAGAGGATGGGTTTTGGGTCCTATAGACCCCCAGATCCCTCCATAAAGAGTACCCGTCACTGCCTATTACTGTCACAAAGATGTTACATTCGTTGTGACAACAATAAAAAAAACAGTGTAAAAATAGAAAAAGCTTTAAAATGTACAAATTATCAGGACCTGACAATCGGCCGGAAAGGTGACCAAAAATTGGTATCGTATCGACCGTGAAAAAACAAATTATTGGTTGACCCCTAGTAAGTAAGGATGAGCTCGGGCGTGATCGCATTGAACACGTGCAGAGCGCGCCAGGAAGCTGCGCCAGGAAGCCGGCACCGCGCTGCGCTAATGACAGGCAGGGAGACATTTCCCGATGCTCGGCTGCAGAGATCGGGAAATGTCTCCCTTGCTGTGATTAGAGCGGCGCGGTGCCGACTTCCTGGCGAGCTCTGCACGTGTTCAATGCGAACCAACACGCCGGAGCTCATTCCTACTAGCAAGTATGCAGCCAGTGTAGTCGGAACACATGATCTGTATACTTCAGTAGTTTGCAACAACAATCTGTTGCATATTGCAAAAAATAAAATAAAAACACCCAGAATATTGAGCAGTAATCACAGCTGCATCTTCTGTTGATGGCCTAAATCTATATGTCTGTAGAAGTTCCAATCTGGCAGTCAGTGTACCGGATGGACATGCATAGCTCAGGTTTAGGAGATACTCGCAGGTAATGTTTGCCCTTTAGGTTAATATAGTTAATGCTGATGTACATTCTACAGCAGAACTAATGGACCATCACAAGTAAGATCTATGCAACAACACACCCTTTAACCTTTTTTAGCGCTTTATTTAACATTCCGGTCTGAGGGAACCCCTGCCAGTAATTACTATTATCTACAATTCACAGTACATTAGCATGCTGGTCAATGGGAAGAATGAACCTTGTGGTAATAATAGGGCAATTTCTGCAAGGGGTGATTCTTCCCCAACAACTCCCGGAGGAACCCTAGGATTCCATGGAACCTTGGCTGAGAGAGTCTGCATTACCATATAGTAATGGTCAATGTAATCCAGCTTTCTAAAGCCTCAAACCTTTCTCTCACGATAATGGCATTTATTTACAGCTGATGATGTGTTAGAGGAAGGAACTGGTCAGACCTGTTCAGATCGAGTGTCAAAAGGTGAATTCCTGATAAAAAACCAAAAAACCTTCTGCTGGAATGTGAAACTGCAAGTCTTGTAATTGTCATTCTTGGAAGGCTTGTCAGTCTTGAGGAGTTGTGTTCATGAACTGCCATGTAGAGATTGAACTAAATGTGGCTGTACATTCGTTAGAAGGCACCTGCCATGAGGAAAATCCTGGGGTTTGCCGAGGCTTCGGAGGAGAAACCAGCACATTGGCCATCATGCCGGCTTCAGAGGGTTCTCAGTCACTGAACCAAGTCCGGTGGTATGCAGCAAGGAAATGCAGATGAAGTCATTGTGGAGTTTTTGACTTGAAGGCATTCAGAGGAAGAACAAAGTATTACAGGCCAGAAAACAGGCATGGCAGCAGGAAACTAGTGTTTTCAGGAGGACAGCAATGACAGGTTTTCGTTAAAGGGTTACTAAATAACGTGTCATGTCATACTTGCCTCCACTGTGCAGATGGTTTTGCACAGAGTGCCACCGATCCTCCTCTTCTGGGGTCCCTCAGCGGCGCTCGCGACTCCGCCTCTTGAGTGCCCCATCGAAGAAGCGCCCTCCTTCGGGACACACATGCGGGCGCGCTCCCGAGTCCTGCTGCTGCGTCTATTGACACAGACAACAGGCCTCGGCCCCGCCCGCATCATTGGATTTGATTGACAGCAGCGGAAGCAAATGGCTTCACTGCCATCAATCTATCCAATTAGGACACGAGACACCGCCTAGAGCTGGTGTGCTTGTCCCCGGGGAGAAAAAGACCGGGTTCAGGCAAGTAAAAAACGGGGGGGGGGGGCAGCTGCATGACAGGTTTTTCACCTTAATGCATAGAATGCAATAATTTGAATTGCTCTTCAGGAAAAATTTATTTTTTAAAAAGGGAGTTCCACCCAAAAATGGAACTTCCACTTTTCGGAATCCCCCCCCCCCCTCCGGTGTCACATTTGGCACCTTTCAGGGGGGGGGGGGGGAGCAGATACCAGTATAATACAGGTGTTTGGACCCACTTCCGTGCATAGATAGCTGAGCCACCCGTGGCTATCTACGCCACGTCAGGCGCCTCCGTGTCCTTATTTTAAAAGTCAGCATCTGCAATATTTGTAGCTACTGACAAAAAATAAATAAATAAATATAAAATTCGGCGGAACTCCGCTTTAAGTCAAGTGACTTAAGGGGTCGTAAAGCTTCGTGTTTTCACCTTAATGCATCAAAGTGAAAAAAAACACCTTGCACTGTCCAGCCCCCCCGTTTTACTTACCTGAGCGCGATCCTGTGTCGTTCTCCCTACAGCTTCTCGGCTCTTCATCGGATAGATTGATAGCAGCGCAGCCATTGGCTCCCGCTGCTGTCAATCAAATCCAATGACACGGCCGCCGGGGCCGAGTCATACACTCAGCGGCTATGTACGCAGTGTGTATGACGCGGGAGTGCACATGCAAGGTAACCCCTTCAGGAGAGAGCTTTCAAGGAGGTGGTTATCTATTGCGGGGATGAGCCGTGAAAGCCGCCATGGGACCCCAGAAGAGGATGTTCAGGGCCACTCCGCAAAACGAACTGCACAGTGGAGGCAAGTATGACATGTTGTTAATTTTATTTTTAAACGTGAACCTTTAGTACCACTATTAAACAGGGCTGGCCAGACACAGACATACTGTAGAGCAGTGGTCATCAACCCTGTCCTCAGGGCCCACTAACAGGCCAGGTTTGCAAGATAACTGAAATACATCACAGGTAATATTATTTACTGCTCAGTGATTGCAGTATTCTAGTCTGCATCTCCTCAAGGTAATACATAAAATCTGGCCCATTAGTGGGTCCTGAGGACAGGGTTGATGACCACTGCTGTAGAGAGCAGACATCAGCATAGTAATAGATCCCAAGGATCTTTCCTAAAGCCTCGTACACACGGTCTGACTTTTTGCCAAACAAACTTAATTTTGAGCAAGTTTGACAAAAAAAAATCAGACCGTGTGTACGCTCCATCGGACAAACTTTTTTGGTTTTCAGCAGACAAATTTTCGGTCTGCAAACGGACAAACTTTTCGCCAACAAAAGTCAGATGGAGCAAAGTCCGACCGTGTGTACAGAAATCCATCAGACTTTATTCCGATGGACAAATAAGCATGCCCAGAACCAATGTTAAAATCAACCAACAATAACAGAAGTTGATCAAAGGGTGGCGGTAAAGAGCAGAAAAACCATGTGATGTTGGAAAAGTTTGCAGAAAAGTCCTGCCGTGTGTATGCTATGGGTGTGCCCGGCCAACTCTGTTCGAACAACAATCGACGGAAAAGTCCGATGGAAGTCCGACCGTGTGTATGAGGCTTTATAGATGCCAAAGACCAGGGAAAGACCATGTGATCACACAATAGCACAAGAATATAAAAAAAAAAAACACAAACAAACAAACAAACAAACAAACAAACGCACACGATTTATGTGGATGAAATATAGCAATCAACACTTCTGATTAGTATCACTTTAAATGCTCATGTTAGTTAGTTTAACCCTCACTGGCACCGAGTAAAAAAAAAAAAACCCACCACACAAAGGTTCTCCTGGGCTCCTATGATTAATACATTTACGCCAAGAAAATAAAGAAGCCCACAATGAGCTGCCAAAGATTATGCTGTGTTATTACATACGGCACAGTTTTAGTGTTTTTCGGAGAACTGAGCAAGAAAAAAATAAATAAATAAATAAATTGCAAAATGCTGTAAAATCCTCATTGATAGTTCACATCTGGAAGACATACGCGGTGCACGGTATACGGGACACGTGAATCATCATCATCCACGGCCCCAAGCCACTTACATATCCCTCCTTGATAACAGCCACCATTCTGTGGGCCGGGATTATTCAACTTAAAGCAGAACTCCAGCTCGGCTTTTTTTTCACACACACACACACTTCTCTTTGCTGCAGTTAGAGATCACAGTAGACCCCGCTACTAGGAGGGATTGCTGCTAGCTTCCAGGTCCCCCTGACAAGCTGCTGCTCTACCACTTCAGACTGGAAGTATTTGGCCCCTCAGTGACCATGCACATAGCTCCAGGTGCCTTCAGGGAAAAAAAAAAGGGTCAGCAGCTACAAACACTGGGGTGAACTTTCGGCTCAGTCAAAACCAGGTAGCCGCTAAAGGCCCTCAGCAGCAAACAAGTGCCAAATGTGGCAGTGGAGGGAGACAACAAGCAGAACTTTCTGCTTTTGAGTGGCGCTCCGCTTTAAATGCATAGAAAGCATTAGTGTAACATACCTTGAGGCTTTAAAACCACTTTAACCACTTGCCGACCAGCCGCTGTCGTTATACGGCGGCAGGTCGGCACGATCCCGCGTACCGCCATAGGTGTACGTTGGTCCCTTTAACCACTTCAGCCCCGGACCATTTCGCTGGCCAAAGACCAGAGCATTTTTTTGCGATTCGGCACTGCGTCGATTTAACTGACAATTGCGCGGTCGTGCGACGTGGCTCCCAAACAAAATTGACGTCTTCCCCCCCCCCCCCCACAAATAGAGCTTTCTTTTGGTGGTATTTGATCACCTCTGGAGTTTTTATTTTTTGTGCTAAAAACAAAAAATAGAGCCGATATGTATTCTTCTACATATTTTTGGTAAAAATCGTAATAAGCGTATATTGTTAAAGTTATAGCGTCTACAAAATAGGAAATTGTTTTATGGCATTTTTATTTTTTTATTATTTTTTACTAGTAATGGCGGCGATCAGCGATTTTTATCGTGACTGACATTATGGCGGACACATCGGACACTTTTGACACATTTTTGGGACCAGTGTCATTTTTACAGCAATCAGTGCTATAAATATGCACCGATTACTGTGAAAATGACACTGGCAGTGAAGGGGTTAACCACTAGGTGGCGCTGAAGGGGTCAAGTGTGTCTTAGGGAGTTATTCTTACTGTAGGGGGGCGTGGCTATGAGTGACAACACTGATCACTGCTCCCGATTACAGGGAACAGACGATCAATGACATGTCACTAGGCAGAACGGTGAGATGCACGTTTACACTTGCCTCTCCCCGTTCTGCAGCTCTGGGCACGGAGCTCGATGCAGGGGCCCGCATGGCAGGAATTTCAAAGTAACGTATATCCACACACGTTACTTTGCCCAGCCGTGCCATTCTGCCGACATATGTACAGGAACCGGTTACGCGGGATAGCAGGCGTACGCATGCCGCCTGCATCGCCGGGCTGGCGATCCTAGTGACCAGCAGTCGCGATGACCGCAGGCACGAGAGGCAGAACAGAGACGTGTGCGAGTGTAAACACACAAATCCCTGCAAGGCTTCAAGCGGAGTTCCACCTAAAAGTGGATCTTCCGCTTTAAGCACTCCTCACCCACATGCCACATTTATAGTGCAGTGTAATTTTTTTTTGGGGGGGGGGGGAGGAGTGCGGGCTTCAGTAGGAGTGGGACTTCCTGTCCCACTTCCTTCCACCCAGGGACAGTCTAGGCGACTCGTCATATCGCCTAAGGTGGCCCCTCCCTCTAGGCAATCACCTGGGACACGTGACAGGTCCCAGGCGATCGCCTGTCCACTCAGGGAGCGCAGCGCCGCTCGCGCATGCGCAGTGCATGCCCGGCCATGAAGCCGAAAGCTGTCACGGCCGGGTGCCCACAGTAGGAATGGAGGCGCCGGCGAAGAGGAAGAGGGAGGGGGGGGGGGGGAGCAAAGCTCTGGGCGTCCGCGTCGCTGGACCGTGGAGCAGGTAAGTGTCTGTTTATTAAAAGTCAGCAGCTACACTTTTTGCAGCTGCTGACTTTTAATAAACCTAAAAAAAAAAAAAAGTCACTTCCTGGATTCCCTTACCGAAGATGGCGGCAGCAGCACCCGAGAGCAGAGGGAGAGATCGGCTTTGGGTGAGGACATAGCAGGCGCTCTGGAAAGGTAAGTGTCCCAATATTAAAAAAGTCAGCAGCTGCAGCATTTGTAGCTGCTGACTATTTTTTTTCGGCAAAACTCTGCTTTAATTTGCAGGGATTTCCTCTCACTTCCTGTTTGGCTATGGAACAGGAAGTGCAGGGAAATCTCCGCAATGGCACACAGATGGGAAAAAAAAAAAAAAAAAAAAATCTGACAGGTGTTATAACCCTCCCTTGCTCTATCCAAAATAAAAAATAAATAAGAAGGTTTTTCCTATAGTTCCACTTAAAGCTTTCTTCTGCACAGCTGCACCGGATTTTGCACTCCAGTTTTAGTAAAATCAACCCCTTTGCATTTATTGAGAAAATTCAAAGTGTTCTCTGATTGAACAAAGGTGGAGATGGTGATCTCACCGCCCACCTCACCCAATCAGAAAAGGCTTAAAGGCCCGTACACACGATTGGATATTCCAATCACAAATGTCCGGACAGACATGTTTTGGTCGGAAAATCCGACCGTCTGTATGCTCCATCGGACAATTGTTGTCGGAATTTCCAACAACAAATGTTGGATGACCATGCTCTCAAGTTGTCCAACAAAAAATGTGTTCCGTCGGATCATCCGATCGTGTGTACACAAGTCCATCGGACTAAAATTTAAAGTACAAAAACACGCATTCTCCGAACCAATGCTAAACATCAGACAACAAGAGCAGAAGTTGCCCAAAAGGGTGGCAGGAAAGAGCTGAAAAACCACGTGATTTGGTGAATGTTGGCTGAAAATGTTCAGCCGTCTGTATGCAGAACAAGTTCACGGCCAACGCCCTGCGGACAAAAATCCACGGATTTGTCTGATGGAAGTCCGATCGTGTGTATGAGGCTTTACATTCACTGAGAAAATGCAGTGTGTTCTCTGAATGGCGCCTGCGTGGAGCAAGTGACCTCCTGCGTTCACTAAAGCCTCCTACACACGATTGGATTTTCTACAGACAAAGCCTCTGACTTTTGTCCAAAGGGCGTTGGCCAAAAACTTGTCTTGCATACAAACGGCACACAATTGTCGGCCAAACAAACACAAAACTATGTGGTTTTTCAGCTCTTTAGCGCCACCCTTTGGGCACCTTCTGCTAATGTTGTGTTTGGTGAGCATCGATTCTGAACATGCGTGTTTGTACTTTGGACTTTTGTCTGACGGACTTGTTTACACACATGTTTGGAAAACCTAACAGACCATTGTTTGCGGAAAATTATAAAGCCTGCCATCCAACATTTGTCCGCGTAAAATCCGACAATTGTCCGATGGAGCGTACAAACTGTACAACAAAAAGTTTTTTATTAATACAAAATTAACAGAAGACAAACACAAAATCATGTACAATTTAAAAGCATGGTGACAATCCGTACACGACACCCAAGAGTGGGAAGATCACATCTCAACTAATTTTGCGGTCTATTGCCGCTTCGTCAGGAGAATATCTAATTTGATTGACAAAAAATAAATAAAAAAATAGGGCTGTTACCGATTAAAATTTTCGTGTTCAATTAATCGATTTTTTTTAACCACTTCTCTACTGTGCACGAAAACCCCCTTCCTGCCCAAGCCATTTTTCAGCTTTCAGCGCTGTCACACTTTGAATGACAATTGCGCGGTCGTGCGACGTGGCTCCCAAACGAAATTTATGTCCTTTTTTTCCCACAAATAGAGCTTTCTTTTGGTGGTATTTGATCACCTCTGCGGTTTTTATTTTTTGCGCTATAAACAAAAGAAGAGCGTCCAGTTTGGAAAAAAAAAACACAATTTTTTACTTTTTGCTATAATAATAAATACCCATTTTTTTTTTTAAATAAAATTTTCCTCAGTTTAGGCCGATACATATTCTTCTACATTTTTTTTTTATTATTTTTTTTTACCAAAAATATCGCAATAAGCGCGTATTGATTGGTTTGCGCAAAAGTTATAGCGTCTACAAAATAGGGGATAGATTTATAGCATTTTATTTTTTTTTAGTTTTATTAGTAATGGCGGCGATCTGCGATTTTTTATTGTGACTGCGATATTGCGGCGGACACTTTTGACACATTTTTGGGACATTCACATTTATACAGCGATCCCTGCTATAAAAATGCATTGATTACTGTATAAATGTGATTGGCAGGGAAGGGGTTAACCACTAGGGGGCGGGAAGGGATTAAATATGTTCCCTCAAAGTGTTCTTACTGTGGGGGGAGGGGACTAAGGGAGGTGACCGATGGTTGTCCCTATGTACAAGTGACACACCATCGGTCCCCTCTCCCTCACAGGACGTGGATCTCTGTGTTTACACACAGAGATCCACTTTCCTGCTCGTTTCCCGGGCAATCGCGGGTGCCCGGCGGCAATCGCGGCCGCGGGGGCCTTGTGAACGCGGCGGGCGCGCGCCTCCTAGCTCGTTTTAAAGGGAGGACGTCATACGACGTCCTCCCAGAACGAGAGTGTCCTCTGCCCACCGTCTATTGACAGTGGGCGGGGGACAAGTGGTTAAATCGATTAATCAACTAATTTTGATTAATTATAACGCACATACAGATCCAACTACTTTTAGCTGATCTCCTTGCAGGCCGATTCCCAGTGCAGCTACCAACCACTGGAAAAATGGATAGCAGGATACAAAAAAAAACACACAAAAGGCAGCGCTCGATGGGAATAGCATTAAAAAACTTTTATAGTCTCCAAGTAGGTAACAAAATAAATATTGCACTGGAGATAAAATCGATGTAGCTACATAAACTGTAAAAATGGTGCGAGCAATACCAAACGGTAGCAAAAGCAGTCATAAAAACCATGTAGCCAAGTATGATACTGGTATAAAAATGTGTACAACGATACCACTGCTGAATCCAGATGAGGAGGGGTTAACATCAGTCCGTCGGCATGTAGATGTCCCGTGAAGGGAACTATCACAACTCCCAGGTTGATAGAGGGAAGTGATAGAGGGAAGTGTAACAGCCCTTGCGTGTGGCAGATAGTAAGGTCCCGCCGGCATGCAGATATGAAGGCACAGCAAAGGAGCCCTTCAGATGGACACGGCAAGCCCCGCCGGTGTCCGTGACGTCACCGGATCTCCAACAGAACTGAGGACCCGGAAGCCGGCGGAGAGGCGAGTACCGATCAAAAGAATTTTGAGCGATCAAAAAAAGTAAAGCGAGGAATTAATAGTTAATTTCCACAGCCCCAAAAAAATAAATTAAAAAAAACACACACACACACACACACACACACACACACACACACACACACAAACTATACAATTAACCAAATTAATGATACAGTCTCATACATTTTTTTTTTTTTTTTTGTATGCGAGGGGGGAAAAAAAAAAAAAAAAAAGAAGGAGCAGAGCTGCTTACCTATAACCGTATCTATAACCATCGGTTATAGGTAAGCAGCTCTGCTCCCCCCCCCCCCCATGCATACATTTTTGTTATTGTATGAGACTATCATTAATTTGGTTAATTGTATAGTTAATGATTATTATTTTTTTGTCAATCAAAATTACAGATATTCTCCTGACGAAGCGGCAATAGACCGCAAAACTAGTTGAGATGCCTTTCGTGACCCACAATCCCACTGTGATCTTCCCCCCTTGGGGGACTATTATACTGGTGATATGCATGGATTGTCACCATGGTTTTCATTTGTACATGATTGTGTGTTGTCTATTAATTTTGTATTAATAAAAGCTTAAATATATATAAATTATTTCTATACATGTGTTTTCACACTTGATTCTATTTTTCAACCTGTACCGAGATAGTCCAATTGCCGCTGCCCCTTGGAACTTTGGTTACCAAACAATTCCGATTGCCATGTCACACCGATTGGGACGGTGCCATTGCCGACAACTGCCTCTGATTTGACAAGTCAAAACGCACCAATGTGAGCCAGAGCCAAGAATGGGAACCATATTCCAGTCATCTATTTTAAAATGAATCACCCTACAGTTTTCCCGGCTATCTAGCGTGTCAGTGAGTTTATCTCAGCTGCCTTATGAGAAATCTCAGTGTTCAGAAGAAGAGGTCCTCTCCTCGCTGTTCAGCATTCCTGACGTTCTAGTCATCAGAGCGGGATCATCCATGAGCGGGAATGAAATCAGAGGATGAAGACGAGGGGGAGGAGGAAGAATCCCTTGTGTAGATGCAGAGGATGACTCACTCTCCTTACACTAGCAGACACATGTTACATATGTACTAAGGACCGGAGACATATTGGCCGTGTGACCACATGGAGCCCTCTCTCAACCACTTAAGGACCGCCGCACGATGACGTACGTCGAACAGAATGGCACAGACAAGCACATCCCCTTTAAGAACCCGTCCATGGGATGCGCTCGCGGCCCGGGTCCGAAGCTCCATGACCGCGCCCGCGGACCCGATCGCCACCGGTGTCCCGCGATCGGGTCACAGAGCTGAAGAACAGGGAGAGGTAAATGTAAACAAACCTTTCCCCGTTCTTCCTAGTGGCATGTCAGTGATAGTCTGTTCCCTGTCATAGGGAACGACGATCAGTGACGTCACACACCAAGCCACGCCCCCTACAGTAAGAATCACTCATTAGGTCACACTTAACCCCTACAGGTTAAACCCTTCACTGCCAGTGTCATTTTCACAGTAATCGGTGCATATTTATTTATAGCACTGATCGCTGTAAAAATGACAATGGTCCCAAAAATGTGTCAAAAGTGTCCGATGTGTCCGCCATAATGTCACAGTCATGATAAAAATCTCTGATCGCCGCCATTGCTAGTAAAAATTATATATTTTTTTTTTTAATAAAAAGGCCATAAAACTACCCCCTATTTTGTAGACGCTATAACTTTTGCACAAACCAAACGCTTATTGCGATTTTTTTTACCAAAAATATGTAGAAGAAGAATACGTATCGGCCTAAACTGAGGAAAAAAGAAAAAAAAAAAAAAAAGTTTATATATTTGAGGATATTTATTATAGCAAAAAAAAAAAAATGAGATGTCTTTCAAAATTGTCGCTCTATTTTTGTTTATAGCGCAAAAAATAAAAACCGCAGAGGTGATCAAATACCACCAAAAGAAAGCTATTTGTGGGGGAAAAAAAAAAGAAGTCAATTTTGTTTGGGAGTCATATCGCGCAATTGTCAGTTAAAAGCGACGCAGTGCCGAATCACAAAAAGTGGCCCGGTGTTTGACCAGCAAAATGGTCTGGGGCTGCGTCGCTTTGACAATTGAGCGGTCGTGCAATTGAACCATTCGTTCCCTCTGCGGAGATGCGCTCTACCTCTCTGCCCGTTGTCTCGGCTCTCGATTCATTCATTATGTAGTGGGGTGTTCCCCTTTAATGCAGAGAGACTACATTACCCATAACCCCATTCGGAGTGTTTCACCGCAGAGACTCATGGGAGGGGTTATACAAGGAAGAGGTGCGGCTGCGCTCGGCCTCTTTGGGACACGAGACTTCTGTGACCGATCCTCCTGTGCGGATGTGCCGGAGTGCAAGGCCTGAAGCCTTGCGCAGCACCAAAGAGCCTTCCACCCCACTGCGCGCCTGGGTGGCACCTGACATCGCTTACATACAGCCTTGGTTAGATCGGGGACCCGATTGCTGGAGACACTGTGTGTGTGTGTGTGTGTGTGTCACAGTCGGTGGAAGTTTTCCCCGGACTGGGACCGCGTCCGGATGGGTGAGAGGGCGTATGCCCAGACCATATACTGTTGTTACTAATGGCCTATAGACTGCCGTGGCCCACAAGTTGTTTCTGATACTCTCATTAGAGAACCTCATCGGAGCTGAACTCAGAGTTTACATAGCAAAGTGTTTATGTCACCTCTACCTTCCTATTGGATTACAAAAAGGGTATTCTGTTAATGTGCACCACCGTTAAAGACCTGCCGGTGAAGAAAACCATCATCCCCTATAGACTAAGTCGTAGATATCTGAGCCAGGCCTGGTCAGCTAGTTAGTTCATTTGGTTACTGCGTCATAGGACGCCTAGTTAACGGTCGCCCATGTGGTGCACTTTTACTGTTCATTCTATATGCATAGTGTGTTAATCTGCAGGGCTCTGCAAATTTATCATCTGTGAACTGTTATCACTGTTAAACCCCCTTTCTTACCAAAAGCTTAAGTAAATCTTATACCTTTTTATCATTATTGTCTTGGTGTTTGGGTTTACTCATACAGTATAAGAATATTGATTGCTACCATTACTAACTGTGCCAGTAGGGGGTCGAGTACATTGCCGGGGGTTGGCGGAGCTGCTTTCAGGGCCCAAACTAAACTTGCGGCCTTCCTAATTGGAGGTATCGCTACACACATTTTCAAGTACTTTTGAACGACGTCAAAAGAGTGTTTGCACATTTGTTCATAAATCTAGTGTATGGACAACTTAAAGTGGTTGTAAACCCTTCACAACCACTTTATGCTACAGGTAAGCCTATAATAAGAAGGCTTACCTGTAGATACTCAGAATATCTCCTAAACCTGCACGGTTTAGGAGATATCCCCCTGTCCCCTGCAGGTGCCGATGTCATCAGCACATGCGCACTGGAGCCAACTGAAGCAATGGCACCTATGTGCCATTGGAAGAGGACGGCTGCGGGGGGCTTCGATCCAAGGTAAGTTATTCATAATGAGCTAGTATGCTATGCATACTAGCTCATTATGCCTTTGTCTTAGAGCTGCACGATTAATCGTACGAGAATCGCAATCTCGATTCACCCCCCCCCCCCCGCGATCTCGATCCTGGATTACCGCGATTTTTCGAATGTAGCCTGGACCGAAGGAGAAGCCGTCGGAACCAGCGTGGAACAGGGATAGTTATACACACCTTTACTGTTGATTGGTCGGCAGCAGCTACCTCCTGCTTTTCTCTGAATCTGCGATTGGCAGAGACGTGAGACACAGTCCTCCATTGGTTTTAAGAAAGCTCTTTGGATAATGTGATTGGCCAGGGGGGAGGAACATGGCGATGGTTGTTTATTCGTATAGCCACACCCCCTGGCTGTGTTCCTGTGGCTGTGATTGGATAGCGCGGGAGAAAAGTGTGCGAGTGGAGAAGCTGCATCCTTGTAACGGAGAGAGGACGCGGAGGGTGCCCGGGACGTGCGGCCTATGGCAGGGTGCCTATGTGGTAGCTGGAGAGGTGAAGATGAAGAGCCCCATCCACTCACACCATGAGGCTGCTCAGGGCCCTCATGAGAAGTGCCTCCCTCACCAGCAGCAGCACCCAGGGACTGGTGGACCCCCACCTGTCCTCACACCTTCCTCCTCATACATGAACATCCCACCTGCCTAGATGATAAAATGGTGGTTGTTGCAATATTTTATGTCACACTGTACTTGCGCAGCAGTCTTTCAAATGCAATTTTGTGGGGAAAAATTACTTTATTTTAAATTTTTTTAAACTAACCAGTAAAGTTAGCCCAATTTTTTTTGTATAAGGTGAAAAATTTTACTCCACGAGAATCGTGATCTTCATTCTAAGCAAAAGAATCGTGTGCAGCTCTACTTTGTCTTGCAGGGTTTTTGTTTAGATTGGGTTTACTTCCACTTTAAAAAGGTTGTTGATGAGTGTGGTTTTGCACAGATCAGCCCCAATCCTCCTCTTTTTGTTTGGGTTCCCCGCCAGTGGTCCTGACTCCCCCCCCCCCCCCCCCCCCAGCTAAGTGCTCCCAATAGCAAACCTCCCGAGCTGCGCTCCTGTGAATGGACATTGTCCATTCACTCACAGAGTGCAGGTTTGCGCCGCCCCCTGCTATCTCCTCCTTGGCTGTGATGGACAGCAGCAGGAGCCAATGGTTCCTACTGCTGGGAGAGGGAGAGAGACTGCTCTAATGCACATTGCTAGACCCAGCAGGTATGTATAAGGGGGGGGGGGGGGCATGCACTGTTATGTCCCTTAGACACAGGGTCTCTCAGGGTGCTGCTAGCAATGCTGCCAGTATCTGCTCAGCAAGTTACACACAGGCCAGATCAACTTCTTAACCATGGAGAGGGTTTATTACTCACTCAGAACATGATGACTTGTTACATTGAGTCCTAATACAACAGGCTTCGGTCATTACCAGATGTAATCCCTTCTGTGTATCATGCTGCTGCTTCCCAGTCCCACAAACACACTAACTTACTTCCTGGTACAGCCCCTCCCCCAGCATGCATCAGGAGAAAAGGGTGAAGGGTCACAGTGATCCAGTACCAACATCACATCTTTTTCCCCCAAAAAAAAAAAAAAAAGAAAAAAAAAAAAATTAAAAAACACAACAACAACAACAACCACATGCACCCAGAGGGTTTTTAAACCTTCATGCATGGAATGCATGAAGGAAAAAAATAAATAATTCTGCCTTTGGAACCACTTTAAAAAGCGACAACTGCGATAAACCTTTCAAGGCCGAGAAACAATAGGAGCTCCAAAATTTAAGAGTAATACAGGAAAGCGTTAAATACATCTTAACCACCAACCACTCTTGTGGCCGTGCTATAGCCAACCTCACCGTCTATAATGTCACGGCTAATGGCAGCTCAAGCTGTATTTTAGCATTTGCAGAACAGGCTCACTCACATTAAGAAAATCAATAAGTCGGTTCAGGATTTACAATAATGAGTCACTGAAATCATTACCGAGTTGTTCCCACACTCACAAGCTGTCGTTTTAAAACCAATCAGTTCCCTTTAAAAATTTGGGTCTTTTGGTAAAGTGGTTCTAAATGAAAAAAAAAAAAAAAAGTTTTACCGCAAGACCCCTTTTCACACTGAGGGCAGTTTTTAGGCGCTTTAGCGCTAAAAAAAGCCTCCGCCAAGCGCCTGAAAACCGCCTCCCATTTACTGTAGTAACTTTTCACACTGGGGTGGTGCACTTGCGGGACGTTGCGAAAAGTCCTGCAAGCAGCATCTTTGGGGCGGGTAGGGAGCGATGTATTTAGCGCTCCGAAAATGTCCCTGCCCTTAAAGTCCCTGTGTGTATATTTGGGGGGGGGGTACCTTCTTTGTATGGTCCTAATTTTTGGGATGCTGCCAACAACTAAGGTTTACCTGGCTGGGTGGGATCAAATTTTCTCTATTGCAATGAATGGGCAGCGCTTCCAAAGCGCCATAAAAAAAACTTAAAGCGGAGCTCCAACCTAAAGTGGAACTTCCACTGATCGGAACCCCTCCCCCCTCTGGTGTCACAATTGACACCTTTCAGGGGGGAGGGGGGTGCAGATACCTGTCTAAGACAGGTATTTGTACCCACTTCCGGGAGTCCTCTCTGCGGGAAATCTGCGGGATTACGTCACTTCCCGCAGATTCCCTGTTGTGTTCTGGGAGACACTCGGCTCCCAGAACACAGGGGACCATTCAGAACGGCGCAGCGCGACTCGCGCATGCGCCGTAGGGAACCGGGCATGAAGCCGCAAGGCTTCACTTCCTTGTTCCCTCACCGGGGATGGTGGTGGGGGCAGCAGAGTGATGAGCGATTTGCTCGTCTTCTGCTGCGGACTTCGCTGGACTCCAGGACAGGTAAGTGTCCATATATTAAAAGTCAGCAGCTGCAGTATTTGCAGCTGCTGGCTTTTAATTTTTTTCCCGCGGCACCTCCACTTTAAATTTTTACCTTTTTGGGGGGGTAAAAAACACCCCGCTAGCGGCCGAAAACCATTACAAAAAGCGCTGCCAAAACAGCACTAAAGCATTTGCAAAAGCGAGCGGTGCTTTAGCGCTGATGGCCGATGCCTTCAGTGTGAAAGTAGCCTAATGCATTCTCTGAATAAAAAGGTAAAATCAAATGCCCCATAAAAAACTGTTCTACCCCCTACCCCCAACCCCCTCTTTTTAAACACTTTCCTGACTCCCATCACTGCCTCTCACTTCCTGGTCTTACAGGAGACACAAAGAACAGCGGGAGCTATGGGCTCCTGCTGCTGTCAAACTCCTGTGAGGATGGGGGGGGGGGGATGTGTGTACGCATCAATGGACGCACACTTAAAGTGGTTGTAAACCCACTTCGACAACTTGCACCTACAGGTAAGCCTAGATTAAGGCTTACCTGTAGGTGCAAGAAATCTCCCTAACCTACATGGTCAAGGAGATATTTACTATATATCGATGCGCCGATGACATAACGCGCATGCGCACTAGCGGGCCGGCTTCATTGCCGGTTTTCTGAATGGGCTCTTGCTGGCCCGAGCGCACATACGTGCGACGTTATCGCCGCTCCGGCCAATCACAGCGCCGATGCATTGACATCCGTGACGGGACATCGAGGCAAGATGGTGGCAGCGGGGGCTTCGATCTCAGGTAAGTCATTCATAATGAGCTAGTATGCTATGCATACTAGCTCATTATGGCTTTTTGCAGGGTTTTCTTCCTCTTTAATGCAGAATCATTGGGAGCCCTGAGCATGTGCCACTGTTGCCTGCCAGTGCCACCAGATGCTCGATCTTCCTCCAGCACTGTGCATGAGAGCCTCAACTCTCCCACCTCATTGGCAGCCAGTGAGACAATGGAGGAGAGGGGAGAAAAAGGAAAAGAAAGAAAGAGGCGGGGACGAGCCAGGGCTCTCTGTGTGAATGAACACGCAGAGCAGCAGCTCGGGAGTGAGCATGCCTGCGTGCCCCCATGCTTGCTGTGGGGGCAGGAGAGAGAGGGGCTCAGAGCGTCGGTGAGGGAGCCAAGAAGAAGAGGATCCAGGCAAAAACCATAAACACAAAGCAGGCAAGTAGTACTTCCTTACTTTAATAATAAGGTTTAATATTGTGGAATTCAGAGACCTAATAAAGTAATAACACATTTATAAAAAGGTCTTTTGTTATTCATTAAAATATGTATTTTAGAAAAGTTGTGTAGCTATATGAACTCCGTTTTTATACAAGCTTCCCGTAATCCCACAGCAGACATCAGACAAAGACGAGAGTTAATGCAGCCAACTGGGGCTCTACTGAATTGCATGGCTTAGCTGATCCGCCATGTTTTCATGCACTGGGGGAAGCAGGGAAAGGGGATCTTACAGGGGTGCTCAACCCATGGCTCTCTAGCTGTTGCGGAACTACAAATCCCCATGAGGCATTGCAAGGCTAACAGTTACAAGCATAACTCCCAAAGGCAGAGGCATGATGGGAATTGTAGTTCCGCAACAGCTGGCGGCCCGCAGGTTGAACACTTATATATCTTACAGAGGGGGACGAGGACAGGGATGACCTCAGCAGTGTTATGACTCTCCTAGCTCGATGAGCAGGCAGCTCCAGGAGACGCAGCAGTAAAAAGTGAGGTCACCTGCCAGCTATGCAGTGTGGCAGGGGTGTGACTCAAAATTCCAAGAAAAAAAATTTGTTCACGTATATGCAATTCAGCTATGCGGCCAAGTTCCTGACCACCACTCTACATCTACAGAGACACCCAGCAAGGAAAAAAAAAAAACAACATGTCAGCCATTTCTGACTCAGTAGTGGATATTCAGACCACATGGGTTGGTAAGCAGCTGCCCCTTTAAGAGCTGCTCGGCTGCTGAACTGTAACTGAGCGGGGATTGTAGTTTTTATTAATAGAGCCGGGCTGAGTCAGAGATGAATGAGAGGGGGAAGACGCAGCTTCGTAACAGAACGCCAGAGTGAATTTCTACATCCATTGTCTCTTCGGATCCCATTGTCAAGCTGTTTACATGCGTGCTTACCAAGGTGGAGAGGAAACATGGGAACAAAACACACACACACACACACACACACACACACACACACACACTTTTCATTTGGATCACACGTGTCAAAAACACAAGGCCCAAATCCAGCCCACCGAATCCGGTGTTCTGTCAAAATTAGCCAACTCGTCAGAAACGCCAACCACCTTACTTTCGGTTTCTTTAAACCATCAGTAATTAGATTGACGAATTGCTGTTTGGACACAACACCAGCAACCAAATACAGTCCGCTGCATTAAAAAGGGGATTAACTCCAGAGATAAAAACGATAGTTCTCCAGCTCTACAAGACTCTGGTCCGGCTGCACCTGGAGTATGCTGTCCAGTTCTGGGCACCAGTCCTCAGAAAAAGGATGTACTGGAAAAGGAGCAAGTACAAAGAAGGGCAACAAAGCTAATAAAGGGTCTGGAGGATATTTGTTATGAGGAAAGGTTACGAGTACTGAACTTGTTCTCTCCGGAGAAGAGACGCTTGAGAGGGGATATAATTTCAATGTACAAATACCTTACTGGTGACCTCACAATAGGAAGAAAACTTTTGCAGAAGCCAGTTTAACAAGACACGTGGCCACTCATTAAAATTAGAAAAAGGGGTTTAATCTTAAACTACGTAGAGGGTTCTTTACTGTAAGAGCGGCAAGGATGTGGAATTCCCTTCCACAGGCGGTGGTCTCAGCAGGGAGCATTAATGGTTTAAAGAAACTATTAGATAGATAATCACCTGAACGACCACAACATACAGGGATATACAATGTAATACTGACATATAATCACACGCACAGGTTGGACGTGTGTGTTTTTTCAATCTCACCTACTATAACTATATTATGAGCAGAGGTTGCTACTCATTCCGATACTAACCAACAAAATGGGCGCCTCCCAGGCAGCAACAACTTTGTCCTCATTAGCCGCTGGGGTGTCAAAACAGCTCAATCTTCCTGTACCAGACTATTCGGTTGCCAGTGGGTGTGTCCAAACAGCAATTCGTCCAAATCTCCAATTACTGATGGAAGTGAGGTGGTTGGAGTTTGACGAGTTGGCTAATCTGACAGAACACCGGCCCACCAGGCCATTTCATGCAGCCCTCACGCCTCCCCCCCCCAGTTTCTGCCCCCATCTGATCTCAGCAGTCATCAGCAGAGAGTAAGACCATATTCCTCCTACAGATCCTGCTTCTCCTCGTCTCAGCATTCAACAGACTCAGGCAGCCGACTCCAGCCCTTTTCTGGTCCTCCTCCAGACCCTACACTTTGTTTCCCAGCTCCACCCCTAGCTTCTTTCCGTCAGCAGCGCAAAGCGAAGGGGGTGCACTGTGACCTAAAGGGATAAAGGGAGGGTGGGGTACTCGACTTCCGATGGTGGGGGGGGGGGAGCTCCTAACATCTCATGTAAAAGGGCGGTTGGGGTGCTCTGGACATCCAGTCCTACAGAGGCAACCGGCCCTTTGAGGACAACCATAATGCTCAAAATAGTTTTACACCCCGATTTAGATGCTGGCAAAAGCTGCTGTTAGGACACGGCCATCGCCCAATCCGGCCAAGATCTCACAACAACTGGCACACTCACCTGCCCAACCACTCAAGGAGTCAACTGGACAAATGACAAAAATCATAAAATCAGAATTCGTCCATACGGAGAGAACTGGAAATTGAAGGTCTACGCCATTCCTTTATTGGCATAAACATGAACGTCTGGATGACCCAAGTGTGCATGTGTACGGGCAAATCTGACCAGACACCCCCCCCCCCCCCCCCCCAGCAGATCATAACTGCACATCTGATGATTATCCAACGTCTTCGTACCCATCCCTACACGGTTTTAAAACATCTACAACCATGAGCTTGGTAAAAATGGCTGTTCAAGAAAAGTGATGTGGGTGGCTCTACAGCCTCCTAATCACGTTTACGGTAGTGAGAATGGTCCTCACCACTGCCGAAGGTGGTTCCCGAGCTCTCCCGTTCCTCTGGGGAGGCCTGGAACGCAGTAAACTGGCCAAACAGTGAGAGCAGAGGAGATCGAAGAACAGGAATAAAGCCAGCCCAGAAGCAACAAGAATTTGGTTGCTGTCAACTTCAGTTCATTCATTCCCTGGCTACAGTAGTTTAAGAAGCAGCTAATCAAGTAGGATCTGTACTTGATTAGCTGCAGTGGAGGAAAGGGAAAACATATAGGCTGGTTTCACATATGAGCACACAGCAGGAGTCCGGTGCGTCCTTGTTGACTGTTTCAGGTCCAATTTCTGCCCAAATTTCTACCTGAAAAACGGACCAAAAGACGCACAGTGCAAATCGCACCGGTGCCGCTGTGGAGATATATGAACCGGCTCCATAGTGAGACGGTTACAATCTCCTATTGCAAATTGGATGCAGGAAACTCGCACTAACGTGAACACAGCCTCAAAGGTTTAAAACCCTGAAGTCTCCAAAAACCAGACATCTGCCAAAGCTAGCACATAGTGGGACTAGTTTGCCACCATGCAAAAGTAAATGGAAAAAATAAAATAAAAAAAATTACACACCACACAAACCATAAAACATATTTACTGTATATAGGCGAGTACAAAACGAGTTTTTCAGCACATTTTTTGTCCATCTTCAACTTTGTGCGCCTGATCCCAGCCAGCCGTAGGTCCCCTGGACCCCAAACTTAGCACACATGTCCTCTACAAGTGTGCAAATTTTGTTGTCCGGGGGACCTACGGCTGGGGAGCACCGATTTTTCAAAGCCGGGCACCCCTTCCATAGACTTCCATGTTAAAACAGTCATTTCTCCAGTGATTTTGGGGACCCGGTACCGGCCAGCCCTAGGTCCCCTGGACCCCAAACTTGGCACACATGTAGCCCCGCTCTTCAGCTACAAGTGGGCACCCCTTCCATAGACTCCCATGTTAAATGTGAGGCATGGGCACAGTGAGGCATGCAGATGGACACCCTAGGCTTATACTCAAGTCAAATACGTTTTCCCAGTTTTTGTGGTAAAATTAGGTCCTCGGCTTATATTCGGGTTGGCTTATACACGAGTATATATGGTACTTTAAAAAAAAAAAAAAACACCCCCATCCACCACACATACATAAGAATGCAAATGTGTGTGTGTGGCCCCATATGTGGTGTGTGCAAACCGCAATTGTTCTACATACGTGAGCTATTGCCACGAACGTCAGCAGGAGAGAAAATAAAAATAAAAATTCTAGGGCCATAATTCATGGTCAATTTTAAAATGTAAAACAGAATTTAAAGCATCCTTTTTAAAAAGTTTTCGGTACTGCAATTTTTCTCCATTTTGTAGCACATGTAATTTGTAGTCTTGACATGTTTGGCATCACTACCTCATCTTTTATATTGTACAACAAACAAAAAAAAAATTATATATTTTTTAAACTGGTATTATATTGTTTTTGCGTGTGTGTGATTAAAATTGTTTTAGTGAATTTTTTTTTTCCTGAAATATGGGTTTGATAAGCAGCTACGCAAATACTGCATGACATTTAAATTTTTTTTTTTTACAACTGCCACCATTTCATTCTCCAGGGCTTTTGCTTTCAGATTATAATATATATTTGAAGTTTCCAAGTAATTTTTTCTTTGAAAAAGGCTGATGCAATTGGTTAAAATACATAAAACAAATACTTTACCTGCCAAAATTGTAATATTGCTCAGCTAGTCTGGTAATCGATATGCCCCTGCCACAATGTGTAGCTAGGAGGGTGAAAGCACCCTCCCAATCTTGCAATGTGCATCACACATTGGAGTTGATTTACTAAAAACAGGGAGAGTGGAAAATATTTTGCAGCTGTGCCTGGTGTCCAATCAGCTTCTAACTTCAGCTTGTTCAATTTAGCTTTGACAATTAAGGCCTGGTTCACACTGGGGCGACAAACGCTCCGACATTGGGAGCTCATGTCGCATGATGTGTGAAAATCAATGTTTACCTATGAGAGCCGTCTTAACTGGTCCGACACATGTCGGTCCGACTTTGAGAATGCTCCCTGTACTACTTTGGTCCGACTTTGATCCGACTTCAGTCCATTGACTATCATTGAAGTCGGATCAAAGTCGGACCGCAGTCTTGCATGATCCGACTTTGGTATGCGACTTGTGCTGTACTGCTCGAGGGGGAACTCCAGGCCAAATTTTAAATAAAAAACCGGCATGGGTTCCCCCTCCAGGAGCATACCAGGCCCTTGGGTCGTCTGGATTTGAACGGGCACCCCTACGCCGAAAAAACGGCGTGGGGGGTCCCCCCAAAATCCAAACCAGACCCTTATCCGAGCACACAACCTGGCAGGCCGCAGGGGAAGAGGGGGGGGGGACGAGAGAGCGGCCCCCCCTCCCTCCTGAACCGTACCAGGCCGCATGCCCTCAACATGGGGGGTTTGGTGCTCTGGGGCAGGGGGGCGACCTGCGGCCCCCCCCCCCCCCCCGGAGCACCCTGCCCCCATGTTGATGAGGACAGGGCCTCTTCCCGACAACCCTGGCCGTTGGTTGTCGGGGTCTGCGGGCGGGGGGCTTATTGGAACCCGGGAGCCCCCTTCAATAAGGGGGCCCCCGGATCCCGGCCCCCCACCCTATGTGAATGAGTATGGGGTACATCGTACCCCTACCCATTCACCTGGTGGAAAAAAAAAATTGCAATAAAAAAAAACACTACACAGGTTTTTAAAGTAATTTATTACACAGCTCCGGGGGTCTTTTCCGACTTCGGGGGTCTCCGGTGTCGTCTCCGCGCTCTCCGGTTCTTTCTTCCGCCGGGCCTCCGCTAACTTCTTTTTAGCTCTTTTGCTAACGGAGGCGCGGTCTTCCCTCTTCTCCTCCTCGATGTTGACGCGTCGCTTCCTCCCGCTGTAATACTGGCTCTCCGCTCCGCATTAATATAGGCTTCTCATGACGTCACAGTCACATGTTCCCATGACTTCACAGTCACATGCTCCGGGGCCATGTGCCCCGGAACATGTGACTGACGTCATGAGAAGCCTATATTAATGCGGAGCGGAGAGCCAGTATTACAGCGGGAGGAAGCGACGCGTCAACATCGGAGGAGAAGAAGAGGGAAGAAGAAGCCGACGGCGACGACGGGAAGACCGCGCCTCCGTTAGCAAAAGAGCTAAAAAGAAGTTAGCGGAGGCCCAGCAGAAGAAAGAACCGGAGAGCACGGAGACGACACCGGAGACCCCCGGAAGTCGGAAGAAGACCCCCGGAAGTCGGAAGAAGACCCCCGGAGCTGTGTAATAAATTACTGTAAAAACCTGTGTAGTGTTTTTTTATTGCAATTTTTCCCACCAGGTGAATGGGTAGGGGTACGATGTACCCCATACTCATTCACATAGGGTGGGGGGGCCGGGATCCGGGGGCCCCCTTCTTGAAGGGGGCTCCCGGATTCCGATAAGCCCCCCGCCCGCAGACCCCGACAACCAACGGCCAGGGTTGTCGGGAAGAGGCCCTGTCCTCATCAACATGGGGGGAGGGTGCTCTGGGGTGGGGGGCCGCAGGTCGCCCCCCTGCCCCAGAGCACCAAACCCCCCATGTTGAGGGCATGCGGCCTGGTACGGTTCAGGAGGGAGGGGGGCCGCCCTCTCGTCCCCCCCCCTCTTCCCCTGCGGCCTGCCAGGTTGTGTGCTCAGATAAGGGTCTGGTTTGGATTTTGGGGGGACCCTCACGCCGTTTTTTCGGCGTAGGGGTGCCCGTTTAAATCCAGACCAGACCCAAGGGCCTGGTATGCCTCTGGAGGGGAACCCACGCCAATTTTTTTTATTTAAAATTTGGCCTGGAGTTCCCCCTCAAGATTCATACCAAACACAGTGCCTGATATTGGCGGGGATCCAAGTCGGATCCCCGTTCATTGAAAGTCGGACATATGTCGGCTTCATGTCGCAGGGCAAAGTCGGATCCAAAGTAGGACGGATGTCGTGTCGCACTAGTGTGAACCCAGCCTAAACCTGGAAGTGGATTGGTTTCTATGCAGAGCTGCGCCAGATTTTGCACTCTCCGGCTCTGTACACCCTGGATGCCGATGTGGCTCCCAGCCGGGGTCCAGTGCGTCCTGGTTCACCGTTTCAGTGGAGCTGGGCGAGAGATATACATACCCCCACACCCACCCCCACCCCCCCTACACCATTCCAATTTTTTATTTAATTTTTTTGATGGACACCGCGCCGGTCCTGAGGAGCTGCGGGCAGGAGTTTAGGCTAGTCCGCGGCGTCCGGCCTCGCGGACTAGGCCAAAGTCTCGCCTAAAAACTCCTGCCCGCAGCTCCTCAGGACCGGCGCGGTGTCAGCGCTGGTCCTGGTGGGAAAAATATAAAAATTTGAAATCGATTTGCTGAAAATTTTAATCGATTTTGACCTCTCTTTTTCCCAGCCCTACGTTTCAGGTCCGATTTCAACCCAAATTTTGGGCTGAATTCAGACTAAAAATAAAAAATAAAAAAAAAAAAGACGCACAGGGCTCCTGTGCAAATTCGCACCGGAGCCACATCGGAGATATGTGAAGCGGCTCCATAGAGAGCCATCCAATTCGCAATAGTGTGAACTCAGCCTCCAGTTTTGGCAACTCAACCCGAATGTCTCCACCATGGGGGAGGATCAGAGCCCAGAAGAGTCACTGACTGGCTGTCTTTTTCTAAAGTTCACTCCCTCAAGTGCCTTCGGCAGAGACCATGTGACCAGAACAGTGTCATTCGCCACATGACCTGCTCCCCCCCCCCCCCAGGGGGAGCCCTAATGTCCTTTATTACAATAGTCATTTTTCAGTAAGCTGCAGCATAGGCATAGCAAGAGCAACAGCTTACTCTACAGAGAAGTAAAAATCTATGCTTACATTTTTAGGTTAAAAAAAAAAAAAAGAAGAGGGAAGAAATTCACTTCTCAAAAAAATATCACACAAGAAAATAGAGAGACACAAACCACAAAAAAAAAAAAAAAAAGGGAACTGGGCAGAGCCGAATCCTTAAAGGGAACCTGTACTGGGAGGAAGTATGCGAATGCAGATCTCTATTAAAAATGCTAGTTCCCTGGCTGCCATGCCAATCGAATTGTATCAGGAAGGGGGGGGGGGCTGGGTAGAGCCCCATAGTCAGGGTTGGGTTCCCTCTAATCTGCCCTCATCAGCTGAACCCGACTTGTGCTCCATTCCCACTAGTGTGACTTGTCATGCGACTTTGGACAATGATAAAATGGTTTTCAATTCATTTGTATTCAGCCCCCTTTACTCTGATAAAAACCCAACTAAAATCAAGTGGAACCAATTGCCTCCAGAAGTCACCTAATTAGTAAATAGGTCACCTGTGTGTTATTTAATCTCAGTATAAATACAGCTGTTCTGTGAAGACCTCATAGGTTTGTTAGAGAACCTTAGTGAACAAACAGCATCATGAAGGCCAAGGAACACACCAGACAGGTCAGGGATAAAGTTGTGGAGAAGTATAAAGCAGGGTTAGGTTATTAAAAAAATATCCCAAGCTCTGTTCAATCCATCATCCTGAAAAATGTAGAGTATGGCACAACTGCAATCCTACCAAGACATGGCCGTCCACCTAAACTGACAGGCCGGGCAAGGAGAGCATTCATCAGAGAAGCAGCAAAGCAATGGTAACTCTGGAGGGGCTGCAGAAATCCACAGCTCAGGTGGGAGAATCTGTCCACAGGACAACTATTAGTCGTGCTTGTCCACAAATCTGCCCTTTATGGAAGAGTGACAGGAAGAAAGCCATAAGTGGACCCGTTTGCAGTTTGCAAGAAGCCATGTGGGGGACACAGCAAACATGTGGAAAAAAGTCCTCTGGTCAGATGAGACCAAAATTAAACTTTTTGGCATAAAAAGCAAAACGCTATGTGTGGCAGAAAACAAACAAACCCTGCACATCACCCTGAACACACCATCCCCACTGTGAAACATGGTGGTGGCAGCATCATTTTCTTTAGCAGTGACAGAAGCTGGTCAGAGTTGATGGGAAGATGGATGGAGCCAAATACAGGGCAATCTTAGAAGAAAACTTGTTAGAGTCTGCAAAAGACTTGAGACTGAGGTTCACCTTCCAGCAGGACAACGACCCTCAACATACAGCCAGAGCTACAATGGAATGGTTTAGATCAAAGCATATTTATGTGTTAGAATGGCCCAGTCACAGTCCAGACCTAAATCCCATTGAGAATCTCTGACAAGACTTGAAAATTGCTGATCAGACGCTCTCCATCCAATCTGACAGAGCTTGAGATATTTTGCAAAGAAGAATGAACAAAAATGTCCCTCTCTAGATGTGCAAAGCTGGTAGAGACATCACCAAAAAGACTTGCAGCTGTAATTGCAGAGAAAGGCGGTTCTACAAAGTATTGACTCCGGGGGGGTGGTGCCATACAAATGTACCCCACACTTTTCAGATAGTTGTAAAAAAAAAAAAAAAAGTTGAAAAACCATCATTTTCCTTTCACAATTATGTGCCACTTTGTGTTGGTTTATCACATCAAATCCCAACAAAACACATTTACGGCTTTAGTTGCAACCTGAAAAAAATTTGGAAAAATTTCAAGGGGTATGAATACTTTTTCAAGGCACTGTATATATTGACGTTCT
This sequence comes from Rana muscosa, assembly GCA_029206835.1. NCBI lineage: Eukaryota > Metazoa > Chordata > Amphibia > Anura > Ranidae > Rana > Rana muscosa. The sequence goes on from CM055124.1 coordinate 289,206,520, forward strand.
TATAGAGCTGCGCAATTAATCGTTGAAAAAAAAAATAAAAAAAAATCAAGATCGCAATTCAACCCCCTTCATGACCTGAAAACAGCATTTCCTCGATTCAGTGCAGAGAATTCTCTGCTCAAGCGGACAGCTGTCAAAAAAAGAAAAAAACACCACACACACACACAGCCTGCCAAGTTTATCACATCGCTTAGTCGGAGATAAAAGAGAAACATTGTAACATTTCGGTGTAAGATCAAAAGGAATGAACTTCGGTCTGTAAATGAGGGCAGTTTAACGAGTTAAAGACTAAACCGTTTTCCGACACTTGTTGCTTACAAGTTTAAAAATCAGTAATTTTTGCTAGACAATTACATACTAATAAAATTATATAAAAATAAATATAGATCAATAGATAAAACACACACCTTTTTTTAAGCAGAGAATGGCCTAGAGAATAAAGTTGTTGCAATATTTTATGCCACACTGTATTTACGCAGCGGTCTTTCAAACACAATATTTTTGCAAAAAATACACTTAAAAAAATAAAACTAAAAAAACTGTAGATGTTACGCCGCGAGAATCGTGATCTTTATTCCAAGCAAAGAATATAGCGATTCTCATTTAGTAGCCAGCTCTACGTTCTTACATTTCAAGAATTATAATGGTGCATCCTGCATCTTTTGTCAATGGCAATGCATTGCCAAAAAAAAAAAAAGCAACGCACACACGTCCCGGATTGCCCGGGACAGTCCTGCAATTTGCAGGTCTGTCCCGGGCACCTTCATTCCAGGACAATACAGTGTCCCGGAATGAAACTGACACAGCCACCCCCCCCCCCAAGCCAATCTGATGCCCCCAAAAAAGGCCACCACATCACCGCTTTACTCACTGACAGTACTTGTCCTGGCCGGGAATGTCTGGAGGAGCACAGTCCCCGCCCCCTGCTTGTGATTGGAGAAATCATAAATCCCGCCTCGTGTCCAATCACTGTGCTGTGATTCGTTACAGCACAAGCTGATTTTTGGGAAGGGGGGGGGGTGTTCCTGAATGGGAGTTTGGAAATGTGGTCACACACACACACACACACACACTTTAATGAGCAATATAGACTTATATTAAAAATAAAAAACTAAACTGGAAAGGACGAAACAGCATGTAAACCGCATGCGAGTTGCTTTTTGAAAGATGTTAAAGGATAACCAAAACCAAAAATGCAATATTCTGCAGCTCGCAGTCCTGGCTGAATACGGTTTTCTTTATTTAAGCCAAGAACATTTTTTAGCACATGTTTTGTTGATCCTGCCAGAATTGCAATGTCCTGGTCACTTCCTGTGAGCGGCACTGAATATCTTCCTTCCTAGCCAACTTCTGCAAACTACCAACTGCCCTGCCCCCTGGAAGAGGTGTGTGGCGTCCATAAGAGAAGAGCAGCCTGGGGTAACACCCATGGCTCCCTGCATAGATACAGTGGGTGAGCGATGTAGCCACTCAGGACTAGGAATGCTGGGTAAAAAAATAACACAGAAGAATCTTGAACAAAGGCAGCAATGTAGAGCCACCACAGCAAACACTAGTAATCTGCAACAGATTACCTTTTTATATCTTAGAGTTTTATCTCATTTAATATTATAATACATTATGAGCTTTGATGGAAACACATTTTCTAAAGCATCTTGTGAACAGGCTCTAAGGCAGGGGTCTCAAACTGGTGGCCCTCCAGCTGTTGCAGAACTACAATTCCAATGAGGCATTGCCAGGCTAAACAGTTACAAGCATGACTCCCATAGGCAAAGGCATGATGGGACTTGTAGTTCTGCAATAGCTGGAGGGCCGCAGGTTTGAGACTCCTGCTCTAAGGCTAGGTTCACAATGCTGCGATCGGATTTTGATCCAATTTTCAGTGCAATTATTTAGTGCAACTTGGATGTGGTTTGTATATTCTATGGGGCCAAATTCGCACCAAAATAGCACATGCGATTTCCATGGTCATGTAATTCTGTGCGACTTAAGTCCTGCCTGAACCCGCACTAATGTAAACAGAGCCTGGGTGTCACTTTATTTGACAGTACAGGCTCGTTGTAAGCATATCTCTACACAAGAACTGTGTGATTTTTTGCAAGGCTCGTGTTGCAGCGTACTTACACATTAGCAGAAGGTGTGTCCAACTGAAAATCACACAATCTATTCTACTACGGCTTGATGGTAAACAAACACAAGAGGAAGTCTCGCATTCTCCTGACCTTTCTTTGCTGAAGTCACAGCTGTAAAAAGAAAACATGTCAGGGTTATACCAGTATTCAGACTAACAAAGCCCCTGGGGTGCAGGCACTTTTCTGGTCAGCCCTCTACCTTGGGTGCATTTTATACATGAGCCTCAATATCTGCCCTGAAAAGAATGGTCTTTATGGCGCAGTAGTGAATGTAACAGAAAAAAAAAACCGCTGGGATGCATAACCATGCATCCAATAAACCAGTCCATCAGGTAAGTCAGGAGATCACTCCAGGTAAGAACCTTTTACAAGATGCAGCTCCTCCAGAGACCGAAGAAATCTCTGAATCAAAAGACATAAAAAAAAAAAACACACACACACACACACACACACACACACACACACACACACACACACACACACACACACACACACACACACACACACACAGGGCGCCATTAAAGTGCAGCAAGAAAACATTTATTGTAGGATAAAAACTAATTAGAAACTCACATGAAGTTTGTGAAGGCACACACAGCATAAGAAGTCAAAAGGAAGTTGGGACTTTGGATGAAACGGTGGGCTGAATGGGGATAAAATAATTGAAACATTTGGTATTGCATACATGCATTGGATATAAAGTATTTACAGTAAAAGCAGACAAAAAAAGTACACAAATGCATAAAATCGCCATCGTGATGTCCATATAAAAAGTATTGATATAATAATACATTGCAATAGGTAATTCAAATGGATCAAATGGGGCATGTATGGACACATGAAAACTGAGCAACAAACATGACGTGTGGTTGGGGAACTGCAATATACAAAAAAAAAGTTAATCTGCCCCTGAGGAGTGTTTTCCATACACGAAACGCGTCAGTCTCAAAGATATACCGTATATACTTGAGTATAAGCCGAGGTACCTACTTTTACCACAAAAAACTGGGAAAACTCGAGTATAAGCCGAGGGGAGGAAATGTGCCCATTGCCACCTCACTGTGCCAATTGCCCAACCTTACTGTGCCCATTGCCATCTCACTCTGCCACCTCACTGTGCACATTGCCACCTCACTGCCCATTTTCACCTCACTGTGCCCCCTTACTGTGTCCATTGCAGCCTCCCTGTGCCCGAGTCAGTGAACCTCAAAATCTTGTAATTCCGCGGCCGGCGTCCATTGTTCAAATCTCGCGCCGTTCTCCCTGTCCCTTCCGTGATAGGCGTTTCCAGCAAACACTGTGTCGAGTGTTGCGCCCATCAGGGAGGTCCTGTCATTCTCAGACTCAGTTTCCCAGCAGGCACTGTGTTCAGTGCTCCGCCAATCACGGACGTCGGACAAGAGGACCTCCGTGATAGGCGCAACACTCAACACAAGTGTTTGCTGGAAACGCCCATCGCCGGAAGGGACAGGGAGAAAGGCGCTAGATTTAAACAATGGACGCCGGCCGCGGAATTTCATGATTTTCAGGTACTGACTCGAGTATAAGCCGAGGGGTATACTTTCAGCCCTAAAAAAAAAAAAAAAAAAAAAAAAAAAAAAGGGGCTGAAAAACTCTGCTTATACTCGAGTATATACGGTAGCTACTAGCGCAAAAGGGATTGTTTCAGATTGAATTTTTTTTTTTTTAATGATTTTTTGTATATTGCATTGCCCCCAACCACACGTCATGTTTGTTGCTCAGCTTCCATGTGTCCATACATGCCCCCATTGATCCATTTGAATTACCTTTTGCAATGTATTATTATATCAATACTTTTTATATGGACATCACAATGGCTATTTATGCATTTGTGTACTTTGTCTGCTTTTACTGTAATTACTTTATATCCAATACATGTATGCAATACCAAATGTTTCAATCATTTTATCCCCATTCAGCCCACCGTGTCTTCCAAAAGTCCCAACTTCCTTTGCCTTTTTCTTGAACCTGGGATGGAGATGCATCTTTTGATGCAATCTCATCCAAAGTCCCAAAACGCCAATGGCGTCCCCTTCCTTTTCCAACATAAGAAGTCAGGACATCCAGGGAACCCTATAACCAGGACATCCAGTCCAGGGATTGTACAGCACTGTCGCTGGCCAGGTAGGCAAAAGACGCTTAAGAGTACGTCCTGGATGGGAGGAGACTCCAGGAGGAAACCCAATGGATGATGTCAGACACCGGGGGACATCCTCAGGGAGTGGCTACGCATTTCAAGGAGCTACTGCCCCTTTGAGGCTTGACAAAGAGGCAGGAACACCTCGAAACACGTAGCCATTATTACCCAAGACATCCATTCACTGTGTTTCTCTGTAGTCTCCACCCAACCCGGAAGTGCTCCGAGCTTCATATGCCTACCTGGCCAGCGGCAGTGCTGCACAATCGCTGGACTGGAGGTCCCAGTTATAGGGTTCTCTGCATGTCCCGGATTTCTTATGCGCTACATGCCTTCAAACTTCATACAAATTAGTTTATCATACAATAAAATGTTTTGAATGCTGCACCTCAAATGCTGCGCTCTGCTGTGTGCACGCAGGCGCGTTTCAATCTCTGCCCTGTCACTAAGCCTCCACCCTCACCCCACCGGACGGACATTCAAACGTCGACCAATCTCGATAAGCCATTTAAAAAACGTAAACTCCAGATTTCTCTTCAGTCTTGCAAAGTTGTACAGGCTTCTGAAACACCTTAGTTTCCATAAATTGATGATGGTATGGGGCCCTAATTAAAAAAGGGATACTAAAAAAGGTTCGGTTTTTAAAAAAAAAATAAACAAAAAAAATCATGTCATACTTGCCTCCACTGTGCAGTTCGTTTTGCACAGAGTGGCCCCGATCCTCTTCTTCTGGGGTCCCACTGAGGCTCCTCCCTGCAAGAGACAACCCCCCTCTGGGCAGCTCTCCGAGGATGTTGCCTTGCGGGCACGCTCCCGTGTGATGCACTCGGTGGCCGTGTGTGACTGCCCCGGCTCGCCGCGTCATTGATTTGATTGACAGCAGCGGGAGCCAATGGCTGCGCTGCTATCAATCATCCAATAAAGAGCCGACAAGAGCTGGGGGAAAGCAACGCTTTAAGGTGAAAAAAAACACAAACCTTTACAACCCCCTTAAAAGTAGTTAGTGGGAGGGGCCAGCAGGGTGCAGTACGTAGCTTTTTTTTTTATGACATCACACAGCTCCCTCCTCTCAGGAGCCCTCAGCCCTGATGTAAGCAGTAGGCTGGTTCTTGGGAGGAGCTATGCAAACATCAAAATATCTTGATTGGTGGATATTAGTCTGGAGGTGTGGGCATGTATAAGGACAGCTTTAGGCAATTCCCATGTCTAATGCGAAGGCACCACAAAAAGAAGGAACTGAAATCCAATGAATGAAAAAAGGGACACAGTCTCAGCTCTCTCCCTTCTCACTGGGCAGACTGATAGCGGCGGGAGCCATTGGCAGCTGTCAACCAATTCCAGTGACGAGAGGGGGGCGGGGGCCAAGCTGCCCTGTCTGTCAATAGAAAGTACAGGCCAGCAACTCGACAGCTTCTCCATAGAAAATATTTATGGAAGCATTACAGCAGTAACATCATCCAAAACTGACGCGTTTCGGCCTTCAAAGCATAATAATAATAATAATAATAATAATAATAATAATATAAAAAAGGAACCAGCCCTTTTGAGCTATGAAGGGCAAAATGCACTTAAAAAAAAAAGCAAAAAAAAATAAATAAAAAACATTAATTGGTTACAAACGTTCTACAAGAGGGGGGGGGGGGGAGCTGTCGATTTGCCGGCCTGTGCTTTCTATGGATCACTTGCGAGCTTAATTAGCCAGAGCACCGACTACTCTAAACACCAACTATACTATATAGCAGTAGAGCTTGGATGAGTTTTCCTCTGTGTCAATGGATGCAGACAGGGCGGCTCATGATCGAGCAGGACTGAAATCCAATGAATGAAAAGGGTGTGCCAAGTAATATTGGTCTTCCTTTGTGAGCCAACTTTTGCTACAACTGTCAAAGCTAGCCCCTGCGTGGGTGGAACTTTATGTTCACTACTTGATAAAACCCTATTGCAACAGAAAAGGGTGGGCCAGGGACAGCCAGGCTGGGGAGACAAGGCCTGGATGATGCTAGATATCCTCTATCCAGAAAATTAGGTGGACTCCCACTGGACATGCCGACGCTTCTAATGTACATTGTGAAAAGCTCACAGTGTACAGTAAAATCAAAGTAATATAAGTGCAGGAGAGGAGGCGGTACAACTGTGCAAGACTGAAGGTAATCAAAAAAATAAATAAAGTATTATGCCCTTAAAGTGGTTGTAAACCCCCCCCCCCAAAAAAATAAAAAATAAAAAACACCTGCAAGACAAAAGGCATAATGAGCTAGTATGACTAGCATACTAGCTCATTATGCATTCCTTACCTTACATCAAAGCCCCTGAATCCGTCCTAGTCTTCCCCTCCAGCCACAGACATATCTCTCGGGAGGTTACTTCCGGGTATCTCCGCTCCGGTGCTGCGATTGGCCGGAGCGGCGATGTCACTCCGCATATGTGCCGTCGAAGCCGGCATTCTCAGTGCGCCTGCGCCGTTGTCTAGGTAGGTTTAGGAGATATTGTAAACACCTACAGGTAAGCCTTAATCTAGGAGGGTTTACTTCCATTAAAAAAATAAAATAAAAATTATGCAATATGGAAATTCTCTCATTTTAAGCTGAAGCGATCCATTATTTATTAGCTCTAAGGCCGGTTTCACACATGTGTGGCCATGGGTTCGTGCCTGGGGTCCAGAGCGCGTCCGTTCACCATTTCAGGTCAGAATTTTTGCCCAAATTGGACAAACACGCACAGGACCCTTTTGAAATCCGCTCCGGACCTGTGAGAACCGGTGACTTGTCGAGCTAGTTCCCCTATCGATATGGTTCCGAGCTCGACTGCACAGGCGCTGCCGAACAGCTGTTAAAGCTCAGAGATTTCCGCCGGCTTGCGCCTGCGCAGTCAAGAGGGAACCATATGCTCGCCAGCTGTGGACGCGCTCGCCCCCCATCCTTCATTACACACGCAGCGTTCTTCTTCATGCCGCTGTACAGCAAGGGGCGAATAAGATCTGATAATCTTGAGCAGTGGCATTTGTTTGTTTATAGTCGAGCCGCGTGTATAAACAAACAAATCGCACTGCTCAATATCACATCTCATTCGCCCCTTGCTCTATACTATAGAGCGGCGTGAAGAAGAAGAAAGCGCCGTGTGTAACTAAGCAACGGGAGCGAGCGCGTCGAGCTCGACTGCGCAGGCGCTGCAGAACAGCTGTTAAACATCGGCGATTTCTGTCGCCTCGGATTGCACCTGCGCAGTCAAGCTCGGAACCATACCGATAGATGGAACCAGCTTGGCAGATCACCGGCTCCATTGAGAGCCTGTTACACTTGCCCATCATGCACATCCGGATGCAGCTTTCTAGATGTGAACCCAGCCTTACAGCAAGGCCACCACCAAGCCAGCAAAAATGGCCCTTTAATTAAAGCGGAGCTCCCTGCAAAAGGGCAAGTTCCGCTTTAAGGCCTCTTCCGACTCCCGTTTGTGAAATGGAGCTTTTGGGGAAAGGGGATACCCGATTTTGACAGGTGCCCACTCCCACTTTCGCTCCGATTGCCTAGGCCAGTGATAGGGAACCTTGGCACCCCAGATGTTTTGGAACTAAATTCCCCATGATGCTCATGCAGTGTAGTTGAGCATCGTGGGAAATGTAGTTAAAAAAAAAAAAAAAAAAAAAAGAAAAAAAAAAAAAAAAAAAGGGGGGGGGGTGCCAAAGTTCACCATCACTGGCCTAGGCGATCGGAAGTTCTCCTTCCCCAAGTCTTCTGGGACACATGACAGGTCCCAGAAGACTCCAGGACCATTCAGTGCACAGCGCTGCTCGTGCATAGCGCAGTGGGCACCATCTGTCACAGCCGGGTAAAGATGCTGGCAGCGGCGTGGGAGGACATAGGCAGAAAACGGCTCATTAAAAGTATGTTTTTCCACAAAAATTGCATTTGAAAGACCACTGCGCAAATACAGTGTGACAAAATATTGCAACAACCACCATTTTAGTCTCCAGACACACACACACACACACACACACACACACCTTGGTTTGAGAGCGTTTTGCAAGACAAGCAAAAAAATATTTCATAAAATTTTGGCTTGATATACAAGCGATGTCTTGATGTACAAGTATTGTCACGTCACAACTGAGTATAAAAGAGAAGAGAGGTCGCCTCTAAGTGTAGCAATATGGTTACATTTAATGAAGGTAAAACCACTTGGCAATATATTGCTACACTTAGAGCCGCCTCTTTTATACTCTTTAGCTCCTGCTGGATTTTGCTTCCAATCCCCTTGTGGATGGACATTTTATTGTTGTTACACAACTTATCACATTGCTATAATCTTTTTATATGGACTATAAACTGAAGGACCTATGAATAAATGGTTGTGGAACGAATCATCCGCGTTTCCATTATGGGTTCTCTACGTAATTTTCTAGCAAAAAAATGATTTTAACTTGAAACCAACAAAATGTCAGAAAAAGGTTTAGCCTTTAAGTGGTTAAACTTCCCTCATTTACACACCGAAGTCCAGGGCTTGACAAATTTGCTTGGAATCTAGGAGCCAGGAACGCGCCCTGTCCCGCCGAGCTTGCGCGCAGAAGCGAACGCATACGCGAGTAGCGCCGGCATATGAAAGCGGTGTTCAAACCACACGTGAGGTATCGCCGTGATCGGTAGAGCGAGAGCAATAATTCTAGCCCTAGACCTCCTCTAACTCAAAACATGCAACCTGTAGAATTTTTTAAACGTTGCCTATGGAGATTTTAAAGGGTAAAAGTTTGTCACCATTACACGAGCAGATGCAATTTTGAAGCGTGACATGTTGGGTATCAATTTACTCAGCGTAACATTATCTTTCACAATATAAAAAAAACTGTGCTAACTTTACGGTTGTCTTATTTTTTCATTAAAAAAAAAAAAGTGCGTTTGTAAGCCCGCTGCGCAAATACGGTGTGACAAAAAGTATTGCAACGACCGCCATTTTATTCTCTAGGGTGTTAGAATAAAAAATATATATAATGTTTGGGGGGTTCTAATTAGAGGGAAGGAGATGGCAGGGAAAACAGGCAGGGAAACTCCATTAGCATTGCTGGTTGTCATACCAACTGCCACCACAAGATGGCGTTAGACCACAGAAGGAAGCATAGGCCTGCAGAAGGCCGCAAAGCCGCGGCCTCAATTACCGGCCGGCGCGACACGATCCCGCGGAGGGGGGGCACGGAGACACAGGATACCCCAGCTGAGCTGCCCCAGGACGCTAATTCTAGTCGCAATGGCGACCTGGCGCCCGGGGTTTGTCGAGCCCTGCCGAAGTCCATTCCTTTGATCTAAAGCAGGGGTCTCCAAACTGTCTAAAACAAAAGGGCCGGTTTACTTTTCTTCAGACATAACGGGGGGCAGACTGCAGCCAGCTGGAAAATAAATGTTTTCCGGCATCAATGGGAGCAAACAGTGCCCCATCTTTGGCATTAGGGGGAGGAATAGTGCCCCATTGCTGATGTCAGTGGCAGAAATGATGCTCCATTTCTGGCATCAGAGGGCAGAATAGGGTCTCATATCAGTGGAATGAATAGTGCCCCAAGGGCCGGATAAAAGGCAAGCAACGGGCCGCAGTTTGGAGACCCCTGATCTAAAAAGGATAAAAAGGTTACAATGTTTATAGTTAACTCAGCGGCTGAGGAATGTTGTGATACTTTGGCAGACTGCCATGGTTTTTTTTTGTAGAACCATCGGCTTCAGCAGAGAATTCTCTGCATAGAAAGAATCGGGAAAATGCTTTGTCAAGATCATGAGGGAAAAAAAAAAAAAAAAAAAAAAAAAAGATTGTGATCTCGATTCTTAACGATTAATCGTGCAGCTTTACCAGAGAGAGCGCCAAGCTCATTACCTGGGATTGACAGCTGATGCTGAGCTCCTGTTTTACAACCAATTTTTCCCTCCACAGAGCAATTCCAGGAGGTCTGTGTGTAAACGATGCACTTTATTTAAACAAAGAACACAATAACCATGCAATGCAAAGACAGCGATTTTGCCCAACGGACGTTGCAGCCAATCAAATCACTCCAGACCTTGAACCTCCCCGACGCCCCTAATTCCTGTTGATTGACAGACTGAATGACAGCAGAATATCTAATATGTACTCTAAGAGGACAAACAAGGGGACACCTGCTGGTCACCAACATGACGGAGTGAGGGGAAACCGTTTGATTATCTTGGGTGATGCGCTAAATTTGTAATACTTATTTTTTCCTAATCAGTGTCGTTAAGGGCAAGCTTGATTTCTAGAGATACAACAGACCTTTCTTCTAGATCTAAAGATCTAAGGGTGAATGTGGTCAGCGTTAAAGATCAGTGCAAAATGTTAGTTGTAGATGAAGTCTGGTGGGACGAGTCGGCCCCTGGTTTCTTACACAACATCCACATGATGAGAATGTCTCCTACCCTGTCCCTGCACAGCTATGGATCTCACCACCAAAACCCATCTTGTGTGCTTCACAAGGTGCGAGGGATTTGCGGTTTCTCTGACGTCAGTGCCGCAGTAGGCGTGCCAACCCAACAACCCAAAAGACAGATATCCCACCATTGCACTCCCAAGTCTGGCTGGACTCTCCGGCATCCAACAAAATCCAACATATTAGTTCTGGGTGAACAGAGCCTTTATCCATTTGATAGCCGACCTCCGGAAGATTTACCCCCCCCCCCCCCTAGTTTTTGCGATATGGCACTGCGTTACTTTAAAAACTGACAAGTGTGTGGTCGCACGAAACTGTACCCAAATAAAATTGATGTCCTCTCTCCCCTCCCCCCCCCCCCCAAATAGAGCTTTCTCTCTGCGGTATTCGATCACCTCTATTTTTTTGGGGCTATAATATAAAAAAAAAAAAAAAAAAAAAAAAAGTTAAATAAATAATTACAGTATATACTTGAGTATAAGCCAACCCGAATATAAGTCGAGGCACCCAATTTTACCACAAAAAAAACTGGGAAAAACTTATTGACTCGAGTATAAGCCTAGGGTGTCCAATCTGGGAGTCTATGGAAGGGGTTCCCGGCTTTGAAAAAAAAATAAAAAAAAATCGGTTCTCCCCGGCTGTGGATCCACTGGACAACAAACTTTGCACACATGTAGAGGAAGAGTGGGGCTACATGTGCGCCAAGCTTGGGATCTCTCTCTCTCTCTCTCTCATTTAGGCCAATATGTATTCTGCTACATGTTTTTGGTAAAAAAAATCCCAATAAGCGTATATTGATTGATTTGCGCAAAAGTTATAGCGTCTACAAACTAGGGGATATTTATATTTGTTTTTATTTTTTACTAGTATGGGCAGCGATCAGCAACTTCAATATTATGGACAATCTGACACTTTGTGGGAACCAGTCACACTAAATACCGTGGTCAGTGCTAAAAAATATGCACTGTCACTGTACTAATGACACTGGCTGGGAAAGGGTTACCTTTAGTGGTAATCAAAAAGGCGTTTGTGTGAACTGTGGTAGGTGATTTTAGTAAGGGAAAAATAAAACAAACAAAAAAAAAAAAAACACAAACACATGAATCCTATAGTCCCTGCTTCTCCCCTCTCAGAACGACAATCTGTCCTGTTTACATAGGCAGATCGCAGTTCTGTGCCTCTGCCCGACAGAGTACCCGGCACACACCAATCAGCGCCCACTATGTGTAATCACAACAGGAGCAAGCTGCTGGCAGCGCACAATTGCGCCCCCTACCCGGAAGTGCAGGATCACACACACACGTCCAATGCAGGTATGTACGTTTACAAAGTATGTATGTGCAATACCTATGGGACCCATGTGGAGGCTGGAAATAAACATCGTAAGCACCGCTGCTACAGTGATTACCGCTGATTCACAGGCTCAGCCAAGCACCATTCTGAGAAAACTTTACATTCGTTGAGAAAATGCAAAGTGTTCTCTGATTGGATAAAGGCGACGCTTGTGATGTCACCACCTCAACTCTCTACCTGTTCCAATCAGAGAATGCTTTGCGTTCATTGAGAAAATGCAAAGTATTTCCTGAATGGTGGCCATGCGGAGCGACTAATCTCAATGCAGCTGGGCAGGCACTAGACGCAGAAGCTAGTAGAGATCACTGCAGTAGTGGTGTCTACTGAAGCGATTTCTAGATTCCGCAGCAATCGACCAGGTAAGTTACATACATAGTTCCATTGGTCAAAGCTGGACCAATGAAAAAAATTCCATACCTTAACTTTAACATCAGTGTTAAAGTGCTTCACCCTCTACATAAACTTTCCCCATTCTCCACAAAGTGCGGCACTGCCCCTCCACGCACGTCATTCACCTAGATCAGGGGTCTCTAAACTACGGTCCTCCAGTTGTTCAGGAACTACAATTCCCATCATGCCCAGTCATGTCTGATTTTTTACAATACCTCATGGGATGTGTAGTTTCGCAACAGCTGGAGGGCCGTGGTTTGGAGATCCCTGACCTAGACGAATGACGTGCACAGCGCTCGCTGGGCCTCCTAGGACAGTGTTTCTCAACTCCGGTCCTCAAGGCACACCAACAGGTCATGTTTTCAGGATTTCCCTTAGATGAAACAGCTGTGGTAATTACGAAGGCAATGAAACCGATTGAATCGCTTGTGCAAAATAATGGTAAGCCTGAAAACATGACCTGTTGGGGCGCCTTGAGGACTGGAGTTGAGAAACACTGTCCTGGGATATGTGACCTGCATATCCTAGGAGGCCTTTGTCTGTCAGTAAAGTAGGAGGGGGGCCTAGCGGCGTGTCATCGCAAGGCCCGGCCATCTGAACCCGGAAAAGCCAGCGGGCCTCGAGTACGTCACAAGACAAGATGTCGACACGGGATCGAGCGGCATCGGTTTACATAAAATACAAACCAAAACAGTGCATCTCTTATATAAATTCAAATTACTCTGAAAAAAAAAAAAAAAAAAAAAAAAAAAAAAAAAAAAAAAAGGGACATTAACTGTCATCAGTACCCTATAACAAACAATAATAACCATCAAATATAATAAATGTGTGACCGAGTATAAAAAGGAAAGAAAGACCATAAAGTGTCCAAAAGAAGAGGACTGGTATTAACATGTCAAGTTATCAGTCCCACGCGCCGTGATGGAAGTTGAAACATCTTAAGCCTCGTACACACGATCCAACTTTATGGCCAGAATTGTCTGATGGACGTGTTTTGTCAGATAATCTGACCGTGTGTATGCTCCATCAGACAATTATTGGCTGAATTAACGGCAATAAAAGTTGGCTGTTCATGCTCACCAATTGTTGGGCAATAAATGTGTTACATCGGTTTATCCGATCGTGTGTACGTAAATCCGTCCAACTAAAATCCAAAAAGTACAAACACGCATGCTCAGAACCAATGTTAAACAGCCAACAATAGCAGAAGTTGCCCAAAGGGTGGCAGTAAAGAGCTTAAAAACCATGTGATTTGGTGACTGTTGGCTGAAAATGTTGTGCCGTTTGTATGCAGAACAAGTTCACAGTCAACGCCCTTCGGACCAAAATCCACGGAAAAGTTGGTTGGAAGTCCAATCGTGTGTACGAGGCTTTAGAAAGCCAAGGTGACACCATCCACTCATGCAAGGCTTACCAGAATGCTTGCGACCCCCTAATAAAAGAGGGGTCAATGAACGCTCATTGACCACGAAACTGGCTTAGTGAAAAAAGGGTATTCTTTATAGAAAAGCCCAAAAATGGATCAGATGGTTAAACCACAACCTCCCCTGTAGTTCATACCGGTAGCACCGACAAAGCAGCTGCCATCTTTGTAGCGGAACATACTTTGACCTTCGTGCACAGCAAAAGCATTTGGCACCAGCATCTGTTAGATGTCGGCAATGAGAATGCAAGAGAATGGGACAACGGTGGATCCGCTGGGTGGGTGAGCATCCGAACTGTGCAACCGGCACCCATTAAGTGGGGGTATAGAGGGGGGGGGAAAAAAAATGAGGGGGGGGGGCTGGTCCTCTTAGTAGTGATCTAAACTTTGAAAGCAAAGGGTCAGTTTACTGTCCTTCAGACATTAGGGGGGCCAGACTGTGGCCATTGGGAGTAGAAATTGTCCTGACATCAGTGCAAGTAAACAATGCATTGTTGGCGGCGGTGGGAGGAACAGTACCCTCCCCCCCATATTGGTGGCGGCAGTGGGAGGGACAGTTCCCCCCCCGCCATCGGTGGAAGGATTTTTGGGGTTTTCTATAAAGGATTACACTTTTCCACGATGCCAGTTTCGTGGTCAATGAGCGTTCATTGACCACTCTTATTAGGCGGTCACAAGCATTCTGGTAAGCCTTGCATGAGAGTGGATGGTGTCACCTTGGCTATCTTAGATGTTTCAACTTCCATCACGGCATGTGGGACTGATAACTTGACTGCTTATAACAGTGCCACCATTGTTGGCAGGAGGACCAGCGGCCCCATCATTGGCGGCAGCGGTGGGAGGAACAGTACTCCAAGGGCCGGATAAAGGCAAGCCAAGGGCCGCATAGGGCCCCCGGGCCAGTTTGGGGACCACTGCTCTAAACAAAAAAAAATAAATAAATAATGTATTTATTACTGCAGTGCATCAATACACTGAAAGTGCAGGGCGTCATGACAAGGGGGTGGAACCATGACCCTTGCACTTGCAGACTGATTATGGGTGTCATTCAAATCAGAACACTGAGGACATCTTTTGGTGATGAAAAGGTACTACAGGGGACGGCGACAAATTGAAGGTGATAAGATGACAGTCGCATAGGGAGTGCATGGTTTTCAATAAAAGCAACCAACTAATCATATTTAATTTTGAGAAACAGCAGTAAAAGCACAAATCACTCATTACTATGCAGACAACTGAGCCTGTGTATATCATGAGCCACTATATAACTGCTCCCTTGCACGTCTATAGATACAAAACAATACACAAAAAAAGTTTTTAAATCCTCACCACTTCTAGGACTGCTTGCATCAACCTGCTCTCTGGAGCTGGCCATATACATGGAAAAATTAAATAAAAGCAAATAAAACTTTTGGTTCAATTTGTCAAACATGGTGGATTTCCATAAAAAAAAAAAAAAAAAAAAAATGCCCCGATCAAACCAAATAGGGAAAATCCAAAACGCTTTCAGTTATTGCTGGCATGCCCCCCCCCCCCCATATTATTGAATAGATCTTTCCCAATAAAAGATATTGAAGCCGTCACTTTATTGCCTACTTTCGACTTTGCCATCAAGCGAATTCTGGTGAATGATCCAGCTTTAAAAAGGTGGTGCATTACTTTATGAAAATTACTTGTGAAATTCCCATTGGATGGAAAGTGGATAAAATGCGCTGAAAATTGACACGTGTATGGCCAGCTTTACAACTCTAAAATACTTGCAGGGAATGTAAAGTATTTCAATTAAGGATGCCAATATTTCCTGCTATACAACTGTTTACTAGCAAGAGCATTTGCATGTATGCGAGTAGCGCAGCGAAGGCTCTGGTCACACCGAATCCAACTTTTCACCTGAAGCCGCATAATTTCAAAGTTGCAAGTCAGTGCGACTTCAGATGGGACTTGGAAGACATCTGTGCGACTCCATGCACAGATGTCTATATGCGAGTCACACATAAACTTGCAAAAAAAAAAAGCCAAGATCACCAGTGGGGGGGGGGGGGACACAAGAAGAGGAGGATCGGGGCCGCTCTGTCCAATAGCATTACACAGAGCAGGTGAGTAGAACATGTTTATTATTTTCATTTAAAAACAAAAAATTAATATTTAAATTTTCCAGCCAAAGAAATGAATGAAGGCGCCCAAATGCGTTCGCAAAACGTGGCTTTAGATGCATTTATTTTTATTTTTTTCCTTTTAACACGGCTTTTCTCCTGCCAGGAGAAAGGGGAATCAGAAGAAGAACTGGGCAAAGGCACGGTGTGCACGAGGCCTTAAGTGTTATTGTTGGCTCAGTGGTTGTGGTAGGTGAAAGGTGTTCCTGTCAATTGGATTTCCATTTTGAAAGCCCAAAAACGTACTTCATCCACAAAACACAATAAGCATATGAGAGAGTCCTGGCCCAACGCTCAATATATCAGGCTGCGATAAGAAGGCGCTTTTGTTTTATCACATCACCTGCAAATCATACAAAAAAGGAGGAGCTTCACCTACAAGACAAAGACAGCAAAGAACAGCAGGAATGAGCAGAAAACTTCCTTGTACACGATGCCATGAGATCGGGACACAAGTGAAAGTAACTACTGAACTACCAATTCATTCAATCGTGCTAAAGGCACAATCTCATTCAGGTTGCCTAAGGCTCCATTCACACTAATGCGTTTTTTTTGGTGCATTTTGCAGAAATGAATGGAAAATTTTTAACATGGGTTCCTATGGAACATGTTCACATCAATGCATTTTTGTACCTCTGTGTTTTTGGAAAGGGTCGGGGACTTTTTGCCATGCAAAAAGCAGCGTTTTGCATGTAATAGAAGTCAATGGACCTGCATCAAAAACGCAAGTACCAAGTTTTTGATGCGTTTTTTTTTATATATTTTTTATGGAAATGTATAAAAATTATTAAAAAAAAAAAAAAAAACGCAAATCGCGGTAAAAACGCATGTTGAAAAACGCAGCAAGCACCGCAAAAAGCAAGGCAAAAACGCTCAAAAGAAACATGCATTAGTGTGAATCGAGCCTAAAAGCCCATCTCTGGGCTAAAAAAAAAAAAAAAAAAAAAATTTACAGCCCTCCCTTCAACCCATCCTACTTGGCCAGGGGTCTCAAACTGGCGGCCCTCGAACTGTTGTGAAACTACCCTGTACTAGGCTTTTTAAAAAAGGGACACTAAGGCCTCATGCCCACGGACGTTTTTACAGCTGCGTTTTTTACAGCTTAAAAACGCCTGTCCATGTTATTGTATAATTTTTATTTTATAAAATAAAAAAAATAACGTTGGAGCTTAAAAACGCAATCGCAGCGTTTTTGCGCATTTAACGCTTTGCGTTTTTTTATGCCTGGGGAGGGAACGATCAGACCTGCTAGCTGCACTAATAATCTGCAGAGCTGGCCATATGCCATACAATCGGATTGTACAATCTCCGGTGTTATCAAGGAAGTCACTTTGTAGATCTAAAAGTGGTTGTACAATCAGATTGTAGCCTGTGTGGCCAGCTTAGGGTTCCCGGAGGGACCTTTTCAGGTGCGTTTATCTGTATTGTGCCCTGTTTACACCATACAGGTACGTTGCAGAAAAATGCAGCGTGTCTGCATTTTACACAACACAGCCCAAGGCATGAATGGAGTGTTTGTAACAGTAAACATTTTTTTTTTAAATATATATATATATATATATATATATATATATATACACATACATACACACACACACACACACACACACACCGGTATAATGTATATTATATATAAAAAATTTTTTATTTATTATAGCCATCCCAGCGCAGGTACACAACGCACACCTGCAGGTGTAAAGAAGCCTTTACACTTTAAAAGTAGATGTAAAGGGAACCTGTGCTGAGAGACTATCAGAAGGTCAGCAATGGTGGCCTATATAATGCTAACAATCCGGCCATCATACTGATCTGCTCAAAGTCACTGCACTAAAACAAGTATACAAAAAAATTAATAAAAAAAAATACAAATAAATAAATCAGGTATTCAGCATTCCCTGCATTCTTTTTCAGCCCCCCCCCC
The DNA here is from genome assembly GCA_029206835.1 of Rana muscosa. Taxonomy (NCBI): domain Eukaryota; kingdom Metazoa; phylum Chordata; class Amphibia; order Anura; family Ranidae; genus Rana; species Rana muscosa. The sequence goes on from CM055124.1 coordinate 289,224,465, forward strand.
CCAAAAAAAAGAAAGTCAAAAGCAGCCAGGAGACTGGTATTTTCAAAAGGAGGCCAGCATCCATATATTTCTATTCTTACAGGTTTCCTTTAAAAAGCCTAAATCCACCTTTTACAAAAAAATAAATACACATAATGTATATTTGCAGGAAAAAAAAAAAAGTTAATTTATTATGTTTGGGGGAAATAATGCTCTGCAGTCAGCCTGCAGAGCATTGCAACCACAATCAGTGGATAGTGGGTGCAATGCCAGGTTCCTGCAGACTTCTTCTCCAGCGCTCTGTCCATACCGAGGAACAGACTTTCAGTTAGCGGGCTGGAGGAAGTGTCAATGGACTACTAGTGTGGTAATCAATCACTGCAGTAATATTCCATTGAGAACTGCAAGTCCATCTGCCAAGGATGCAAATGGGACTTGTAGTTCATTCATTCACAGATCTCTGTCAAATCTCAAAACAGACAGTGTCTGTGGGCGGAGTCCATTTGTACCCAAATTACACTCTAAAATAGGAGCAACATGAAGCAGGGGGGAAAAAAATAAATAAAAAATGATTTAGCCTTTGGACTTATTCACAGGGGGGGTACTTAACCCCTTTGGCACCAAGTATCCGCATATATGTGGCCCTGTGTAAACAACTTACCACCCTGAGAGTGCGCTCCCTGCAAGCTTCCCAGCATGGTAGCCGGCGGGGATCTGTAAGCTCCCGAAGCATTCTTGCGATCGGGAGCTTTCCGATTAAGCGACCCTTGTGACTGCCAATCACAGCAGTCACATGACCCGAACACCCACTTCTGCCTCCTGGCTTTTAGAATTCTTAACCACTTTCCGCCCACACTATAGCCGAAAGATGGCTACAACGCAGGCTTGCAGTGCCGGGAGGGCGTCAATAGACATCTTCCAGTGATGGCACTGCTCGCGCACCCCCTGCGGGGAGCGCGGGTGACTCGCTCTGTGACCTTAGAGTCCTTCAGACTTGACTGATCATAGGACAGGGTAAAGGGCCAATCACAGATGAGCACGGAAGTAAACAGAAGCCGATTATCGGCTTTTTTTAATCACGATCGGCGTGAGGAGAAAAGAAGAAAGCTGGTAACCGGCTTCTGTTACAGCGGCATCGGTCCCAATCAGTGCCCACCAGTGCAGCCTCATCAGTGCCCACCAGTGCAGCCCCCATCAGTGAAGGAGAAAAAAAATAAAAATACTTGTTTGCAAACTTTTATAAGAAACTATGAAAAAAAAAAAAAAAGAAGAAGAAGAGGGTTGTTTTTTCAATTTTTCTTTTTTTTTTTCTTTGCTAAAGAAGAAGATTATATACACCACCAAAAGAAAACTGAAAAGAAGAATTATAAAAAAAAAAAAAAAGAAGTTTAGTACAGTGTTGCATGACCGCGCAATTGTTAAAGTACGGCAGCTCTAAAAGCAGAAAAAAATTGGCCTGGGCAGGAAGGGGGTATAAGTGCCCAGTAAGCAAGTGGTCAAAGGGCACGGGGGCAGTCGGCGGGAAGGGGGTTAGCCCACACAAGTGTTCTATACATCCCTGTGCAGGCACTCCCATTCATGTCAATTGGGACACCGTGGCTGCAAGAACACAGCCACAGCACCCAATTTGGGTGCAGGCGCGTGGTCTCAAGCGCAGACTGTGTGTGTGCGCGCGCGTGTGTTTGGGGGCCGGGCCCCTGCATGGCTGTCAAATTGGGACCAGTGGCGCTGTGTGCGCAGCCACTGCATTCGAATTGATATGAACGAGTGTGTCTGTGCATCACCACGGTCATCGCACTTGTGTGCGCTCAAGTACGCCCGTGTAAACGAGGCCTCAAACACTCCAACAGGTCATGTTTTTAGGATTCCCTTATTCTGGGGCCGGGGGGGGTTTTCCCCCCAGGTCAGTCATTATCACCGTTCTTCCTGTTGAGGGCACTATGACCCACATTGCAATGTCAGAGACAGAAAATCTCTCTGCTAGACCGGACGAGTGACTAAGATAAAAAGTTTGTAAACCCAAAACTCTCAGATAAGCTTAAAACAAATTCATATTTCACATTATTTTATCTGCAGCTAATCTTAACACATTTCACCTTTCAGGAAAAAAAAAAAAAGGAATACGCTCCCCATCCCCCCTGGTTGCCTCCTGTAGGTGATGCGCTTTCCAGTAATGCAACATCCCTACTCTTCCCTCTCTAGGGCTTCCGGGATGAATCAGAGCGTTTCTGATTGGCCAGTGACAGCACCTGCCGGAGCTGACCAATCAGAAGCACTCTGGGCTGTCCCAGAAGCCCTGCAGAGTGAAGAGGGCAAATAACAGGGGGTTCGAGTTCTCAAAATCCCTGGTCTGCTACACTGGCTGCATGGTTACTGACAGTGCACCACCCATGCAGGTAAAGGGTTAACTAGCACTGGGCTCCTTTCCTGGGCTTTTTGAGCCCTGCTTCTCCACCCTGTGATATAAATAGAGGGGGATAGGCAGGTTCCAGGGTCTGCCGGTGCTCCCGCTGCTATCATAATGTGACATTAAAATAGATTGCTGTGCCCAGTAGTCCTTCGGAAAAGCAGGAAGATCGGAGAACTGCCAGGTATTGGACCGTCTCCTTTTCAAGGTATGCCTGGGCAGCTCAGTTCATATAGTTAGGGTTGTGATAGAGAATCACAGAATATACTGTTTGGATTTTGCCTCCAATTTCAGTAAAGCTCTTAAAAACAGTTTATAAGCCTGGTCTGCGGTTATTCAATGGGATGTATGGTAGATTATGGCGTATCAAAATACCTTAGTCTGTAATGCACAATGGGGTATGAAGCAAAGCTACTACTAAAGGTTAACTCGGCAAGACCCAAGTGAAAGGAGGAATGCACTTGCTATGGGTAACCCGTAACAAGTGTGAAATACATAGCAGCCATCATAGTACCTGGCATGGGCGACATGCATGGGAGGGCTGGGCCAGGGTGGCAATTGCCTCCCAGGCCACCCTAACTTATGTTCAAAATGGCCGGCAGCCGCTGCCATTTTCTTTTTTTCTTTGGTCTACGAAGTCAGGCCGGGGGCATGGCAATGGCGGCCGACCACTAGCTGTTACATTCCGGGAGTTGTAGTCTGCACTCAAGCTTCCGGTGTGTGGAAAACACAGCAGCGCAGAGGAAACTACAACTCCCTGGGACCGGATACTTGAAAGCAGACAGAGGCAGGGCGTGCCAGGGAGTCGGGACGCAGGGCTGGGCACTGGCTGCAACTTGACCCCAGGATCAGGAGCCTTACCCCCCCCCCCCCCCAGGAGACCGTGGCGTGCAAGGACATGCTGAGCTGAGATCGCTGAGGTGAGAGACCCTGACACCCCTAGCTGACCCCCCCCCCCCCCCATGTAACCTGCCCCAGTAGTCAGGCTGCATTGAAAAACCAGGTGGGCCATGGATGGCGAGCTGATTCGGCAGTTCAATGGGCCACTTGACTGGACTTGCCCCCTAGGCCTAAGGCCACCAGCCGTCCCCTGGCGACATGTCCTCTGGTAGTAAGGAGGTCCGTGAACTGGCTCCCCCAAAGTATCTGGGGCCAAACCCGCAGTACGGAGACCCCATATATACTTAGCCGCATGGTATGGGAGAGTGACAGAACCAAGTTAGAGCACACATGAGGTCCGCGAGACCCCATTCTGGTCACTTGGAAAGAGGAGGCGTGTGTGAGTGTGTGAGTGTGTGAGTGTGTGAGTGTGTGAGTGTGTGAGTGTGTGAGTTAGATATATAGATATATCTAACACAGATAAGGCTCAACTAAAAGGCTGTGTAAATATACATGTTTAGGATATATTTACATTACATGCAGCCAGTGACATCACTGGCACATGTGCTCTGAAGAACGACCACGGGTGCCGTTCCTGCTGAGCCCCGCGCCATTAATGGTGGCGCGCAGGCGCAACGTCACTGCGGCTTCAGCCAATCACAGCGCCGGAAGAAACCCTGGGTAATATGACAGCCCTCTTAGCGGTGTGTGGGCGCCGTTGGAACAGCTTCGTTCTAAAAGAAATTTCATAATAAGCTAGTATGAGCTAGGCGCCTCCATTCATAGTGTGGGCACCCGGCCGTGACAGCTTTCGGCTTCACGGCCGGGCACTCACTGCGCATGCGCGAACGGCGCAGCGCTCTGAGTGGACAGGCGATCGCCTGGGACCTGTCACATCCCAGGTGATCGCCTACAGCAGTGGTTCTCAACTCCTGACCTCAGGGCCCACTAACAGACCAGGTTTGCAAGATAACTGAAATGCATCACAGGTGATATCATTTGCTGCTCAGTGATTGCAGTTTTCTAGTCTGCATCTCCCCAAAGTAATACTTAAAATCCGACCTGTTAGTGGGTCCCGAGGACTGGAGTTGAGAACCACTGGCCTACAGGGAGGGGCCGCCAGATGGCGATATGACGTATCGCCTAGGGGACCCCCCCCCCCCAAAATTACATTTGGCATGCAAGGGGGCGAGGATTGGTTTGAGCGGAAGTTACACATTTGGGTGGAACTCCGCTTTAACTACTTGTGGACCACCCGCCTGCAATGTACTGCGGAAAGGCGATAAGAAACAAAGCGATTATTAGTAAAAAGCAGCCCACTTTACACACATTAAAAAGGGGTTGTAAACCCTTGTGTTTTTCACCTTAATGCATCCTATGCATTAAAGCGGAGTTCCACCCAAAAGTGGAACTTCCGCTTTAAGCACTCCTCACCCCCTTACATGCCACATTTGGTGGCGACTCCTCGCGGCTTAGGTGGCCCCTCCCTCTAGGCGATCTCTTGGGACACGTGACGAGGTCCAGCATTTTTTTTTATTCTAGCGTTATTTTGGCTAAAAGAAACGCTAGTGTGCATGGAGCTTCAATGTATATTGAGTTTGTAGTATAGAGAATACAAGGGAAGTAAAAAGTAGGCGAGGCATAGGAAGTTGTTACATGTCAATCAATTAACAGGAACAAGAAAAAAAAAAAAAAAAAAAAAAATGCAGTCAAAGTATTCCCAAGGGTTGCAAAACAAAAGGTGTTGCAGGTCAAGGAAATACTGCAGAGTAATGAATTTTCTTGCAGAAAATATAACAATACACGGGTAACAAGAATAAATCTCAGGACCTAATCCTCCATCTAATCCAGGCTTCCAATTGTAAATACATTTTAAAAAAATAAAAGTTTTTCACCAGTTCAGTCGTTTTAGGGAGCCAACTGTCTCTTCCAGTGTTTGGTAACTTAACCCTGAAGCCAACATGATATGAGTTATTAGGCCTCATGCACACAGGACATTTTTCCAGCTGCTTTTTGGGGCGCCAGGCATTTTTTTTCCCCAGCTTAAAAAAAAAAACCTCTCCATGCACACATTGGCTTTTAGGAGCTGTAAGTGGCATAGGCGTTTTAAAGCTGCAAAAAAAAAACAAAAAAATACAAATAAAACACAGGGCTATACAGTGTTAAGCGTTTTAAACGCCAAATGCAAAACTGTTCTAAAAGTGAATTTTTACAGCCGCTTTTCCCTGGCATCGTTGCTGGCTTTGCAGCTCGTTATTTTTTTTATATGCCGCGTGTGTGACGCGCTGGAAAATTCTCCTCCAGAAGCTACGAAGGTGTTTATAGCACCACACAATGTGCATCAACCTGCATGCGGAAGCACATCCTCTGCGGTGGTATAGAGAGGATAAGCACAGAATTTGGAAAGTATACGTGGGGTTAAATACCATCGGAAAGGTGATCTTTTGCATCATGCTCGCTACACCTAGAATTCTTATGGACTGTGCAAAGGGAGCAATACCATTGTGCAGTCATGGAGGAAGCAGAGAGGTCAATTTCCCAAAGGGGAGGGGGACTTCTGAGAGCCCCCCAAAAAAATATATATAATCTATTAAAGAAAAAAATAAATAAATATGTAAATCACAGAAGGTCGATATGCCTGGGTGGTGGTTGTGTAATATTTCCGAGGCAGGTATATAATTAGTTAAGTCAGGAAATTTCCATAAAGAAAAATGTGATTTGCACACACTTAACCACTTGAGCTTTGGCAGATTTTACCCCCTTCATGACCAGGCCATTTTTTTTAATGCTAATTGCTCGGTCATGCAACACTGTGCGCAAATAAAACTAAAGCGCAGCTCCACTCAAAATAGGGAAGCTCAGCTTATTTTCCTCCTCCTCCCCCCCCACATTTGGAACCTTTCGGGAAGGGGGGGGGAGCGGGTACCTGGTTTTGGCAGGTACCCGCTCCTACTTCCACGTGACTTTGCCACTGCGAAATCATCCGGTGGTTCAGTCCCCCTCCTACTTCCCCCATCGCCGGGCCATTCACACAGCACAGCGTGCTTTGCGCAGTAGGGAACCAGCTGTGAAGCCGCAAATAAGGCATCACTGCCGGGTTCCCTTACCCGAAATGGCAGCGGCAGCACCCGAGGGCCGATTGATAAAAAGAAGAAGACAATCGCTGAATTCCTGGACAGGGAAGTGTCCTAATATTAAAAGTCGGCAGTTACAGTATTTGTAGCTGCTGCCTTTTAATTTTTTTTTCCCCCCTGACAAAGCCTGGAGCTTCTCTTTAATATAATAATTTTTTTCACACAAATAGAGGAGTCTTTTGGTGGAATTTGAGCACCAGTTTGTTTTTAAATAGTATTAGTATTATATATATATATATAAAAATAATAACACACACACACACACACACACACACACATAAAAATTTGAATAATTATTAATTTTTTTCCTCTTTCTGCTATAAAACTAGGGCCGAAACTACTAATTGATTAATCGACAACTAAGTGATTATGAAATTAATCGATTACAACTTTCAAAATCGATTAATCGGCCAGTAACATAATGAGGTTAAAAAAAAAAAAAAAATTAACCCTTTATAGTACAAAAAGAGCAAATTGCTACTGTAATTATTACTTTCACTGTCCCACAGTAAAGTTAACCCCTTACAGTAGCGATTTGCTCTTTTTGTACTAATTTTATTTTTAACCCCATGTTACTAAACATCTCAGGCCTGGGTCACTCTGTTTTTTGCTGAAACACACTACAGTTCATTTACATGGTTTCCTATGGGACACATTCACATCTATGATTTTTTCAGCTGCTGCGTATTTGGAAAGGGCAAGGACTTTTTTTAAAAGCAAAACGGTGCTATTTTAGTTTTTTGGTTTAATATACTACAATGGAGAAGCTGCAGAAAAGCATGTAATGTGTTTTTGCGGCAATTTGTGTTTTGTAATCTGCCCAGCAAAATTACCTTTTTTTTTTTGTCAATAACCGATTAATCAAAACAATAATCGGCCAACTAATCGATTATGAAAATAATCGTTAGTTGCAGCCCTATATATATATAAAAAAAAAAAAAAAAAACACACCTTAATAAAAAAAAAAAAAAAAATGTATGCCAAAATGTGTTCTGCTACATGTCTTTGGTGAAAAAATAAATAAAAATCCCAATAAGTGAATATTAATTGATTTGTGTGAAAGTCATAGCGTCTACAAACTATGGTATATATACACACTGGATTTTACATTTTTTTTTAATACTACTGATGGGGGTGATTGGCGACTTATAATGGGACAGCAATAGTGCGCCGGGGACCTCACTAACTGCCACTGACCTCAACAGTGACATTAATATAGTTCTAGAACTACACACTGTCACTGTACGAATGACACTGGCTGGGAAGGGGTTAAATATGTGCCTAACTATGGTTTAATGTGTGTAATGTGTGCTACTTTTACTAAGTGAGCTCTCAGTTTTCATCCCTGCTTTGTAGGCATGACAGATCGTTCCCTTCCTATAGAGCTCTGTGTTTTTTACCAACACAAAGCTCTGGGCTATGATTGCACACAGCCGATCAGCAAGTCCCTGCCGTGAATCATTGGCTGGAATTTGCTGACAGGCTCCCCCTGTGTACAATCACAGCAGGAGCTGGTCGGGGGGGGGGGGGGGGGGCTGCACACATGAGCAGTGGCCGTTCGCCTGCAGTACATTGTAAAACGGGTGGTCGCCAAGTAGTAAAAGTGGTTGTGAACCCTTGCAAATACCCAAATGGAATGATGGGCTTCAGATCATACACACAGATGAAACAAATCCTCCTACACAAGTTGCACCGGTTTACCTGCAGCCGTCTATCCCCTACATCCATTCAAAGTGATGAATTTTAAAGCTTGTAATTGTAGACGTAAAATTCGCCCATCGGTCCAGCAGAGACACAAAAGGGATGATCGTGTCCCCCCTCAGATCATTCTCTATCCACGCAAGCAGTCTGCCCGCGCTCTGTACCGGCTGGCAAAAGCAAATACAAAATCGCGGCGAGGCCTATTCCAAGCTGGCAGCGCGAGCCGTCAATTTCTTAAGTGCTCAACTCATAAAAATAGAAAAATCTTTGATCAACGCTTATGTCACATCCAGATTAGCAAAATTAGTATGGATTCATAGAATTTCAGCAGCGTTTGGAGAACACGCTGGTGCGATTTGCATTCCCCGATAGCTGACGTCTCAATGCCTGTTCTGTCAGAGGGCGAGATTTACTAAAAAAGTTTGGTGGGGGAAATTCCAGCACAAAGCAACCACAATATATACCTAGAGTATGGAAACCCCACCAATGAACTGCTCTTATCCGATGCCTTTTGGTCTGCTAAATAAGCTACTGAAAGTGTTTTCGTTCTATCTGTACAACAAAAGCGAGAAAATGCCAGTTGATCCTGCCAGAAATACTTGTCTTTGTGCTACAGGCCTGACAGGCAACGGATGGGGAATGAAGCTGGCAGGTGCACGGAGGACCGGCTCACATTTATGGTGCCTTCATACTCATACCCGCACGTCTCACACACACACACACACACACACACTTTTGTATGGCCAGTGGGATGAACAGAATAAAATCGAACAGATGACCGGACACAGGCGCTGTTCGGCTGACATTTTCTGACTGGTACCTTTAATATAGCAGTTGAAAGAAGTCAAGCAAAGTCGAGCAGACAATCCCACCCACCCACCGAATATTGACCATTTCATTAGGAACCGAGACTCAGTGTATGGCCAGTGTGACTTCTGACCATTACATTCTGTGTTACCGACCTCTGAACCCTGTGCACATAGGAGGGGTGATAGCGGTGAGGAGCGGAGGGAACACGCGGGGGTGATAGCGGTGAGGAGCGGAGGGAACACGCGGGGGTGATAGCGGTGAGGAGCGGAGGGAACACGCGGGGGTGATAGCGGTGAGGAGCGGAGGGAACACGCGGGGGTGATATCGGTGAGGAGCGGAGGGAACACGCGGGGGTGATAGCGGTGAGGAGCGGAGGGAACACGCGGGGGTGATAGCGGTGAGGAGCGGAGGGAACACGCGGGGGTGATAGCGGTGAGGAGCGGAGGGAACACGCGGGGGTGATAGCGGTGAGGAGCGGAGGGAACACGCGGGGGTGATAGCGGTGAGGAGCGGAGGGAACACGCGGGGGTGATAGCGGTGAGGAGCGGAGGGAACACGCGGGGGTGATAGCGGTGAGGAGCGGAGGGAACACGCGGGGGTGATAGCGGTGAGGAGCGGAGGGAACACGCGGGGGTGATAGCGGTGAGGAGCGGAGGGAACACGCGGGGGTGATAGCGGTGAGGAGCGGAGGGAACACGCGGGGGTGATAGCGGTGAGGAGCGGAGGGAACACGCGGGGGTGATAGCGGTGAGGAGCGGAGGGAACACGCGGGGGTGATAGCGGTGAGGAGCGGAGGGAACACACAGGGTTAGGTCAGTGCTGGGAAAATACATTGGTGTGTCAGTGAGTGGTGAGCACAGGGCAGCGATGTGATTGGTGGGTGACGAGTAGAGCGGTGGGGGGAGGGGGGTTTAGTTCTCTCACCTGCCTCCTCCGTGTCTCGGTCCCCGGTTCCCCCCGGCATGTACCCGCCTTCGGTCCCCGGACCCGCTCGGTGTTTCCCCGGTAAAGGCCGCCTCACACTGCCCGCATTTCCCAGCACAGCGGACACAGCAGCGCCGGGGGCGGAGCCTGATTCTCTGCGCCAATCGCAGCCCGCTTACCGGCAAACCTGGGCGTGCCCTTCCGTCATTTCTTACCTACCCGGGTCCTAGTGCCGGCTCGTACTTCCTCAGTGCTGGCCGGGGAGAGACATACCGGGGACACACTGATCACCGACACCGAGCTGATCAATACCGACACCGATATCATTAGTACTGCTGCTATTACTATTAGATTTTTGTGTCTTTGTTTAAGTATCCTTGTTTGTTTTACAGCTACAATCCCCATTACCACTACTACATATTATTACTATTATATTATCTTATATTTATATTATATTGCTCAGATTGCTCTTATGATTACTACCACCAATATTACTTTTTATTATGTGTTATTATTATTATTACTATAATTGTTATTGCCAATGGTAATATATTATTACATTTTATATGAATTCGTGTTGCTGTCATGACCTTAAATCCTTATTATAATAATTATTGCTATCATCATTATTATGATTACTGACATTCATATTGTTACTATATACTAGTATCGATCATATACAGTTACCAATATTATTTATATATTATTATTACTGCTAAAAAATTTCAATTGTTTCTGTTTTTACCATGATCATTTGTTACTATTATATTCTTATTACTGTCTTTGTTCTACTTTTATTATTATTGTTATTTATATATTATTTACATTATATATATATATATATATATATATATATATATATATATATATATATATATATTTAAAGTTTTTTTTAATAATAATAATAATTATTATTATTATGTTGATTTTTATATTAATAATTATTATTTTCAATTGTTTCTGTATGTACCGTGATTGCTTGTTACTATTATATTCTATTATATTTTTATTACTATCTTTATTCTACTTTTATTGTTATATATATATATATATATATATATATATATATATATATATATATAAAATTTACATTATATATATATATATATATATATATATATATATATATATATATATATATTTAAATGTTCTTGTAATAATTATATTAATAAAATATTTTTTATGTTGATTTTTATATTAATAATTATTATTATTATTTTCAATTGTTTCTGTATGTACCATGAATATTTGTTACTATTCTATTATATTTTTATGACTATCTTTATTATTATTGTTATATATACGTGTGCGTGCGTGCATATGTGTGTGTATATATATATATATATATATATATATATGTATATATATAATATTATATATATTTAATTGTTTTTGTAATATTAATAATTATTATTATGTTGATTTTTAAATTAATAATATAATATTATTATTTGTAACTCCTTCATGATGAAGGTAAGACAAATCCTCACACCTGAACAGTTTTACAACTTTGACATATGTTAGTAAAGCTGTAAATATTATCACAATTACTTAGTATTTCCAGGTAAATCATACCGCGTTTTTTTTTTTTTTTCAGGACTAATTGAGCTTTCATTTGGTGGTAAATAGTAACAGATATCTCCTGATTTCTTTTTATCATGAAAGGAAAATTGGCACAAAATAGTAAAAAAAAAAAAAAAAAAACATTTTTTAAATTTAGCTGTATATTTCTTGCTATTACCATAGCGTAGCATAAAAAACAAAACAAAAAAAAAGCAGAAATAAATTCTCCTGCCCCTGATGATGGCAGTGATACCACATATGTGTATGTTGTTTGAGGTTTGTACCCATAGTACAGCCCAGAAACAAGAGTACACTTGCTTATTTTTAATCTTAAATGACTGATACTAAATAAAAACATTTTTTTTTTTTTTTTTTTTAATCTTACCGAAAGGACAGTGACCCTGACCTTTCACCCTAACCTTGACACTATCCCCTGACCTAGATCAAACCTTGATCAAGCAATTTTTTTTTTTTTTTCTTTCTTTCTTTTTTTTTTTTTTTCACACACACTTCTTTGGTTACATTTTTCCGCCTCTAGCAGAGGAAAAAGATACAATGTATTATATAATGTGTCCTGTATGTATATAATGTTTCTTTTTGTTCTCCATTGGAGAGGGGAAAACAGGGGCAGGCTGTAGAGTGACTCATCACTGTGTAAGCCAATCAGGGGCTATCACGGTGATCAGGAACTGGCAATCCTGCTTTCCAATTGTTGGCAAGAGACCCCGGTCCCTATGCTGGGAGCACGGCGTGCGATGCGATCCCAGCACAAACACAGCTATGAATATATACAGCCCCACAGATAAAGACCAACTTCCACAAGGTGATATATTCCTGTAGAGTTGGGGTTATAATTCCTATAACTTTGTATTAATATTATTGTTACTAATCACGATTATTGTTACTGCTAATAGTAATTAATTCTTATAATTAGGGCTGTGGAAATGAACTATTAATTCCTCGATTAATCAATATTTTTGATTGATTAAATTTTTTTTGATCGGTACGCACCTCTCCGCCGGCTTCCGAGTCTTCAGGGAGTTCTGTCGGAGATCCGGTGACGCCACAGACACCGGCGGGGCTTGCCGTGTCCATCTGAAGGGCTCCTTTGCTGTGCCTGCATGCCGGCGGGGCCTTACTATCTGCCACACATGGGCTGTTATACTTCCCTCTATCACTTCCCTCTATCAACCTGGGATTCTACAGCCATCCACTGGGAGTTGTGATAGTTCCCTTCACGGGACATCTACATGCCGATGGACTGATGTTAGCCCCTCCTCATCTGGATTCAGCAGTGGTATCGTTGTACACATTTTTATACCAGTATCATACTTGGCTACATCTTTTTATGACTGCTTTTGCTACCGTTAGGTATTACTCGCACCATTTTTACAGTTTATGTAGCTACATCGATTTTATCTCCAGTGCAATATTTATTTTGTTACCTACTTGAAGACTATAAAAGTTTTAATGCTATTCCTATCTTGTGAAGCGCTGCGCAAACTGTTGGCGCTATATAAATCCTGTATAATAATAATAATAATATTCCCATCGAGCGCTGCCTTTGTGTCTTTTTTGTATCCTGCTATCCATTTTTCCAGTGGTTGGTAGCTGCACTGGGAATCGGCCTGCAAGGAGATCAGCTAAAAGTAGTTGGATCTGTATGTGCGTTATAATTAATCAAAATTAGTCGATTAATCAATTTAAAAAAACGATTAATCGAACACAACATTTTTAATCAATAACAGCCCAACTTATAATTCATATATATATATATATATATTATATATATATATATATATATATATATATATATATATTTACAGTATAATTTTTATTTATTTTTTGTTACTGTCATTATTCTTAATTCTTAATGGATACTTTTATTATTATTATCATTTTTACTATTGTCAGGATTATGATTGCTGCCATTGGTAATAATATTTTTAGTGCTCTTATTGTTCTTCTTGTTGCCATTACTATTAGGCTGCGATGGAACCTGACATTCTCTGACCTGGCCCATCTCCATTTGACATGTTCACCGAACGGCTGCTATGGATCGAGAATGCGGAAGCAATTTTGCGGCAAATTTGAGAAATGACTTGCTAAGCTATTACTACCAGACTTGCCAGGCTTTACAAGTTTGTTGCACAATTGCAGCAAGTCCGCATTGCATGACTCCAGATCAACTTTCTTTGCAAACATTCTGCAAGTTCTGGTTCAGTTATGTTGTGCCATAGTCATCCCACCACATGGGGTCACTGTGGCTGAATTTTCATGCTGTAGATTTGCAAAGCTCTTGCTGTAGTGTAGACTCACCACGGCAACTTTGCTCCAGCTAGAGACTTGCCACACAATATTGCTACAAATTAGAAAAGTGTCAACTAGAACAAGTGTGCAGCTTGCCAGTGAAAATGTGCAGGAAGTTAACAATTCACAAGTTAACAATTCATCACTGCCACAGTTTTGTGGCAAGTTATTCTTTGCTATCTGGGTAAATTAATCATCTGCCCTTACTCAAGATGGCCGTGACTGAAAATGCTAGAGGGATTCAACAAAATAAAACATGGATAGATGGGTGATTTTGCTTTGAATCCTAAAAAGAAAACAAAGTCTACTTGCTTAGGGTACATGAACATGGCCGTATGAAAATACAGCAACTAGCACTCCGGACCTTGATGACAGAAGTTGTAAGCTGCGTATAAAAGTTCTCTGTATGTATATGACATTTAAACAAAGTGTACAGATATACAGCATTACTGCAGCCAGATGTTCCCACCTCGTGCCCTCCATTGCTAGGAAGCAGGCTGCTCTTTTAGACCCCTTTCACACTGGGGGGGGCGTTTTGCAGGCGCTATAGCATTAAAAATAGCACCTGCAAACCGCCCTAAAGCAGCTGCTCCATTCTCTCCAGTGTGAAATCCCGAGGGCTTTCACACTGGGGTGCTGCGCTGGCAGGGCGTCAGAAAAAGTCCTGCCAGCAGCTTCTTTGGAGCGCATTGGGAGCAGTGAACTCACCGCTCCTAATGCGTTCCTGCCCATTGAAATCAATGGGCAGCGCCGCCGTACCGCCGTCAAAACGCAGCTGTAGCGGCGCATTGCGGGCAGTTTTAACCCTTTTCGCCCGCTGGTGGGGGTTAAAAGCGCCCCTCTAGTGGCCGAAAAGCGACGCAAATCCAACGGTAAAGCGCCGCTAAAAATAGCAGACCGCCGACGCTCGGGGAGGCATAGTGTGAAAGGGCTCTTACTCTAAGTAAACACACACTGTACATACAGTTGTGTGAAAAAGTAATTACCCCCTCCCATGAATGAACTGTGATTAACCACAATTTTTTGGAAAGCCGAGTTAAATTTCACTTGCCATACCCAGGCCTGATTACTGACACAGTCCCGCTCTCCTCAATCTGCCAGACGGATGGAAAATAGGACCACCATCCGTCTGGATTTTGCAGACAGGATCAGATCAGATAGCGGCAGGTGTCAGTGGACATAGGGGAGACTGGAGGGTCGGATCAGGTCCACCTGAAAAACTGACAGGTGGACCTGATCGGAAAGCCGTGTGAAAAGGCCCTTAACAAACAGGACCCTCTGATTCCTCCTGTATTGAATTGTATTGTAACTATTCTAGGGCAGAGCGACGTGCTGACGTCACCATCTCTCCCCTGTGTCCCGACGGACAGGTTTGTTTGGTTGTGTGCCAGTGTCCTATCATTCTGGGTCCCCTATCAGATAGTGCCCGGGTTGGACTGCGCATGCGCAATCCGATATCACAGAAATCTCCGAAACTAAACATCTGTTCAATCAGCTGTTGTTGGAGCATGCGCAGTTAACATGGCGCTCGCTCCCGCCGCTCGTTCTATCAGATGGGGGACCCATCTCGATAGAACAGCGCTGGCCGCGCTCACTCAAATAAAAGGAGCGGGTGTATTATTGAGCAGTAATTTTTGAGAGAATGGTTTTCACAATAAACTACACGTCTACGGGGCGTGTTTACAGAACTCAAGGGGTGCGAACTCCAGGGCCCCTTTCACACTAGCGGACTGTATGTCCGCTTTTTCATCCGTCCGTTTATGGATGAAAAAGGGACATACATTGGTCCCTATGAGATCGCGGGTGTCGGTGGATGAACATCCGCTGACACCCGATCTCCTCCGGGTCCGTAATCCCCCGTTTCTGCAGACGGAGGAAAATCCTATTTTTCAATCTGTCTGCAGATCGGATCGGATGAACACGGACTGACGGTCCGTGTTCATCGGATCCCCCCATAGGGGAGAGTGGAGATCTGACAGGGCGGTCCCTGCACAGTGTGTGGGGACCGCCCTGTCATCTGCCGGCTCAGCGGGGATCAACTGGCTGCATTTGGGGACAAACTGGCTGTATTTAGGAACAAACTGGCTGCATTTGGGGGGAAACTTCCTCTTTAAGGAGATTGACCTATTATCACATTGCTCGTGGACATATTTGTACAGATGATTATAATGGACTTCACATTTAATGTTTAGCATGATTCTTACTTACTTTTTATTTATTGTAACTGTTCTGTCTGCCCTCACGTTGTAAATCTCTGCGCAAAATTTAGGCGCTATATAAATCCTGTATTATAATACGAATAATAATGTACACCCTTTAGACAGCTTGAACTCACCAGAAGGGGTGGACCCTCACAACAAAGGTCAAACATTCTTTGTAGGAAATGGGATGTGCTCTCAATGTCCTCAGACCTCCAATATTCCACTCGCAGGATAAGGAGAAAAGAAGGAAATACTCATCACATAAAACCTTTAGAAACTTTTATTTAAAAACATAAAAACAAGTAGGACACTCACATTTATTGGTGCCTGTGTATGTAATCAGCACAGACAGTTTACTTTATTGCTGGGATGCAGACGGATGCTCCAATAGAGTAGTGATGAGCCGAACACCCCCGGGTTCGGTTCGCACCAGAACCCGCGAACGGACCGAAAGTTCGAACGAACATTAGAACCCTATTAAATACAATGGATGCGAACGTTCGAATTCTAAAGTGCTAATTATAACAACTATTATGCATGTTATTGTCCTAAAAAGGGTTTGGGAACCCGGGTTCTGCACCAGGGGACATGTATCAATGCAAAAAGAAGTTTTAAAAACGGTCGTTTTTCGGGAGCAGTCATTTTAATGATGCATAAAGTGAAAAAAAAAAAGTCAAATATTCCTTTAAATATCGTACCTGGGGGGTGTCTAAAGTATGCCTGTGAAGTGCCACGTGTTTCCCGTGTTTAGAACTGTCCCTGCACAAAATAACACTTCTAAAGGAAAAAAAAGCCATTTAAAACTGCTTGCGGCTTTAATGTAATGTCTGGTCCCGGTAATATGGATGAAATTCTTTAAGAAAAATGGCATAGCTACCCCATGACCCCCCCCCTACCCCAGCCCATTACCAGCCCCTTTGGGTCTTGTATGGATATTAAGGGGAACCCCGCACATAAAATAAAAAAGGCCCTATATACTCTGAACAGCCCTATACAGGCGGTGCATACAAGACAGGGACTGTAGGTTTGTTCTTATGTAGAGTCTGTTTGTAATTTTGAACAGGTACATTGTTGAAGTGTAGCTCCAGCCCAAAAATCTATTTTTAAACTTTTTGGAAAACATAGGTAAGGGTTATCACCCCTGTAACATTTGTTTTGCTGTCTGTGCCCCTGTTCAGAACATTTCACCTCACTTTCCGTCCCAATGACAACTGTTTTTGAAATGTGGTGTTTTTCTTGAAACAAGGATTGCTGATAAAGCATCAGTACAGAGGAGACACCTTTCTCCCATATTTATTCTTACAGGAGAGAATTTTCCTTCCTAGTGGTAGATTTCCTCTCACTTCCTGTTGTCTTCTTGCGTTTGCAAGTAGGAGTCGTTTGTAAGTTGGATGTTTGAAAGTAGGGACCTGCCGTATATACTCTGCAGAAATAGGCCCCTTAGTTGTTGGTGTTGGCACAACACTGTAAGCACTCACAGTTACTCTTGGTTGGTGCTGGAACGCCCTGCTGTCAACTATTATATCAGGAATTTTAATTACATATAATTGTTGAACAGTGGTAGTAAAAATTGGGCCTTTGATGGTGGTGCTGGTGCCACAACACTGTAAGCCCTGACAGTTACTCTTGGTGGGTGCAGCAATGGGCCCTGCTGTGAATTATTAGATCAAGAATTGTAATTACATGCCCCTGTTGAACAGGGGCTGAAAAATTGGGCCTTAGGCACTGGTGGCACAACACTGCAACCCCTCACAGCAACTGTACTTGGAGCACAGCAATGAGCCCTGTTGCAAAGTATTGCTTCAAAAATTGTAATGACACGCCCCTGTTAAACAGGGGCTGAAAAATTGGGCCTTAGGCACTGGTGGCACAACACTGCAACTCCTCACAGATACTGTACTTGGAGCACACCAATGAGCCCTGTTGCAAAGTATTGCTTCAAAAATTGTAATGACACGCCCCTGTTAAACAGGGGCTGAAAAATTGGGCCTTAGGCACTGGTGGCACAACACTGCAACTCCTCACAGATACTGTACTTGGAGCACAGCAATGAGCCCTGTTGCAAAGTATTGCTTCAAAAATTGTAATTACACGCCCCTGTTAAACAGGGGCTGAAAAATTGGGCGTTAGGCACTGGTGGCACAACACTGCAACTCCTCACAGATACTGTACTTGGAGCACAGCAATGAGCCCTGTTGCAAAGTATTGCTTCAAAAATTGTAATTACACGCCCCTGTTAAACAGGGGCTGAAAAATTGGGCGTTAGGCACTGGTGGCGGCACCCATAAACAAAAATGATCTTACAAGCTATCATCATCAATCGTATCATTGAGGACTCGGAGGAGGAGGATAGCCAGTCAACATAACAGCACAGGCACTCAGCATCAGCATCAGTCTTGAAGGGATGTGACATGTTAAAATCAATTAGTCTGTTATATCAGCATCAGGTGTGTGGTAGCTGGTGGTGATCCAAGACTGGTTCATCTTGATGAAAGTCAGTCGATCAACCGAGTCGGTGGACAGGCGCACCCTGTGATCCGTGACAAATCCTCCAGCAGCACTGAATGTGCGTTCCGAAAGAACGCTGGATGCAGGACAGGCCAGTAGCTCAATTGCATACTGTGCAAGCTCTGGCCAGTGATCCATCCTCAAGACCCAGTAAGCCAGAGGATTTTCGGTGGGGAAGGTGTCCAAGTCTGACCTTGCCCCTAGATATTCCTGCACCATGTTTATCAGACGCTGGCGATGGTTGCTGGAACCGATCATACTTTGGGGCTGCGGACTAAAGAATTGTCTGAACGCATCGGTCAGACGGCCACCTTCCCCACCGCTCCTTCTTTGACTGGCCGAAGCCTCAGCAACTCGTTGTCCAGGACCAGGAGTTTGCAACCTCCCAGTCTCTGGGAACGCGTTGCACAGACCTTTCTGCAAGGCCTCCCGGAGTTGTCTCATCCTCTGCTCCCTCTGCGACGGTAACATAAGGTCCGCAACCTTACCCTTGTACCGTGGATCAAGGAGAGTGGCCAGCCAGTAATGGTCCCTCTCCTTGATCCGAAGAATACGAGGATCCTTCCGCAGACTTTGCAGGATCAGGGAGGCCATGCAGCGTAGGTTTGCTGAGGCATTCGCTCCGGAGTCCTCTGGGTCACTAAGGACGACATGATCCGCAGCCACCTCCTCCCAGCCACGTACAAGTCCACTGGTTTCTTGGGACTGTAAATCATCCCTAAAAGACTGCTGCTGATGATGCTGAGTGCCAGCCTCCACCTCCATGCTGACACAATCCTCCTCCTCCTCCTCCTCCTCCTCCTCCTCCTCCTCTTCCTGTGCGATGGGTGGGACAGAAGGAACACTGTCTGGGTAAAGGGGGCCTTGAGAGGCAAGGAAGTCCTCCTCTTCCTGCCTCTGTTCTGCCTCAAGTGCCCTGTCCATTATTCCACGCAGCGTGTGCTCCAACAGGTGGACAAGAGGTACAGTGTCACTGATGCATGCACTGTCACTGCTCACCATCCTCGTGGCCTCCTCAAATGGTGCCAGGACAGTGCATGCATCCCTGATCATGCCCCACTGGCGTGGAGAAAAAAAACCAAGCTCCCCTGACCCTGTCCTGGTGCCGTAGTCGCACAGGTACTCATTGATGGCCCTCTGCTGCGTGTGCAGCCACTGCAGCATGGCCAACGTTGAGTTCCACCTGGTGGGCATGTCACATATAAGGCGGTTCTTGGGCAGGTTCAACTCCTTTTGCAGCTCAGCCAGGCGAGCACTGGCATTATAAGATCTGCGGAAATGCACACAGACTTTCCTGGCCTGCCTCAGGACATCCTGTAAGCCCGGGTACCTGCCCAAGAAGCGCTGCACCACCAGGTTAAGGACGTGAGCCACACAGGGCACATGGGTCAGTTGTCCCTGTCGGAGGGCGGAGAGGAGGTTGGTGCCATTGTCGCAAACCACCATTCCTGGCTTAAGCTGGCGTGGCGTCAACCACCTCTCGGCCTGGCCCTGCAGAGCAGACAGGACCTCTGCCCCAGTGTGGCTTCTGTCCCCCAAACACACCAGCGCAAGCACGGCATGGCATCTTTTTGCCTGCGTACTTGCGTAGCCCCGTGAACGGCTACGGAGCACCGCTGGTTCATAGGACAAACCACAGGAAGAGGCCATGGAGGAAGAAGAAGAGGAGGGGGTGGAGGAGAGAGGTGTGTCACAACCAGTAGTAGCATTTTGGAGGCGTGGCGGTGGGACAACCTCCAACACTACTGCACCTTGTCCTGAATCCTTCCCAGCTGCCAAAAGAGTGACCCAATGGGCCGTGAAAGAAAGGTAACGTCCCTGTCCATGCCTGCTGGACCATGAGTCAGCGGTAATATGCACCTTACCGCTGACCGCCCTGTCCAGCGAGGCCAAGACATTGCCTTCCACATGCCGGTAGAGAGCCGGAATAGCCTTCCGTGAGAAAAAGTGGCGTTTGGGAACCTGCCACTGAGGAACTGCACATTGCACAAACTCACGGAAGGGGGCCGAGTCTACCAACTGAAAAGGCAGCAGTTGAAGCGCTAGCAATTTAGCCAAGCTAGCATTCAACCGCTGGGCATGTGGATGGCTGGGAGTGAACTTCTTTCGACGGTCCAGCAGCTGGGGCAGGGAAATTTGCCTGCTAGAATCGGACGTCGGTGTACTGCTAGCAGAGTGGGCGCAAGTACTTGGCTGTGACACACCTAATTCTACACCTTCATTCCTCTCAGTGCATGTTTCAGAGAGGACTGAAGTTATAGTGGGGTTGGAGATCCCAGCTGATGCGGTGCAAGGAGAGGTCCGCTTTGTTCTTTGGTGTGGGTCTTTGAGGTAGGCTTGCCAACGAGCTGCATGGCAGGTCAACATATGTCTGGTCAGGCATGTGGTACCCAAGCGGCTGATGTTTTGGCCACGCGATATACGCTTGAGACATATGTTGCAAACAGCAGCTGTGCGATCTGATGCACTAGCCTCAAAAAAGGCCCACACCAAAGAACTTTTTGAATGACGGGCAGAGGCAGCGCCCTGCACAGGCGGAGCTCTGCGGTGTGATTCCGTCGGTGTACTGCCCTTACGCTGGCCACCAAAGGGCATCCTGCCTCGTTGGAGATGTGCCTCCTCCTCATCCTCCTCCTCCTCCTCTCTCCTATTAGGCACCCACGTGGAGTCAGTGACCTCATCATCCCCTCCCTCCTCATCACTGGAGCCAATCTGGCAGTATGCTGCAGCTGCTGGAACATGACTGCCAGATTGGTGTCCTTCTTGAGCATCCCCTCTGTCTGCTCTCACGCTACTGCCTTCCTCTAGCTGGGTTTCATCATCAGACCCTTCGAAACGCTGGGCATCCTCCTGGAGCATGTACCCAACACTGTGCTGAAACAGTTCGGGGGACTCCTCAGGAGGAGGACATGGTGGGTCTAGGGAAGGAGTGACTGATGATTTGTCTGACATTGATACCAGGGAAGACGACGCTTTGGCAGCTGCTTTTCCAGTACCCTGAGCCTGGGTGAGAGAGGATGAGGAGGAGGAGGAGGGCTTGGTCATCCACTCTACCAAGTCTTCGGCATGATGTGGCTCAACATGTCCAGCTGCCGAAAAGAAGGACAAGCGTGTCCCATGGCCATGTGCTGATGACAATGCACCGCGTCCACGACCAGCACTGTTGCCCCCAGACACAGAGCCTGCTTGCCCTCTTTTATTGCCTCCTGACTGTCTGCCTCTCCTTGTTTGCCTTCCAGACATTCTAATAGATGGCCTGCAGGGAGATGGGAAAAAAGCAATAAGGGCTACCTTCAGGTGTCCTTCTCTGTCCCTTGAAACAAGGACTTGCAGAGTGAAATAAACTGACACTCTCCCTACCTACAGTTTTCTGTCCCTAGAATAAATGTTTTTTTTTATCACAATATAGCACAAGGACAATTCAGTCACTGTCCTTCCAGGTCCCTGGAAACAAGGACTTGCAGAGTGAAATAAACTGACACTCTCCCTACCTACAGTTTTCTGTCCCTAGAATAAATGTTTTTTTTAAGCACAATATAGCACAAGGACAATTCACTCACTGTCCTTACAGGTCCCTGGAAACAAGGACTTGCAGAGTGAAAGAAAAAAAACACTCTCCCTACCTACAGTTTTCTGTCCCTAGAAAAAATGTTTTTTTTAATCACAATATAACACAAGGACAATTCACTCACTGTCCTTCCAGGTCCCTGGAAACAAGGACTTGCAGAGTGAAATAAACTGACACTCTCCCTACCTACAGTTTTCTGTCCCTAGAATAAATGTTTTTTTTAAGCACAATATAGCACAAGGACAATTCACTCACTGTCCTTACAGGTCCCTGGAAACAAGGACTTGCAGAGTGAAAGAAAAAAAACACTCTCCCTACCTACAGTTTTCTGTCCCTAGAAAAAATGTTTTTTTTAATCACAATATAACACAAGGACAATTCACTCACTGTCCTTCCAGGTCCCTGGAAACAAGGACTTGCAGAGTGAAATAAACTGACACTCTCCCTACCTACAGTTTTCTGTCCCTAGAATAAATGTTTTTTTTAATCACAATATAGCACAAGGACAATTCAGTCACTGTCCTTCCAGGTCCCTGGAAACAAGGACTTGCAGAGTGAAATAAACTGACACTCTCCCTACCTACAGTTTTCTGTCCCTAGAATAAATGTTTTTTTTAATCACAATATAGCACAAGGACAATTCAGTCACTGTCCTTCCAGGTCCCTGGAAACAAGGACTTGCAGAGTGAAATAAACTGACACTCTCCCTACCTACAGTTTTCTGTCCCTAGAATAAATGTTTTTTTTAAGCACAATATAGCACAAGGACAATTCACTCACTGTCCTTACAGGTCCCTGGAAACAAGGACTTGCAGAGTGAAAGAAAAAAAACACTCTCCCTACCTACAGTTTTCTGTCCCTAGAAAAAATGTTTTTTTTAATCACAATATAACACAAGGACAATTCACTCACTGTCCTTCCAGGTCCCTGGAAACAAGGACTTGCAGAGTGAAATAAACTGACACTCTCCCTACCTACAGTTTTCTGTCCCTAGAATAAATGTTTTTTTTAAGCACAATATAGCACAAGGACAATTCACTCACTGTCCTTACAGGTCCCTGGAAACAAGGACTTGCAGAGTGAAAGAAAAAAAACACTCTCCCTACCTACAGTTTTCTGTCCCTAGAAAAAATGTTTTTTTTAATCACAATATAACACAAGGACAATTCACTCACTGTCCTTCCAGGTCCCTGGAAACAAGGACTTGCAGAGTGAAATAAACTGACACTCTCCCTACCTACAGTTTTCTGTCCCTAGAATAAATGTTTTTTTTAAGCACAATATAGCACAAGGACAATTCACTCACTGTCCTTACAGGTCCCTGGAAACAAGGACTTGCAGAGTGAAAGAAAAAAAACACTCTCCCTACCTACAGTTTTCTGTCCCTAGAAAAAATTTTTTTTTTAATCACAATATAACACAAGGACAATTCACTCACTGTCCTTCCAGGTCCCTGGAAACAAGGACTTGCAGAGTGAAATAAACTGACACTCTCCCTACCTACAGTTTTCTGTCCCTAGAATAAATGTTTTTTTTAATCACAATATAGCACAAGGACAATTCAGTCACTGTCCTTCCAGGTCCCTGGAAACAAGGACTTGCAGAGTGAAATAAACTGACACTCTCCCTACCTACAGTTTTCTGTCCCTAGAATAAATGTTTTTTTTAATCACAATATAGC
The DNA here is from genome assembly GCA_029206835.1 of Rana muscosa. NCBI lineage: Eukaryota > Metazoa > Chordata > Amphibia > Anura > Ranidae > Rana > Rana muscosa. The sequence goes on from CM055124.1 coordinate 289,248,130, forward strand.
ACAAGGACAATTCAGTCACTGTCCTTCCAGGTCCCTGGAAACAAGGACTTGCAGAGTGAAATAAACTGACACTCTCCCTACCTACAGTTTTCTGTCCCTAGAATAAATGTTTTTTTTAATCACAATATAGCACAAGGACAATTCAGTCACTGTCCTTCCAGGTCCCTGGAAACAAGGACTTGCAGAGTGAAATAAACTGACACTCTCCCTACCTACAGTTTTCTGTCCCTAGAATAAATGTTTTTTTTAATCACAATATAGCACAAGGACAATTCAGTCACTGTCCTTCCAGGTCCCTGGAAACAAGGACTTGCAGAGTGAAATAAACTGACACTCTCCCTACCTACAGTTTTCTGTCCCTAGAATAAATGTTTTTTTTAATCACAATATAGCACAAGGACAATTCAGTCACTGTCCTTCCAGGTCCCTGGAAACAAGGACTTGCAGAGTGAAATAAACTGACACTCTCCCTACCTACAGTTTTCTGTCCCTAGAATAAATGTTTTTTTTAATCACAATATAGCACAAGGACAATTCAGTCACTGTCCTTCCAGGTCCCTGGAAACAAGGACTTGCAGAGTGAAATAAACTGACACTCTCCCTACCTACAGTTTTCTGTCCCTAGAATAAATGTTTTTTTTAATCACAATATAGCACAAGGACAATTCAGTCACTGTCCTTCCAGGTCCCTGGAAACAAGGACTTGCAGAGTGAAATAAACTGACACTCTCCCTACCTACAGTTTTCTGTCCCTAGAATAAATGTTTTTTTTAATCACAATATAGCACAAGGACAATTCAGTCACTGTCCTTCCAGGTCCCTGGAAACAAGGACTTGCAGAGTGAAATAAACTGACACTCTCCCTACCTACAGTTTTCTGTCCCTAGAATAAATGTTTTTTTTAAGCACAATATAGCACAAGGACAATTCACTCACTGTCCTTCCAGGTCCCTGGAAACAAGGACTTGCAGAGTGAAAGAAACTGACACTCTCCCTACCTACAGTTTTCTGTCCCTAGAATAAATGTTTTTTTAAGCACAATATAGCACAAGGACAATTCACTCACTGTCCTTCCAGGTCCCTGGAAACAAGGACTTGCAGAGTGAAAGAAACTGACACTGTCCCTACCTACAGTTTTCTGTCCCTAGAATAAATGTTTTTTTTAAGCACACTATAGCACAAGCACAAAACACACTGACACTCTCCCTACCTATCCTTCTCTTTCCCTAAACTAAAGGAATCCAGGTTAAGCAAGAAAGAAATAACAGTCACTGTCCCTGCCTATGCTGCTCTATCCCTGCTCCGGAACACACTACACTAGGCCGCCGTGCTGGCGGCCTTTTATAGTGTGGGGCGTGTACTAAACACCCTCAGCAATAATTGGCCACAGGCATCCTGCCTGTGGCCAATCATTGCTCTCCTCGCTGCCGGCGCTGTGATTGGCCAAGCATGCGGGGTCACAGTGCATGCTTGGCCAATCACAGCGCCTGGATGACACTGCGATGGCGTAGTGCATTGTGGGCCGTTCGCGTCACTCGAATTTGGCGCGAACGGCCCAAATCGTTCGATCTTCGTCGAACGATCGAACAGCCGATGTTCGAGTCGAACGTATGTTCGACTCGAACACGAAGCTCATCCCTACAATAGAGTACATTTGCGCTGTATGCATGTAAACATTAGCAAAAACATTTACTTATGTGTATAATGTAAAATACAGTCCCTCAAGCTGAAAGAAAGAAAATCAATTGAGTCACCCATCTATGATAACAGTGTGGATGGAGGAATCTCCACTGCCAGCTTACTGTACTTAGGCAGCTGCACCACTTGCACCTTAAAGTGATACTTAAGTCTCGTCTTCTTTTCTTTAAAAATAACAAACATGTTATACTTACCTGCTCTGTGTAGTGGTCCTCTTCTCGGGTCCCTCTTCAGCGCTCCTGACCCCTCCCTCCTTTTGAGTGCCCCCACACCAAGCAGCTTGCTATGGGGGCAACCGAGCCGCAGCTCTGTGTGTCCATTCACACACGGAGACGTGGTTCGGCCCCGCCCCCTCTCTCCTCATTAGCTAACTGACTTTGATTGACAGCAGCAGAAGCCAATGGCGCTGCTGCTGTGCCTCAGCCAATCAGCCGGACAGCCGAGGCAATCGTGGACATCGTTGCATCGAGATGGGGCTCAGGTAAGCATTAGGGGGGCTGCTGCACACTGAAGGATTTTTTTTTATCTTAAAGCAAAGTTCCAGGCAAAAATACAACTAGGTCTTGCACAATTTTTTTCTATTTGTTTTTATACTGTTTTGAAAGTGTACTTACGTCCTAACCTCGCCGCGGCGAGGTACGTCATTTCCGCATCTGCATCAGCCCCTCCTCCTTCCGGCCTGCCCCCCGCTGCCTTTTGGGACCTGTGTGTGTCCCAGAAGACGACAGGGCTATTCAGAAAGCGCAGCGCAACTTGTGCATGCGCAGTAGGAAACTGGCTGTGAAGTCTGAAGGCTTCACTGCCGGTTTCCCTTAGTTGCAATGCCGGCGTCTGCACCCGAGCTGATGGTCGAATCAGCTTCGAGGGGCCGACATTGCGAGATCCCTGGACAGATAAGTGTCCTTATATTAAAAGTTAGCAGTTTTTTTTTAGAGGCTGGAACTCCACTTTAAGCCCAGTTCCAGTGGCGGCTGGTGCCCAAAACTTTTGGGGGGGGCGCAAAAAAAAAAAAAAAAAAACATCAATTGCAGCCTCACTGTGCCCATCAATTGCCGCTACTGTGCCCATCAATTGCCGCCACTGTGCCCATCAAATGCAGCCACTGTGCCCATCAAACGTCGCCACTGTGCCATAAAATTGTCGCCACTGTGCCATAAAATTGTCGCCACTGTGCCATGCCATCAAACACAGCCACTGTGCCATACCATCAAACGCAGCCACTGTGCCCATCAATTGTCGCCACTGTGCCATGTCATCAAACGCAGCCACTGTGCCATCAATTGTCCCCACTGTGCCCATCAATTGTCGCCACTGTGCCATGCCATGCCATTGTCGCCACTGTGCCCATCAAATGTCGCCACTGTGCCATGCCAAAGGCAGCCACTGTGCCATGTCATTGTCGCCCCTGTGCCCATCAATTGCTGCCAGTTTGCCCCTAAAATGCCGCCAGATTGCCCCCCCCCCCCGCCTGGCACTTACCTTTCTCGGTCAGCCATCCTCGGATCCTCCTCCACGATCCCTCGATGTAGTCCTGCCCTTGATGTCGCTTCAGCCAATCAGGTTACCAGTAATCAGATCCGGTGAACCTGATTGGCTGAGATGCGTGTCAGTGTTAACCAAGGAACGCACCCCCCGTGCCGCTGGCTCTGATAGACACTTCCACAGACAACCAGCTGCCGTTATTCAGATGGCCGGCACTCGCCAGGGGGCCGGCCATCTGAATAGTGAGCGGCAGCGGCAACAATACATAGATTCATGCAATGCATGAATCTATGTATTGTCTTTCAGTGGCGGTGCAGGAGCGAGAGGGGGCGGCGCTCCTGCGCCCTCTATGGATGCACTGCCACTGCCCAGTTCACACCTATGCAGGTTGCAGTTTACATATTCCAGGTGCATTTTGCATTTTTCAATACACATTTTTGATCCATTGAAGTCTATAAAATCAAAAACCAGAAAAAAGTCCCCGGCCCTTTCCATAAAATGCACAGATGTGAATGTTACCCGTAGGAAACCGTGTTAAATGGACTGTAGCGTGTTTTTGCAAAATTTAAAATGCACTAAAAAATGCATAGGCGTGAAATAGGCCTAAAGTGCCTTGAAAAAGTATTCATACCCCTTGAAATGTTTCACATTTTGTCATGTTACAACCAAAAACATAAATTAAGGCCTCTTGAGCCCCTTAGGGAAAGAGAGCCTTGACTGATGGGGGCATGGCCAGGTGCAGGACAAGGTGTTGGTCACCCAGGGATTGGTTAATTTGGGGGATGGGATGGGCCTGAGCTCGGGTAAAGGATTGCCCCAGGGAATTCTGGGGTCCTTTCGGAAGACGTGCTGGGAAGAGCTGCCCACCCTCCCACCCCTTTTTTTTTGTGGTATGTCACAGCTTGCTGCGGTTTTTCTTGACCTTGCCAGCATAAAATGGCTGTAATGGGCCATGCCCTTCATGGATATCGGAAGTGGGCGGCGTGTCCAGCACTTATGGTAAGGACAGGCCCCTCCCACCCCCTTTGGAATTGTGTGCTCACAGTACAACTGTGACTGGCACTTGTTGAAATAATGTTCACATGTTATGTTTGGAATTAATAAAGCTGTGGCATTGCCCTTTCCAACCTAATGGTTGTAAGCGTGTTTATTTAACAGGGTGAGGGGGCAAGGGGGAAGGTTTATAAATACATCTATGTTACAGTTAATGGTACCTGGGCTCATTGCGCCTCAGCAGTCATGTATTTTATTGGGTTTTTATGTGATAGACCAACACAAAGTGGCACATAATTGTATTTGTAGAAAAACCTTTCTCTGCAATTACAGCTACAAGTCCTTTTGGGGATGTCTCTACCAGCTTTGCACATCTAGAGAGGGACATTTCTGCCCATCTTTTTTGCAAAATATCTCAAGCTCTGTCAGATTGGATGGAGAGCGTCTGTGAACAGCAATTTTCAAGTCTTGCCACAGATTCTCAATGTGATTTAGGTCTGGACTTTGACTGGACCATTTTAACACATTAATATGCTTTGATCTAAAACATTCCATTGTAGCTCTGGCTGTATGTTTGGGGTCGTTGTTCTGCTGGAAGGGGAACCTCCGTCCCAGTTTCATCTTTTGCAGACTCTAACATGTTTTATTCTAAGATTGCCCTGTATTTGGCTCCATCCATCTTCCCATCAATTCTGACCAGTTTCCCTGTCCCTGCTGAAGAAAAGCATCCCCACAACATGATGCTGCCACCACCATGTTTCACGGTGGGGATGGTGTGTTCAGGGTGATCTGCAGTGTTAGTTTTCTGCCACACATAGCGTTTTACTTTTAGGCCAAAAAGTTAAATTTTGGTCTCATCTGACCAGAGCACCTTCTTCCACATGTTTGCTGTGTTCTCCACATGGCTTCTTGCAAACTGCAAATGGGACTTCTTATGGCTTTCTAAAGGGCAGATTTGTGGAGAGCATGACTAATAAATGTCCTGTGGACAGATTCTCCCACCTGAGCTGTGGATCTCTGCAGCTCCTCCAGAGTTACCATGGGCCTCTTGGCTGCTTCTCTGATGAATGCTCTCCTTGTCCGGCCTGACAGTTTAGGTGGACGGCCATGTCTTGGTTGGTTTGCAGTTGTGCAATACTCGTAGGGATTCAACCCTTGTCTGTGGCCTGCCTAAGCCAATTTCGGACTTGGTTGCACATAGATATTCCTGGAATGTAATGTTTACTCTGCAGTGCAGGCACAGACAGAAGACACAGTTAATAAGTCACAGAAGACACAGTCGACTTTGGAAGCACAGCAGGTGATAACGATTACAGTAGAAAAACCAATTAACCTCGCACGAGACTCTTTCAGAGTCAGGTGTGGTGGAATTGCACACCTGCCCTTCCTGTGTACATGTCCCATAGCTGTCCACCTGTCATTGTCCTGTGACACACTCTGTGTACAGAAGATCCTAATGTCTGGGTTTATCTCCTAATTTATTGCAGGTGCACCGCCGCTTCCGTCAGTGATAACAGAAATCCACAATATGGCGTCAATCTCGCACGCCACAGCTGTCATTACTTGTTCAGCATGCACTATGGCCATCACACCACAGCCAGGAGACGTTTGAGAGCACCACCACTATCTATTACTGGCAACCTGCAGTAGCTGGATGCAAAGCTGCCAACTGTCCTGGATTTGCCAGGACAGTCTCACATCTTGGTCCTCTGTATCACCGATGCTGCGTCCCTGGCCATGCCCTGGGATCACAGCATCAACCTTATTCAAGTTATTACACATGTGCACTCTTATTGTTGTGCAACATTGTTCTCCAGTCACCTAACCAGTGAAGTCAGTAAATGTTCTGCTGCAATCCGCTGCTCACGTTACATAGTAGGTCAGGTTGAGAAAAGACACAAGTCCAACCTATGTGTGTGTGATTTTATGTCAGTATTACATTGTATATCCCTGCATGTTGCGGTCGTTCAGGTGCTTATCTAATAGTTTATTTAAACTATCGATGCTCCCCGCTGAAACCACCGTCTGTGGAAGGGAATTCCACATCCTTGCCGCACTTACAGTAAAGAACCCTCTACACAGTTTAAGGTTAAACCTCTTTACTTCTAATTTTAATGAGTGGCCACGTGTCTTGTTAAACTCCCTACCGCTAAAAAGTTTTATCCCTATTGTGGGGTCACCAGTACTGTATTTGTAAATTAAAATCATATCTCCTCTCAAGCGTCTCTTCTCTAGAGAGAATAAGTTCAGTGCTCACAACCTTTCTTCTTAACTAATATTCTCCAGACCAGTGGCGGTGCGTCCATAGTGGGCGCAGGAGCACCGCCCCCTCTCTCCTGCGCCCGTCACTCAAGTCAACAATACATACATTCATGCATTGCATGAATGTATGTATTGTCGCCGGCGCCGCTGCCGCCCACTATTCAGATGGCCGGCCCCCTGGCGAGCGCCGGCCATCTGAATAACAGCGGCTGATTGGTTATTGGAAGTGTCTATCAGAGCCAGCGGCTCTGATAGGCTTCCCGATTACAGCCTGTGGGCTGTAATGGACTTCCAAATAGTTAACCAGGGGACGCACGGGCTGTGCGTTCCTTGGTTAACACTGACACGCGTCTCAGCCAATCAGGTTCACCGGGTCTGGTTACCAGTAACCTGATTGGCAGAAGCGACATCGAGGGCGGGAGAAGACATGAGGGAGCGTGGAGGAGGACAACGCTGACCCGAGGAAGGTAAGTGCCGGGCTGGGGGGAAACTGGCTGTATTTGGGGACAAACTGGCTGCATTTGAGGGGGCAAACTGGTGGCGTTTGGGCACAGTGGCTGCGTTTAATGGGCACAGTGGCGGCAGTTGATGTTTTTTTTTTATTTTCCGTTTGTTTGCGCCCCCCCCCCCCAAAATGTTGAGCACCAGCCGCCACTGCTCCAGACCCTTTATTAGCTTTGTTTCCCTTCTTTGTACTCGCTCCATTTCCAGTACATCCTTTCTGAGGACTGGGGCCCAGATCTGGACGGCATACTCCAGGTGCGGCCGGACCAGAGTCTTGTAGAGCGGGAGAATTATCATTTTATCTCTGGAGTTATTCCCCTTTTTAATGCATGCCAATATTCTGTTTTCTTTGTTAGTAGCAGCTTGCTGAGATTATAATCTACTAGGACCCCCAGGTCCTTTTCCATCCTAGATTCCCCCAGAGGTTCTCCCTCCAGTGTATAGATTGCATTCATTTTTTTGCCACCCAAATGCATTATTTTAAAATTCTCTACATTAAACCTCATTTGCCATGTAGTTGCCCACCCCATATATTTTTTCAGATCTTCTTGCAAGGTTTCCACATCCTGCGGAGAACTTATTGCCCTGCTTAGCTTAGTGTCATCTGCAAATACAGAGATTGATTTGTTTACCCCATCCTCCAGGTCATTTATGAACAAATTAAACAGGATTGGTCCCAGCACAGAAACCTGGGGACCCCACTACCCACCCCTGACCATTCCCAGTACTCCCCATTTATCACCACTCTCTGAACTCGTCCTTGTAGCCACTTTTCAATCCATGTACTCACTCTATGGTCCATGCCAATGGACCTTCTTTGTACAGTAAACATTTATGGGGAACTGTGTCAAATGCTTTTGCAAAGTTCAAATACACCACGTCTACGGGCCTTCCTTTATATAGATGGCAGCTCACCTCCTCATAGAAGGCTAATAGATTAGTTTGGCAAGAACGATTCTTCATGAATCAATGATTACTGCTAATGATACCATTTTCATTACTAAAATCTTGTATATAGTCCCTTATCATCCTCTCCAAGAACTTACATACTATTGATGTTAGGCTAACAGGTCTTTAATAGCCAGGGATGTATGTTGGTCCTTTTTTAAATATTGGTGCTAAATTGGCTTTTCTCCAATCAGCTGGTACCATTCCAGTCAGTAGACTGTCGGTAAAAATGAGGAACAATGGTCTGACAATTACTTGACTGAGTTCCCTAAGTACGCTCGGATGCAAGCCATCTGGTCCCGGTGATTTATTAATGTTAAGTTTCCCAAGTCTATTTCTAATTCTATCCTCTGTTAGCCATGAGGGTGCTTCCTGTGATGTGTCATGAGGACAAACCCTGCAGTTTTGGATACTGAAGCCCCCCAATTCCCTCGTGAAGACTGAGGAGAAGAAGAATTTCAATACCTTTGCCATCTCCCCATCCTTTGTAACCAGGTGTCCTTCCTTATTCTTTATGGGGACAATATGGTCTGTCCTCTGTGACAGCAGGAAGGTAAAGTCACCTGGTTGCATCCAGGGGGGTAGATATATTTCGCCCAGATTCAGGCTTTACGCCGACTTATACAACTAGGTGGAGAGTTGTATAAGCCCAGCTGAGGCTAATGGGCTCATGGATGACTCATACCTCTAGGGAGAGTGTGGGGCGTCGTGCAGACAGGGAGTTGATGAGACCAGCTGAAGCTTGTCAGCTCATTTAGGCCTCTATAAGAACTCCCAGCTTCATTAGATGTTAGCTCATGCCTGGAACCAGACCTGTGTGGACTGTCTAGGGAGAGTGAACCCCTGTGCGGTGAGACAAAGCCTGTGTGGCTATTTGTTTGGACATTTACAAAACCAGGGACTTAGGGACTAGGACAGCACTAGGCTGATCCCAGTTGTTAGTTAGGAAACCTGTATGTTTAGTCAGAGGTCAAGTTGACCAGGATTTATTTTGTTTATGTTTCTTTTGCTTTGCTGTGTTTTGTCACTGTAAATAGAAAATAAACCGCACCTTTTTGATTTTGAAAACCACAACCTCCGTTTGCTGGGCCTGTTTTTGTGTGGGGAGCCCATCTCGGGGGTCACACACACCCGCTGCCGAGCTAACCCCCTCACAGTTGGTGGAGAATGCGGGCAGTTTTTTTTTAAGCCAGCATGGAGGAGATACTGAAGCAGCTGGCTCTAGCAAATGCCAATCAACAGCATACAAATGCAGGTTTGCAAAAGAGCCTTGCAGCTCATCAACAGAACTTCGCAGCCCAGCAGCAAGCTCATCAACAGAGCCTTGCAGCCCAGCAGCAAGCTCACCAACAGAGTCTGGAAGCTCAGCAACAAGCCCAGCAGCAATCTGAGGCCCGCTTCATAGACCTGTTACAGAAGCAAGAGCAGAGACTACCACAAATGGAAGCAGTAATGCAGCAACGTCCGCAGACCAGTGAGGAAAGCCGTCCCACTAATACCGCGTCCTTTGGGGTGAGTCGTTTATTGACAAAAATGACTGGAGAGGATGATCCAGAGGTATTTTTGACCACATTTGAAAGGACTGCTGAAAGAGAAAAGTGGCCTGAGGAGCAGTGGGCTGGACTGGTGGCTCCTCTGTTAACTGGTGAATCGCAGAAGGCTTACTATGACCTAGAGCCTGACCAAGCAAAAGACTATGTGATGCTAAAAGCTGAAATATTGGCAAGGCTGGGTGTCACCCAGGCTGTCCGGGCTCAGCGTGTGCATAACTGGACTTTCCAGCTTGGAAACCCCCCCAGGTCTCAAATGTATGATCTCATTCACCTGAGCAGAAAGTGGCTACAGCCAGAGACTTTGTCCGCACCAAAGATTGTGGAACGTGTTGTAATGGATCGGTTTTTGAGAGCTCTTCCTACTGCCATCCAAAAGTGGGTAAGCCATGGAGACCCAGAGACGGCCGATGGTCTTGTGGATCGTGTGGAGAAATACTTGGCTACAGAGAACCTGACGGCCTCTTCCAGAGACACTCAGACTTTCCACCCCAAGACCAGACCATCCCCAGGGGCGGATAAGAGGATTCCAAGGGGTGAGGGTGGAGAGAGTAAGAGGGTGGGAGCTCTACCCCAAGTTTGGCGAGAACAGCCTGGGAAATCAGCGGCTCAAGAGGCGGCAAGAAGGATCGTTTGCTACCGCTGCCGGCAAGCGGGACATATTGCAGCCAATTGCCCGGTTGTGGAGGAACCCATGCAGTGTGACTTTCTGACGGGCAGACGTCAGTCGCTGTGTGCGACAGTCGCATGCACTGCCATTCGAGGAACTGAGAAACATTTATGCAAAATGTGTGTTAATGGTAGAAATGTTGTGGTATTGCTGGATTCAGGTAGCCTTGTGACCCTGATAAAGGTGGAGTTAGGTAAAACAGAGGTCTCTGGGAATAGCAAGGTAGCTGTTATTTGTGTGCATGGGGACACCCGAGAGTATCCAGTGACTACAGTGTGTTTCGAGACCCCCAAAGGTACCCTCTCTCATCCAGTGGGCTTAGTATCTCAGTTACCGCATGACGCCATTGTGGGAAGGGATTTTCTGAAGTTCTGGGAACTGTGGGATGATCCTGAGCCCCCCACTGGTGCCCCTATGTACCAGGAATGTGATAGCCAGAACTCCCCTGAGAGTGGTGAGGACTCTCCGGAATTTCCCTTATCAGTATTGGCAGGGGAGACTCAAGAAACTGGAGAGGAGCCCACCTCCTCAGACGAAAACCTACCGTCTGTGGAGTTTTCTGATCTTGAGGTTCACAGGGAAAACTTTGCCACAGAACAGTTGAAAGACCCCGCCCTAATAAAGGCACGGGAAAACGTAGTGAAAATAGATGGCGAGTTAGTGAACCCAGATAATACCTGCACTTACCCATACTTCAGCGTAGAGAAGGACCTACTGTATCGGGTGGCAAAAAGGGCAGAAGAAACCGTTGAGCAGCTTGTGGTGCCCAAACCTTACAGGAAGTTGGTGTTGGAGTTGGCCCATGGGCACATTCTTGGAGGTCATCTGGGGACAGAGAAAACCCGAGAGAGGGTATTACAGAGATTCTATTGGCCGGGGGTGATGAAGGACATAGAAAATTATTGTTCCTCCTGCCCTGTGTGTCAGAGGTCGGCCCCGATGCCACATTTCCGTAGCCCGCTGGTCCCTCTACCCATCATTGAGGTCCCGTTTGAGAGGATCGCCATGGATTTGGTAGGTCCTATAATCAAGTCCGCTAGGGGGCACCAGTACATATTAGTTATAATGGACTATGCCACCCGTTATCCAGAAGCGATCCCTCTCCGAAATACCTCGGCCAAAACCATAGCCAAAGAGCTATCTCTTGTGTTTAGCCGGGTGGGTATTTGTAAAGAACTGCTTACGGACCAAGGTACACCCTTTATGTCCCGGGTTATGAAGGAGCTGTGTAAATTGTTCAAAGTGACGCAATTACGTACATCTGTGTATCACCCCCAAACCGATGGGCTGGTTGAAAGATTCAACAAAACCCTAAAACAAATGTTGAAGAAAGTGGTGGATAGAGATGGAAAGGATTGGGACTGTCTACTTCCTTATCTGATGTTTGCTATTAGGGAGGTGCCCCAATCCTCTACGGGATTCTCCCCCTTTGAGTTACTGTATGGGAGACACCCAAGAGGGCTGTTGGATATTGCCAAGGAAACTTGGGAAAGTGAGAGTTCTCCCCACAGGAGTGTGATTGAGCATGTCGCCCTGATGCAAGACCGAATTGCACAGGTAATGCCCATCGTGAAGGAACATTTGGCCCAAGCGCAGTTAGCACAGCAGAGAGTGTACAACCGTGGAGCCAAGACCCGTACCTTTTCCCCGGGGGATAGGATACTGGTACTTGTCCCTACGGTTGAAAGTAAATTCCTTGCCAAATGGCAAGGCCCCTACGAGATAATAGAAAAAGTGAGCGAAGTGAATTACAAGGTCAGACAACCAGGAAGGCGAAAGCCCGAACAGATCTATCACGTTAATCTGTTGAAAGCCTGGAGGGATAGAGAGTCCCTAGTCGCAGACACTTGGTCACCAGCTCAAACTGGTTGCGTGATTCCTGAGGTTGGAATAGCAGCCACCTTGTCACAACCCCAACAACAGGAGGTTAAGGAGTTTGTGCTTCGCAACAAGGAGGTATTCTCTGAGCTGCCGGGACAAACATCTGGGGTAGAGCATGACATCATTACCCCGCCCGGTGAAAGGGTGAAGTTAAAACCCTATCGGATCCCAGAGGCCCGACGGGAGGCAATACGGGAGGAAGTACAGAAAATGCTGAACTTAGGGGTGATAGAGGAGTCCCAAAGTGATTGGTCTAGTCCCATTGTGTTGGTGCCTAAACCGGATGGGAGCTGGCGATTTTGTAACGATTTTCGTCAGTTGAACAAAGTTACAAAATTTGACACCTACCCCATGCCACGTATAGATGAGTTGATCGACCGGCTGGGAACAGCCCGATACATGACGACTCTTGACCTCACAAAAGGGTATTGGCAAATCCCCCTGGCCAAATTGGCCAAAGAGAAAACCGCATTTGTAACCCCAGACGGGGCGTTCCAATATAAAAGAATGCCGTTCGGGTTACAGAATGCGCCGGCCACATTCCAGCGGAAAATGGACCAGATGCTGAGGCCCCATCGGAAGTATGCTGCGGCTTACCTGGATGACGTAATTGTCCATAGCACAGATTGGGCCTCACATCTGCCAAAAGTGCAAGCAGTCCTGGACTCTGTTCGGGAAGCGGGGTTTACGGCTAACCCCAAGAAGTGTACCATTGGGCAGGAGGAGGCCAAATATCTTGGGTACACCATTGGGAGGGGAGTAATAAAACCCCAACTCAACAAAGTCGAGGCCATCCAGAGTTGGCCACGTCCCAACAGCAAGAAGCAGGTACGAGCCTTTCTGGGAATCGCTGGGTATTATCGGCGATTCATTCCCCACTTTGCTTCTAAGGCTGTGCCCCTAACCAACCTAACGAAGGGGAAAGGGTCGGTCATGATTAAATGGACCCCCGAGGCTGAGGCAGCATTCCAATTCTTGAAACAAGCCTTATGTAGCCAGCCAGTGTTGTACTCACCCGACTTCTCTAAAGACTTTGTCGTACAAAGTGATGCGTCAGATGTGGGGTTAGGAGCAGTATTGTCCCAGGTCTGGAACGGGGAAGAGCACCCAGTCATTTACCTCAGCAGGAAGTTGAAGTCCCATGAGGTAAATTACGCCACCGTTGAAAAGGAGTGTTTAGCGGTGAAGTGGGCTCTAGATTCCCTTCGGTACTACCTGCTAGGTAGGCACTTTGACATGGTTACGGATCACGCTCCGTTAAAGTGGATGGCTCAAAACAAGGAAACAAATAGAAGAGTGAATAGGTGGTTCCTGGCCCTCCAGGAATTCAACTTCACAGTAAAGCATCGCCCTGGCGTTCAAATGGGGAATGTGGATGCTTTGTCTCGAGTACATGAATGCCTGATTGCTGGTGTTCCAACCCCGAGGTTAAAACAAGAGGGGGGGGTATGTGACAGCAGGAAGGTAAAGTCACCTGGTTGCATCCAGGGGGGTAGATATATTTCGCCCAGATTCAGGCTTTACGCCGACTTATACAACTAGGTGGAGAGTTGTATAAGCCCAGCTGAGGCTAATGGGCTCATGGATGACTCATACCTCTAGGGAGAGTGTGGGGCGTCGTGCAGACAGGGAGTTGATGAGACCAGCTGAAGCTTGTCAGCTCATTTAGGCCTCTATAAGAACTCCCAGCTTCATTAGATGTTAGCTCATGCCTGGAACCAGACCTGTGTGGACTGTCTAGGGAGAGTGAACCCCTGTGCGGTGAGACAAAGCCTGTGTGGCTATTTGTTTGGACATTTACAAAACCAGGGACTTAGGGACTAGGACAGCACTAGGCTGATCCCAGTTGTTAGTTAGGAAACCTGTATGTTTAGTCAGAGGTCAAGTTGACCAGGATTTATTTTGTTTATGTTTCTTTTGCTTTGCTGTGTTTTGTCACTGTAAATAGAAAATAAACCGCACCTTTTTGATTTTGAAAACCACAACCTCCGTTTGCTGGGCCTGTTTTTGTGTGGGGAGCCCATCTCGGGGGTCACACACACCCGCTGCCGAGCTAACCCCCTCACACCTCCCTTTTTTACTGTTTATACAGATGACACAGACCAGGTCCCACACCGCCATCTTGGACCTCCTCAGTGATCAAAAGCTGGTTGCCTTTACTAGGTTCAGGTTGCGACCCCCGATAATGGATGATGCACTCCAGCTCCACCCACCAGGCGCTGTCTCCTGCAGCCTACTATGATATGATACAGGGAAGTCCCAGGGAGCTGCAGGAGCAAGAACACATCAGTCTTGCCTAGGCAAGAATAATGGCAGGGGGGAGGATGGGCAAAAAAAACATAATAAGAAAAAATTGCATTACATAACGGGAGCTCTTGAGGGTGAAGGTCTGATTTTATTGCAGGGATGATGGTCAGGAGTGGGTGGACCCTGCATACTTAGAGGCAGGGTATGGGTGGTGCAACCCATAAAGTATCCTACTGAAATGTGGGTGGGGTTATCAGTGTCCCAGGATTCGGGACCATGATTTTGGTCAGTATGTGGATGGTGTACAGGTGAAAAGAATGTGTGATCTCTCATGATACTGGTTAGTTTAATGGGACGGAGAAAGTTCTGTTATGGACCATTCAGAATTTTTACTTCAGTATCGCACAGTAAAACGCGTTGCCCCATAGCACAGGGTAATTCATGAAAAAAAAAATGTGGTGCATTGCAGTGCCGAGAATGGTGAATGCCATAGAAATACACCACACTTAGTATCATGTGTTACAATGCATAACCAATGAATCGAAGGGGTGCCATTTGAATGGCACCCCAATGAACCTCACCAGCATGCAATATGGCAAATGAATCAACGTGAACCATCTGCCCACTGTGGTGAGGCGCCACAGGAAAAAGATGCAGTTCCATTCAAAGCCCCTTGAATGAACGCACATAAACATGTGCAATTTTGCACACATAGGTGGGCCATACATTAACCAATTTTCTTTCATTCAACCCGTGGTTAAAAAAAATAGCTATATTCATTATTCTCCCATCAACACTGAATGTCCTTCCCGTGAAGCTACTGTATTCCGACAGCAGGAGATTTCCCAGCACTCAAAATACAATGATCACTAGGTTTGTGCAATTCGTTTCGTAACGAATCGAAATTTGTCCAAATTTAGCAACTTTCGGACGTTCGGAAGCATTCGAATTTCCGAACAAAGCAATAACGAATAAAACCGAATCCAAAATAAATTATATCGCAAATAGCGAATGCCCCGAATGTCTTCGGCATAATTCGTTATGAAAAAAGTTACGAATCCATTCGAAGCACAATAATGCCGCGTACACACGACCGCTTTTAATGTCATTGAAAAAAACTGCGTTTTTCCCGACGTGATTCTTCTCAAGCCTGCCTTGCCTACACACTATCGTGAAAAAAAATGCTCGACCAAAGCGCGGTGACGTACAACACGTACGACGGCACTATATATGTGTCCAGAATCAACAAAAAACAATGTACTCTACCGAAAGTACGAATTATAAATCAACTAAAAATAAGGCTTACATTAATACAAATCATTTCGATTCAACGAAAAATGTCGCTTGCCAAAATACGAATTAGTCCGAACACGAAAAATCCCATCTAGCAAAATTACGAACGATTACGAATCAACAGGACTGAAAAGAAACAAACCGAAACGAAACAAATTTTTCCGTCGTGCACAAGTCTAATGATCACTGTTTGCAGCTATAGCCCCTGGGAGTGAAATCATGAAATCACTTAGGGGTGTACTCACTTTTGTTGCCAGCGGTTTAGACATTAATGGCTGTGTGTTGAGTTATTTTGAGGGGACAGAAAATTTACACCGTTATACAAGCTGTACACTCACTACCTTTACATTGTAGCAAAGTGTCATTTCTTCAGTGTTGTCACATGAAAATATATTTTTTATTTTTTTATACTAGTAATGGCAGCGATCAGCGACTTTTAGCAGGACTGAACCAATCAATATACACTTATTGGGATTTTTTTTAGACCAAAAATATGTAGCAGAATACATATTGGCCTAAGTTTAAGAAAAATCAATTTTTTTATTGGATAGGTTTTATAGCAGAATGAAAAAAAATATTGTTTGTTCAAAATTGTTGCTCTTTTTTTGTTTATAGCTCAAAAAATAAAAAACCCAGCGGTGATCAAATACCACCAAAAGAAAGCTCTATTCATAGGCGTGCGCACAGGGTGTGCCAGGTGTGCCTGGGCACACCCTAATCTCCCAGTGCAGCACAGATGTCCCCTACTGCCCTGGGCTCCCCCCTGCATCGCTTCCGGCTTCCTTCCTTTCCTCCTTACCGGCTGCTGCTGCGGGCACACACAGGGGGATATTTTAGAATGAGTGGGGGAAGGGGATGGTAAATATGTAATTTACCGGCCCCTTCCCTTTCTGAATGAACACAGTTAAATGCTCGGTACCATGTGTTTGAGCTTCGGAGTGCACACCCTAATGCAATAGGCTGCGCACACCTATGGCTCTATTTGTGGGGAAAAAATTTAATACATTTTATTTGTGTATATCGTTGCATGACCGCGCAATTTTCATTTAACCACTTCAGCTTTGGAAGGTTTCACCCCCCCTTCCTGGCCAGGCCATTTTTTTGCGATACAGCACTGCGTTGCTTTAACTGACAATTGCACAATTGTCGTGTGACGCTGTACCCAAATAAAGTTGATGTCCCTTTTTCCCCCACAAATAGAGCTTTCTTTTGGTGGTATTTGATACCTCTGCGGTTTTTATTTTTTTCACTATAAACAAAAAAAAAACGAAAATTTTTGAACAAAAAAAATAAAAATTTTTTTTACTTTCAGCATTAAAACACATCCAATAAAAAAAAAAAAAAAAAAAAAAAAATTCTTCATCAATTTAAGCCAATATGTATTCTGCGTCATGTTTTTGATAAAAAAAAAAAAAAAACGCAATAAGCGTATATTGGTTGGTTTGCGCAAAAGTTATAGCGTCTACAAACTATGGGATGAGGCACGATGGGATTTGTTGTTTCACCACAGCTGGAGGGCCGAGGTTGCCTACCCCTGGCTTAGGGCATACGAAGAAGGCGCTCGGTAAGGAAAGAAACCCTCTTTGTACATAGGTCTATCTGCATCTTAGTCATAGAATGATGACTGCGTCCCACCTGCTAAGTATATTTGTTCTGGTATTAGTTTGATGGAAAGATCACATTCAGGGGAATCTCCAAAGTCAATATTTGACTCATTACTCTCTGCACTGGAAAAGGACAGTGCTGCCTGCAGCCTACATACCTGAGACAGACCAACCTAACCTGCCGCGCTCTTAAAAGGTTGTTCCATTTGTTTTTCTGACAGGTCTCAGTGGTATGGCAAGATGGAGAAAATTTCAACTTTGTTTTGTTTCATTTCGATTCATTATTTACTTCAATTTGTTTAGATCCTTTTCTGTTAAAAAAAATAAAAAAATTTGTTTAGATAAATTTGTTTTAATTCGTTTTCGGAATTTGTTTTGTTTATTCGTTTTCAAATCGATTCGAAGAAACGTTTTCGAATCAATTTCGAATTCGAAACGTTTTCCAATTCCAATTGTTTTCGAATTCAAATAGTTTTCCAATTTGTAAAAATAATAAAATAGAAAATAAAGGAATAGAATAGAATAAAAAAAAATCTATTCTATTCCTTTATTTTCTATTCTATTTTATCCTCGTTGGAAACTGTAAAACTTTTCGTATTCGAAATTGAAAATAATTTGAATTCAAAAAGAATTCGAATTTCGTCTAAAAAAATGTTTTCGTTATTTCGGATTCGTTTAAAATCGGTACATCAAAATTTCCGACTAACGAAATTTTGCCTGAATATTAAATCGTAACGAAACGAACCGCACATGTCTATTGTCCATTCTGTTTGTTTTTCTGACAGGTCTCAGTGGTATGGCAAGATGGAGAAAATTTCAACTTTGTTTCGTTTCATTTAGATTCATTTGTTTAGATCCATTTCTGTTAAAAAAATAAAATAAAAATTTGTTTAGATAAATTTGTTTAATTCGTTTTCGGAATTTGTTTTGTTTATTCGTTTTCAAATCGATTCGAAAAGTTTTCGAATCAATTTCGAATTCGAAACGTTTTCGAATTCCAATTGTTTTCGAATTCGAATCGTTTTCCAATTTCCAAAAATAATAAAATAGAATAGAAAATAAAGGAATAGAATAAAAAAATTAAAAAAAATTCTATTCTATTCCTTTATTTTCTAATCTATTTTATCCTCCTTGGAAATTGTAAAACTTTTCGAATTCGAATTTGAAAACGATTCGAATTCAAAGGCCCCTTTCACACTGTGGCGTTTTTCATGCGGTTTAGCGCTAAAATTAGCGCTATTATACCGCATGAAAAAATCATGCCCTTTAGCCTTCAATGTGAAAGCCCGAAGGCTTTCACACTGAAGCGGTGCGCTAGCAGGACCGCTCCAAAAGTCCTGCTAGCCGCTTCTTTACAGCGGTAAAGGAGCGGTGTGTACACCGCTCCTTTACCGCGGTCTCCCATTGAAATCAATGGGACAGCGCGGTAATACCGCCCGCAAACCGCGGCAATAGCCGCGGTTTGCGGGCGGTATTAACCCTTTTTCGGCCGCTAGCGGGGGTTAAATTTACCCCCCTAGCGACCGCATACCGCGGTAAGAACGACGGTATAGCAGCGCTGAAAATCGCGCTGCTATACCGCCACCGCACCTGCCCGCCCCAGTGTGAAAGGGGCCTAAAAGTATTCGAAAACGTTTTGAATTCGAATTTCGTCCGAATTTTTTTTTTTCGGTATTTCGGATTCGTTTAAAATCGGTACTATCGGTACATCCAAATTTCCGAATAACGAAAATTTGCCCGAATTTTAATTCGGAACGAAACTCACATGTCTTAGTGTCCATTCTGTCTGGAGCGGGGTTTTATCTACAGTTTTTTTCTAAATGCTTTCGTAGTTTAGAATTTCATTTGTATATATATTTTTAAGCAATGCAACATATCTAACAGTGGGGGAGATTTACAAAATCTGGTGCATGATAGGGAGAACATGTAACAAAGTGCAATAGGGGACGCCCCCTTGGACTTTAAATGGCAGAAAAGGAGTAGTAGAAATCGAAGTAGATAAAAAAGGCACAAGGGTGCCAACTTTATGAATATACAAAAAGTAGAAAATATATTGCGTATAAACACAATCCACTTAAGATCTGGTGCATGCAGAATCTGGTGCAGCTGTGCATAGTAACCAATCAGCTTCTTAGTTTAGCTTGTTCGTTAAGGCTGGGTTTACATATGTGCGAATTGGATGCAGTTTTCACTGCATCCAATTCGCATGCGAGCATTTCAATGCGAGTTTGGGGGCGATTTGAAAGACATCTGTGCGGGTTCATGCACAGATGTCTATTGAAATCGCCAAAAGTAGTGCAGGGTCTACTTCTGGAAATCGGTGCGGTGCCACAAAGTCGGCGTCGCTCTAATCGGGACAGTGCTGTTGCCGGCAATAGGCTGCGATTTGGCATGCAATATGACATGTCAAATCGTTCCGATGTGAATGGGGGCTTAAAGTGATTGTAAGGCTACTTTTTTTTTTTTTAATAACAAACATGTCATACTTACCTCCACTGTGCAGCTCGTTTTCCACAGAGTGGCCCTAAACCTCGACTTCTGGGTTCCCTCAGTGGCTCTCGCCAGGGCCGATCCTAGACGGGGTGCGAGGGGTGCAGTTCACCCAGGCGCCACAGAGGTGGGGGCGCTCAAGCCAGAGCTAGAGTGCTCCCCTCCCTCCTCCTCCTCCTTGTTGGTATCCAGAGGCCGCTCTCTCCGCCGCTCACTGCCACCGCAGTTTCCTGCCCAAGCCCGTCCCCCCTCCATCCTCCTGTCAGAGGAGATCGGAGATCGGGATGGCTGCTCGGAGAGAGACCCGCGCAGCGTCGTCGTTGGGGGGCGGGGCGGTCCGTGCGGTGCAGTGCATGACATTTGTTCTTCTCACTGTCACGATCTTCTCCACCTGGGCGGCACGGCTGCACACTGTCCTCTCCTCTCCAGCTGCCGCCCGGGTGGGGTTTGTCCAGAGGGGGGGTCTGTACTAATGGAGGGGGGATGGTTTGTGGGGGCCAGGGGGGGTCTGTACTAATGGAGGGGGGATGGTTTGTCAAGTGTTTTTTCCTGACGAGATTCTCGGCCGTGTGTACGAGGCTTTTCACACACACACTCACACACGGCGACCTCCATCCCAAAATTGATTTATAGAAAAGGAGAACTATGGGACTTTAAATGAGGCACCGCCATGTCAAATAAGAACAAGATCAACATAAAATTGAAATTACAATACGTAATTTACTATTACAATCAGATTTTTAAGAAAAACGTTGTATCAAATAGATGTGTAGTCACATGACTGAAGCCTCGGACACACGGCCGAGAATCTCGTCAGGAAAAAACACGTAGTTTTTCGAGATTTTTGAACAAGAATCTTGTCCCGGCCGAGTGTACACACGTACGATTCAAAAGAACCGCCGTTCTTTTGAATGGCACGAACGCGGTGATGTCATTGAATACGATGAGCGTGCGCTCGTCACATTCCATGCCGTCGCCGCCATCTTGCTACACCCTACCTATGCCTAGGAAGCTACCACGCATGCGTCAAAGTCATTTCGAGCATGCGCGGGTTTCCACGGCGACAGGTAAGTGTACACACTCTCGGGTTTCTCATCGGGAAACAGGCCGACGAGAATCCTGATGAGAAAATAGAGAGCAGGTTCTCTATTTTTCTCGTTGAGATTCTGGCCAGTTTTCCTGACGAGAAACCTGAAAGCCTCGTACACACGGCCGGTTTTCTCGGCAAGAAAGCTCTGCCGGCAGTTTTCTTGTCGTTTCTTGACGAGAAAACCGGCCGTGTGTACGAGGCTTTACACTAAATATGCTGCTCATAGCATGCAATACAATTAAAAAATAAACATGATAGATGTACATGATGAAATGAAATAAATCAGTTGAAAAACATATAAGAAGAACAGGTAACTCTTGGCATCTAGTGGCACTCTACGCGTTTCTTGGCATTTCAGACATTCATCAGGAGTGTAATGATGTAATACAGGGGTGGCCAACCAGTGGCACATGTGGCCCGCGGAGCCCTCTGATGTGGCCCGCGACCTCCTGCTCTGGAATGGTGGATTGGCAAGCCCAGATCGCAGGTTGCCGACCCACCATACCACAGCATCAGTGTTGTGAATGAAGCTGGTGGTAGAGGAAAAAAGCGGCTGCGGAGCAGAGCCCCATAAGCCGATGCTTCCTCTACAGCGCCGGCTTTTGCCACAGGTGGAGTCTATGGCAAAGTTCAGCTAACCCGAGGGATAGACACAGGTGCACTACGCTGCACCCGCAGTCTGGGTAAACCGCAGCACATCAGAGTGAAAGCAGTCTTAGGCCCTTTTCGCACGATCAGCCCGACCAAATGGGACCCTCAATTCACCTCTATAGAGCGACAGATGCCTGTTTATGCCCGCCTACCTCCAATCCGAAAAACAGAAGGGAATTCGTCCCCTTTCATCTGGGCGGATCGGAGGGCCTATAGAGTAGCAGTGACCTGTCATCCGCTCATTGTGGCCCTTGACTGGTTACCAAGTTGCTTAAGTGGCCCTCACTCTTCAAAAGGTTGGGCACCCCTGATGTAATATATGCATAGCTTCAAGGCTAAGTCCGGTATCTGCACAGGAAAGTGGGGATATTGAGTATAATATCTCCCCTGGGGTTGAAACGGGGAGACCCTCCAGGGACAGAGAACAGCACCCAAAGGACAACAAGGTGGTCACAGCATGATCCAATATAATATGTGTGCACATAAAGTGCATAGTGTACCAGAGGTGATGGCTGAACTCCCGGCAAATTATATGAGTAGGGGAATAAATTAACCCCATTGCTGACCCGTGAGTGGTATGTGTAGATCCGCTCGGATCTACATGTGCTTCCATGTGATTAGATCAAGCAAAAAAATGGGATGGAGTCAAAAGTATAGAAGGTCCTCACGGGACATGTGGTCCTCTACGTGTTTCGCAGTCAAAGGACTGCTTCATCAGGAGGATGAATCTAGCAGTGGAGAACTCTAGGCAGGATTAGCTGGGGCTGTACACTAGCATCTGTCAGCAAGATACTGCACACTGGTTGCCGTATATGGCCATGTACATGTACCATAAAAATACAAGGCAGATGCATCTATTGGAGAGGTAGAGGACGCTGGTCCCTGGATTCAGCTCCCACCATAGATGGAGCTCATATTTACATTTTTGGTAGGTGTGCATCGTGCGCGGGAAAAGTTTTTTGTTTTGAAAATTCATATGGAAGCCATTTCTGCCACCAAAGCCACAAACTAAAGTGCCGAGATATTCCCACACACATATTTTGCTCTATATATAGAATTTTAAATCAAACGCATTACACATTTTAGTTAACTCTTGTTTAACTTTTAAAGCTCCAAACAAACAACTAAATGCACAGTGGAAATGCATATTTGGGAGCTCGGACGATTGCATTTTGGCACATTTACTCCTGACATTTACACAGTCCTGCCAGATAGCATTGCCAATCGGTTGACCTGACTTTTCTCTGCTGCAGTTAATCAATACAGCTTAGTCACTTCCGTGCCCCCAGCCTGTGGCTGGACAGTTAATGAGCAGACAAATACTGATGAGCTCATCCTTCTGCTCATTCGGTTCTCTCCTTCTATCAGCATGTTCTTTGTCACCACCAACACATCTGATTGGCTGCTAGTCTTGCTCCTCCCTCTCCCAGTCTGAATGCTGCTGTAACAAAGCAAATTCAGGTACTTGCACTATTTAAATGTAAAACTTAAAATGATAATAGCTGCATTTATTGGTATCTTTTACATAATCCTGGATTTATGTTTGGCTGTAATTTGAAAAGAAATATAATTAAAAAGGACTCCACACTATCTATGCTTCCCTTTCTGATCCAAATGCTAAATTCCCTCATATGGTCCATTGGGAAGAAGACTTACATTTTTCTCTTGAACTGACCGAATGGCAGGACATTGCCTATGCTCTGTCCAAGATTTCTATTAATACGACCAGGGATTTTTTTCAGCGGGAACGCGGGGGAACGCAGTTCCAGCACCTCCAGCACTATAAGTATTTTATGGTAAGGAGTGCTGGAGGGTCTATTGATGCTGGGTGCTGGGGGATCTAATGCCGCTGGTGAGAAACTATTTTTGTGTGGGGGTCTATTGATGCTGGGTGCTGGGGGACCTAATGCCACTGGTGAGAATCTATTTTTGTGTGGGGGTCCATTGTTGCTGGATAGGTCTATTGTTGTTGGTGGGGGGGTCTCTTGATGGGGTTAATTGTTGCTTGGAGGGATCTACTGTTGAGGGAGAGGTTTATTGTTGCTGGCTGCTGGAGGGTCTATTGATGCTGGCTTCTGTGAGATCTGTTTCTGCTGGGGGTCTATTGTTGCTGGGTTGCTATGTTGTTGCTGGGGGGGTCTATTGTTACTGGAGGGGTCTATTGTTACTGGGGGAGGGCTATAGTTGTGTGGGGGATCTATTGTTGCTAGGGTGGGGTCTATCAAATTGAATACAAATTACTTAGTAGCATGAAATTATACTTGGTTCTGTATTCTCTAAAAGGGGCGGTACTGGGGGTGGGTGGGTAGGGGGTGGAACCAAGGGATGGTGCTCAAAGGTGGGTAGGGGGCAGAGACTAAGGGTGCATCAGAAGGGGGGAGGTGGGGTTCCTGCACCTTTTCTTTGAGAAAAAAAGCCCTGAATACGACATTGATAGAATACAGTAAAACCTTGGATTGCGAGCATAATTCGTTCCAGAAACATGCTTGTAATCCAAAGCACTTGTATATCAAAGCAAATTTCCACATAAGAAATAATGATAACTCAATTGATTCGTTCCACAACCATTTATTTATAAGTCCTTAAGTTTATAGTCCATATAAAAAGATTATAGCAATGTGATAGGTTGTGTAACCATAAAATATCCATCCACAATTGGAAGCCTCCAGAAGGGGATTAGAAGCAAAATCCAGCAGGATCTACAGAGTGTAAAAGAGAAGAGGCGCCTCTAAGTGTAGCAATATGTTGCTAAATGTTGTACCTTCATTAAATGTAACTATATTGCTACACTTAGAGGCGCCTCTCTTCTCTTTTATACTCAGTTGTGACATGACGCTACTTGTATATCAGGACATCGCTTGTATATCAAGTCAAAATTTATTTAAAAATGTTGCTTGTCTTGCAAAACGCTCTCAAACCAAGTTACTCTCAAACCAATGTTTTACTGTACACTGAATATTGAAGAAAGTCTCCCTGTAGCCGCACATCAGAACGATCCTATCAGTTAGTGATGTGTGGCAACCTCAGCCTGGGCTCCAACCAGGCCACACCCACCACATTTTCTCCGCCCCTCAGGGCTTAATCATAGGTGGAGCGTGGACTGGTTGGAGCCCAGGCTGAGGTTGCCACACATCACTAACTAATAGGATCGTTCCGATGTGCGGCTACAGGGAGACTATCAGTTAGTTATGTGTGGCAACCTCAGCCTGGGCTCCAACCAGGCCACACCCACCACATCTTGCTCCGCCCCTCAGGGCTTAATCATAGGTGGAGCGTGGCCTGGTTGGAGCCCAGGCTGAGGTTACCACACATCACTAACTGATAGTCTCCCTGTAGCCGCACATCGGAACGATCCTATCAGTTAGTTATGTGTGGCAACCTCAGCCTGGGCTCCAACCAGGCCACACCCACCACATCTTGCTCCGCCCCTCAGGGCTTAATCATAGGTGGAGCGTGGCCTGGTTGGAGCCCAGGCTGAGGTTGCCACACATCACTAACTGATGGGATTGTTCTGATGTGCGGCTACAAGGAGCCTTTCTTCAATACTCATTGATGGTAGGAGCCGAGACGAGCTCCCTCCCAAGCCAGCACTCACAGCAGAGAATACCGAGGACTTGCACCCCTCCTGAAGCCTGAGCGGCTCACACGTTGGGTCTTTTTGGGTCACATTAATAGAATCCAATTATAAAACACTCCTAACATGGTACCTGGTTCCCCTCACGACTTGCAAAGATGTATTTTTACCGCATTGCCTACTTGTTTTCGGCACTGTGGACAATGGGGAACCATGTACCATATCTGGTGGCAATGCCCCATAGTGTCTAGATTTTGGATTCAGATGTTCAACTTTATTTATTCAGCGACAGGAGTCAATATTCGTTGATTCCCAGAGGAATCCAATATTCCGAAATTGTCTACGGAGGTCCCAGAAAAATCAACAAAATTGATCCTCTATATGCTCCTGGCAGCGAGGATCACTAATGCTAAACACTGCAAGCGATCAATGGTGCCACTTGACTACGTTAAAAGTAAATTGAATTGGATCATGGTTAACAACAAACTTACCGTACTTGCGTTCTTCATAACAATAGGACGAATAAAACTTGGGACCGATGGATTCAATACCTATCTGTCCCCTAGCGGGGCCCCGGCTGACCCTCTTGTACTTCAATTTCTCTTTTATTTATTTTTTCTTCTCTTGTTTCATCTTTTCATTTCTTAACCTCATTCTTATTTCTGGGGGGCACCATTTCTCCCACTGACACCAACAATTGGGCACCATTTCTCCCACTGACACCAACAATGGGGCACCATTTCTCCCACTGACACCAACAATGGGGCACCATTTCTCCCACTGACACCAACAATGGGGCACTATTTCTCCCAATGATACCAACGATGGAGCACTATTCTTCCCCCTAATACCAAATGTGGCAATGTTTACTCCCACTGATGCCAGGAAAACTTCCACTCCTGCTGGCCACAGTACGTCCCCCCTAGTCTGAAAGGCAATAAACTGGCCCTTTGTTTAAAAAGTTTGGAGACCCCTGGTGTAATATGTCCTGGATCAATGATGATAGTTGCTGTTTATGCCTTTTAATAACGAGTTCTGCCAGAGAGACTTCTGGTTTCTATATTTGTGTGCTGCAATCAGTGCCAGGACAAGGTCCTCTAGAGCCCGGGGCGAATATGGCAAATTGCGTCCCCCCGAAGATGTATGAGCATTATGTGTCAGCAAAAATACCCACCCACCAAAAAAAGAAAAATTTGAGCACTAATCTGCATGCTTACTCTCTAAGCACAAATTCCCTGCACAAATCCACCCCCCTGCTGAAATCTCCCCCCTAAGCGCAAATCTTTCATCCCCCCCAGCTCAAATCCTCTCATTCTGCATATGCTCCCAGCACAGTTCCCCCCACCCCAAAAAAATTCCCACTTCCTAGTACACATCCTCTACCCCTCAAACTTCCCCTCCAAGCACAAATTCTCTCTTCCTCATTCCAAATCTCCCCAATCCTCCACGCTAGCACAACCACCCCCCCCCCCAAAAAAAATCTCCTCCTAGCACAAATGCCGCCAAACACCCCTACTAGCACATATCTCCCTCCAAAAAAAAGTTCCCCTCCTAGCACAAATCCGCCCCCCCTACCATATTACTTATTCTAGCACAAACCCCCCAAAATCCCCCTCCTAGCACAAATCCTTTACCCCTGTCCCCCCTCTAAACTCAAACCCCCCCCCCAAATCAGCACTTCTAGCACACCCCCCCAAATTTCCCCTCCTAGAACAGTTCTTACCTCCTGCCGCTCCCCAAATTCCTCCTCCCAACACAAATCCCCTGCGCCCAAATCTCCATGTAGTGCCCCCACACCTCACATTAAACCACAGTGCCCAGGGCAACCGCCCCTCCTGCCCACCCCTTGTCCCTGGCTACAATGTTTATTTGCTAATTTTTTCCAAGCATTGTCAATGCAATTTATGTTATACTTGAATGAGATAACCTGAGATCTTTATGTCTCTCCTTTCTTTGTGCTTTTTCATCTGTTATTTCTAATAAAAAGATTGGAATATAAAAGTACTCCACACATAATTTTTTTTTATTGCACGTTTTGGAAGAACTGCCAGGCTTATTATGACATCAGTCTCTCGTATATAGGAATCCGCACAGCTGTGTGCTCCCTTTGCTGGAATGTGAAGATTTCACAATAAGTTTGCAGGAAAACCACACCGCTCCCAGAAATCCACTTCCAGGCCGATCATTGGTGAAGGATTTCCCAGGAGGTTTATTTCAGCCAGTGAGGAGCGCACAGACGTCTGAATTCTGGAAGTGGGAAAACTGACATTCCGGCAATTTACATTCTTCATATACATCAGCCTCTCAAATCACAGGTTTTATAATGTAAAAGAGCAATTTTGGCATTCTCCCCGTCTTGTCTAAAGAGACCCAGTCACTTTGCCCATCCAGTAGCAAAGTATCTTAACCACTTAAACTTACCTTCTCTTTGACCCCCCCCCCCCCCAGAAACTCTTTTCCATGTGTAGCGGCCTCACCTCTCTCCCTTTCTCTATCGGTTATATGGCTGTTGTCTAGGGGTACCTGGGAGAGAGGGATGATACACACCGCGGCCCATGTCCTCCCGTAACTAGGAGGTGAAGGCCAGAGATTGGGCTTTTGTGTAGGTGTCCTAGAGTCAGGTCCAGTCCTTCGTCCCTGACTCCTTTGCTTAGTAACCCAAGTTCCACACAGTGAATAGGTACAACTCAGTTTTATTCTTCTTGCCAAGCAATAAAACAATCTTTCTCCTTTGGAAAATGAGGGGGACAGATCGAGGCACAATCCGTTCCCTTCTTGCTGCTGCCCACTGTGCTGTCACCAGTGGTGAATAGTCACTGCCACTGACTAGGTAATATAAAACGTGAATTTACCTTCGCTCACTTTGCCCCTGTCAGAGGAAGAAATCCGTCCAAGGGAGAAGTGGAGGCCTCTCCGTCACCAGCGATGCCGCGCCGGACTCTTCAGAGAAGTTACTGCGCACCAGTCCTCACGAACTCAGACACGGGCACCCAAGGAGTTAGGGCCCCCTCGGATTCCTCCACCCTCGCGGAACTCAGTCGAAAGTACTGAGCCCCAGGCATCCGCCATAGTACCTCACCCCAGGCTAAAGGTGCCTGAGATGGACTCCATCCCTGCTCCAGCTAGGCCAAGGGCGCCTAGGCCTGGAACACCGGAACGCCAGCACCCAAGCTAAAGGTGTCTGGGTGCGGCCGCGTCCTCCGACTCTCTCCCCAAAACAGGGCATCCGCCCCTTTTATGACCTCTCCCTTTGCGTCCCAGCGGGTTCCCCGCCCCGCTGTACCAGCTCCAGGGGAGGACAAAAAGGCACGGTTCGCGGTGTGAGTTCAACTCCAGCCCCAGGCAACAACGCCACCTGTAGGCCCCAAGGAACCTCACACCACAGAGTCCTCACATAATTCAAATACCCGCTACACATGCTTTGGAGCTTATACTGTTTAGGCCCAGTGAATGGCTGCTCTGCTGCAAGCACTGCATCCTGGGTGAAGGTCACATGCTCCCCAATAATTCAAAAGAATCAGACAGTGCAAGAGGCCTTCAATGGAGCAGCAGGAAGCACAGTGAAGGCAAGTTTACAGTATGTGATTCAGGGAATGGGCCCTGGATGGCCAAAGTGACCCAGTCCCTAAAATTAGCAGCTGCTCCACGTGGAGAGCTGAATACTGGTTCTAATATATATAGATCATTTTACAGATATTTACAGATTAGACACGCCCTAGGGGTTCAGTTTAAGACACGAGCACTGCTCTGCCTCGCTGCTCTGTTTCTATTCCTGATTACACCTTGCCCTCTCTCCCACCCAGCCTTGATTCCCCTAGGCATTGGGAGATTTCATGGCCGGGCCTTTTATATATAGGAGTGTAGAGTATTGTCTCTTTTTTTTTTTTGTTACTGTTTGGAAATATTGAGAGTGTGTATGTGTCCTATGTACTGTATTGTAAATATGTGATGTGTTGTTAAAAAAACAATAAAAAGATATAAAAAAAAAAGACACGAGCACTAGAACGGAGTAAAGCTCCCCCTCTCCATAGGGTAATTAAATCAGATACGACCAAGGGGCTTATTTCTGAGCTATATGTACAGATGTACTGTAGAGCCATTGAAGGGCTGGGGTCTCTTAATAATAGGAAGAAATGGGTAGAGGAGATAGGGGAAATAACGAAAGAGCAGTGGAGGAGGATACTGGAGCTGGGACCATTGGTATAAGTCTCCCCCTTACAGAAAGTATCTCATCTAATGTTGTTACATAGAGTTTATTACACCCCTAAGAGACTGTTTTCATTTGGCCGAAGATCGGATGCCCATTGTCACAGGTGCCAGGAGACAGGGGACCTTATACATATGGTATGGTGATGCACAAAGTTATTTCAATATTGGGCAGAAGTCCTTGATACCATAAATATAACCTATGGTACCACGTTGGATATGGATGCCAGACTGTGTGTTGGGATATAGGGAAAAAAACAGGAAATCGGCATGTGCTACAGTAGTGGTACTAAAGAGGAATGATGGGTTGACTTCCTCTTTGTTTCCCTGCAAAGGTAAAGCATAATGCATCGCATAGTAGCCCATTATGTGTCACTTACCTGCAGGAGAAGCCCGCGATGTCCCCGTCTTCCTCGCTAGTAGCGAGCGTCCATCTTCACCCCTCTTCTTCCAAGGGCCACAAACTCTGGCTCTGTGACTGGCCGGAGTCGTGTGACGGAGCATGACATCACTCCCGCGCATGTGCGCGGGAGCCACCACTAGCGGCGTGACCCCATTCACAAAACGGCACGCTCAGTGCGCCTGCGCCATTGTCTACGGCGCGCATGCGCCGTAGACATCGGTGCTGTCATTTTTGCAAATATCTCCTAAACCGTGTAGGTTTAGGCGATATTTGTTGCACCTACAGGTAAGCCTTAAAGAGGAAGTAAAGCCAAATAAAAAAATAAAAAATAAAAAAAAACCCCAGCAAAAGGAAGGCATAATGAGCTAGTATGCATAGCATACTAGCTCATTATGAATGACTTACCTGAGATCGAAGCCCCCGCAGCGGTCCTCGGTCACCTCCGCCGCCATCTTGCCTCGATGTCCCGTCACTGTATTGCCGCTCCGGCGCTGTGATTGGCCGGAGCGGCGATGACGTCACACGCATGCGTGCTCGGGCCGGCAAGATCCTATTCAGAAAACCGCCAATGATGCTGGCCCGCTAGTGCGCATGCGTGTGATGTCATCGACATCATGTGTTTACAGCAAATATCTCCTTAACTGTGTGGGTTAAGAAGATATTTCTTGCACCTACTGGTAAGCCTTAATCTAGGCTTACCTGTAGGTGCAAGTTGTCTAAGTGGGTTTACAACCACTTTAATCTAGGCTTACCTGTAGGTATAAGTGGTCTGTAAGGGTTTACAACCACTTTAAGGTGTCTATTTCAGGCAAGAAAACTGATTGCACAGAAATGACAATCGGTGAGGCCACCATCAGTGAGATAATAGGTCCAAAGTATAAATGCGATAGTATGGAGGGAAAAAATAGTTTACACCAAACAAGGAAACATCAAGGAATTCGAAAGGATGTGGAAGCCATGGTTGGAAAAGATGGGATACCCCCCTTAGAAGGAAGGAAATGGAAAAATAATTAAAGTAGTGGTTAGAAGTAAAACTTATAGGTATGGAAATAAATACTTATAGTGGGATATTAAAGGTGGATTAGAATAATAGGTAAAATAAAATTTTATAATTGGGAAAAATGTAATAAAGAATATTTAAACAAAAAAATATATATATAGATCTGTGAAATCACTGTTTTCTTTGAGCCCATACAGAGTTATAGCCTGCAGTGAACCCTGATGAAGGAAGAGTGGTTTTTCCCCCCGAAACGTGTTGGCTGTTTTTAAGTACATTTTTTAACAACTATTAAACTTATCTTGTACTCTTTCATCTGGTTTTGGTCTGTCACTGTCACTCCGTATTTCTATGGTTGACCTGAAATTAAAATGTCTATAATACAGTTCCCTGTAAAGAAGACAATAAATACCTCTACCACTGCCTGAAGCTGTAATGCAAAAATATTGTTCACTGAAGTGTCTTCAGAAACCAATTTAGTGGTTCCTCCTGCGGACCCTTATGTCAACTGTAGTGGTATGGGGGGGGGTCTGCAGTCTTTTATGGGCTATTCTATTGTAGGGACAAAATATCTCTAACCCCTTCCTGAGGGCTCCTGACACCAGTTTAGGTGGATTTTAAGCCAGTGGTGTTTCCTGGGTCCCCTGACCATGTGATCACTGTGATTGGCTGTCATGGTCATCGCATGATCAGGAGTCTTTTCTTTTAAGCTTCTGATCATAAAGAGTGACTGGGAGATGTTGGTGACAGCACAGTTAACATGTTGGGGGGGGCACAAGACTGAGTGTTCTTTCAGCACAAAACATTGATGCCAGCTATACCCATGTACGATGTGGCAACACAGCATTAAAGCCCATCGCCAGAGTTAAAGGAGTTGTAAAGGTAGAAGTTTTGTTTTTAATTCTATGCATTAGGTTAAAAAACCTTCTGTGTGTAGCAGCCCCCCCCCCTGCACCCCCCAATTACCTACCTGAGCTCCTTCTCTCTCCAGCGATGTCCACGATCTCCTCAGCCATCCAGGACACTCCTCCCGCTTTGGAAAATATCTTCAACCTGATTGGCTGTTGTACGTAACGCTCACACTTCATTTACCAGAAATTTCAATAAACAGGACTAATTTTTACAAGAAACCTACCAAGAGAGGAATTTCTGACATTCTGTCCACAATATTGATACTCCTGTTTCAATGCCTTCCTAACCTCCACACTGCAACAAGTACACAGCAAATGATGGCATTGAATGAGCCTGACAACCAGGCAAACAATATTTCCAGAAGGGGGCTTTAGAATGACAGCCAACCAGGCAATCAGCATTTCCAGAAGGAGGTTGGCAATGGCAGCCTATTTCTGAGGGATGAATTTACCATTAGGCACAGTAAGTAGAGAGTAGAGGCCCAGTTCCCTCAGGGCTGGATTCACTATTAGGCACAGTACGTAGAACCCTATTTCTCTCAGGGCTGGATTTTCCATTATACACAGTAAGTAAAGGCCTATTTCCCTCTGTGCTGGATATACAATTAGGCACAGTAAGTAGAGGCCCATTTCCCTTTGTGCTAGATTTACCATTAGATACAGTAAGTAGAGGACTATTTCCCTCTGTGCTGGATTTTTTACCATTATGCACAATAAGAAGAGGCCCATTTCCCTCCGTGCTGGATTTACCATTAGGCACAGTACGTAGAACCCTATTTCTCTCTGGGCTGAATTTACCATTAGGCACAGTAAGTAGAGGCCGATTTCCCCTCATGCTGAATTTACCATTAGGCATAGTAAGTAGAGGCCTATTTCTCTCTGGGCTGGATTTACCATTAGATACAGTAAGTGGAGGCCTATTTCTCTCCCTGCTGGATTTACTATTAGGCACAGTAAGTAGAGGCCAGTTTTCCTCAGGGGTGGATTTACCATTAGGCACAGTAAGTAGAGGCCGATTTCCCCTCATGCTGAATTTACCATTAGGCATAGTAAGTAGAGGCCTATTTCTCTCTGGGCTGGATTTACCATTAGGCACAGTAAGTAGAGACCGATTTCCCCTCATGCTGAATTTACCATTAGGCATAGTAAGTAGAGGCCTATTTCTCTCTGGGCTGGATTTACCATTAGGCACAGTAAGTAGAGGCCGATTTCCCCTCATGCTGAATTTACCATTAGGCATAGTAAGTAGAGGCCTATTTCTCTCTGGGCTGGATTTACCATTAGGCACAGTAAGTAGAGACCGATTTCCCCTCATGCTGAATTTACCATTAGGCATAGTAAGTAGAGGCCTATTTCTCTCTGGGCTGGATTTACCATTAGGCACAGTAAGTAGAGGCCGATTTCCCCTCATGCTGAATTTACCATTAGGCATAGTAAGTAGAGGCCTATTTCTCTCTGGGCTGGATTTACCATTAGGCACAGTAAGTAGAGGCCGATTTCCCCTCATGCTGAATTTACCATTAGGCATAGTAAGTAGAGGCCTATTTCTCTCTGGGCTGGGTTTACCATTAGGCACAGTAAGTAGAGGCCGATTTCTCTCTGGGCTGGATTTACCATTAGATACAGTAAGTGGAGGCCTATTTCTCTCCCTGCTGGATTTACTATTAGGCACAGTAAGTAGAGGCCAGTTTTCCTCAGGGGTGGATTTACCATTAGGCACAGTAAGTAGAGGCCTATTTTTCTCTGGGCTGGATTTACTATTAGGCACAGTAAGTAGAGGCTGATTTTCCCTCCTGCTGGATTTACCATTAGACACAGTAAGTAGAAGCCCATTTTTCTCCCTGTTGGATTTACTATTAGGCACAGTAAGTAGAGATTTCCCTCAGGGCTGGATCTAACCTCAGGCACAGTAAGTAAAGACCCATTTCTCTTTGGGCTGGATTTACCATTAGGCACTGTGGATATAGATAAAGAGGTGGCATTTCCCTGTATAGATAACAGCCATAATTTTTTCGTCATCAGTAGAATTACACTCATTAAATTGTAGCACTACCCCCATAGAAGCTTCTAAGTAGATGCCCAGGATTCTTTTTCCAAGTAATTGCCCTGCAGCCAGGCACACAAGTCAGATCGTTCTTCAAACTCATTAACCAGTCTAGGGATATGCTTTTTGATGCTTTAATGAGAACTCAAACTTCGATAGGTAGTGGGTAATTGTAGGATAATCCAGTAACCCTTAGTAAATCCTTGCACAAGTGAACAATGAACTGAGCTTTGTAGTAGCAACTTGAGGAGCTTGACCTTCTTCTTGGAAACCTGAGCAAAGTCCTTTCACTAAGAATGAAATAGACTGAGCTCTTCAGGACATTAGACACAATGGGGGTTATTTACGAAAGGCAAATCCACTTTGCACTACAAGTGCACTACAAGCGCACTTTCAAGTTCAGTCGCTGTAGATCTGAGGGGGACATGCAAGGAAAATAAAAAACAGAATTTATGCTTGCACATGATTGGATGATAAAATCAGCAGAGCTTCCGCTCATATCTACAGCGATCTACAGCAACTGCACTTACAAGTGCACTTTCAAGTGCACTTGTAGTCAGTGGCGGAACTACCGCCATAGCGACACACGCGGCCTCTATGGGGCCCGCAACCGAGAGGGGCCCGTGGGGAAGAGGAGGAATGCATACTGCCGGGGGCGAGCACGGTCCCCCAGCCAGGGGAAGTGAGGAGAGGAAGAGGCGAGCTGTCCGTACAAGCAGAGAGCTGTAATAGCTTTCATTTGAATGTCCTTGTCCTGTGTTCCCGGGGCTCACGTCACATAGCCCCACCTCTTGGCCCGGCGCCTTTGATAGACAGAACGCCGGTCCAATGCGGGACATGTGACATCATCAAAGGCGCCGGGCCAAGAGGTGGGGCTATGTGATGGTGAGCCCCGGGAACGCAGGACATTCAAATGAAAGCTATTACAGCTCTCTGCTTGTACGCACAGTGCGCCTCTTCCTCTCCTCACTTCCCCTGGCTGGGGGACCGTGCGGGCGGTGCTCGCCCCCCCCACTCTGAGGCAGCCCCATGCTCACCAATAGCCATTTGAGGGCTGCAGTATGCATTCCTCATCCTCCCCGGTAGTTCCGCCTCTGGCTCGCCTCTTCCACTGCACAGGTGAGGCTACATTGTGCACGGGTCATGCTGCATTGGGCACAGGTGAGGCTGTATTGGGCACGGGTCATGCTGTATTGGGCACAGGTGAGGCTGCATTGGGCACTGGACATGCTGCATTGGGCACAGGCCACACTGCATTGGGCACAGGTGAGGCTGCATTGGGCACTGGACACGCTGCATTGGGCACAGGTGAGGCTGCATTGGACACTGGACACGCTGCATTGGGCACAGGCCACACTGCATTGGGCACAGGTGAGGCTGCATTGGGCACTGGACACGCTGCATTGGGCACAGGCCACGCTGCATTGGGCACAAGTGGGCACAGGTGAGGCAGTATTGGGCATGGGCAGACCACGCTGCATTGGGCACAGCTGAGGATTATTGGAGCGCTAACACCAGGTGTTTGGAGTATCTTTACCTGTTGATTAAACTTTCTGGAATACATATATTGCTATTGTGGTGTAGGATCTGGGTTTTTTCTTTCTTTCTTTCATCTCAGACTCGAACCACACGCCCTTTAAACCACGCCCACTATTTAATTTAAGTCCGCCATTTTTTTGTGGGGGGGGGGGCCCATACAACATTTTGCTATGGGGCCCTGTGATTTCTAGTTACGCCCCTGCTTGTACTGCAGAGTGGATTTCCCTTTAGTAAATCAACCCCATTGTCCCCAATAAACCCGCTGACTCTAGCATAAGAGGGATGGCAGCAACACACTCTCTCTAGGATCTCTCACGCCAGTTTGTAGTCACTAGTGTCCTGGCATAATTGGTTGCCTCCTTTCAATATCTCCCAGACACTCTCACCCCGTGAAACCAGACTAGATCCTTAGACAGCAGTCCCTCAGCAAAGCAAGCCTCCAGTTAGCCCAACTGATGCCTTGATAAACCATAGGCACATAGCAGAATTGCCTAGGGGGCTAACAGCCCCCCTAGGCTGTGAGCTCCTCTTCAGGGAAAAAGACCCCTCTGCTCTCAGTCTTGTAGTATTTATACACACTCCCAGCTGTCATCTGGGCACCTCTCCCCAGGGCTGTATAAATATTCAGCTGCTAATTAGACTCTCCCTGCCCACCAACTTCCAGAACATTTCTGGATAACCAGGGGAAATCAGTCAATCCTGCAGCCACTGAAACACAAAACAGACCAGAACAACCAAACACAGCTAACTGATTACAGTGAGCCATAACTAAATGTGCTAAACGATGAAATGCAAATCCACTGGAGACTAAATTTACCTAATCCTAGCACCCATCTAGGAGGATGCTACATAATGGAAGCAGGTTAACACATTATCACCATATACTAAGCCAAGTTAGGACCAATTTGTACAAGACAGTGTTTTATCTAGAACGGATGATCCTAGCAGGGAGGGGCTGCTTTGGGCACCAACAGGCTCCAGTAATAAGTGCAGGCCTTGGTAACAATATAATCTATTTTAGATGCCTGCCTGGATGCAGTTTCAATATTTTCAACTGCATCATGCTGCCAGAACTTAGTTCCCTCAGTTTCCTCTCCTCCAGGCTGATCCTATTGAGGAGCTATTGTCTTCGGAAGATCTAAAAAAGCTCCTTTCGACCTTATATGGGGTGCTTCTGGAGGCCAACTCTTCTGAGGTGGACAGATTGTGGGAATTATGGCAAACAGCCTTGGTTAAAGAAGATTGGGAGGACTATCTGGAACATGGTCCTAAGCTACTTATCGCCTCCAGAGATAGGGTAAATCAAGTGAAATATTTACATAGGGTTTATTATACTCCCCTGATACTCCACCGTATCTACCCGGATAGAGACCCCAGCTGCCCTTGATGTCGGTTGCACCGTGGATCATATTTTTTGGAATTGCCCCATAATTGCATTTTATTGTTCTAATGTTTTTTTCCAAGATTAATCTCAGGTTGCAACTGTCTTTGCCCATTTCCCTGGAACTAGCTTTATTAGGTATTCATGGAGATAACCAACGCTCCCACCACTCCAAGTGAAATGAGCCTCACCGACCCGAACGCCCCCCCCCAGAAACTATCTTCCTGGGAAGCAATGGTGGATGCAGCCCTACCTATGTATAAGATCACATTTATGAATAAAGGTTGCCCTGGAAGTATGACAAAGTTTTGTCCCCCTGGACTTCTAGTTAAGGTGGCACGTTCCCCCTTGACCCTCCCTTTCCATCTGCACTGCACCCATGGGCGTCAGCTCCATAGGGAAAGGGGGGTCAATTTCCCCCCCTGGAAGTCAGAGTGAAGACACACTTGCCCCCTGTGTTGCAATGGCCGCCGCGGCCACCTCCGCGGCAGCCGTGGACTTTTTTTTCTAAGTCTGCAGACCGCTGCTGGCCTGGGGGCTGGGGCTGCTCTCAGTCTTTTCCGACTATCTGTCCCTCCCTCCTCACCCCTGGCCCTATTGCAATACATCTGTGTTGTGGCCACAGTATACAGTACAGGCCAGTGATGGCGAACCTTGGCACCCTAGATGTTTTGGAACTACATTTCCCATGATGCTCAAATACACTGCAGAGTGTATGAGCATCATGGGAAATGTAGTTCCAAAACATCTGGGGTGCCGAGGTTCACCATCACTGGTATAGGCTGTTTTCATCAAGATCAAAATATGGCCACAACAGATGTATTGCAATATAGAAAGATGTACATTCTCTAGGCTATATTTATATGGGCATGGAGTGAACCAGAATAATCCTCAAGAATGATGCCCCCCCTGAAAAAAGTTCAGCGGACGCCCATGGCTGCACCTCAACCTCGCTTCCAGGTACATAATAATTAGCTGTTGAATTCTTTAAGTTATGTTATTTATACCTTTTAGTGTCTTCATTGCAATTGTGTTTTCTTTTTGTGCTATCAGTCGCTGGATATGTCAGGCATTGTACCATGTCATTGTGTATATTCTTATATTGTTTTGAAATCATTTTTAATAAAGCACTCCTATTTTGTTAAAAAAAAACAATATAATCAAAATCTTCAGCTTTGCATCGAGATGTGTAGCTTTAGTTACCCTTTGTTGGCCCTGTGGTTAGCTTCTGAGTTTGCTATTTTGAAAAGAGGAAACAGGTCGTGTTTTGTAGAAGTGTCTTCAGAGAACCTTGACTATGCAGCTACATGTAAGCTTACTGGGAAAAGCAAAAAATACACTAACCACAGGAAGCTCAGACAGAGGGGGTAAGTAGAAGGGCTGCACGATTCTGGCCAAAATGAGAATCTCAATTTTTTTTGCTTAGAATAAAGATCACGATTCTCGCGGCGTAAAATCTTTCACATTATACAAAAAAATTTGGGCTAACTTTACTGGTTAGTTTTTTTTTTAATTCATTAAAGTCATTTTTTCCCCAAAAATTGCATTTGAAAGACTGCTGCGCAAATACAGTGCAATATAAAATATTGCAACAACCACCATTTTATTCTCTAGGGTCTCTACTAAAATATATATATATATATATTGTGACAGCAGGAAGGTAAAGTCACCTGGTTGCATCCAGGGGGGTAGATATATTTCGCCCAGATTCAGGCTTTACGCCGATTTATACAACTAGGGTGGAGAGTTGTATAAGCCCAGCTGAGGCTAGTAGGCTCATGGATGACTCATACCTCTAGGGAGAGGGCTGGGCGTCGTGCAGACAGGGAGTTGATGAGTCCAGCTGAACCTTGTCAGCTCATTTAGGCCTCTATAAGAAAGCCCAGATTCATTAGATGTTGGCTCATGCCTGGAAGCAGACCTGTGTGGACTGTCTAGGGAGAGTGAACCCCTGTGCGGTGAGAGAAAGCCTGTGTGGCTATATTTTGCTTGGACATTTAAAACCAGGGACTAGGACAGCACTAGGC
The DNA here is from genome assembly GCA_029206835.1 of Rana muscosa. Classification (NCBI taxonomy): domain Eukaryota; kingdom Metazoa; phylum Chordata; class Amphibia; order Anura; family Ranidae; genus Rana; species Rana muscosa. Next base: position 289,286,575 of record CM055124.1, read on the forward strand.
TGATCCCAGTCGTTAGTTAGGAAACCTGTAAGTTTAGTCAGAGGTCAAGTTGACCAGGATTTATTTTGTGTTTGTTTTTTTTGCCTTGCTGTGTTTTTGTCACTGTAAATAGAAAATAAACCGCACCTTTTTTTGATTTTGAAAACCACAACCTCCGTCTGCTGGGCCTGTTTTTGGGTGGGGAGCCCATCCCGGGGGTCACACATACCCGCTGCCGAGCTAGCCCCCTCACAGTTGGTGGAGAACCAGTGGCAGTTTTTTTTTAAGCCAGCATGGAGGAGATACTGAAACAGCTGGCTCTAGCAAATGCCAATCAACAGCAGACAAATGCAGGTTTGCAAAGGAGCCTTGCAGCCCAGCAGCAAGCTCATCAACAGAGCCTTGCAACTTTACAACAGAGTCTGGAGGCTCAGCAACAAGCCCAACAGCAATCTGAGGCCCGCTTCATAGACCTGTTGCAGAAGCAAGAGCAGAGACTACAACAACAGATGGAAGCAGTAATGCAGCAACGTCCGCAGACCGGTGAGGAAAGCCGTCCCACTAATACCGCGTCCTTTGGGGTGAGTCGTTTATTGACAAAAATGACTGGAGAGGATGATCCAGAGGTATTTTTGACCACATTTGAAAGGACCGCTGAAAGAGAAAAGTGGCCTGAGGAGCAGTGGGCTGGACTGGTGGCTCCTCTGTTAACGGGTGAATCGCAGAAAGCTTACTATGACCTAGAGCCTGACCAAGCAAAAGACTATGTGATGCTAAAAGCTGAAATATTGGCAAGGCTGGGTGTCACCCTGGCTGTCCGGGCTCAGCGTGTGCATAACTGGACTTTCCAGCTTGGAAAACCCCCCAGGTCTCAAATGTATGATCTCATTCACCTGAGCAGAAAGTGGCTACAGCCAGAGACTTTGTCCGCACCAAAGATTGTGGAACGTGTTGTAATGGATCGGTTTTTGAGAGCTCTTCCTACTGCCATCCAAAAGTGGGTAAGCCATGGAGACCCAGAGACGGCCGATGGTCTTGTGGATCGTGTGGAGAAATACTTGGCTACAGAGAACCTGACGGCCTCTTCCAGAGACACTCGGACTTTCCACCCTAAGACCAGACCATCCCCAGGGGCGGATAAGATGATTCCAAGGGGTAAGGGTGGAGAGAGTGAGAGGGTGGGAGCTCTACCCCAAGTTTGGCGAGAACAGCCTGGGAAATCAGCGGCTCAAGAGGCGGCAAGAAGGATCATTTGCTACCGCTGCCGGCAAGCGGGACATATTGCAGCAAATTGCCCGGTTTTGGAGGAACCCATGCAGTGTGACTTTCTGACGGGCAGACGTCAGTCGCTGTGTGCGACAGTCGCATGCACTGCCATTCGGGGAACTGAGAAACATTTATGCAAAATGTGTATTAATGGTAGAAATGTTGTGGTATTGCTGGATTCAGGTAGCCTTGTGACCCTGATAAAGGCTGAGTTAGTTAAAACAGAGGTCTCTGGGAATAGCAAGGTAGCCGTTATTTGTGTGCATGGGGACACCCGAGAGTATCCAGTGACTACAGTGTGTTTCGAGACCCCCAAAGGTACCCTTTCTCATCCAGTGGGCTTAGTGTCTCAGTTACCGCATGACGCCATTGTGGGAAGGGATTTTCCGAAGTTCTGGGAACTGTGGGATGATCATGAGCCCCCCACTGGTGCCCCTATGTACCAGGAATATGATAGCCAGAACTCCTCTGAGAGTGGTGAGGACTCTCCCGAATTTCCCTTGTCAGTATTGGCAGGGGAGACTCAAGAAACTGGAGAGGAGCCCACCTCCTCAGACGAAAACCTACCGTCTGTGGAGTTTTCTGATCTTGAGGTTCACAGGGAAAACTTTGCCACAGAACAGTTGAAAGACCCCGCCCTAATAAAGGCACGGGAAAACGTAGTGAAAATAGATGGCGAGTTAGTGAACCCAGATAATACCTGCACTTACCCATACTTCAGCGTAGAGAAGGACCTACTGTATCGGGTGGCAAAAAGGGCAGAAGAAACCGTTGAGCAGCTTGTGGTGCCCAAACCTTACAGGAAGTTGGTGTTGGAGTTGGCCCATGGGCACATTCTTGGAGGTCATCTGGGGACAGAGAAAACCCGAGAGAGGGTATTACAGAGATTCTATTGGCCTGGGGTGATGAAGGACATAGAAAATTATTGTTCCTCCTGCCCTGTGTGTCAGAGGTCGGCCCCGATGCCACACTTCCGTAGCCCGCTGGTCCCTCTACCCATCATTGAGGTCCCGTTTGAGAGAATCGCAATGGATTTGGTAGGTCCTATAATCAAGTCCGCTAGGGGGCACCAGTACATATTGGTTATAATGGACTATGCCACCCGTTATCCAGAAGCGATCCCTCTCAGAAATACCTCGGCCAAAACCATAGCCAAAGAGCTATCTCTTGTTTTTAGCCGGGTGGGTATTTGTAAAGAACTGCTTACGGACCAAGGTACACCCTTTATGTCCCGGGTTATGAAGGAGCTGTGTAAATTGTTCAAAGTGACGCAATTACGTACATCTGTGTATCACCCCCAAACCGATGGGCTGGTTGAAAGATTCAACAAAACCCTAAAACAAATGTTGAAGAAAGTGGTGGATAGGGATGGAAAGGATTGGGACTGTCTACTTCCTTATTTGATGTTTGCTATTAGGGAGGTGCCCCAATCCTCTACGGGATTCTCCCCCTTTGAGTTACTGTATGGGAGACACCCAAGAGGGCTGTTGGATATTGCCAAGGAAACTTGGGAAAGTGAGAGTTCTCCCCACAGGAGTGTGATTGAGCATGTCGCCCTGATGCAAGATCGAATTGCACAGGTAATGCCCATCGTGAAGGAACATTTGGCCCAAGCGCAGTTGGCACAGCAGAGAGTGTACAACCGTGGAGCCAAGACCCGTACCTTTTCCCCGGGGGATAGGATATTGGTACTTGTCCCTACGGTTGAAAGTAAATTCCTTGCCAAATGGCAAGGCCCCTACGAGATAATGGAAAAAGTGAGCGAAGTGAATTACAAGGTCAGACAACCAGGAAGGCGAAAGCCCGAACAGATCTATCACGTTAATCTGTTGAAAGCCTGGAGGGATAGAGAGTCCCTAGTCGCAGACACTTGGTCACCAGCTCAAACTGGTTGCGTGATTCCTGAGGTTGGAATCGCAGCCACCTTGTCACAACCCCAACAACAGGAGGTTAAGGAGTTTGTGCTTCGCAACAAGGAGGTATTCTCTGAGCTGCCGGGACAAACATCTGGGGTAGAGCATGACATTATTACCCTGCCCGGTGAAAGGGTGAAGTTAAAACCCTATCGGATCCCAGAGGCCCGACGGGAGGCAATACGGGAGGAAGTACAGAAAATGCTGAACTTAGGGGTGATAGAGGAGTCCCAAAGTGATTGGTCTAGTCCCATTGTGTTGGTGCCTAAACCGGATGGGAGCTGGCGATTTTGTAACGATTTTCGTCAGTTGAACAAAGTTACAAAATTTGACACCTACCCCATGCCACGTATAGATGAGTTGATCGACCGGCTGGGAACAGCCCGATACATGACGACTCTTGACCTCACAAAAGGGTATTGGCAAATCCCCCTGGCCAAGTCAGCCAAAGAGAAAACCGCATTTGTAACCCCAGACGGGGCGTTCCAATATAAAAGAATGCCGTTCGGGTTACAGAATGCGCCGGCCACATTCCAGCGGAAAATGGACCAGATGCTGAGGCCCCATCGGAAGTATGCTGCGGCTTACCTGGATGACGTAATTGTCCATAGCACAGATTGGGCCTCACATCTGCCAAAAGTGCAAGCAGTCCTGGACTCTGTTCGGGAAGCAGGGTTTACGGCTAACCCCAAGAAGTGTACCATTGGGCAGGAGGAGGCCAAATATCTTGGGTACACCATTGGGAGGGGAGTAATAAAACCCCAACTCAACAAAGTCGAGGCCATCCAGAGTTGGCCACGTCCCAACAGCAAGAAGCAGGTACGAGCCTTTCTGGGAATCGCTGGGTATTATCGGCGATTCATTCCCCACTTTGCTTCTAAGGCTGTGCCCCTAACCAACCTGACGAAGGGGAAAGGGTCGGTCATGATTAAATGGACCCCCGAGGCTGAGGCAGCATTCCAATTCTTGAAACAAGCCTTATGTAGCCAGCCAGTGTTGTACTCACCCGACTTCTCTAAAGACTTTGTCGTACAAAGTGATGCGTCAGATGTGGGGTTAGGAGCAGTATTGTCCCAGGTCTGGAACGGGGAAGAGCACCCAGTCATTTACCTCAGCAGGAAGTTGAAGTCCCATGAGGTAAATTACGCCACCGTTGAAAAGGAGTGTTTAGCGGTGAAGTGGGCTCTAGATTCCCTTCGGTACTACCTGCTAGGTAGGCACTTTGACATGGTTACGGATCACGCTCCGTTAAAGTGGATGGCTCAAAACAAGGAAACAAATAGAAGAGTGAATAGGTGGTTCCTGGCCCTCCAGGAATTCAACTTCACAGTAAAGCATCGCCCTGGCGTTCAAATGGGGAATGTGGATGCTTTGTCTCGAGTACATGAATGCCTGATTGCTGGTGTTCCAACCCCGAGGTTAAAACAAGAGGGGGGGGTATGTGACAGCAGGAAGGTAAAGTCACCTGGTTGCATCCAGGGGGGTAGATATATTTCGCCCAGATTCAGGCTTTACGCCGATTTATACAACTAGGGTGGAGAGTTGTATAAGCCCAGCTGAGGCTAGTAGGCTCATGGATGACTCATACCTCTAGGGAGAGGGCTGGGCGTCGTGCAGACAGGGAGTTGATGAGTCCAGCTGAACCTTGTCAGCTCATTTAGGCCTCTATAAGAAAGCCCAGATTCATTAGATGTTGGCTCATGCCTGGAAGCAGACCTGTGTGGACTGTCTAGGGAGAGTGAACCCCTGTGCGGTGAGAGAAAGCCTGTGTGGCTATATTTTGCTTGGACATTTAAAACCAGGGACTAGGACAGCACTAGGCTGATCCCAGTCGTTAGTTAGGAAACCTGTAAGTTTAGTCAGAGGTCAAGTTGACCAGGATTTATTTTGTGTTTGTTTTTTTTGCCTTGCTGTGTTTTTGTCACTGTAAATAGAAAATAAACCGCACCTTTTTTTGATTTTGAAAACCACAACCTCCGTCTGCTGGGCCTGTTTTTGGGTGGGGAGCCCATCCCGGGGGTCACACATACCCGCTGCCGAGCTAGCCCCCTCACAATATATATATATATATATATACATATATATATATATATACATATATAATGTTTGGGGGTTCTAAGTCATTTTCTAGCAAAAAAAAAAAAAAGATTTTAAACTTGAAACCAACAAATGTCAGAAAAAGGTTTGGTGTTTAAGTGGTTAAACTTCCTAGTTTACACACAAAAGTCTATTCCTTTGATGTAAAAGACAAATTGTTACAATGTTTAGACTTAAAGCGGAGGTGCAGCTTGTGTTTTTTTTTTTTTTTTTTAAAGTCAGCAGCTACTAATAGTGTAGCTGCTGACTTTTAATAAGGACACTTACCTGTCCTACTCGCCCGCGATGTCGGTCCTGCCACGGCGATCGATCGCTGCTGCCAGGCTCCCGGCTCCTCCATCCTGACTAAGGGAAACATGCTGTGAAGCCTGACGGCTTCACTGCCAGTTTCCTGCTGCGCATGCGCCACTCGCACGGCGCATTGTGAATGGGCGGCTTGCCTCCTGGGATACACACAGTTCCCAGAGGGCAGCGCGGCCCATTCACAAGAAGAGGAAGTGGAAGTTCTCAATCCGAGGACAAGGAAGAGGCACAGCAGAAGGCAGATTAGGGGACTTCCGCATAGCAACAGGCATTTTGGGTGAGTATAATTTTTTTTTTTTCTATTAATTTTTTTCTTTTTTTTTAGGATTTTTAATGTATTTTTTTTTTCTGGGTGGACCTCCGCTTTAAGTTCCACTAATAAAGAATGTTCTGATACTTGGCAGACTGCCCGGATTTTACAGCTGTGGCTTCAGCAGAGCAGAGAAAATTCTCTGCATAGAAAGATCGGGAAATACTTTGTCAAGATCGCAACGGGAAAAAAACCACGATAACGATTCTTGACGATTAATCGTGCAGCTCTACCGTAAACCCCGCAGTATGGGGTTTATTTACTAAAGCTGGAGAGTGCAAGATTAGTCACAAGTCTGCATAGAAACCAATCAGCTTCCAGGTTTTATTGCCAAAACTTAATTGAACAAGCTGAGATTAGAAGCTGATTGGTTTCTATGCAGAAATGTGAATAATTTTGCACTCTTTTGCTTTAGTAAATAAACCCCTATATGGCAAAGACGATGAAAAGACTTTAGCGTCAGTATTTTCAGGAATGCAACAACCCCAAAAAAACTTTTCTTTGTTTGATGCCGCGTACACACGACCGAGTTTCTCGGTGGTGAAAACACCGCCGTGAAACCCGACGGGAAAAACGAGGACCTGGCTTGGTCCCCTTTTCCCAGTCTACACACGGCCGTTCTTCACGACATGTTTTCTCTTGGTTGAGAAAACCGGCCGTGTGTAGGCTCCCTAGCAGTGTTTCCCTATGGGAAAACTGCCAAAGAAAAAAATGCCGCGATTCGCGACGAGAAAAATTAGTGTATGTTCTAATTTTTCTCGTCGTGATTCTCGGCGGTTTTCTCGTTGGGAAAACTGCTGGAGAGCCTACACACGGCCGTTTTTCTCGTTCAAGTGAAAAAATGACAGTTTTCCAGACGAGAAAAATGGTTGTGTGTACGTGGCATTAGACTGGAGAAGGATAAGAACCACTCTGCAGTCTGACTCCATACCATTCTAGAAGGAGCAAGTTGTTTTCCACCACAGCTCGAGCATTGAGTCATCTGCAGCTATCTTGTTGTATTTTCCTGAAATGACTCTTATCTCTTTAGATGGTTTCCGGCATCTCTCTAGCTCTCTCACTTCCTCTCCTGTCACTTGCATCTGATGACTTTCACTTTCACAACCCAGTGAAACACTCCTACTTGGCTGGTTAATTAACAGCAAACAACAAGCGTGATGCATACCCTCACTCTGGACGAGAGCAAAGCGTGTTCCTTAGGTTGAGCTCACACGGGTGTTGAAAGAAAAGCTTTTTAAAAAACGTTTAATAGACACCGAAAGTAGCGGCGGCTGGTGTTTTTTTTTTGGGTGGGGGGGGGCAACCAACTACCCCCGGCACTTACCCCATCTAAGTTGCGGGCCTCTATGGGCGGGTTGCGGCTCCTACGGCGGCAGGCAGCGGGCGGGTCACGGGCTCCTACGGACATCATACAGCGGGCGGGTTGCGGGCTCCTACAGACGGCGGGCAGCGTCTGGATTGCGGGCTCCTAAGGGCGGGTTGCGGTCCCCTACAGGCGGTGGGCAGCGGGCGGGTTGTGGGCTCCTACGGGCGGCGGGGAGCAGCTCCTGTGTCCTCTCCTCCTCTTCTGCATCACGGCAGTAAGGATGAGCTCCGGCGTATTCGCATAGTACACGTGCAGAGCCCGCCAGGAAGTGGGCACCGCGCTGCGCTAATGACAGGCAGGGAGACATTTCCCGATGCTCGGCTGCAGAGATCGGGAAATGTCTCCCTGGCTGTGATTAGCGCAGCGCGGTGCCGACTTCCTGGCGGGCTCTGCACGTGTACTATGCGAACACGCCGGAGCTCATCCTTACACGGCAGCTTTCGCCGTGTGGCTCCTCCCTCCTCCTCTTAGGCATTTAATAGGATCGCCTGTCCTTTCAACCAATCGGGTGACGGGTCTCAAGACTCGCTTTCTGATTGGCCGGGAGGAGGATCAGTGTGCTGATAGCGAATATTTGTGCCCCGAGCCCACCCTTATTTGAAGCCTATTAGATAGGGTGACCAGACATCCCCGGTTTCAGGGGACAGTCCCCGGATTGAGGACACTGTCCCCGGACCAAGTCTGTCCCCAGTTTTGTCCCCGGATTAGATTTGAACAGGGGCTGGGGCAATTTTAAAGACAGTCAGTGCAGAATAAAAAAAATAAATCTGAATTACACCCCCCCCCCGCTCCGCTGCTCCTACTAGCTTAGGGGGGTGTATTTTTTTACATTATCTGTGCCCCTTTCTGATGATCATGTGCTGGTCGGAGCAGAGGGAATATTTCTTCAGTTTCGGGGATGCATGCCCATTCAGCTTCGCTCGCATGTTCTTCTGCCTTGGCTCAAGTCCCAGCCAGCCGCCTGCCTGCTTATCTCCTTGCCTTCCCTTGCGGAGTGATCTTCCTCCGCTCCCCACTCAGTAGTAGCCGAGGCCTTGGAGAGTAAGACTTGACAGGCTGTGAGGTGGGCGGCGGCGACGGGCAAACAGTCGCTGACTGGCGCCATTACTAGTAAAAAAAAAATATGTCCCCGGATTTCATTTAAAAAATATGGTCACCTTACTATTAGAGCCTCTGGCTCTAATCACGTAGAAAAAAACCACACCCCCACTATTGAAATCCATGCGTCCTGCGCCCTGTATGTAGATGAGGGGGTCAGAGGGATGAATGGGGGGGCGACGCCTGGGCACCCTCTATGGACAGGCTGCCACTGCCCGAAAGTATAAGGCCCCAGGCACACAAGGCCATTCAGCTGCAGTGTGTCCCTCCTGATGCTTTAATGTGCTCAGAAGGGACAGGTGCAGCAGCTAGCCCACCGCTGCGGGCAGTCTGTCAAAATATATGGCAGGCCTTGGCTGAATGGTACCGGAATTTAAGGCCCTGTGTGCATAACTTCCAACTGTCCCTCTGTTCCTTTTTCCTCCTAATTTGTCCCTCATTTTGGTCTGATCTATATAGTTGTATATAAAATGCACTTTTTATCTTTCAAAAAGTGTTTCCCAGCTCTAAACCTTTCATCCAATTTCTAAATTGCTGCATTAGTACATTTCAAAAGCCAAATACAGAATAGTAGTGGTATAAAAAAAAGCAATTGTGGGTTTAACTAATAATATTTTTGTTTAATTATCCTTTAACCACTTCCTAGCAGCTCACCGCACATATACTGCAGCAGGGCGGGCACAGTATGTGATCTGACACTTCCGAGCCCAGCGGTGGTACCATGGACTCAATGACGTCACTGCTAGGCTCCTCCTGACCCATTTCCTCACAAGAGAATGTCTTCAGGGGACAGGATTTGGGGGCTGTTTGCAATTTTTTTTAATGTCACACGATTTTTGCAAAGCCATTTATAAAACGAAAATTTCCATGTAAAAATACACTTTAATTTTTTCTTGTGAAAAAAAAAAAAAAATACACTTTCATTTAGTGCACACAAACACAATATAACACCCATCTGGAACCCAGTGGAACAGGAAAGTCCAGGAACGGCAGCGAGAGGGGACCCCTTTCAAGTGCTGTAAAAGTGATCAGGTGGCTGTAAAGCCGCTCAAACACTTCCACTAGAAAGCCAATTCCCGGCTTTAAAAAATGTTACCTGTGAATCTGCAGCCAGGATATTGAAATAACAGCTTGATGCCCAGGATGTTCATATACGCTGGGCATAAAGTGGTAAACGTTCAAGTATGACCATGTAAAAACGAAAAACAAAAAAAAAACAATATTGCCCCCCCCCCCCATTTTTATTAAATAAGGTTGCTACGTTAATTTGGTATCCTGTGATCTGTCCAGCCAAATCCCATTGCGACAACCTGTCTGCTTAAGCTGCTCTTCATGCATGCTGTTCTCCGTCCGGTCTTGTTGCCACCTCTCTCATTAATGTCATCCCTCTTGCAGAATCAGCATCAGATGCAACATGGGTGCTGCTAGAAGTACCCACCTACATTACAGCCCTTAACAAAGGACTGGTCTGCTGGCTGTGACAGGACTGAGAACTAAAGTAAGCAAGCATAGGCGTGCGCAAGGGGTGTGCCAGTTGTGCCTGTGCACACCCTAATCCTGGGGTTGACATCCTGTCAATGGTGGGCAGGTGACAGGTAAACTGCAACCCTAACTTTCCGACCCTCAGAACCTGGACAGGAGAGGTTGCGGGGGTGGAATTTAGTGGAACCGATCTGTCTTTTCCTCCTGCAGCAGCTGAATGTAGGCTTCTCCTCCTCTTCCTTTTGTCAACATTCAGCTGCCACAGGAGGAAAATATAGGGGATCAGTACTAATATATGCCACCCCTTCTTTTCCCTGTTCCTCTTCCTTCTGTTGCCTGGGTCCCCCATGTGCTCCCTTGCTCCCCCTTCCTCCCATTGTTTCAGGATGGAGAGTTGGGAAGAGGCCGGTAAATATGTCAAACGCATATGTGTTGGAGCCGGGCTGGTGCAAGGATTTTTGACGCCCTAGGCGAAACCTAATTTTGCCACCCCCCTTGGCTCCACCCCTGACTCCACCCCCTTTGCCCTGCCCATGTATACCCCATCTTTCTAATGAAGTGCCCATCAAATTCAGCCTTGCCAGTGCCCATCAAATGCATGTTTGCTTACTTCCATTCGTTCCGGAGTCAGGACACAGTCCTCCGCCAGGGGCTGCGCCTCTGACACTATGTGCGAATGGAGCGGCGGCTGCCTGCTGATGCTGAGACTTAGTTGCTTGCTGCAGAGAGAAGAGAGTAGGAACACCAGTGGCCGGGCGCCCTAGACAGCAGGGCACCCTAGGCGGCTGCCTAGTTTGCCTAGTGGTAGCACCGGCCCTGGTTGGAGCTTTGGGGTGCACACCCTAATGCAATAGGCTGTGCACACCTATGTAAGCAAGTGTGTGTAAGGATTTTCATTTCACAAAAGAAGGTAGCAATTGCTTAGGATCGGGGTCTATGTTGCTGTGCGTGTCCCCATTTATAGGTATTTCCCATCACTTTCTGTCCTTCTGACCCCCTCTCACCATGACAGGAAGTGAGGAGGAGTGCCAGGGCCCAAGGGGAAAAGCCCTCCCCCTCCCATCTGGCCTTTTTGCACCCCCTTCCTGCCTTTAATCCAAGGCAGTCCCCACTTCTGGCTGACCCTCGGCCCTGCCCTGGAAATGGAAAATAAGTAGATCGCTCTAAATGCTTCATTAACACATTCTGAGTCACTGACACAAAATAAGCATGCAGCAAGTGAAATTAGAACATGTGGTCTGCCTGCTAGTTCCATGTTGTTAAATCAGAAAGTATAGAAGCTATTGGGCCATCGTGACAGCCAGAAAAAGTTGGCAATGGCATCCTATGTATTGATCTTACAGTCGGCTTTCTTTAAAGTTCAATGTAAACTCTGCTGGAATGGTGTCTTCTGATCATCACAGAGCGGCTCTTATCTGTAGGGCCAGCTGTAGGTTTTTCTCTATAAATTATGATGTACTAACAGGAATCTTTCATGTTTCATCTGCCCGCCCAGTAATCAGCTTCTGACTAATCAGCCTTGTTTTCTATGCAATTCATTTCGGGGACTGCAACTTCCAGGATGTCAAATCTAACAAAGCAAGACGTCTTTAGTAGTTTGGACTTTGAAAATAGACAGTCTACACTAAGGCCCCATACATACTGGGGCATTTAGTACATCCATCACGGTACTTTTACTGGGCCCCAGAGGGACAGGTGCGGTGTCCAGCCCTGTTGTAGGCAGCCTGTCATAAACACACAAGCTGGCCTTAGAGCAGGGGTGTCCAAACTTTTTTTAAAGAGGGCCAGATTTGATGAAGTGAACATGCGTGAGGGCCGACCATTTTTCCTGACATTCTTTGAACTGGGTCTTTGTGAACTGGGTCTAAGTCGGTGTAAGTGTGTTCATCCGAGCACTAATACACTGCCCAACAAGAATTCTCTTGCCTTTGTGGCTGTGTGTAGTGAAGAGATTAGCTCAGGCGTGTTATTTGGATATATATATATATGTAGCACACGGACCCTTTTTCCCTACCTTTGGCTCACTTGTAGGAAAAGAGCACACCGTACTATATGCCCGTACCCTCCTGTGAGAAGAGGTTGAGCGGTGTAAATATAACAGGGTCCCCACAGCTAGGTTCTCCAGAGAATGGTTCTAGTCTCTCATGTGATAAAGACAAGTCTCTATATCCCCCAATAACTCCAAGGTCCACACCAGTTGCAACTCCAACGTAGAGTTTGAGATAAAGTTACCGCTCAGATGTATTTGATTTGGTCTTTCACTCCATCCCAAGCCACGGGTGCAAGCAATGCATATGGTAATGCGATAATTGGAAGAAGTTTTGGACAGCTGCACTCCAAAAAAGGTTCCTTTATTAAAAAGTCAAATCACAACAATCCATGCCACAGCAAAATAAAGGCAGACAAGCTGACGCGTTTCACACTGTAGTTCAGTGCTTACTCATAGTAGAGTTTATTTTCTCATATGCACACTAGATAGGAAAGGGTGGATGGAGAACAAGACAGCAAAAGGTGTTGGAGTAGGTCCAGGCACAAACGAATGCATGATTCACTACCTGTCTCTCAAGTAGGTTTAGCTCACCCAGATAGTCTCCCATTAGAGTGGATCCTAGCAGCCGGAGTGATGCTCGAATTAGATTACACACAGTCTCTGCACAAACTGTTACGGGTGAACTTTGGGTCCCTGCCACAGACCTGGTGAACTTTGGGTCTCTGCCACAGACCTGGTGAACTTTGGGTCTCTGCCACAGACCTGGTAAACTTTGGGTCTCTGCCACAGACCTGGTAAACTTTGGGTCTCTGCCACAGACCTGGTAAACTTTGGGTCTCTGCCACAGACCTGGTAAACGTTGGGTCTCTGCCACAGACCTGGTGAACTTTGGGTCTTTGCCACAGACCTGGTGAACTTTTCTTGTGGTATTAGGCCTCTTTCGGGGAGATGACATCCCTCCAGAGAGTTACCGGGCCCCTTCCTTCACTGTGATCTCTCACCAGTCCCTCGGAACGGTCCTCCCCCAGCCTCCTCTTCCAGATACGAGTCTCCTCGCAAGGCAGCACCCTGGGATTCTTCTTCCCTCCGTGGGCCCCAGCCAAAGGTGCTGGACCCAAGGCCTTCAGTTGCAGCCCCTGGGCTAAAGGTGCCTTGGACTGATACGCCAGTGTACCGGGCCAGAAAGACCCAGTACTCTCGAACCTGGAACCCCACCCTCGGGCTGAAGATGCCCGGGGTGGCCAACAGAACAGCGACACACTCCCCGGGGATAGGACCCCCGGGGAAAAGAGAACCCCACAGGCAGCGTCTGCCCCTTTTATATCCTCTCCCGGCATGCACAGCAGGACGACTACCCCACCATACCACCGCCGAGAGAGGACATCCAAGGCACAGCACTATACCAGCGGTTCAACCCTAGCCCCTGATGGCAGCGCCATCCACAGGCCACAGGGAACTATACACCAGTATCCCACCTGCGGTATAAAATGGTTAGCAAAGCCCTATCAAATAAGGTGTTTGAGTACAACTACCACTCAAACATTCCCCTAAATTTGAAGACCCCGCTACACATATATATCTTTTGTGGCCCCAACGAATCCCTGAGCGCCGCTCAGGACTAAGGATGAGCTTGGGCGTGTTATTTGGATATATCGTATTTATCAGCGTATAACACGCACCTTAAATTTAGGAGGGAAGTTTCTGGAAAAAAATACAATTTTAAATAAAGAACTGTGAAGAAAGATAAGGGTCAGTGCCCACCAATGCAGCCTAATCAGTGCCCATCTGCAGCCTCATGATTGCCATGAATGCAGCTTCACCATTTCCATTAATGCAGCCTCTCCATTGCCATCAGTGCAGCCTGATCGATGCCCATCTGCAGCCTCGGAGGGGACAGGGAGGGGGCGGGACGAGTGCCAACAGATTACATACAGGAGCATCTCCTGTTTACACAGCAGCCTCTTTAATAAAATGTCCCGCCTCCTATGATAGACAGAGGAGTCGTCCAATGGCAGTCCATGAGACGAGACTTCCTATTACAGATGCTGCCGAGTAAACAGGAGATTCTCTGTATGTAATCTGACAGATCCACAAAAGATATATATATATACTTTAGACATGCCTGCCTTAGAGGGTGTTGTCCTTAAAGTGATACTAAACACACACTGTTTAATTTACATTGTCCTTTCTATTTCTGTATGTGGATGATGGCACTGTAATTATTTTATTTTTATTTTTTAAAGTATCTTTTTCCTAATCAATATACAGCTGTCACATGACCCAGATCTTTCCCAGCCTGTCTGCAGGGAAACATAAGCAGGAGGAGATATTTGTCCTGCTGGTCATATGTTCAAAAAAAAAAAAAAAAAGCCTTTAGAATACAGAGTTAAAATAAATACTTAAAGCGGAGTTCCACCCAAAAATGAAACTTCCGCTTCCGGGGAGGGGGGAGCAGATATCTGTCTAATACAGGTATTTCTCCCATTTCCAGTGAAAGATCGCCAAAGTATCCGCAGCGATCTACGCCATGTCCAGCCCCTCCGCCCCCCCCTTGCTGTCTTCTGGGAGACGCACAGGACCCAGAAGACAGCAGGGACCAGTCAGAACGCGCAGAGCGACTCGCGCATGTGCAGTAGGGAAACAGGCTGTGAAGCCGCAAGGCTTCACTTCCTGATTCCCTTACTTAAGATGCTGGCCAGCTGTGAGGCCATCACAGGCTCCCTGGACAGGTAAGTGTACTTATTTTAAAAGTCAGCAGCTGCAGTATTTGTAGCTGCTGACTTTAAAAAAAAAATAATTGCAGGCGGAACTCCGCTTTAATATCAATAAACTGTTTTAAATTGGCATAGAAATATATATTTTAAATCAAATCTTTATTATTTTGTGGAAATAACACGGTGTGGGCAGATTTATGCCAGTCACAGTCCCTTCAGCCTGTGTCTTAGAAAAAGAGGGAAGTAAAGCCTCCATTAATCTACATGTAATATCCCGCCCCTAATGTGTTTAGCTGGTAAGTGGACATGGAGGAGGAGGAGGAGGAGGGCGGGAGTGGGCTGTCATTTACCACTGTGTATACGCCCACATGTGAGACTCTATAGACACATGGGCTGCTCAGATGTGATAGGGAGGAAATGTTCAGTATAGAAACTCACTGAAAACTGAGCATGTGCAGAGTTGCCACCACAGCTGCAAAATTCTTAGCTGAATTGTGGACATGAACAGAAGGTGGAGATAGAGAGCAGCAGGATCAACCATGTTTTTGCAGAATACAGAAAACAAATCATATAGTGAATATGAACAGTATGTAATACATCAATTATTGATAGTTTTTTTATGATGTAGGTTTAGTGACACTTTAAATTCTACCTACTCTTCATCATTACAGCAGTGTACAGGGATTACCCCAAGGGCTCATTAACATAGCTGGGTGGGGCGGGGGGGCCTTGGGGATGAGCAACCATTTTGGGGTGGGAGGAAGTCACAGGTACACTTTCCAGCCCTGTTGCCAGCCACCTGTAAAACTCTATGAAAGGGTCAAGCTGCTGTGGCTGGACAGTGCACCGAGTGGTAATAATGTTTAGGACAGTATGCGCCCAGAAATAAATGCCTGGAATGAGGTAGTCTGTGTTCCGGGTATTTGTCCCTGAGCACATACAGTACTGCCCTAAACATTACCACTTGGTGCACCGTCCAGCCCTGTCCAGCTACAGCGGCTTTCAGACTCTCCTAGAGTTTTACAGGCTGCTGGCAACAAGGCTGGGCGGTGCACCTGTGCCTTCCACCCAGACCAAAACACCCCATGTGCATGGAGCTATAAAGCCCAACTCTGGGCACAAAACAGCCATCTTGCATTTGGGCACTGCACTGCAATGGTAAATTCCCATTGTGCCTAGGAGGTTGCAGAAGAGGCTGTAATACTTATCTGACTCGCCCCGCTCTAGCAGACTCCAGTACTGTTCCCCTCTCCCTGAAGCCCTAGTCTGTTTGTGGGACCTTGGCACCATCGCATACATTGCAAGGCTATTAAACTTGCATTGTATGTGGTGGAAACGGGAGTGTGACCATGGATGGGAGCAGTTTACTGACAAAGCTGCACTAGCCTGGAACGGTCAAACAGATCCAGGGAGCCTGCTAGAGCGAGGAGAAGGTAAGTAATACAGCCTCTTCTCTAAGGTTTAACAAGCATGTAACGTTTTCAATGTGGGCCCTCTTGCAGAGGTATTTATTTTATTTTCAGTATCTCATAAAAGTGAGTACACCCCTCAAATTTTTGTAGCTCTACATAAAAATGGCCTAGGCTCAGTGACGTAGCGTGGGGGGTGCCAGGGGGGCGGTTGCCCCGGGCGCAAAATTTAGAGGGGCGCAGTGGCAGGCGGCAGGTTACCTGCAGCTCTTCTACTGCGTTGTGCTGTCTAGGAGACTGTGAGCTCTTCCGCTTCACTATGACAAAGAAGTTGCGGTGCAGTCCCGGCTTAGGCTCCAGCGGTGACACTGACACAGCAGTGAGTAAAGGTACACTGAAGACCATCCATGATGATCCCAGGGATTGTGACCGTGCAGAGACTGGGGGGAAGGAGGAGGGAAGGTCAGTATAGGAATCAGGTAGGTCAGTGTAGTGGTCTGTATAGCAATCAGATAGGTCAGTTTAGTGGTCAATGTAGGAATCAGGAAGGTTAGTATAGTGATCAGGTAGGTCGGTGTAGGAGTCAGGTTGGTCAGTACTACTGTACTAGTGGAAGGGACTCAGAGAGTGCTAAAAATCTGCGGGTTAGGGGGCGAAAATCTCTTGCCCTGCCCCGGGCGCTGACAACCCACGCTACGCCACTGCCTTGGCTATAAGAAGATTGTCAAGACCCTTAAACTGAGCTGCAGCATGGTGGCCAAGACCATACAGTGGTTTAACAGAACAGGCCTCGCCATGGTCGACCAAATAAGTTGAGTGCACGTGCTCAGCGTCATATCCAGAGGTTGTCTTTGGGAAATAGACGTATGAGTGCTGCCAGCATTTCTGCAGAGGTTGAAGGGGTGGGGGGGGGGCAGCCTGTCAGTGCTCAGACAATATGCCGCACACTGCATCAAATTGGTCTGCATATCTGTTGTCCCAGAAGGAAGCCTCTTCTAAAGATGATGTACAAGAATGCCTGCAAACAGTTTGCTGAAGATAAGCAGACTAAGGACATGGATTACTGGAACCATGTCCTGTGGTCTGATGAGACCAAGATAAACTTATTTGGTTCAGATGGTGACAAGCGTGTGTGGTGGCAACCAGGTGAGGAGTACAAAGACAAGTGTGTCTTGCCTACAGTCAGGCATGGTGGTGGGCGTGTCATGGTCTGGAGCTGCATGAGTGGTGCCGGCACTGGGGAGCTACAGATTATTGAGGGAACCATGAATGCCGACATGTACTGTGACATACTGAAGCAGAGCATGACCCCCTCCCTTCAGAGACTGGGCCGCAGGGCAGTATTCCAACATGATAACGACCCCAAACACACCTCCAAGACGACCACTGCCTTGCTAAAGAAGCTGAGGGTAAAGGTGATGGACTGGCCAAACATGTCTCTAGACCTAAACCCTATTGAGCATCTGTGGGGCATCCTCAAACGGAAGGTGGAAGAGCGTAAGGTCTCCAACATCCACCAGCTCCGTGATGTCATCATGGAGGAGGGGAAGAGGACTCCAGTGCCAACCTGTGAAGCTCTGGTGAACTCCATGCCCAAGAGGGTTAAGGCAGTGCTGGAAAATAATGGTGGCCACACAAAATATTGACACTTTGGGCCCAATTTGGACATTTTCCATTCGGGGTGTACTCACTTATGTTGCCAGCGGTTTAGACATTAATGGCTGTGTGTTGAGTTATTTTGAGGAGACAGGAAATTTACACTGTTATACAAGCTGTACACTCACTACTTTACATTGTAGCAAAGTGTCATTTCTTCAGTGTTGTCACATGAAAAGTTAGAATAAAATATTTACAAAAATATGAGGGGTGTATGTCAATTTACACAGCGCTTTACATATACATTGTACATTCACATCAGTCCCTGCACTGAAGGAGCTTACAATCTATGGTCTCTAACTTACATTCATACATATACATACTACAATTTAGACAGGAACCATTTAACCTACCAGCATGTCTTTGGAGTGTGGGAAGAAACCGGAGTACAGGGAGGAAACCCACGCAAGCACAGGGAGAACATGCAAACTCCAGACAGGTAGTGTGGTAGTTGGGATTTTCTTTGTAATGCCGGGAGTTGGGCTTTAAACCCCAAATTAACTTTATTTAAACCCCAACTGAGCATTCTCTGTTGAGTCAGACCGATAGCTCTGCAATCAGTAAAGTTTATGCTCTCTGCTGATTGGAGAGCTCTAGCTGTGACTCAGCAGGGGGTGCGTTGGACCTCCAAGAAAGACATCCAAGTGAAAGATATAACACCAACATGTCAGAAAAAAATAATAATTCAAAAACAGAATCACTGAGTTGGAAAAAGGATCACCCCCCTACTAAAAATGACTTGTAAACTAAATCAGGTGCAGCTAATCACCTTCTCAATGGCACACAGAGCCCTTTAACTTTCAGCTGTGCTCAGCTGTGGTGATTTTGATTAGCTCAGCATGAAAAGAGCTTTTCAGTTGCATTTCAGTCCCTGATAGTGCAACTGAAGCAAACAATGAACTATGGGTGGCAAGGCACTGTCCGGGATAAAGTTGTGGACAGGAGATGGATACGAAATAAATTCAAAGGCTTTATTAATGCCTAGAAGCACAGTGAAGTCTATTATTAGGAAGTGGAAGGTATTTGGTACACAGACCCTCCCTGGATCAGGACGCTGCTCCAAATTGGATGAAAGAGCCAGGAGGAAACAGGTCAGAGAGGCTACCAAGAGGCCTACAGTAACTCGGCCTACAGTAACTCTAAAGCATTTGCAGGAATTTATGACAAAGAGTTGTCATTGTGTGCATGTGACAACAATATCACAAATTCTCCACAAATGTGACTTGTATGGGAGGGTGGCAAGAAAAAAGCCACTCCTAAAGAAAGGCCCCATGCAGTCACGGCTGAGCTTTGCTAAAACGCACATTGAAGTTTCTGAGGCCACATGGAAAAAGGTGTTATGGTCAGATGAGACTAAAATGTAATTACTTGGCCTCAACACCAAACGATATGTCTGGCAGAAATCCAATAGAGCTCACCATCCAAATAACACCATTCCTACAGTAAAGCATGGAGGTGGTAATATCCTGTTATGGGGGTGGTAATATCCTGTTATGGAGGTGGTAATATCCTGTTATGGGGGTGGTAATATCCTTTTATGGGGGGTGGTAATATCCTGTTATGCGGGGTGGTAATATCCTGTTATGGGGGTGGTAATATCCTGTTATGCGGGGTGGTAATATCCTGTTATGGGGGTGGTAATATCCTGTTATGGGGGTGGTAATATCCTGTTATGGGGGTGGTAATATCCTGTTATGCGGGGTGGTAATATCCTGTTAAAGGGGGTGGTAATATCCTGTTATGGGGGTGGTAATATCCTGTTATGGGGGTGGTAATATCCTGTTATGGGGGTGGTAATATCCTGTTATGCGGGGTGGAAATATCCTGTTATGGGTGTGGTAATATCCTGTTATGGGGGTGGAAATATCCTGTTATGGAGGTGGTAATATCCTGTTATGGGGGTGGTAATATCCTGTTATGGGGGTGGTAATATCCTGTTATGCGGGGTGGTAATATCCTGTTATGGAGGTGGTAATATCCTGTTATGGGGGTGGTAATATCCTGTTATGCGGGGTGGTAATATCCTGTTATGGAGGTGGTAATATCCTGTTATGGGGGTGGTAATATCCTGTTATGCGGGGTGGTAATATCCTGTTATGGGGGTGGTAATATCCTGTTATGCGGGGTGGTAATATCCTGTTATGCGGGGTGGTAATATCCTGTTATGGGGGTGGTAATATCCTTTTATGGGGGGTGGTAATATCCTGTTATGCGGGGTGGTAATATCCTGTTATGGGGGTGGTAATATCCTGTTATGCGGGGTGGTAATATCCTGTTATGGGGATGGTAATATCCTGTTATGGGGGGTGGTAATATCATGTTATGCGGGGTGGAAATATCCTGTTATGGGGGTGGTAATATCCTGTTATGGGGGTGGTAATATCCTGTTATGCGGGGTGGTAATATCCTGTTATGGGGGTGGTAATATCCTGTTATGGGGGTGGTAATATCCTGTTATGGGGGTGGTAATATCCTGTTATGCGGGGTGGTAATATCCTGTTAAAGGGGGTGGTAATATCCTGTTATGGGGGTGGTAATATCCTGTTATGGGGGTGGTAATATCCTGTTATGGGGGTGGTAATATCCTGTTATGCGGGGTGGTAATATCCTGTTATGGAGGTGGTAATATCCTGTTATGGGGGTGGTAATATCCTGTTATGGGGGTGGTAATATCCTGTTATGCGGGGTGGTAATATCCTGTTATGGGGGTGGTAATATCCTGTTATGCGGGGTGGTAATATCCTGTTATGGGGGTGGTAATATCCTGTTATGCGGGGTGGTAATATCCTGTTATGCGGGGTGGTAATATCCTGTTATGGGGATGGTAATATCCTGTTATGGGGGGTGGTAATATCCTGTTATGCGGGGTGGAAATATCCTGTTATGGGGGTGGTAATATCCTGTTATGGGGGTGGTAATATCCTGTTATGCGGGGTGGTAATATCCTGTTATGGGGGTGGTAATATCCTGTTATGGGGGTGGTAATATCCTGTTATGCGGGGTGGTAATATCCTGTTATGGGGGTGGTAATATCCTGTTATGCGGGGTGGTAATATCCTGTTATGGGGGTGGTAATATCCTGTTATGCGGGGTGGTAATATCCTGTTATGCTGGGTGGAAATATCCTGTTATGGGGGTGGTAATATCCTGTTATGGGGGTGGTAATATCCTGTTATGGGGGTGGTAATATCCTGTTATGGGGGTGGTAATATCCTGTTATGGGGGTGGAAATATCCTGTTATGGGGGTGGTAATATCCTGTTATGCGGGGTGGTAATATCCTGTTATGGGGGTGGTAATATCCTGTTATGGGGGTGGTAATATCCTGTTATGGGGGTGGTAATATCCTGTTATGCGGGGTGGTAATATCCTGTTATGGGGATGGTAATATCCTGTTATGGGGGTGGTAATATCCTGTTATGGAGGTGGTAATATCCTGTTATGCGGGGTGGTAATATCCTGTTATGGGGGTGGTAATATCCTGTTATGCGGGGTGGTAATATCCTGTTATGGGGGTGGTAATATCCTGTTATGGGGGTGGTAATATCCTGTTATGCGGGGTGGTAATATCCTGTTATGGGGGTGGTAATATCCTGTTATGCGGGGTGGTAATATCCTGTTATGCGGGGTGGTAATATCCTGTTATGGGGATGGTAATATCCTGTTATGGGGGGTGGTAATATCCTGTTATGCGGGGTGGTAATATCCTGTTATGGGGGTGGTAATATCCTGTTATGGGGGTGGTAATATCCTGTTATGGGGATGGTAATATCCTGTTATGCGGGGTGGTAATATCCTGTTATGGGGGTGGAAATATCCTGTTATGGGGGTGGTAATATCCTGTTATGCGGGGTGGTAATATCCTGTTATGGGGGTGGTAATATCCTGTTATGGGGGTGGTAATATCCTGTTATGGGGGTGGTAATATCCTGTTATGGGGGTGGTAATATCCTGTTATGCGGGGTGGTAATATCCTGTTATGCGGGGTGGTAATATCCTGTTATGGGGATGGTAATATCCTGTTATGGGGGTGGTAATATCCTGTTATGCGGGGTGGTAATATCCTGTTATGCGGGGTGGTAATATCCTGTTATGGGGATGGTAATATCCTGTTATGGGGGTGGTAATATCCTGGTATGGGAGGTGGTAATATCCTGTTATGCGGGGTGGTAATATCCTGTTATGGGGGTGGTAATATCCTGTTATGCGGGGTGGTAATATCCTGTTATGGGGGTGGTAATATCCTGTTATGGGGGTGGTAATATCCTGTTATGCGGGGTGGTAATATCCTGTTATGGGGGTGGTAATATCCTGTTATGCGGGGTGGTAATATCCTGTTATGCGGGGTGGTAATATCCTGTTATGGGGATGGTAATATCCTGTTATGGGGGGTGGTAATATCCTGTTATGCGGGGTGGTAATATCCTGTTATGGGGGTGGTAATATCCTGTTATGGGGGTGGTAATATCCTGTTATGCGGGGTGGAAATATCCTGTTATGGGGGTGGTAATATCCTGTTATGCGGGGTGGAAATATCCTGTTATGGGTGTGGTAATATCCTGTTATGCGGGGTGGTAATATCCTGTTATGGGGGTGGTAATATCCTGTTATGGGGGTGGTAATATCCTGTTATGGGGGTGGTAATATCCTGTTATGCGGGGTGGTAATATCCTGTTAAAGGGGGTGGTAATATCCTGTTATGGGGGTGGTAATATCCTGTTATGGGGGTGGTAATATCCTGTTATGCGGGGTGGTAATATCCTGTTATGCGGGGTGGTAATATCCTGTTATGCGGGGTGGTAATATCCTGTTATGGGGATGGTAATATCCTGTTATGGGGGTGGTAATATCCTGTTATGGGGGTGGTAATATCCTGTTATGGGGGTGGTAATATCCTGTTAGGGGGGTGGTAATATCCTGTTATGGGGGGTGGTAATATCCTGTTATGGGGGTGGTAATATCCTGTTATGGGGGGTGGTAATATCCTGTTATGGAGGTGGTAATATCCTGTTATGGAGGTGGTAATATCCTGTTATGGGGGTGGTAATATCCTGTTATGGGGGTGGTAATATCCTGTTATGGGGGTGGTAATATCCTGTTATGGGGGTGGTAATATCCTGTTATGCGGGGTGGTAATATTATGTTATGGGGGGTGGTAATATCCTGTTATGGGGGTGGTAATATCCTGTTATGCGGGGTGGTAATATCCTGTTATGGGGGTGGTAATATCCTTTTATAGGGGGTGGTAATATCCTTTAATGGGGGGTGGTAATATCCTTTAATGGGGGATGGTAATATCCTGTTATGGGGGTGGTAATATCCTTTAATGGGGGATGGTAATATCCTGTTATGGGGGTGGTAATATTATGTTATGGGGGGTGGTAATATTCTGTTTATGAGGGTGTTTCTCTGCAGCAGGGACTGGAGCACTTGTCAGGATAGAAGAAAAACGGATGGGGCAAAATACTGTCAAATTATTGAGGAGAATCTGCTGTCCTCTGCCAGAAAGTTGTCAATGGGAAGAAGGTTTACCTTCCAACATGGCAATGACCCAAAGCACACAGCAACAATCACCACACAGAGGTTGAAGGAGATACAGGTGAATGTCCTTGCATGGCCTAGTTAGAGCCCAGACTTAAACCCCATTGAAAATCAGTGGATTGACTTGAAGACTGCAGTCCACAAACTGTCAACATCAAATTGAACTGAAATTGAGCAGTTCTGCAAAGAAGAGTGGGCAAATATTGCAAAGTCTAGATGTGAACAATAGAGTATAGACTATAGTGCGTTACCAGCGCTGCACTTTTTTACATATACAAAGTCTAGATGTGCAAAGTTAGTAGAGACAAATCCCAACAGACTAAAGGCTGGAATTAAAGCAAAAGGTGGTTCAACTCAATGCTGACATAAAGGGGGTGATCCTTTTTCCAACTCAGTAATTCTGTTTTTTTTTTTTTTTTGACGTGTTGGTGTTATATCTTTCACTTGGATGTTATAGGTTGCACTGCGTAAATACAACTGGATAAAACAAAAACTGTGTCTGTCTTCACTTCAGGCTGCAAAGCAACAAAATGTGATTATTTAAATTTTTTCTTTATTGTTCTTCTATTATTTTAAAGAGGTGATTCTTTTCTATACCCACCATGTATTCCAATTCAATTCTAGTAGGGGAAAGACAAGTGCAAGCGCTTTACCCCGGCAGAGATATACATAGACATACAGTTGTGCTCATAAGTTTACATACCCTGGCAGAATTTATGATTTCTTGGCCATTTTTCTGAGAATATGAATGATAACACAAAAACATTTCTTTCACTCATGGTTAGTGTTTGGCTGAAGCCATTTATTAATCAACTGTGTTTACTCTTTTTAAATCATAATCACAACAGAAACTACCCAAAGGACCCTGATCAAAAGTTTACATACCCTGGTGATTTTGGCCTGATAACATGCACACAAGTTGACACAAAGGGGTTTGAATGGCTATTGAAGGTAACCATCCTCCCCTGTGATCTGTTTGCTTGTAATTAGTGTGTATATAAAAGGTCAATGAGTTTCTGGACTCCTGACAGACCCTTCCATCTTTCATCCAGTGCTGCACTTAGGTTTCTGGATTCTGAGTCATGGGGAAAGCAAAAGAATTGTCAAAGGATCTGCGGGAAAAGGTAGTTGAACTGTATAAAACAGGAAAGGGATATAAAAATCTCTGCCGGCCTCCAGTCCTCCCGCAATGTGGGGTCGCAGGTTGCAACCTCCCGTAGGCCTGAGGGTGGTTCTTCCTTGCTCTGCAGCTTGGTCCATGGCACCATCTGACCCTCTCCCTTTCCTGTCTGGAATTTTGGGAGAATTTGCTCCCGGCAGTGGGGTCGCCAGCTGATCTTGGTTCATGGCTCCTGGCATTCACCTTGGTATGTATTTGATATTTGTACTTATGATTACTGCTTCTACATGTAGCGCTACCCCCAGTTAAGAGAGCCGCTGGTTTTGTTTTGGGCCCTGTAGTGCACCGCTGTCAACCCCTGGCAATCGGCTCTAACCTCCCGTGGCACAGCTAGTAAGGGGAGATAGGACCGCGTGACCGCAACTCTAGGTGACGCAGTCCTATGGCAAACACACACACAGTGATATACTTTAAAACTTCTATTAAAGTAAGTGAAACTGACACCAATGTACTTGACCCAGATATTTTACTGAGGCTAATGGGCAAGTAATAAACAACAGTATAACAAGTTGCAGATCCCTGCAATAAACAGTAATAAAGATAAACAGTAATCAGAATAATAAGGTATTGCTATGCAACTCTAGCGCTGCCCTTTTACAGCTACTTCCCCTCATGGGCAGACTAACACCCAGCAATGTCTACCTATGCAATCGGGCCTGACTGATCTAAATGGAAGTTCAGTGAAACAATATTTGCTAGCAATCTCTCGGTGGTGCACTTGAAGAACAACTTTGTAATCCGAACGAATAGTAAAGATAAAAGTATCTGTCTTTAAACAGCTCTCACCACCCGGACAAGTCCAAGTCCGTTTCCTCCGCCGATTCGTCTAGGAACAGGAATCCACCGACATCCAAGTCTTCAATCCTTCTGGTGTACTGCAGCAAGGATGAGAAGATGTCTCTAAGGTTCTGCTAGGCTGGCAGAGGGGCTCTTTGGAAAAGAGCACAAGGCCCAGGCTTCAGGCCTTGTGCATACAGCAGTTCAGCAGAGAGATCCTCTTGCTAGGAGAGGGGGTGTCCAAAAGAGGCAGAACAAACTCCACCTCCCCTTTATAAAGTCTGCCCCAGCAGTCTCTGTTCCGGAGCAATGCACCCTGGGTGCTGCAGATGTACTGGGAGATGTAGTCTCTCTGTATTAAAGGGGAATACCCCGCTACACACTCCCCCCACTTTGAATCTTTGGTCCCCAAAGACATCTAACATTTTTAGATCTGCAAAACATTTTAGCTTCAATGCGGTTGCATAGGATTGACAGAGGAGCCTCCCACCAATCATCATATGATGGGGAGCTGTCCTGTCCACAGGTCGCTTCAGTGGGGGTGACCTGTCTAACTGTGCCAGGAAGTGAGCTGGGGTTGCCCTTCACCAAATCTGTGGTGAGAAGGTCAGTCTCTCTTGGCAACCCTTGAGGGGTGAAGATAACTTCTTCGGTGCTCTCACCCATCACTTCACAAGTCGGTCTCTTGAGAGGATGCTTAACTCTTCGCTTTCTCTGTTCCACTGGCTCAGACATGGTATGCTCACTAGCCTCTTTGAGTACTTCTGCCTCCTGCAGATTGGTTTCTTCCACTACTGCTATGGATCCTTCTTCCGGTAGTGAGGGTATGGGATCACATCTGGGGACAGCAGGGGCTAAAAGCCGTTTCACCAGATCGGTATTGGTCCCAATGAAGAGAGAGCTTCTTGAGGGCCCTGGCAGCCAGGGACAGACAATGGCCAGTGTCTCAAAGTTCTGGGGCTCCCCAGCCCTCAATGGATCACACGACAACTTGATCCGCAGACATCCATCACAAGAGTACTCTTCTGCTTGAATACCCTGAATCTTGGTGTCTCCCAACTCTTCCAGGGGCAGGTATGACAGGTACTTCTTGTAAAAGTCTCTGGTCATCAGGGTAACCTGAGCACCTGTATCAAGGATGGCTCTGGTGTAGATCCCTTCGATCAGAACAGGCACTACAGGTAGAGGACCTACCAATTGGGCAGCAGTCCTTTTGGAAACACCTGTAACAGCAGACTGGCATACTTGGACTTGTGCTCTCTTCAGCTTCCGGCGCTGGGAATGCCGTTTCTTGCGTTGTTTGGAAGGCTGATAAGCGTTGTTCACGGAGACGGCATAAACTGCAGGTGTCCTCCACCGCTCCCTCGCAGATTCAGAGAAAGTTATTTTTGAAGGCCCGGATCTTCCCTCCATTCGTGGACTTGGACACACTTGCTGGAAGTGACCTACACCTCCACAGTTTCGACAAATGTCTTGCTTCGTGGGCTTTTGGGCGGACAATCCAGTACGTTCTGCCATAAATTTGTTCATCATCTCCGCCAGCTGGGACACTTGCACCTTCAGTGTGTCTATCTCAGACCTGACATCCAGTGACCCGGTCACCATCTCCATTATTTTGGACATCTGAGTCTTCAGGATCTCCACCTCTGAGTCCCGTTCCATAGCCATAACTGATCTGACTCCCACCGCGGGGAGGGTAGTGGTCTTCTCAGCCCCTTGCTGTTCATTTAAGAGGGCTTCTTCATCTCTTATGATTCGTACAAGATCTGGGTAACTCAAAGTCATCACTCCTTCAGAGGTCTTCAAGTAGAGCCAAACTGGATCTGAACGCAGGGCTCCCCTCAGGATCTGCTTCATTCGGGTTGCGTCTATGACCTGCGGTAGTATTCCCTTCTTTAGGACAATTTGGCACAGCTTCCGGTTTAGCCTCCACACATATTCGGATAACTTATCTCCCGGCTGTTGGAGGGTATGTTCAAACTGGTATATCAGTTCAGTCGCCTTCTCCAGCTGGCCAAATTCCTCCTCCAGCATAGCCAGATAATCGTTTGCGGTACAGGTAGCGTTGCTAAGCCTGAGGTTCTTTACAGCTTCAGCAGCAGCGCCCTTTAGACTTTCGCTGATGCGCTGCTTCTTCTGCGCCTCTGGTACCTCCCATCCTTCTACCACTTGCATGGCCTGTTCAATCCAGGTGTCAAATTCTTCTTCTCCGGCAGGCACTGGTTGCTTCCCTGAGAAGGTGCTAAGCTTCCGGTAACCGGCCTCCACATGCACCGTACTGCTTTTCTGGCACTTAATCACAAGGTCTCCGAGAGCATTCAACAATTCAGGCCCTATAGCGGCCAGCGGTGATCCCGGTCTTAATAGTTCCTTAGGCTTTTCTGCTTTAGGGGATAGTGGCGGAGATAATCGCAGGGGTGATGGCTTTGGTGTCTGAAACCATTCTTCCTTCACTGGCAGCGTATGTATCAAGTGATAGGTCTGATTATCTATGGCTTGTATACTCTGACTTTTAAAATGCTCTGGGATTTCGTTTTTCCATTCTACCAGTGCGTATGTAAACGAGATCACTGGATCTGGCCTAAAATCCATCACCCATGCTTTGTGGCTCGGAGACAGTAACAATACGAGCTGTTTTATCTCCTCTTCCTTCCATCTTTCCCCCGGGAGTACAATGACTACCGCCGCGGTTGGATCGGCGCCAATCGCTGCGCACCACTGTGACATTGCTAGCGGGTCCATGCTGGTACTTCTGACCGGCTTGATTGCAGCGTGCAACGTACAAGGATCCCGGACTCGAGCCCCCACGTGTAGCGCTACCCCCAGTTAAGAGAGCCGCTGGTTTTGTTTTGGGCCCTGTAGTGCACCGCTGTCAACCCCTGGCAATCGGCTCTAACCTCCCGTGGCACAGCTAGTAAGGGGAGATAGGGCCGCGTGACCGCAACTCTAGGTGACACAGTCCTATGGCAAACACACACAGTGATATACTTTAAAACTTCTATTAAAGTAAGTGAAACTGACACCAATGTACTTGACCCAGATATTTTACTGAGGCTAATGGGCAAGTAATAAACAACAGTATAACAAGTTGCAGATCCCTGCAATAAACAGTAATAAAGATAAACAGTAATCAGAATAATAAGGTATTGCTATGCAACTCTAGCACTGCCCTTTTACAGCTACTTCCCCTCATGGGCAGACTAACACCCAGCAATGTCTACCTATGCAATCGGGCCTGACTGATCTAAATGGAAGTTCAGTGAAACAATATTCGCTAGAAATCTTTCGGTGGTGCACTTGAAGAAAACTTTGTAATCCCAACGAATAGTAAAGATAAAGTATCTGTCTTTAAACAGCTCTCACCACCCGGACAAGTCCAAGTCCGTTCCCTCCGCTGATTCGTCTAGGAACAGGAATCCACCGACATCCAAGTCTTGAATCCTTCTGGTGTACTGCAGCAAGGGGGAGAAGATGTCTCTAAGGTTCTGCTAGGCTGGCAGAGGGGCTCTTTGGAAAAGAGCACAAGGCCCAGGCTTCAGGCCTTGTGCATACAGCAGTTCCACACAGAGATCCTCTTGCTAGGAGAGGGGGTGTCCAAAAGAGACAGAACAAACCCCACCTCCCCTTTATAAAGTCTGCCCCAGCAGTCTCTGTTCCGGAGCAATGCACCCTGGGTGCTGCAAGATGTACTGGGAGATGTAGTCTCTCTGTATTAAAGGGGAATACCCCGCTACATACATGCATGAATCATATACACGCGAACACACATGTATACCCAATAGGTGTATATGTATGTTTTATTTCTGTTGATTGATTGTTTTTTAGCAACAATTTCTCACTGATATGTATATACTCCATTATAGATCCTATGCTCGCAAATCTTGTTTCCCCCTGAAGAAGACCGCTACTACTAAAGGTCGAAACGCGTTGGGATTTTGCGTCCCTAGTATCCATGTATAATGCCGTACCATCTTCATTGGTTGTTTTTATGTATATGTTTTTGCTTTTATTGATGTCCTATTGAGCTCATGTCTTGATTCCTATCAGATGGCTGCTTACACTTTATATACTTTTTTGTATTAAGTTCAATAAAATTTGTACTTTTTTATGAACCTCACTCCATGATCATCCTTACCTAACGTTGCAACACAAAGCCCCTAGGGGTACCTTTCCTTCTTCCAAAGTTCTATCAGGGGTGTGCAGCATTTATCCACAGTCGGTATCGCCTTCCCTTTGATAAAAAGATATCTAAGGAGTTGAGAATGCCAATCAGCAGTGTTCAAACTCTAATCAAGAAGTGGAAAATGAGGGTTCTGTTGAAACCAAACCACGGCCAGGTAGATCAACTAAAATTTCAGCCACAACTGCCAGGAAAATTGTTTGGGATGCAAAGAAAAGCCCACAAATAACTTCAGGTGAAATACAGGACTCTCTGAAAACATGTGGTGTGGCTTTTTCAAGATGCACAATAAGGAGGCACTTGAAGAAAGATGGGCTGCATGGTCGAGTCACCAGAAGAAAGTCATTACTACGCAAATGCCACAAAGTATCCCACTTATAATACGCCAAACAGCACAGAGACAAGCCTCAAACCTTCTGCCACAAAGTCATTTGGAGTGATGAGACCAAAATTGAGCTTTTTGGCCACAACCATAAATGCTACATTTGGAGAGGAGACAACAAGGCCTATGATGAAAGGTCCACCATCCCTACTGTGAAACACGGAGGTGGATTGCTGATGTTTTGGGGATGTGTGAGCTACAAAGGCACAGGAAATTTGGTCAAAATTGTTGGCAAGATGAATGCAGAATGTTATCAAAAAATACCGGAGGAACATTTCATTCATCAGCCAGGAAGCTGCGCATGGGACGTACTTGGACATTACAACATGACAATGATCCAAAACACAAGGCCAAGTCCACCTGTCATTGGCTACAGCAGAATAAAGTGAAGTTTCTGGAGTGGTCATCTCAGTCTCCTGACCTCAATATCATTGAGCCCCTCTGTGGAGATCCCAAACGTGCCGTTCATGGAAGACACCCCAAGAATTTACAGGAACTGGAGACTTTCTGCCAAGAGGAATGGGCAGCTTTACCATCTGAGAAGATAAAGAGCCTCATCCACAAATACCACAAAAGACTTCAATCTGTCATTGATGTTAAAGGGGGCAATACACGCTATTAAGAACTGGGGTGTGTAAACTTTTTATCAGGGTCATTTGGGTAGCTGCTGTTGCCATTATGATTTTAAAAAAAGAGTAAATACAGTTGATTGATAATAAATGGCTTCAGTCAAACACTAACCATGAGTGACAGAAAAGTTTTTGTGTTATCATTCATATTCTCTGAAAAATGGCCAAGAAATCATAAATTCTGCCAGGGTATGTAAACTTATGAGCACAACTGTGTGTGGTGTAATGATTTTCATGGAAAATTTTCTGATTCTGTACTGCATGCACACTCCTATACTACTGACTGTAAATTAGGCTTTAATTTTAGACTGTACAGTAAAAGTTATACATTTACAGGAAAGTAAAGTTTCTCTTCTCCTTTTTAGCATAATTACAATGTAAACACCAGTAATACTAAGAAATCAAACTGTGAGAATGTTGTGTAAAGCAGTTTTCCTGTCATATGGAAAGTAATAAAGTATATAGTGTGGAATGCAAATGATACAAATTATACTGCAATGGGTACCTTAGGGGAAAAGTCCTCTCAGCCTCTATATACTGTAGATATTTTGAGGCGTGTGGGAAGGCATTGGCGCAGGATCTACCAGAGACTTCCAGGGCAGTACCCACACTGGCACACTGAGAATCCATACAAGTGTGGTCTACAGAATAAGGCAGGCATGTCCAAAGTCCGGCCCGCGGGCCAATTGCGGCCCCAGTTATGGTTTAGGCCCCTTTCACACTGGCACATTTTTCAGGCGGTTTAGCGCTAATATTAACGCTGTTATACCGCCTGAAAAAATCGTGCCCTGCAGTCTTCAATGTGAAAGCCCGAAGGCTTTCACACTGAAGCGGTGCACTAGCAGGACCGCTCCAAAAGTCCTGCTAGCCGCATCTTTACAGCGGTGAAGGAGCAGTGTGTTCACTGCTCCTTTACTGCGGCTGCCCATTGAAATCAATGGGACAATAGCCGCGGTTTGCGGGCGGTATTAACCCCTTTTTCGGCCGCTAGCGGGGGTTAAATTCCCATCGCTAGTGGCCGCATACCGCGGTGATAACGACAGTATAGCGGCGCTGAAAATTGCGCCGCTATACCGCCACTGCACCTGCCCGCCCCAGTGTGAAAGGGGCCTTAATGTGGCCCCCCTGGTAATTTGAATATACTGTATATATATATATATATATATATATATATATATATATATTGTGGATCTGTCAGATTACATACAGGAGAATCTCCTGTTTACTCGGCGGCATCTGTAATAGAAAGTCCCGTCTCATGGGCTGCCATTGGACTCCTCCTCTGTCTATTATAGGAGGCGGGACATTTTATTAAAGAGGCTGCTGTGTAAACCGGAGAGGCTCCTGTATGTAATCTGTTGGCACTCGTCCCGCCCCCTCCCTGTCCCCTCCGAGGCTGCAGATGGGCATCGATCAGGCTGCACTGATGGCAATGGAGAGGCTGCATTCATGGCAATGGTGAGTGGTGAGGCTGCATTCATGGCAATGGTGAGGCTGCATTCATGACAATGGTGAGTGGTGAGGCTGCATTCATGGCAATGGTGAGGCTGCAGATGGGCACTGATTGGGCTGCATTGATGGGCACTGACCCTTATTTTGCTACACAGTTCTTTATTCAAAATTGTATTTTTTTCCAGAAACTTCCCTCCTAAATTTAAGGTGCGTGTTATACGCCGATAAATACGATATATCCAAATAACACGCCCAAGCTCATCCTTAGTCCTGAGCGGCGCTCAGGGATTCGTTGGGGCCACAAAAGATATATATATATATATATATATCTCCAAATAACACGCCTGAGCTCATCTCTTCACTACACACAGCCACAAAGGCAGGAGAATTCTTGTTGGGCAGTGTATTAGTTGCTCGGAGGAACACACTTAGACCGACTTTTATTGGTTCAGAGAATGTCGGGCAAAATGGTCGGCCCTCACGCATGTTGACTTCATCAAATCTGGCCCTCTTTAAAAAAAAGTTTGGATACCCCTGGAATAAGGAAATAAATATTTATATATTAATTATAATTTTTGAAAACACACTCGCCAGATATTTTACCATAATTTAAAGAAAGCAAAAGCATGTTAAAGGGACAGGACTCCTCTAGTTGGACATGTTGCACTTTAAAGCCTCGTACACACGATCGGAATTCCATCGGACAAAGCCGTGGAATTTTGTGCGAAGGGTGTTGGCCGTGAACTTGTCTTGCATACAAACGGCAAAGAATTGTTGGACAACATAAACAAAACTACGTCGTTTTTTAGCTCTTTAGCGCCACCCTTTGGGCAACTTCTGCTAATGTTGTCTTATGGTGAGCATTGCTTCTGAGCATGCGGGTTTGTACTTTGGATTTCTTTCCGGCGGACTTCTGTACGCACGATCGGATAATCCGACATCGCACATTTGTTGTCGAAAAATGTTAAAGCATGCTATCCCACATTTGTTGTCGGAAATTCAGACAACAATTGTCCGATGGAGCGTACAAAACGGTCGGATTATCCAACAACATCCTGCCATTGCACAATTCCGGTCGGAAAATCCGATCGCATGTACGGCCTTTAGTTGCACATCCCATATATTCAGCTACAGATAGAACCAGAACAGCAAAAACGACAGTGCACATAGCATAAAATCCTTATTTAAAAATTATTTTAGCATACAGTACTGTGCAAAAGTCTTATGCCGCGTACACACGACCGCTTTTCTCGATGAGAAAAACGGCATTTTTTTTTTCGCCGAGAAAAACGATCGTCTGTGGGCTTTATGTCGTTTTTCTCGTTGAGAAAAACAGCAGAAAAAACGACGAGAAAAATTAGAACATGTTCTAAATTTTCTCATCGTTTTTTCCATCATTTTTTTCCGCGGCAGTTTTCCCATAGGGAGACACTACCGCGGAGCCCACAGACGGTCGTTTTTCTCGACAAAGAAAAAAATGCCGTTCCCTCGTTTTTCATTTTATTTCATGTCGTGATTCACGGCGGTGTTTTCACCGCCGTGAATCACGATCGTGTGTACGCGGCATAAGGCAGGTGTGAAAAAATGCTGTAAATTAGGATGCTTTTAGAAATATATTTATCAATTAAGAAAATGCAAAGCAAATGAACAAAAGAGAAATCCAACTCAAATCAATAATTGGGGTGACCACTCTTTGCTCTCAAACCAGCATCAATTATTTTAGATACACTTGCACACAGTTTTTGAAGGAATCCGGCAGGTAGGTTGTTCCAAACATCTTGGAGAACTAATCACAGATCTTCTGTTGATGTAGGCTGCCTCAAATCCTTCTGTCTTTTTATGTAATCCCAGACAGAATCCACAATGGTGAGATCAGGGCTCCGTGGGGGCCAAACCAGCAATAAAAGGACTCCTTGTTGTTTTTTTTTGGGCCAATCACACGCCTCCCTGATGGTATGTCATAATGGATAAGTATTGGCCTGTATTTCTCAGCATTGAGGACGGCATTGATCCTGACCAAATCTCCAACTCCATTTGCAGAAATGCAGCCCCAAACTTGCAAGGAGCCTCCACCATGCTTCACAGTTGCCTGCAGCCAGCCATTATTGTACCACTCTCCAGCCCTTCGACTAATAAACTGCCTCCTGCTACAGCCAAATATTTCACATTGTGACTCATCAGTCCAGAGCACCTGCTGCCATTTTTCTGCACCCCAGTTCCTATGTTTTCATGCATAGTTGAGTCGCTTAGCCTTGTTTCCATGCCCTATGCATGAAAAATATAGGAACCGGGGTGCAGAAAATTGGCAGCAGGTGCTCTGGACTAATGAGTAAAAATGTGAAATATTTGGCTGTAGCAGGAAGCAGTTTGTTTGATGAAGGGCTGGAGTGCAGTAAAATAATGAGTTTCTGCAGGCAACTGTGAAGCATGGTGGAGGTTCCTTGCAAGTTTGGGGCTTGCAAACTCTTATTATTCATCTGATACTACCATGTTTCCCCGAAAATAAGACCCACCCTGAAAATAAGCCCTATTGTGATTTTCGGGGAGGGCTGCAATATAAGCCCCACCCCGAAAATAAGACCTAGCGCGGTATGTGATTTGGGCTGTGTGTGCTGGATGCATTCAATTTAGCGCCGCTCGGCGCTCAGCTGATGTCCCGCTGCTGTTCTCCTCTCTTCAGCCAGCTGTCAGCGGGGGATTTTGACCCCCCCCTCAGTGCTCGGAGCGGGAACAAGAGCTCCGGCGGGCCATGGAAGCGCATAGCGGTGCTCAGCGGATGTCCCGCTGCTCTTCTCCTCTCTTCTGCCAGCGGGGGATATCGGGCCCCCCTCAATTTGCAGTGCTCCGGCGGGGCAGGGGTGCGGCGCTTTGAGAAGGTGTTTGTCACACATGGATTGCAGAAAGGTACAGTTTTCATTATCTGTAATACAGAACATTCTTGAGATTTGCAGGCACTTTTATCCGTATCCACTGGAGATTCCTGACAGGCAGAGAGGGAGATTGGGGGACAAATAAGCCCTACCCCGAAAATAAGCCCTACTGGGTCTTTTGTTGCCAAAATTAATATAAGACCCGGGCTTATTCGCGGGGAAACATGGTACTTGTAATCTTAAAGAGGTTACTAAATACCCAGCTGAATGTCTAAATTTATTTGAAGCTCTCAGTATGCCCCCCTTTCATGTATTAGATTTAAAAGTTGGTGCACCTGTTCTACTTTTAATGAATTTGAAACCTTTAAAGCCCCGTACACACGATCGGATTTCCTATGGATTCTAATCCGATGGATTTTTCCATCGGAAATCCGATGACGCTGACTTCCATCAGTCTTGCCTACACACCATCAGTCAAAAATCCGACCGTCCCAAACACCATGACGTAAAACACTCCGATAAGCCGAGAAAAAATGAAGTTCAATGCTTCTGAGCATGCGTCGACTTGATTCTGAGCATGCGTGGGTTTTTTGTTCGATGGAGTTCCACACAGACGATCGGAATTTGCCATCGTTTTTTTTCCCATCGGATAAATTTAAAACATGTTCTATTTTTTCTCACCGATGGAAAAAAGACCGATGGGGCCCACACACGATCGGTTTGTCCGATGAGAAAAGTCCATCGGACTGTTTTAATCGGTAAAACCGATCGTGTGTACACGGCATAAGGCCCCTCTCACACCAGCGGAGTGATCGGTTCGCCTGTCTGTTTTTCAGGCAGACCTGATTGGACCACCCTTTGTTCTCTATGGAGTGGCGGATGTCAGCGGACATGTCTCTGCTGACACCCGCCGGCATCTGATCCGCTAAAAACAGACGGATGGGGAACCATTCTCCATCAGTCTGGCAGATCGGATGGGATGGCAATCGGAAGGAAAACGGCCCGGCAGTCCGTTTTCATCCGACTGGCCCCATAGAGATGAGCGGGATGTGTCCGTGTCCGTGTCCGTGTCCGCTCTGCGTAGCATAGGATGCATTAAAGGAGCACTAAAGCTTTTTTTTTTTTTGATTAAAAATAACAAACATGTTATACTTACCTCCACTGTGCAGCTCGTTTTGCACACAGTGGCCCCGATCCTGGTCTTCTGGGGTCCCTCGGCGGCTGTCTTGGCTCCTCCCCGCAAGGACTCCACACCTTAATGCGAGTGAGCTTGCATGGTGTGGAGTGATTGCGGGCGCGCTCCCGTGATACAGCGGCGGCCATAGCCGCCGACTGTATCACTCGGCCCCGCCCCCCGGCGTGCCGCGTCATTGGATGTGATTGACAGCAGCGCCAGCCAATGGCTGCGCTGCTTCCAATCCATCCAGTGTAGCCAATCGGCGGCCAGGCTGAAAAACGAAGAGGATGACGGGGACGAGCATGGGACTTTCGAGGGGCCAGGTAAGAAAAACGGGGGCTCGGGGGGGGGGGCGGTATTGTCGAATGTTTTTTCACCTTAATGCATAGGATGCATTAAGGTGAAAAAACATGTAACTTTACTACTCCTTTAAGGTGAAAAAACATGTCTCTTTACAACCCCTTTAACCAGTGGTAAAGAAGTTTACTTTGAAAAGAGTAACACAATGGTTATATAAATAAACATTTGACTACACACAGATCCCTGCAAAGTCAATGGGGCACAACTGGTGTAGTATTTCTATAACAACAGCCCCAATTACCACATCCTTAGCCAGATATGAATGAGTGTGTGGTGGAGGAATCTCCCAATACTATCTTACCGGCACTGGGACACCTCTCCACCAAGGCTCACACGAATCACCAAACAACACGACAGATATAATGCAAACAGTCACATTAGGCCTTATAGTTCATATGGCTATGTGGCTCCCTCTAGTGGGCAGTTCAAACTGGTACGTATCCTTGTGTAGTGAACGTTGAAAAGGAATAGAATGATAATTGTCCCTTTGAGTTTAGCTGGTCTTCTGCTAGCTCAGTTGGTGCACTTTAATTGTATTCCAATCAGTGTGAAAAGATAAGGAAAACGATCACTTGGTGAAAGTAGCATATGAGTGAAAGAACCGCTAGTCTTCCCAGGCCGCTGTACTGCACACGGTTACAAGGGATCCCTATGTGTGGCACTACAAGTGTCAGCAACTACAAGTGGGATTATATGGACCACTTTCCTGCAACTCAGTCTACTGTGTTGGTAGGCAAGTGCCCTCTCACCCGGCTGGAAACCTCAGATCACTGGTATCCCCGTCAAGCAAGATGTCGCCGGTTCGCCGCGCGGCTGCTCACAAGGTGCAGATAGACGGATAGTTGCAGATGCTGTGGATCCCCTCTCTGGCTCAGCCGGATCGGCATAGGCACATTTACACAGGCAGAGGCAGGCTGAGGCAGCAGCCAATCACGGAACAGCCGGGTTAGGTTCACGGTGATGTTAAGCAGAGGCCCGAGCGGCAGAGCCAATCCAATGCTCGGGCCGGGGGTGAGGAGGGAGGGACAGATAGTCGGAAAAGACTGAGAGCAGCCCCAGCCCCCAAGCCAGCAGCGGTCTGCAGACTTCGAAAAAAAGTCCACGGCTGCCGCGGAGGTGACCGCGGCGGCCATTGCAACACAGGGGGCAAGTGTGTCTTCACTCTGACTTCCAGGGGGGGGGGCAATTGATCCCCCTTGCCCTATGGAGCCCATGCTTGCTACACTAATATTTTGGGGTGCTCAGCATCTCTCTGATCCTATGTGGGTCTGTATCTTTACACTCATACGCCTCTAAATCCCAAATGGACATAATAGTACGCCAAAACCAGCATTTTCTTCTTTTTTTTTTATGCAAGATTTTCTTTTTTGTTTCTCCAACGCTTGATTACCATCTCCTGGTAATACTCCTGCGTGCATGAAGCCTAAATCACGTACAATGCAGTGGCTGCTTAGAGACACAGTTACTTGTATCTGCAGAGAGGCTCCTGGGAGTCATGTCAAGCAGAGATGAGATCCACATGCTTGTCTAGGCGCCCCCTGCTCCAACGTGAGTAGCACAGGGACCTGTCACCAGCTGCTGTAATATGTGCATGGTGTCATTTTAGGGCCATTATCTAATGTTCCATGGATGAATGGCCCAGCGCTCCGCTATCTGTTTTCTACACATATTTCCTGTGGTGTTATTCTACCCCCCATTACTTATGTAACAGACAAACATACCAAGAAACAACACCACAATGACTCAATGATTGTCACGGCATATGACGCCTGAGCCGCCGGCTGCGATGGGCTTTAAAGGAAGAGTAGGAAGAAAAATGTTTATCGATATGCTGCATTCAGACTTGAAGCGTAGTTGGGTGAGCTGTGAGAAGGTTGCAGATTTTCAGTGCAGAGCCGATAAGATCATAAAAGCAGATATCTGATGAACCAACGTTGTTTGTACATATTTACTCCAATGAGCGGCTCTCCAGCCGTCTTATAGCACAACTCCACTAAGCACCGTTTAACCATTTCCATACCGCAGGCCGTCGTATGACGTTGTGGGATTTCAGTGGTGATATCTGGATGATGCCTGCTAGGGTTGCCACCTTTTCTTCAGCATAGTGAAGACACATGACAAGAGTGATAAAGGTGCTGCCGCCCCAGGTTGGTAAATTGCAATATGGGGAAAAACTCCCCCAATGGGGTATTGTCGCAGCAAATTACACAAATTCAAAGAAGTAAAAAAGTATGATTTTTTTTTTTTTTAAATTTATGTTTATTGATTTTTCCATTGAACAGAGAAAAATTACAGAGCATATCAACATACACGCTTACACATTATTTTCTTGTATTCTGTAGCAATATACCAGTATTACACCGTGAAGCGGGAGCATAAACAATATAGTCTCGAAATAACATTCAAGCCTAATAAGGCCTACAGCTTGTGGCCACATGGCCACACAGGTGTCCCAGTTCCTCAACGGAGGAGAAGAAAAAAAAAAAAAAGAAACACAAAACCCTAATACCAAAGGTGTATCGAGAGTATTTAACTGTGATTTTCACAGGACTCATTCGGTTATCCTTATTCAGTAATACTTAAGTGCTTGCATTCACTCACACAACACTCATACCCATTCACCCAGCACTTCCACCCATTTCCCCAGCCGAAACTACAGCTGGGTGGGGGCACTCCTCCTACTCCCCCCCCACATTTATGTGGGATATGTTTCATGTCCCCAGCTTCTTTATTAAGGATAGGAGGTAGTTCTCCCCCCCCCCCATCAAACAGGAGGGGCTGAATCAGGGCCCACTACTGCTGAGACAGAGGGGTATCCTTCCAAAAGGAGCTGTCTATATCCAGCCAAGGTTGCCAGATCTTGTAGAATTTCTGTATACAGGCCCTTCCTTTATAGATTAGTTTAAAGGTTGGTACGACTTTGTTTATCATGCGGTACAGCAGTTGGATGTTGGGAGCAGATTCACACTTCCATTGTAGTAATATCAGTTTTCTGGCATAAAAGAGTATCAAGCGGACTAGGGTCCGTTCGTGGGTTCTGGGTATGTGGTCATTAAGGATGCCCAGGAGCCCCACTTCAACAGTGTGGGGGGTCACTAGGCATAGATTGTTTTCAAAAAAAGAGAATAGGTCCACCCAGAACCCCAAGAGGGCCGGGCAGGACCAAAACATGTGTACATAACCAGCATTGGTGCACTTACATCTAGGGCAGAGGGCCCCTGAAACATAACCCATGCGAGCCAGACGGGCCGGCGTGTAATGCAGTTGATGAATAAATTTGAACTGTATATATTGGTCGTTAGACCCAACAATATCCAAGAAACAGGCCCCAGAGGCCTCCTCCCACCCCTCCTCTGAAAGCCCAGGGATGTCGACCATCCACTTCCGCTGTGCAGCACGGAAGGGAGAACTCCCACCCGTCTGCAGTCGGGAGTAAATGGTCGTGGCTAATTTCGTAATGCCAGAACACGACATCAATGCCTCAAGCGGGGATTCAGCGAGCTCAAGAGTCAGGCCATGAAACTGCGCACGGACAGCGTGTCGTATGAGAAGATATTTAAAATAGAATTTATTTGATAATCCACTTGTAGCTTTTAGGACTTCAAAAGAGATAAATTCACCATTGAGAAAAATGTGGGCAGCGTGGGTAATGCCCAGCCGTGTCCACCACAATGCATCGGGGTGACCCATGAGCTCCAGAAGATTGGGGTTATGCCATAGGGGGGTTTTCGGTGAGACCCCCCCCAATTCTGAAATCGTCTTATTCCCTTCATGCCAGGCCAACCAACTCACTTCTATCGGGGAGCCGCGGGAGCATCGTTTTGGTAAAGATCTATGCATAATATCTACCAATGGGGTCTCTAGGCCAGCAAGTGCCTGCAGTAGATAGGTAGAGCAGGATGCGGAGGCCCCCTGGAACCATTCATAGACATAGGTCAATTGGGCTGCTATAAAATAGTGTCGCAAGTTGGGGCAGGCCAGTCCCCCATCACCCTTAGAGGCCTGGAGGGAAGCCTTCGCTATTCTGGGATTGGTCCCCTGCCATAGGAAGGAGGATAATAACGAGTCTATTCTTTTGAAGAGCTTTTTGTAGAGAAAAATAGGGGATGCCCTAAAGGCATATAAAAATTTAGGTAGGTATATCATTTTAAATGTGTTCACCCGCCCTATCAAATTCAAAGGTAATGAGGCCCAAGTTTGCAACCTGGTCTCCATGTGTGTAACAACTGGGGCAATGTTAAGAGATTCAAAGAGGGCCAGGTCTGCATTAATGTGAATGCCCAAATATTTAAATGTGGATCTGACTGACAGGTTAGAGTGAGATAAGTAAGTATAATCCTGTTTGGGGCCTATGGGAAAAGCAACAGACTTGTCCCAGCCCACCTTTAGTCCCGAGACCCTCCCGAACTCCTCCACCACTTCCATTAAAGATTTAAAGGACTGTTCTGTGCCATCAAGGTATATTAATGCGTCATCAGCATATAATGAGATCTTCTCTGTAAGATTACCATAACATATGCCGCCCACCGACGCCGTCTGTCGCACCGCCAGAGCCAAAGGCTCTATGGCAAGTGCGAACAGGAGTGGCGAGAGCGGGCAGCCCTGCCGTGTTCCCCTGTGTAAAGAAAAGACATCCGATACATCCTTGTTAGTACATATTCTTGCCCTGGGATTGATATATAGCAGGCGAACCCATTTTATAAATTGGTGACTAAAACCCATTCGGTGCATGACTTCCCACAAAAAGGTCCATTTCACAGTATCAAAGGCCTTCATCACATCCAGGGACAACACCAGGCCACTTTTATGCTCAGTGTCAGCTCTATGGATATGTATGAACAATCGTCTAATGTTGTCATATGTACTCTTTCCAGGCATGAATCCAGTTTGGTCCCTATGGATAAGGTGTAGGATAATCTTTTGTAGTCTCACTGCCAGTACCTTGGCCAGTATCTTAACATCGCTATTGAGTAAGGAGATTGGACGGTATGAGCCACATAGCGTTGGATCTTTATCAGGCTTGGGGATCACCACAATCAGGGCCTCACACATGGAGGAGGGGAGAACGCCCTCCTCCATTGCCTGCCCAAACTGAGAGTGCAACCTCTGTGCCAAGTCCCCAGCATAGTGTTTGTACCATTCAGCGGGCAAACCGTCCAATCCAGGAGTTTTGTTCGGGGGGAGTGAGTATATGGCAGTGGTAATTTCTTCTACCGTCAAAGGTTCATTTAAGATGGATCTGTGTGAGTCCTCCAGTACAGGGAACCGGAGAGACTCGAAGAAACCCATAGTTTCCCATTCAGGTGGAGAGGGCTGGGACGAATATAGGTCCTCATAGAAGGATTTAAAAGTTAGATTAATGGTCCTAGGGTCTGAAGCGATGGAGCCATCCGGCACCTGGATTTGCGGAATAGTCCTATCAACACAGTCCATGCGGGAGAGATATGCCAACATCTTGCCATTTTTCCCACTGTGTTCAAGCAGCCTGGCCGTCAGATATCTCTGTTGTTTCTGCGTTACATCCACCCTGTGGAGGTCCAGGGCCCTATGCGCCCCCACCAGGACCCCGTGGGAGTCCGGGGTGGGGGACGCAGAATACTGGGCCCTCGCAATCTCCAAGGAGGACTCTAGGGCTAAAAGAGTGGCCTGGAGGTTTTTTTTATGTCTGGTAGTGTTAGAGATGTATGAACCCCGCACAGTCGCCTTAAAGGCGTCCCATGTGGGGCCAGGGGAGGCAGATCCTTCATTATCCGCCCAAAAGTGGGACATGTCCTGTCCCACCGGGTCCTGTATTTCGGGGGTGGAGATCCAGCAAGGGCTGAGCCTCCACTGCCGAAAAGAGGGTCGGTGACCCATCACCAACTCTATCTTAAGGGCCGAATGGTCTGAGATTGTCTGCGAGATGTATGCGACCGACTTAACATAAGGGACCATATCAGAGGTTCCCAGGGCATAATCCAGCCTGGAAAGAGTACCATATGTTCTGGATTGACAGGAGTATTCTTTTATCAGTGGATGGCCACGCCGCCAAAGGTCGACGTAACCAAAGGAGGCACACCAGTGGCTAAATAGCTTGGATTCATATTGGAGGGGCCTCAACCTGTCCAGACCTGGGTCCAGGACAGAATTGAAATCCCCCAGCACAAGGGTAGGCAGACCCGGCAATTTAGAAAACTGTAAACTTAAGTCAGTGAAGATTGCAGCCGTGACAGGGGGGGGGGCATACACCACCACCAAGAGCAATGGGGTGGCGTGGATTTTACACAGTAAAAAAACGTACCGACCCATTGGGTCAATAACTACCTGGTCACAGGAGAAAGGGAGTCCCTTCCTTATGAGGACAGAGATTCCCCTAGCATAATTTGAGTACGTGGAATGATACCCCTGTGACACCCAGTGTTTTTTCAAAGCAAGTATTTTGGAGCCTAGGAGATGTGTCTCCTGTAGGCATAGTATCTGTGGCCTATGTGGCTTGAGAAATTCAAATAAGGATGCTCTTTTAAATTTAGAATTTAACCCCCGGACATTCCAGGAGATGCATGTGATTATAGACATGGCGGGGGGTTAAAAAGGGGCCCATATATGGTAATACAAATCAGACACTTGTCACCGGCGCGGCTGCAATCCAACACTGGGGGGGAGCAGGAGAAAAGGAGTACCCATGAACA
Source organism: Rana muscosa (assembly GCA_029206835.1). Lineage (NCBI taxonomy): Eukaryota > Metazoa > Chordata > Amphibia > Anura > Ranidae > Rana > Rana muscosa. Next base: position 289,329,373 of record CM055124.1, read on the forward strand.
CATCCACACAACCACCATCCATGCAAACACACAAACCATTACACATACATTACCAGTTGAAATCCACATTGATTTCGTTACTACCCCTGCCGTACCCCAAGAACAAGGGGCCGGCTTTGTCCCAAAACTGCTAGTAGACACTAGGAACATGGCCAATACAGGCAAGTCAGCAAACTATTTCGATCAGTCAATGATCAGAGAACAAAAAAAGAAAAAAAAAAAAAGAAAACCAAAGGGGAAAGAAAAAGGAAAACAACTGCAGCATCCCAATCTTCCCCTTAAAGATCCATAGCCTCTTGTCGAGCTGTAGAATAAGGTACCTGCCATAGGCACAAAGAGCCCCCGATTGGGGCGAGAAAAAGAAAATGAAGTGGCTTTGTAGCCTGTGCGGGGGGGATACCCCGATCAGGTTGCAGGTGGTCGGTCAGATGCGCGGCCGGGTTTGGACAGGGATTCATACCAGGAAAGCGCAGTAGCAGGGTTCTGAAAAAAGTGCACTTGGTCCTGGTGGACGACTCTCAGCGTCGCGGGAAATTGCATGGAGTATTGTATGGTCTGTTCTCTCAACTTCTGTTTAACATGTTGATACTTGGCTCTCGCAGCACGAACTGCTGGGGAGTAATCTGGGTAGAGGGAGACCGATGCGTTGTTGATTTTCAGGCTTCCCTTTATGCCGGCAGCCCTCAGGATAGCGTCCCTGTCCCTATAATTTAGGAGACGGATAACCATGGTGCGAGGGGGGTTTCCAGCAGGGAGCGGTCTCCCAGGGACCCTGTGGGCCCGTTCGATCACAAAACATGGGGACAGGCAGTCTTTGCCAAATTCCTGGGTAAACCAGCATTCAAGGAAGGATACCGGGTCTGCACCCTCGACCCGTTCTGGGAGGCCCACCAGGCGCAGGTTATTCCTACGTAAACGATTTTCCAAATCGTCGATCTTATCTGCCAACGATTGAATTCTGTTGCCATGGGTTTTCAGCACAGGCAGGGCCGGGCCTACAGTGTCTTCCAGGTCACTAATGCGGCGTTCTGTCTCAGCGACCCGGTCCCTGACCTTATGCATGTCCTGGCGCATTATAGTAATGTCCAGCTTTAGTTCCTCCACCTTCCCCATAATATCAGAATGATTTACCTTCAGGATTTTGAGAACATCCAGCAAGGTGGGCTCCGGTTCCGGCCCCTCCTCGAGACCGTCATCACTCGGAGCGGGGTGGGCCAGGGGTATTGAAGGGGCTGAAGCCCCAGGGGATGGTGGTAGTGAGGGGTCCAGATCGTCACCGAAGAGTTCCGGTGTAGATGAGAGAGGCACATGTAGCATGGTGGAGCGGCGGCCATCTTGGGAGGACCGAGTGGTAATATTCATCCTGACCGGGGGCTGTTTTCTCCCTTTTCTTCCTCCCATCCACCAAAATTCTTCCGTGGATGAGTAGCAGGGTCCCTCTTGGGTGTCTGGAGAAAGTTTTGGGCCGATTGGTTTGGCAGGTTAGCAGGATTGCGAAGGATTGTGCAGAGGGATCTTGGAGCTGCAGAGAGGAACGTCTGCTCACATGCTGCGTCAGGCCACGCCCCCCCATGATTTTTTTTTTTAATTGAAAGATAATATTATAGACTAGACACATAGACATTTAACCACTTCAGCCCCGGACCATTTCGCTGGCAAAAGACCAGAGCATTTTTTGCGATTCGCCACTACGTCGCTTTAACTGACAATTGCGCGGTCGTGTGGCGTGGCTCCCAAACAAAATTGACGTCCTTTTTTTCCCATAAATAGAGCTTTCTTTTGGTGGTATTTGATCACCTCTGCAGTTTTTATTTTTTGCGCTATAAACAAAAATAGAGCGACATTTTTGAAAAAAAAGCAATCTTTTTTACAATAAATATCCCCAAAAAATATATAAAAATGTTTTTTTTCCTCAGTTTAGGCCGATACTTATTCTTCTACATATTTTTGGTAAAAAAAAAATCGCAATAAGCGTTTATTGATTGGTTTGCGCAAAAGTTATAGCGTCTACAAAATAGGGGATAGTTTTATGGCATTTTTATTTTTTTTTTACTAGTAAAGGCGGCGATCAGCGATTTTTATCATGACTGCGACATTATGGCGGACACATCGGACACTTTTGACACATTTTGGGACCAAATCGCATTTTTACAGCGATCAGTGCTATAAATATGCCCGATTACTGTGAAAAGGACACTGGCAGTGAAGGGGTTAACCACTAGGTGGTGCTGAAGGGGTTAAGTGTGTCCTAGGGAGTGATTCTTACTGTTAGGGGGCGTAGCTACGAGTGACAAATCACTGATCGCTGCTCCCGATCACAGGGAACAGACAATCAGTGACATGTCACTAGGCAGAACAGGGAGATGCATGTTTACACTTGCCTCTCCCCATCCTTTAGCTCTGTGACCCGTTCGCGGGACACTGGCGGACATCAAGTCTGCGGGTCCCGCGGGCACGGTCACAGAGCTCGCGGCAGGGGCGCAGGCAAAATTTCAAAGTGACGTAAATATATGTTACTTTGCCCAGCCGTGCCATTCTGCCGACATAAATGTACAGGAGCCGGTCGGGAACCGGTTAAAATATGAGCTCTGGTCGGGGGTTATAACACCATTCAAGTTTTACAAACATATGTAAACATACAAAAATGCACAGCATTGTATTAAAATGTCTGGTGTGCAAAATTACCAATGCGTTTCGACCTGCGTGGTCAAAGTCTTCCTCACAGGATTAATTTGCTGTCAAAAAATATACATATGTTGTTTACACTTATCAATATCATTTTATAGCATATACAAAAAACTATTTACAGTAAAACTTTGGTTTGAGAGTAACTTGGTTTGAGAGCGTTTTGCAAGACGAGCAACATTTTTAAATACATTTTGGCTTGATATACAAGCAATGTCTTGATATGCAAGTAGCGTCATGTCACAACTGAAAGAAAAAGTATGAAAGAGTAGAGAGGCACCTCTAAGTGTAGCAATATGGTTACATTTAATGAAGGTACAACATTTAGCAACATATTGCTGCACTTAGAGGCGCCTCTCTTCTCTTTTATACTCTGTAGCTCCTGCTGGATTTTGCTTCTAATCTCCTTGTGGAGGCTTCCATTTGTGGATTAACATTTTATGGTTACACAATTTATCACATTGCTATAATCTTTTTATATGGACTATAAACTGAAGGACCTATGAATAAATGGTTGTGGAACGAATCATCAGACTTTCCATTATTTCTTATGGGGAAATTTGCTTTGATATACAAGTGCTTTGGATTACAAGCATGTTTCTGGAACGAATTATGCTCGCAATCCAAGGTTTTACTGTATATTGTGTTGTCAGAACAATAAAGTTTACATGGAATGTATTTACCAATGAAGGGTGTATAGATAGACAGTCCCCTGACCAGAGTTCCTCTAAAATCGATCAGATGATCCCGTGTGTTCGTACCACTTGCCTTCCACAGAAGGACACCTCCGCTCCTAATGTGACTTACAAGGAGTAACAATGTAAAAGAGCCGGCAAAGGATGTTGGTCGGTGGGGAGGTCCTTTGCACCTGTAGTAAAGCCCCAAAGAGTATTGTCCAGTTATATCTTATATTTCTTTTCAAATTTATTCCGAAGAAAATAATCTTTTTTATGTATTTTTCCGCAATTAAATAAAAGATATCATTCATCATAGTGAAATGTGTGTGGTGGTGACATGAAATCGTGAAGGGATACTAGTGATGCCTCACAAATGCACTTCTAAGAGAATGATTAAACATCCCCATAGACACACTCCTAAACCTTGTGGACGGCCTTCCCAGAAGAGTTGAAGCTGTTATAGCTGCAAAGGGTGGGCCAACTCAATATTGAACCCTATGGACTAAGACTGGGATGTCACTAAAGTTCTTGTGCGTGTAAAGGCAAGTGTCCCAATACTTATGCTAATATAGTGTACTTATAAACAAAGTGACCTGAGATTCCATTCATCTATGCCAGACTCTTATGCCACGTACACACGATCGGAAATTCCAACAAGAAAACCGTGGATTTTTTTCCGACGGAATGTTGGCTCAAACTTGTGTTGCATACACACGGTCACACAAAATTCCGATCGTCAAGAACGCGGTGACGTACAAGACGTACGACGAGCCGAGATCAATGAAGTTCAATAGGCAGTTCGGCTCTTCTGCTTGATTCTGAGCATGCGTGTTTTTTTGTGCGTCAGAATTGCATACAGACGATCGGAATTTCCTCCAAGAACTTTTCTTGTCGGAAAAATTAAGAACCTGCTCTCAAATCTTTGTTGTCGGAAATTCCGACAGAAAAAATCAGATGGAGCCTACACACGGTAAGAATTTACGACCAAAAGCTCACATCAAACTTTTCTTGTCGGAAAATCCGATCGTGTGTACGCGGCATTAGATGGGGGTGACCCCCCACACAAAAAAAATAAAAAATTACATGGGGGTTCCCACAAATTCATAGTTTTCAAGGGGGACCCTACCCAAGAAAAAAATGGTGTGAGGTTCTCCTCAAAATCTTGAGGTCACACCCCCAAAACAAACAAACAGATACTTACCTGCGAATGCAGCCTTGCAGACCAGGAAAGTAGGGACGGATGTGCCCCCCCCCACCTCCTGAACCATATCAGGTAACATGCCCTCAATTTAGGGGGTTTTATGAGGACAAGGGCCTCTTACCCACAACCCTGGCTGTGGTTGTTGGGATCTGTTGGCAGGGAACTTATTGGAATATGGAAGCCCCCTTTGATAATACATACCCCTAACTCATTCACACAAAATGTATAAATAAAAACAGACACAGTCCTTTAATTAAAAAAAAAAGTCACATGATATACATCCATCATTAATCACATCGTCCGTCAACTTAGATCCAAGTCAATCCCTCAATCACTATGCCTGATGCCCAGCGACCGATAAAGTCTCCAAGTTGACATCATTGACAATATATGGACATGACCAGATCCCATATTCCTATAAGGCCCCCACTTGGTCAGACTGGTGGGGAAGAATCCCTTGGCCTCATCAACATAGAGACAAGGTGCTTAGTCCCCCTGGCAAGATACCCCCCCCCCTCTTCATGTTAAGGGCATGTGGCCGAATATGGTTCAGGAAGAGATGGCGGTATGCTCATGCCCCTCTCCGCTTTCCTGGCCTGCATGCTCAAAGAACGGTCTGATATGAATTAGGTGAAACCCCCACACCATTTTTTAAACTATCCCGACTCTTTTGCTTACAGCAGGGGTGTCCAAACTTTTTTTTTAAGAGGGTCAGATTTGATGAAGTCAACCTGCGTTTGGGCCGACCATTTTGCCTGACATTCTTTGAACCAATATAAGTCGGTCTAAGTGTGTTCGTCCAAGACTAATACACTGCCCAACAAGAATTCTCTTGCCTTTGTGGCTGTGTGTAGTGAAGAGATGAGCTCAGGCATGTTATTTGGATTATATATATATCTTTTGTGACCCCAACGAATCCCTGAGGAGGTCGTCAGATATGCCCTGGATCAGCAATCTTTGGTGTTATTACCTTAGCACAGTGGTGTAGTGGTTAGCACTTTCACCTAGCAGCAAAAAGGGTCACTGGTTCGTATCCCGACCATGACACCATCGGCCTGGAGTTTTTGCATGTTCTCCCTGTGTCTATGTGGGTTTCCTCCCGGTACTCCGGTTTCCTCCCACACTCCAAAGACATGCTGGTAGGTTAATTGGATCTTGTCCAAATTGGCACTATATATATGTGTACGAATGTGTGTCCTAAGCGTGTCGAGATCCTACGGGGTAAATGACCGCACCAGCCGGCAAGACACTGGCTGTAAAAAAGCGCCTTGAGGCGATTCAGTTCGTATTTGTAGCGCTATACAAGTCATTCATTTAAAAGTCCTCATGCACACGGTGTGTTTTTCCCCTGCCGTTTCTAGGAGAGTCGGGAGTTTTTTTTTTTACAGCTTAACCATTTAATGACCGGAAGGATTTGCCCTCTTTATGACCGAGATACATTTTTTGCGATACGGCACTGCGTCGCTGAAAATTGCGCCATTGTGCGACGCTGTGCCCAAACAAAATTGATGTCCTTTTTTCCCCACAAACAGAGCTTTCTTTTGGTGGTATTTGATCATCTCTGTGGTTTTTATTTTTTGCGCTAAAAACAAAAAAAAGAGCATAAATTTTGAAAAAAAACCACAATATTTTTTACTTTTTTTACTATAATAAATAAAAAATTAAAAAAAAGTAAAAAACTAATTTCTTCATCAGTTTAGGCCAATATGTATTCTTCTACATATTTTCGTTAAAAAAAAAAAAAAAAAAAAACAAACAATCGCAATAAGTTTATATTGATTGGTTTGTGCAAAAGTTATAGCATCTACAAAATAGGGGATAGATTTATGGCATTTTTATAAAAAATTTTTTTTTACTAGTAATGGCGGCGATCAGCGATTTTTTTTCGTCACTGCGACATTATGGCAGACACATCGGACACTTTTGACACATTTTTGGGACCATTCTCATTTTTACACCAATCAGTTCTATAAAACTGCACTGATTACTGTAAAAATGACACTGGCAGTGAAGGGGTCAGGAACAAGGTCAACAGACATGGATAAGAATCAGGAGCACAGGAACCAAAGCTGAAAACAATCCAGCACTGAAGCCAGGCACTTCGTTTAAATAGGCTGCTGGGCGCCAGAATCTATGGATGCGCGCGCACGCTAACGTGTATGTGCACGTATGCGTCAATGCGCATGCGCAATCCAGTATTTGCTCATCTTTGTCTGAGACTCTGCACATGCACATTCGAATTAGCACTTGCTGAATGGGCATTAGCAGTTGCTGAATGGGAATGAACACTTACTACACGAGTTCTATGTATGGGGAGATACATATCTCAATTTGTACCGGTGACCATTGTAGTTAAAGCGGAAACTCCGGGCACCCCAAAAAAAAAGTCAGCAGCTAAAAAATACTATATAGTATGTGTAGCTGCTGACTTTTAATATAAGGACACTTACCTGTCCAGGGATCCAGCAATGTCCTCACCCGAGCCGATTCTTCAATCTGCTTTGGGTGCAGGTGCCTGCATCTCAAATAAGGGAAATAGGCAGTGAAGCCCTGCGACTTCACAGCCGGTTTCCTACTGTGTGAATGGTCTCGTAGTCTTCTGGGACCTGTGATGTGTCTCAGAAGACTGCAGGGGAAGGAAGAGGGGCCAAACTTTCAGATCAGATCGCTGCGGCACATCTGATAGGGAGTGGGAGCAGGTACCCGCTTCCCCCCAAAAAGAGGCAAATGTGGCAGTGGAGAGGGGGGGGGGTGCAAACAAGCTGAACTTTCCCTTTTTGGGTGAAGTTCCGCTTTAAGAAAGAAATATGAGGATATCCAACATTTTAGAGCTATTCCCAGGTAAGGGGACATTTTCCAATGGGGACACCTTTTCCCAGGGACAACAGTCTAAGAAGGGAATTCCCCTCACTTTAGGAGATTTCCTCTAACCTTGCTTTGCATATTCAGGGCAGGAAATAAAGAAAAAAAATTCCCAATGGTATACAAACAACAAATAAACTAGCGGGAGGTTTTAACCCCCTCCTACTCTATCCAAAAGTAAAAGAAAAAACACTTTAAGATGAAATGTTTTTATCACCATCTGTGCCCCCGCAATACAGATTTTACTCGCTTTCTGTTTCAGTGGGTACAGGTAGAGAGGGAAAATCCCAATGGGTACAAAAACAGTAAATAAAAACCTAAAAGACATTCTAACCCGTTGTGACCAAAACATGAAAAAAAAGTTGTCTGGAGTTGTGCCTAATATGTGACATTTATGGTGTTTTATGAATGCAGATTTGTGATGGTGCGGAGGAGTGTGTCCTTGTTACATGCAAGATACCCCGAGCTACACATTCACCTCCAGCACGCTGCAAGCCGTGGTGAGAATGTTGTGAGAGAAAAACAGGAAGTGTGAGGCTTCTAATGACTCGGTCGCACGCCTTCTTCCAATCACTCTAACTCAATTACCGTAAATCAAACCAGCAGCTGCCCCCTACCACACACACATACAGTTGTGCTCATAAGTTTACATACCCTGGCAGAATTTATGATTTCTTGGCCATTTTTCAGAGAATATGAATGATAACACAAAAACTTTCCTTTCACTCGTGGTTAGTGTTTGGCTGAAGCCATTTATTATCAATCAACTGTGTTTACTCTTTTTTTTAAATCATAATGGCAACAGAAACTACCCAAATGGCCCTGATCAAAAGTTTACATACCCCAGTTCTTAATACCGTGTATTGCCCCCTTTTACGCCTTGTACACACGATCGGATTTTCCGTCGGGAAAAACTCTGACGGATTTTTCCGACGGAATTCTGTTCAAGCTGTCTTGCATACACACGGTCACAGCAAATTCCGACCGTCAAGAGCGCGGTGACGTACAACACTACGACAAGTGGAGGTTTACCCAAAATGGAACCTCTGCTTTTCGGAACCCTCCCCCCCTCCGGTGTCACATTTGGCATCTTTGAGGGGGAGGGGGTGCAGATACCTATATAAAACAGGTATTTGCACCACTTCCGGGTACGGAGACCCGCCCCTTCGCATCACACCCCCCCCCCCCCCCCCGTTGTGTTCTGGGAAACACACGGCTCTCCCAGGACACAGCGGGGACCAGTGAGGATGGCGCAGCGGGACTCGCGCATGCGCAGTAGGGAACCAGGCAGTGAAGCCGCAGCGCTTCACTTCCCGATTCCCTCACCGAGGATGGCGGCGGGGGAAGCCGATAGCTGAGCGGTTGCTCGGCTTCGGCGGGCGACCTGGACAGGTAAGTGTCCTTTTTTTAAAGTCAGCAGCTGCAGTATTTGTAGCTGCTGGCTTTTAAAAAAAAAAAATTCCGGTGAACCTCCGCTTTAAGTTCAATGCTTCCGAGCATGTGTCGACTTGATTCTGACTGAGCATGTGTGTTTTTTTCTCCGTCGGAGTTCCACACAGACGAACAGAATTTTTTCCATCGGGAAAAAAAGAGAACATGTTCTCTTTCTAAATTACGACGGAAAAAAGTCAGATGGGGCCCACACACACGGTCGGAATATCCGATGAAGAAATTCCGTCTGACTTTTTCCAATCAGAAATGCCGATCGTGTGTACAAGGCATAACATCAATGACAGCTTGAAGCCTTTTGTGGTATTTGTGGATGAGGCTCTTCATCTTCTCAGATGGTAAAGCTGCCCATTCCTCTTGGCAAAAAGCCTCCAGTTCCTGTAAATTCTTGGGCTGTCTTCCATGAACGGCAGGTTTGGGATCTCCCCAGAGTGACTCAATGATATTGAGGTCAGGAGACTGAGATGGCCAGTGGCCACTCCAGAACCTTCACTTTATTCTGCTGTAACCAATGACAGGTCGACTTGGCCTTGTGTTTTGGATCATTGTCATGTTGGAATGTCCAAGTACGTCCCATGCGCAGCTTCCTGGCTGATAAATGAAATGTTCCTCCGGTATTTTTTGATAACATACTGCATTCATCTTGCCATCAATTTTGACCAAATTTCCTGTGTCTTTGTAGATCACACATCCCCAAAACATCAGCGATCCACCTCCGTGTTTCACAGTAGGAATGGTGTACCTTTCATCATAGGCCTTGTGGTCTCCTCTCCAAATGTAGTGTTTATGGTTGTGGCCAAAAAGCGAAATTTTGGTCTCATCACTCCAAATGACTTTGTGGCAGAAGGTTTGAGGCTTGTCTCTTTGCTGTTTGGCATATTGTAAGTGGGATACTTTGTGGGATTTGCGTAGTAATGACTTTCTTCTGGCGACTCCACCATGCAGCCCATCTTTCTTCAAGTGCCTCCTTATTGTGCATCTTGAAACAGCCACACCACATGTTTTCAGAGAGTCCTGTATTTCACCTGAAGATATTTGTGGGTTTTTCTTTGCATCCCAAACAATTTTCCTGGCAGTTGTGGCTGAAACTTTAGTTGGTCTCCCTGGCCGTGGTTTGGTTTCTACAGAACCCCTCATTTTCCACTTCTTGATTAGAGTTTGAACACTGCTGATTGGCATTCTCAACTCCTTGGATATCTTTTTATATCCCTTTCCTGTTTTATACAGTTCAACTATCTTTTCCTGCAGATCCATTGACAATTCTTTTGCTTTCCCCATGACCCAGAATCCAGAAATGTCAGTGCAGCCCTGGATGAAAGATGCAAGGGTCTGTCAGGAGTCCAGAAACTCATTGACCTTTTATACACACACACTAATTACAAGCAAACAGATCACAGGTGAGGATGGTTACCTTTAAAAGCCATGCAAACCCCTTTGTGTCAACTTGTGTGCATGTTATCAGGCCAAAATCACCAGGGTATGTAAACTTTTGATCAAGGTCATTTTGGTAGTTTGTGATTTCAAAAGAGTAACCAGTTGATTGATAATAAATGGCTTCACCCAAACACTAACCATGAGTGACAGAAATGTTTTTGTGTTATCATTCATATTCTCTGAAAAATGGCCAAGAAATCATAAATTCTGCCAGGGTATGTAAACATATGAGCACAATTGTATATACACACACACACTGGGGACTCAGCTACACCAAACCCTACAGAACTTCGGGCAAATAAAAAAGATCACCCCTCAGTATAGGAATATAGAATTTAAAAATCATTAAAGAAAAACTCCACCCAAAAGCAGCAAGATAAAAATAAATACCCCATTGAAAGGGTAAATGACATGTAAGTGAACAGGGTCGGTCTGCAACCGCAAGCTCAGTGCTTAGCACCCAGTTGCAGCACATTTCTTGCAATCCAAAATTCCCTTTCAGCATTAAAAAAAGAAAAAAACTAAAAAAAAAAAAAAAACAGGTTTCAGGAGGTGGCAGTATAACTTCCTAAACACCTGCAAACATTCTTTCATTGCCCTCTGAAAAGCAATCTACCACAGATATAAATAAGTGATGGTGACTGCGCTGTGATTAAACTATAGTGGAAGAGTGATGGAAGGGGCTAGGGCCAATCTAATAAAGGAGGACCAGAAAATGAGTGACGTGATAACATCAAACGGGTGACACAAATGCAAAAAAAAAAAGGTTGATGCATATAAATATCACATAGAGTGACCGTGAACACTTGCAAAAAAAATACAGATATATAATGTCCTGAATAGGTAAAAATAGTGCAAAAAAAATAAATAAAAAAAAATCAAATAAAATTTATTTAGAAGGATTTTTTTTCTTTTCTGTGTACCACCTGAGGCCAGTCACTTCATTGGGCATATGTGAGGGTTTACAACCACTAGAACCTCTTCCCCCACCTTATACACTATATTGTCAAAAGTATTGGGACGCCTGCCTTTACACACATGAACTTTCATGGCATCCCAGTCTTAGTCAGTAGGGTTCAATACTGAGTTGGCCCACCCTTTGCAGCTATAAACAGCTTCAACTCTTTTGGGAAGGCTGTCCACAAGGTTTAGGAGTGTGTCTATGGAGATAGTTGACCATAGAGATTTTTTTTTTTTTAAATAAACCTGTCATACTTACCTGCTCTGTGCAGCCCTGATCCTCCTCCTCTACCCCAATTCCTGGCCCCTACTTCCTGCCTCCAAAGCAAGCAATTTGCTATGGGGGCACCTGAGGAGGCTCGCTCCCAAGCTGCTGCTCTGTGTGTCCATTCACACCTTTCAGGGGGGAGGGGAAGCAGATACCTGTCTAATACAGGTATTTGCTCCCACTTCCAGTGAAAGATCGCCGCATAACACGCAGGTCCCAGAAGACAGTAGGGACCACTCAAAACGCGCAGCGCGACTCGCGCATGTGCAGTAGGGAACCAGGCTGTGAAGCCGCAATGCTTTACTTCCTGATTCCCTTACTTAAGATGCCGGCGCCTCCACCCGGAGCCGAGGAACGGGTCCGGCTTTGGGTCAGGACATCGTGGGCACCCAGGACATGTAAGTGTCCTTATTTTAAAAGTCAGCAGCTGCAGTATTTGTAGCTGCAGACTTTCTTTTTTTTTTTAGGCGGAGCTCCGCTTAAAGATTTGACAAAAAAAGAAAACCTGGAAGCCAATAGGTTTCTATGCAGATTTTGCAATTTCCAGTTTTAGTAAATCAACCTCAGTGGTTCAGAAGTGGCTGGGAGCAGTGCTGCTCTCCATTCAGCACCATGGACAGGGGTAGCCCTGGCATTTCCCAAGGGTCGGAGTTTGGGAATTTGCTGTGACGGGGGGCATTACCAACTTTTCTGGCCATGAATGACCCTCATAGAGTGTAAGTAGTCAGCAGATAATCTCTAGCCCTCAACAGGCAGTCCGTCTGCAGGAATCCCCTTCCTTGCTCATGTGATTGGCTGTTTGTGGTTCTCAGGAGTCTACACAGAGCTGGAAGCAAAGTTTTCAAGCATTTCTAGCACCATCCTTAGGTGTACAACAGTGAGCCTTTTTCTAAGGTTTTGGATAGAGTGGGGAAGGGTTGGGCCTTCCTTCAACTTTTTATTGCTGTCTGTGTCCCCTTTAGAGAGATTCACCCCTTTATTTGTCCTGGTGACCATTGATCCCAAGACAGAAAAAAGAGGGGTAATCCAAAATATTAGAGCTGCCCCAGAAAATAAGTTAAAGTGGAGGTCCGCCCACTGCTGAAAAAAATTAAAACTAGCAGCTACACATACTGCGGCTGCTGCCTTTTAATAAATGGACACTTACCTGTCCTGGAGTCCAGCGATGTCGGCACCGCAACTAATATTTCCATCAGCTGTCAGGTGCTGCCGCCGCCATTGCGGGTAAGGGAACCCGGTAGTGTAGCCTTACGTCTTCACGCTGGAAACCCTACTGTGCATGCGCTCCGCTCTGCTTCTCTCCGTCAATATCCGCAGCTGTGGCTCCGGGAAGTGGGAACAGGATACCTGTCAAAGACCGGTATCCTGTCCTCCCCCCCCCCCCCCCCAAAAGGTGCCAATTGTGGCACCGGAGAGGGGGGGGAGGAGACAAATGAGCGGAAGTTCCACTTTTGGGTGGAACTCCGCTTTAAGAGCACATCTTCCAATGGGAAACCTGTTTCATGGGCAACTTTCTAAGAGGGTAATTCCTCTCAGTTTAGGACATTTTTTTTATCAACCTTCTACTGCTGTAGGTATAAAAACAGTGAAGTGGTGGCACATATTTCTGCAGCAACGTTTATAAATGGCAGAAGCGGCAGAGATAACCGTCAGGCAGCCGCCACACCTGGTAATGGCCGTGAACTGCACCATCCTCACACACTGTTTACAGAGCGTATCCGAGTGGCTCTGTACTTCGAGATCACTGTGATGATCAATCAGTGCAGTGAAGCCGGTAGCGTCCTTGAAACCAGTGAAGCTGTGAAGCACAGGGGGAAGAACAGAGCAGGCACTAAGGGTGAAGTCACAAACAAAAGATTTCCCAGCACACTTACCGGCCAGCCTGCAAAACAACCAAATTATCTGGTCTAACAGTATGCGTTAAAAACAGAGGGTTTTGTTTGCACACATTTGCAAATACACGTGTAGCACACGGACCATTTTCCTGCCTGGCTCACTTGCAAGTCAAAGGCACACTGTGCTATATGCCCGTACCCTCCTGTTTGCAGAGGTTAAGCGGTGTTCACAAATTTTGGGTCCTGCAGCGAGTTACCTTCCTCCACTGGTTCGCATCCCCAGCGTATGGTGTCAAGTCTCTATTTCTCCCCCCAAAGAAGGCCAATGTCCAGAAACACTTTAACTCCAACAGAGAGTTTATTTTCTATTTACTGCGTAGTAGACAGAGACAGATGGATGAAAGAAAGAATGAGTGTGAGGGATTAGGTCCAGGCACAACAAGTAACTTCGTCGCCACTCAATCCCGAGTGGGTTTAGCTCACCCAGATAGTCCTCTCTCACAGTCCTAGCAGCCGGTGTGGAGCTCGAACAGTTCTGTCACCCTGTCCCCTCCAGGGACGGGTCCAGGAGATCCTCTAACCTCTGTAGAATTTAAAAAACAGGACAAAGCCAATGGGCACTTTACAGGTTAGCTTTCCGGAGTAAAGAATCCTTCCCTCTGACAGGTCACCAGGCCTCTCCCGAGACAGCAATCTTCCATTACTCATCTCCTCTGTGGGACCGATCCTCCCCTGGCTTCCTCTCGGTCAGAGCGCGTACCCTCACCTGGGCACCCTGGGACTCCAATGGGCAAATTGTAGACCCAGTTAAAAGGTACTGGGCCTACCTGGAACACTGCAGCCTCAGGCTAAAGGTGCCTGAGACTCCTCGGCCAGTCATCGCACCCCTCGGCTCCTCCACTCCAACACTCTCCCTCCTAAAGATGGCGTCTGCCCCTTATGTACCCTCTCCCAGCATGCACAGCAGGCCGACCACGCCCACTGTGCCGCTGCCGAGAGAGGACACCCTAAGGCGCATCAATGCCACCCATGGCTCAACACTGACCTGATATGGCAGTGCCACCTACAGGCCACAGGGAACCATACACCAGGCAGCATCACATAGGCAGAAGCAAATACCTAACAATAAAAACGGTCCGAGCCTGACTACCAGCTCAGAGCAACCCTTAAATTTAGACGTATAACACCCCTGAAAATTAAAGGGGCGCTACACATGCATAAGCCACAGTGCCCACGTCAAGAGACCTCTGTATATACTGTTGTCTTAACTCTAAAAGAAGGGGCACATCCTGTATACCAATGGATAGGTTAAGGGCAGGTGTGCCTGGAGGGAGACCACCCCTCCTTAATGGCACAGGAACACACATGTGTCCCTGCACCCAATTCGACCAGTTGTAAAAAAAAATCACTCCAACCTTTAATAAGCCTTTGCAGCAAGATGCACATGGGAGGGCAATGAAGATCTCGTGTTTGTTCCAAACATCTTGGAGACCTATCTACCTGCCGAGTTCCTTAAAAAAACAAGTGCAAGTGCAAGTGTACCTAGAAGAATTGATGCCGTTTTGAAGGCAAGGGGTGGTCACACCAAATATTGGCTTGATTTGGATTTCTCTTCATTTAGTTTCCATTTTGTTAATTTGATAAAAATAAACTATAAGGCTCGGTTCACACTTCTGCGATGCAGGAACCCTGCGAATCCACTGCGGGCTCCCGCATCGCACCCGACTCGCACAGCAGCTCACAATGCCATACACGAACTGCCGGGAGTGTCAATACATTGTTAATGGCACCCCCATTACAGCTCGCAAATCGCACTGCGAACTGACAGTTTGGACATGAATCGGATCACATGGGTTTGAAGACGCATGTGATCCGATTCTGGTGCGGACCAAAAAAAAAGGTCCTGTGCGAGTCTGGTCCGAATGCGATGCAATATCAGCCATACTATCTGCATGGCTGAGATCGCATCGCACGGACATGGCATGTGATTTGCACTGCAGAGCGAGCTGGTGTGAACCGGCACTTAACATTTCTATTTCTGAAAGCATTCTTAATTTACAGCTTTTTTCACACCTGCTTAAAACTCTTGCACAGTACTGTATGTACACAATATTGTCAAAAGAGATAAGACATTTACTTTTCACTGTGCTTTTAAAACCTGAGCCTCCACTCACCTGTCTGCTGACCTGCCCTGTGTGGACTGCCTACTTGCTCTCCTCAGCGCCTTCCATCTGTGACGCCTGTTAATCAACTCCGCCCGACGCTGTGAGAGCGCGCCGAGCGGGGGAGGAGCCTAGCGATCACCTGACCATCCAGGAAGTATTTACATGGCGGCGGCACCCTGCCTGGCCAGATAAGACATTTACTTTTCACTGTGCTTTTAAAACCTGAGCCTCCACTCACCTGTCTGCTGACCTGCCCTGTGTGGACTGCCTACTTGCTCTCCTCAGCGCATTCCATATGTGACGCCTGTTAATCAACTCCGCCCGACGCTGTGAGAGCGCGCCGAGCGGGGGAGGAGCCTAGCGATCACCTGACCATCCAGGAAGTATTTACATGGCGGCGGCACGCCAGAGGCAAGCCCGTCTGGGCCCGTCCGGGCACGGTCGGGGTCGGGGTATGTAACTCTGCTGGTCTGCAAAACAGTACATTTACAGACCCTTACTTCTGAGGATTTGTACCCGAACACTAATGAGACTGAACTGATTTTAAACCATGAGTCTTTTTGTTATTCGAAAGATATGCTTATGCAACTACTTAACAAGAAAGGCCATGTACCACAAGCTACCCGTACATTATGTGATTTACTAGAGATAGCTAATCACCTGTCAGACACTACTACACCCTCTTTATTGGTGAATGCTACTCTCCCCAGCAGAAAGGTGTTTCTTAAAATGGTGGAAGTCTCGAAATGTGGCTACATCAATGCACGATCAGCAATAAAACACGTTTTGGAGATCGCTGATACTATCACCCGTAAGGACCTCCATTTTTTGGGGTTATCTGAGACATGGTTTCAACTTGGCTGTGAGGCTTGCCTCATAGATTTAGTCCCTGATAATTATAAAATTATTTTTAAAAATCGCCCTCATAAAAAGGGGGGGGGGGGTTTAGGCTTCATATAGGACGATTCATTAAAATGCTCTATACTACATATACAGGAGACTACAAATTTTGAATCTATGCTGGTAAAATGCTGTATCAATCCTACATCTACACTTTTTGTTTTATTGATCTATCGTCCGCCAGGTTATAATGCATCATTCAATGGGGAATTTTTTTATTTTATTTTAAAAACCTCTCTGGACTACTCTAACATTCTTGTCCTGGGAGATGTAAATCTTTGGCTTGACGTTCCCAAGGATCAGAAAGCCATAGAATTTTTAAATGACATAACCAATGCAAATTTTGTCCAACACCTTAAGGTACCCACACATCAAAAAGGTCATACACTTGATACTTTACTCACTAATACATTGTTTATTGACAATATCCGAGCAACAGAGGTTATTTGGACGGATCACTTTTTAATTACTTTTACCCTCCCAGATTTTGCACCTCGAAAAGCAGCAATTGGACACCCTATGACTATATCTAATCCATATAGAAAACTAAAGGATGTCACCTTGGAAAATTTCAATACAGTATATCAACTAACACCTTCACAAATAGCTGTGCAGCTTCTAGTATTCATCAACAACTAGACCAGGGGTCTCCAAACTTTCTAAACAAAGGGTCGGTTTACTGTCCTCCAGACTTTAGGGGGGCCGGACTGAGTAGAAATTGTCCTGGAGTCAGAGGCAGTAAACAGTATTATAATATTAGGGGGAGGAATAGCACCCAGTCGTTGGTGTCAGTGGGAGAAATAGCACCCCATCCTTGGTATTTGTGGGAGGAATAGTGTCCCATCTTTTGTATCGGTGGAGGGAATAGTGTCCCATCATTGGTGTCAGTAAGAGAAATAGTACCGCATCATTTATATCAATAGGGAGCATAGTGCGCCATAAGTAATATCAGTCAAAGGAATAGTGTCCCATTGTTGGCGTCAGTGGGAGAAATAGTACCCCATTGTTGGTGTCACCACCAGGAATTATGCCCCATTGTTGGTGTCACCACCAGGAATTATGCCCCATTGTTGGTGTCAGTGGGAGGAATAGTGCCCCAACATTGGTATCAGCGGGAGGAATAGTGCGCCATTGTTGGTGTCAGTGGTAAAATTAGTACCCCATTGTTTCACCACCAGGTATTATCTCCCATTGTTGGTGTCAGTGGGAGGAATAGTGTCTTGTATCAGTGAGAGGAAAAGTACTCCAAGGGCCAGATAAATGTGAGCAACGGGCCGAATCTGGCCCCCAGGGCCGCAGTTTGGAGACCACTGAACTAGACAATCCAGAAACTGAGTTTTTACAAGTGGAGGAAGCTCTGAATCTATTTGATTTAAAAATAAAACTAAGCCTTAATAGTGTTGCTCCACTATAAACATCAAATAATCGACCACGCCTGACTAAATCTCGTCCTTGGCATACAGGAAAACTTCCGTCTCTAAAAACAAAAAGAAGACAATTAGAACGCAGGTGGCTAAAGACGAAACTTGATTCTGACAAGAAACTATATAGAATTTTTTGTCATGTGTACTCAAAGCAGATAAAATTATGTAAACGGACATATTATAACCATCTAATTAACAATGCACCGAATAAAGAGAGTGCACTGTTTAAAATTGTACGTTCCATTACAACGCCTAGTCAGTGTGTACCGCCCATATCGGCCTCGTTAAAACTTTGTACAGATTTACATGAAGCATTTATTGGAAAAATTTAAAAAATTTGTGATATATCAGCCTCATCTAGTTATCAACCATTACATGATCCTACCAATATTAATATGCCATTATTGGACAAATTTAAACTTGTATCCATATTAGATATTTTAAAGATCATGAACAGCCTAAAAGCCTCCACATATTTAGACGAAACATGCCCTGCATGGTTTTATAAAAAACATGCCGTGACCTTGGCGGCGGATATCACAATGCTAGTTAATAAATGCCTTGCAACTGGCCTTATGCCTACTCAATGGAAACATGCCATCATTTCACCGCTGCTGAAGAAGGCAGGCTTAGATCCTGCCGACCTAAATAACTTTAGACCGATAACCTCCATACCATTCCTGGCTAAGATCCTCGAGCATGTGGTCTTTGATCAGCTACAACATCATATGGAAATAAACAATCTTTTTCACGAGACCCAATCGGGATTTAGGCCGGGTCGAGGCACAGAAGTATGTGCATTAGCCATGCGTGAAAGACTCCTTATGATTAAGGACGCCGGAGGATCAGCCGCATTAGTGTTATTAGACCTCTCGGCGGCGTTCTATACGATTGACCACGACACCTGACGAATCGCATGGAATTCCTGTTCGGAATAAAAAGGCAAAGTACTGAACTGGCTAAAGTCCTTTCTTTTAAAAATCGCACACATGTAGTTCGCTTAGGAGATTATAAATCCCTCCCTCGCCATCTACATGGTGGAGTTCCTCAAGGCAGTGCCATTTCACCACTGACCTTTAATTGTTACATGCGGCCACTGCCAGACATTATGCCGAAATATGGCTTGGAGGCTCAAATATATGCGGATGACACACAAATACTGGTAGCTATGGCTAGCGGTACTGATATGCAACTAAAACTCCAACTTTGTTTAGCTGAAATACATCAATAGATGCTTACCAGTAGACTTGGTATTAACACTGCTAAGACTGAAGTTCTTTAATTGGTAAAATTACATCTACCGTATATACTCGAGTATAAGCCGAGTTTTTCAGCCCTTTTTTTTAGGGCTGAAAGTACACCCCTCGGCTTATACTCGAGTCAGTACCTGAAAAACTTCTTATACTGAGGCCGGCGTCCATTGTTTAAATATTGCGGCTTTCTCCTGGTCCCTTCCGTGATGGGCGTTTCCAGCAAACACTGTGTTGAGTGTTCTGCCTATCACATAGGTCCTCTCATTCTCGGACTCCGTTTCCCAGCAGACACTGTGTTCAGTGTTCCGCCTATCATGGACGTTCTCTTGTCCGAGGATGAAAAGACGTCCGTGATTGGCGGAACACTGAACACAGTGCCTGCTGGGAAACGGAGTCCGAGAATGAGAGGATCTCCATGATAGGCGGAACACTCAACACAGTGTTTGCTGGAAACGCCTATCACGGAAGGGACCAGGATAAAGGCGCGATATTTAAACAATGGATGCCGGCCACAGTATAAGAAGATTTTCAGGTACACTCGGGCACAGGGAGGCTGCCATAGACACAATGAGGATGGGCACAGTAAGCTGGCAATGGGCACAGTAAGGTGGCACACAGTGAGGTGGCAATGGACACAGTGCGGTTGGGCACAGTAAGCTGGCAATGGGCACAGTAAGGTGGCACAGTGAGGTGGCAATGGGCACAGTGAGGTGGCACAGTGAGGTGGCAATGGGCACAGTGCGGTTGGGCACAGTAAGCTGGCAATGGGCACAGTAAGGTGGCACAGTGAGGTGGCAATGGGCACAGTGAGGCGGCACAGTGAGGTGGCAATGGGCACAGTAAGGTTGGGCGATTGGCACAGTGAGGTGGCAATGGACACATTTCCCCCCCTAGGCTTATACTCGAGTCAATAAGTTTTCCCAGTTTATTGGGGTAATATTAGGTACCTCGGCTTATACTCGGGTTGGCTTATACTCGAGTATATATGGTATATCACCAATTTCTAATTGGCCCATATCATTTGGCCCTACTCCAACGCCTGCCAAAAAGATTAAGAACTTAGGGATCTGGTTAGACTCGGAGCTCACATTTATACCACATGTCTTAAATATCGCGAAAAATGCAAGCTACTATCTCTATACTTTCTTCGGAAGCTAAAAAATCTGTTTACCGAACTGAATCGGAAAAAACTAGTACAAGCACTTAGGTCCGGTTCACATAGGGGTGACTCCTCAGGCGACTCGGTCGCCTGAGGAGTCGCGTCCTATTCTGTACTATGGAACCGTTTTAATAGGAGCGTCTCAGGTCGCTCCGACTTAGAAAAAGGTTCCTGTACTTCTTTTGGGGGCGACTCAGGGCGACTTGCATTGACTTCTATACAGAAGTCATTATGCAAATCGCCTCAGGCGGGCGTCCCAAGCCGTCTTGAGAATGCGCCACCGAGTCGCCACCGAAGTCGTGCCGCCCCTGTGAGAACCGGGCCTTATACTTTCCAGGCTGGATTACTCTAATGTTTTCTTATTAAATCTCCCAAAGAAATGGATTACTAATTTGCAGCTAGTTCAAAATCAGGCCGTTCGCCTGATTAAAGGACTAAATTACAGAGAACACGTTACAAGCTCACTTCGAGAGCTTCACTGGCTACCCATTGCTAAAAGGGCCGGATTCAAGGCCCTCTGCCTTGTTTTTAAGGGATACTGGAGTCAAGGTCCTATTTACTTATCTAGTATAGTTTCCCACTATACTCCCACAAGATCTTTAATATCATTTTGCAGCAGCTGGTGGAAAAACTCTCCAAGTCTTTGGTGTATTTTTATGGAATAATCTTCCTGATAATATGCGAAAAATCAATTCGCTGACTTACTTTCGTAAGGTACTGAAGACTCATTTACTTTCCAACGTATATGGATAAGGGACGTTTGCTACCTATTACTATCCAGCTGGTTAGCCCGCCCTGACTTGTTGCTACTTATCTAACTGTGGACTGTTACTCTGTTTTTTTTTATTTTTATTTATTTCTCCCTCTGTCGTTATTTATTGTTAATTTATTTTGTTTGTGATAATTGTTATGCTAATTTTTGAAGGTCAGTATATGTATCTGGTCTGTCTAGCGCTTAGGCGCAGTTCATGAACTGTATTTGGCGCTTTATAAATAATAAATCAATCAATCAAAAGTATTGGGGAACCGGCCTTTACATGCACATGAACTTTAAATGACATCCCAGTCTTAGTCCGTTGGGTTCAATATTGAGTTGGCCCACCCTTTGCAGCTATAACAGCTTCAACTCTTCTGGGAAGGCTGTCCACAAGGTTTAGGAGTGTGTCTATGGGAATGTTTGACCATTCTTCCAGAAGCACATTTGTGAAGTCAGGCACTGATGTTGGATGAGAAGGCCTGGCTCAGTCTCCGCGCTAATTCATCCCAAAGGTGTTCTATCGGGTTGAGGTGAGGACTCTGTGCAGGCCAGTCAAGTTCCTCCACCCCAAACTTGCTCATCCATGTCTTTATGGACCTTGCTTTGTGCACTGGTGCACAGTCATGTTGGAACAGGAAGGGGCCACCCCCAAACTGTTCCCACAAAGTTGGGAGCATGAAATTGTCCAAAATGTCTTGGTATGCTGACTTTTGGAAATTGTCCAAAAGTCTCGTTTTTTTTTTCTCTAAAAATAACAAACATGGTATACTTACCTGACCTGTGCAGTGGATTTGCACAAAGCAGCCCAGATCCTCCTCTTCTCGGGTCCCTCGGCGGAGCTCCTGGCCTCTCCCTTCTGTCGAATGCCACCGCAGCAATCAGATTTTTATGAGGGCACCCGAGCCGAGTCACAGCTCCCTGTGTCCATTCAGACAAGGAGCCCCTGTTTGGCTAGCTGACTGCAAAGGGTGGGCCAACTCAATATTGAACCCTACGAACTAAGACTGGAGTGCCATTAAAGTTCATGTGCGTGTAAAGGCAGACGTCCCAATACTTTTGACAATATAGTGTATATATATATATATATATATATAATATATTTACACACATATAAATTCTCTTTCCTATATATTTTTTATTAAGGGTAATATATTTTTTGTAGTCTAACATTTTACAGTTAATTGGACCAGCCAGATAGGGCCTTTATAGGTAGATTCTACAGGTTTAGAATGATAGACAAACAATAGATGTCCCATGTAGCTTTTCGCTTCATTTAAGCACGCATGTGCCCTCTATTGGACATTCCCTTTACTTTTTTCAAATTTAATCCAGGTTAGAGATTTTTAAAGTGGTATTAAACTCAAAACCAAAATGTGTTTAAGTTTTAAGAGATTGCAGACAGGATAACAAGCGATGGTTAGAGACTGAGGACATGATACAAGAGATGGTCAGAGACTGAGGACATGATACAAGAGATGGTCAGAGACTGAGAACATGATACAAGAGATGGTCAGAGACTGAGGACATGATACAAGAGATGGTCAGAGACTGAGGACATGATACAAGAGATGGTCAGAGACTGAGGACATGATACAAGAGATGATTAAAGATCTCAGTGGTGCGGCGTGTCAGTCAGTGACACACCGCAACACCGATCTCGGTAAAGAGTCTCTGATGGAGGCTATCAGTGCCCATCAGTGCTGCATATTAGTTCCACCTCATTGATGCCCATCAGTGCCACCTTAGTAGTGCCCATCAGTGAAGGAGAAAATGTACTTCTTTACAAAATTGTATAACAAAGAAATACCTTTTTTTTAAAAAAAAATTGGGTCTTTTTTTATTTGTTTAGCAAAAAATAAAAAAACTCCAGAGGTGATCAAATACCACCAAAAGAAAGCTCTATTTCTGGGAACAAAATGATAAAAATGTAGTTTGGGTACAGTGTAGCATGACCGTGCAATTGTCATTTAAAATGCAATAGCGCTGAAAGCTAAAAATTGGCTTGGGCAAGAAGGGAGGAAAGTGCCTGGTATTGAAGTGGTTTATGTATCCCTTCAAAGCATTTGCTCAGCAGTTCCCTACTGACGAGCCGCTCCTGTTGAATACCCAGCCGTTTCCTGCCTTAACAAGACTGACCATTCCTGTTGAGAACATCACATTGTTCAAAGATCCTGTAGATAAAAGACTGGAAGCCCTTTCTAAGGCCTTATTTTCCCTGGTGGGTCTTGCAAGCACCTGGACTCTGGATAACGGTCTTTCTACCCAGGGAAGCTTTAAGACTGTGGCAGGTGGTGGAATGCCAGATGTGGGCCTACAAGCTTTCAGACTCAAAAAAACCAACTGAGCAGGTTAGTAACCAGGTCCAGGGACCCTCTATCTCTAGCAGTTCCCAGGTTACCATGTGGGATCAGTTCAACATGATGATCCCCTGATGAAGTCACGTGACCTGTGGCGATACGCGTCGGGATTGGCTGACAGGCACAACCGGAAGTGACGCAGGAGACGAGCTTGGCGCTCGTGGATATTTGCTTGCTCCATCTTATTCAATGTGAGTGTCACCTTGTAGTGTGTTTTACCAAATACATTTTATACGATATACTACACACTATTTGGGCATTCCCCTTCTCCCTCTTTATCCTGCTGGGGTGAATGTGGAAGTGTAATACAGCGGAATCACTATTCACCATTCCATACGGATTCCTGTATTAATACAAGGAAGACTCCTAAAGGTTACAGAAACCACCCATGCAAGGACCCACAGAAGAGAAAATCTGATTATTGTTGTGTTTCCATGCTGTTACCTTCCAGCTGTAAGGCGAGAGGCCACCCCTTATAGAGTAGGGTGACCAGACATCCCCGGTTTCAGGGGACAGTCCCCGGATTGAGGACACTGTCCCCGGACCAAGTCTGTCCCCAGTTTTGTCCCTGGATTGGATTTGAACAGGGGCCATGGGGCAATTTCACAGACAGTCAGTGCAGGAGGGTGTATTTTTCCATTTTCTGTGCCCCTTTCTGATGATCATGTGCTGGTCGGAGTGGAGGGAATATTTCTTCAGTTTCGGGTGCCCATTCAGCTCCACTCGCATGTTCTTCTGCCTTGGCTCAAGTCCCAGCCAGCCACCTGCCTGCTTATCGCCTTGCCTTCCCTGGTGGAGTGATCTTCCTGCACTCCCCACCCAGTAGTAGCCGGGGCCCAGAGAGTAACACTTGACAGGCTGTGAGGCGGGCGGCGGCGATGGGCAGAGAGTCGCTGATTGCCGCCATTACTAGTAAAAAAAAAAAATATGTCCCCGGATTTCATTTTAAAAATCTGGTCACCTTATTATAGAGGTGTCACTGCATGGAGTGAAGAGACACCCATCACATATTTTTAGTTTGCACGATTAAGATTGGAACATAACATTTCACCTTTCACATTAATGATAATTCCAGTGACTTTTTTACCAGTTCACTTTATGTATCTATATTAAGCACGGTATTCGATTTTGTGTTTTGCATTGGATGTTTCTTTTTACAATTGCACTTTAGAAATTATATGTATTTGATGATAGAGCTACACTGCCACCTTGTGTATAGTTTTATTATTATCTTTTTAACACCATATTCCCTATTAGTTTTCTAAGCTCCTGTTGTATGCCCCCAGTCTCTGACCAGCTCCTGTTGTATGTCCCCAGTCTCTGACCAGCTCCTGTTGTATGTCCCCAGTCTCTGACCAGCTCCTGTTGTATGTCTCCAGTCTCTGACCAGCTCCTGTTGTATGTCTCCAGTCTCTGACCAGCTCCTGTTGTATGTCCCCAGTCTCTGACCAGCTCCTGTTGTATGTCTCCAGTCTCTGACCAGCTCCTGTTGTATGTCTCCAGTCTCTGACCAGCTCCTGTTGTATGTCTCCAGTCTCTGACCAGCTGCTGTTGTATGTCCCCAGTCTCTGACCAGCTCCTGTTGTATGTCTCCAGTCTCTGACCAGCTCCTGTTGTATGTCTCCAGTCTCTGACCAGCTCCTGTTGTATGTCTCCAGTCTCTGACCAGCTGCTGTTGTATGTCTCCAGTCTCTGACCAGCTGCTGTTGTATGTCTCCAGTCTCTGACCAGCTGCTGTTGTATGTCTCCAGTCTCTGACCAGCTCCTGTTGTATGTCTCCAGTCTCTGACCAGCTCCTGTTGTATGTCTCCAGTCTCTGACCAGCTCCTGTTGTATGTCTCCAGTCTCTGACCAGCTCCTGTTGTATGTCTCCAGTCTCTGACCAGCTCCTGTTGTATGTCTCCAGTCTCTGACCAGCTCCTGTTGAATGTCTCCAATCTCTGACCAGCTCCTGTTGAATGTCTCCAGGCTCTGACCAGCTCCTGTTGTATGTCCCCAGTCTCTGACCAGCTCCTGTTGTATGTCTCCAGTCTCTGACCAGCTCCTGTTGTATGTCTCCAGTCTCTGACCAGCTCCTTTTGTATGTCTCCAGTCTCTGACCAGCTGCTGTTGTATGTCCCCAGTCTCTGACCAGCTCCTGTTGTATGTCTCCAGTCTCTGACCAGCTCCTGTTGTATGTCTCCAGTCTCTGACCAGCTGCTGTTGTATGTCTCCAGTCTCTGACCAGCTGCTGTTGTATGTCTCCAGTCTCTGACCAGCTGCTGTTGTATGTCTCCAGTCTCTGACCAGCTGCTGTTGTATGTCTCCAGTCTCTGACCAGCTGCTGTTGTATGTCTCCAGTCTCTGACCAGCTGCTGTTGTATGTCTCCAGTCTCTGACCAGCTCCTGTTGTATGTCTCCAGTCTCTGACCAGCTCCTGTTGTATGTCTCCAGTCTCTGACCAGCTCCTGTTGTATGTCTCCAGTCTCTGACCAGCTCCTGTTGTATGTCTCCAGTCTCTGACCAGCTCCTGTTGAATGTCTCCAATCTCTGACCAGCTCCTGTTGAATGTCTCCAGGCTCTGACCAGCTCCTGTTGTATGTCCCCAGTCTCTGACCAGCTCCTGTTGTATGTCCCCAGTCTCTGACCAGCTCCTGTTGTATGTCCCCAGTCTCTGACCAGCTCCTGTTGTATGTCCCCAGTCTCTGACCAGCTCCTGTTGTATGTCCCCAGTCTCTGACCAGCTCCTGTTGTATGTCCCCAGTCTCTGACCAGCTCCTGTTGTATGTCCCCAGTCTCTGACCAGCTCCTGTTGTATGTCTCCAGTCTCTGACCAGCTCCTGTTGTATGTCTCCAGTCTCTGACCAGCTCCTGTTGTATGTCTCCAGTCTCTGACCAGCTCCTGTTGTATGTCTCCAGTCTCTGACCAGCTCCTGTTGTATGTCTCCAGTCTCTGACCAGCTCCTGTTGTATGTCTCCAGTCTCTGACCAGCTCCTGTTGTATGTCTCCAGTCTCTGACCAGCTCCTGTTGTATGTCTCCAGTCTCTGACCAGCTGCTGTTGTATGTCTCCAGTCTCTGACCAGCTCCTGTTGTATGTCTCCAGTCTCTGACCAGCTCCTGTTGTATGTCTCCAGTCTCTGACCAGCTCCTGTTGTATGTCTCCAGTCTCTGACCAGCTCCTGTTGTAGGTCTCCAGTCTCTGACCAGCTCCTGTTGTATGTCTCCAGTCTGACCAGCTCCTGTTGTATGTCTCCAGTCTCTGACCAGCTCCTGTTGTATGTCTCCAGTCTCTGACCAGCTCCTGTTGTATGTCTCCAGTCTCTGACCAGCTCCTGTTGTATGTCTCCAGTATCTGACCAGCTCCTGTTGTATGTCTCTAGTCCTCTGATAGCTTTGAATAGTCTTATGTAAACACTAAATATTTGACGGTCACACCTTGTCAGTTTTTACTGGACTGCTCATGTCAGGCCCATCGTGCGTGATGATCGGGTACCTCTGGTTTGTTCAGATGTTAACCTGTTCCCAAGTCCATCCGGAATGTACCCTACTGTACTATGCGCGCCTGACGCTTGTTGGCTCCTTAGTTTTGTTCTATGATTTTCCCTGCCGTCATATCGCTTATTGTCTTTCATTGTAACACTTGATATGCTTAACATGTAACTGATTGAATATCTCAATAAACATTCCTTCTGTTAAAAA
Organism: Rana muscosa; assembly: GCA_029206835.1. NCBI lineage: Eukaryota > Metazoa > Chordata > Amphibia > Anura > Ranidae > Rana > Rana muscosa. The sequence goes on from CM055124.1 coordinate 289,356,439, forward strand.
AAAAAAAAAAACACTAAATATTATGTATGGTCCTTTGATGTCAGGGCCACATATACTGTATAAAGTAAGTTGACCACCACTGGCTTGGACGCTCCATCGGATTTTTCTTAAAGCGGAACTAAATTCTCCATACTGATCTGTCCAGCGGTCCTGTGCCGGCCTTTGGGCCTCTTCAATGGACAGTGGGGGGGGGGGGGGACAGGAACTTGCCATCTCAGCACTTCGAGACCATCCCAGCAGTGCTGGATTGGGTGGTGGACAGGTAGGTGGGTGGTGGACAGGTAGGTGGGTGGGTGGGGGCATTTTATTGCAGAAGAGACAGTGCATGACTCTTCTGCAATAAAAGACTGCATGTGTTTCATCAGATTAGGTGACCCGTCAGAATGGGTAATGGAAGTTACGTTTCGTCGCCGCCATCTTGCTACATCCCACACTCCTCCATAGTAAAGATACACTGGGAAGGGGGGAAAGCGGACATATTGTTACACCCACCGGAGTTTTGCATTTTACGCGTAATTTTAACAGTAAAGTGAGTTTATATAGTGAAATACAGGACTTAGAACTCCGTCTTACTGGTTAGATGTTGAATTTTAATAGCAGCGGCAAGCCTGCTCACCTCATAGGTTTGCTAATCTGACAGAAGTTCACTGCTTTTAACCACTTAAAGCGGAGCTCCACCCTAAAGTGGAACTTTCGTTCAGCGGAACCCTCCCCCCTCCAGTGTCACAATTGACACCTTTCAGGGGGGAGGGGGGTGCAGATACCGGTCTAAGACAGGTATTTGTACCCACTTCCGGGAGTCCTCTCTGCGGGTATTCTGCGGGTAGCACGTGAACTTGTAGAATAGCAAAATGAGCCGCAAAACACTCTAAAGAAAAGGGATTTGAAGGGCGGGTGGTCTTTCAGAAAAGTCAACAAAAACATAAAAAAAAACAATCTCCTTGCTGTGTAGGTTTGAAAAAAACTGACACTTTACTATTCACTGTTCTATGGGAAATGCTGCTACATAGGGGCTCTCAGGTGGATTGCCTGCGTTGTTTTTCGCTTGGTAAGAGCTCAGTCTATTTTTAAGCTTACCGAGTGAAAAGGGGTCACAGGAGGCGCTGTGATGGGTTTTGCTGTAAAGTAAACATTATATTGCAGCTTACCAATTCTTAGATGTGATGGCTGCATTTGTTTCTTTTTTAGGCTTTCTTTTATTTTCATCTGGTGATCTGACCAGTAAGAGTTTTTTTTTTTTTTTTTTTTAACAGAACAAGCTGTCCTGCAGACAAACCATTTACCTCTGACAGGGGTGCTTACAACGGCCAGCTTTTATTTATTTAAAAATGGTTGCTGTAACTGCTTATTTTCATCGTGACTGTGACATTATGGCGGACACATCAGACACTATTTTGGGACCAGTCATTTTTACAGCGATCAGTGCTATAAAAATGCACCGATTACTGTGAAAATGACATTGGCAATGAAGGGGTTAACCTGTAGGGGGCGCTGAAGGGGTTAAGTGTTTCCTAGGGAGTGATTACTACTGTGTGGGGGCGTGGCTTGGCGTGTGACATCACTGATCGCCGTTCCCTATGACAGGGAACAGACAATCAGTGACACTCACACTAGGAAGCACGGGGAGAGGTTTGTTTACACTTACCTCTCCCTGTTCTTCAGCTCTGTGACTCGATCGCGGAACACCGGCGGCGATCCGGTCCCGCGAGCGCGGTCTAGGAGCTCAGGACCGGGTCGCGAGCACGCCAGCGGCGGAGCGCGACCCACGGCTGGTCGTCTTAAAGAGGACGTACCTCTACGTGCTTGTGCCCAGCCGTGCCATTCGGCCGACGTATATCGGTGTGAGGCGGTCCTTAAGTGGTTAAAATTCAACATCTGACCAGTCAGACGGAGTTCTAAGTCCTGTATTTCACTATATAAACTCACTATTGTTAAAATTAAGTGTAAAATGCAAAACTCCGGTGGGTGTAACAATATGTCCGCTTTTCCCCTTCCCAGTGTATCTTTACTATGGAGGGGTGTAGCAAGATGGCGGCGACGAAACATTTCCGTTACCAATTCTGATGGGTCGCCTAATCTGACGAAACACCTGCTCACTGTATTTTAGTGAGAGTTTAGTTCCACTTTAAGATTTGTATCCTCATTGGGGAGATTTCCCCTCATATTCTGTCAGGACAGGAAGCAATGGACAATCTCCTCTCTCCAATGGGGACACAGACATAACCAAAAACACTATTTTACTAGAGTAGAGAAGGGTCCCAACCTTTAACAATGTTTGTATAACTGTTGGTGCCTTTCTGTTCCTGTGATGGCCACACCCCCCATTTCTTGTACGGGTGTCATAAGGAAAGAACATAAGGGAAAATGGACCAAATGGGGTCACAAACAAACAGACATAAAAGTCTAAAGCCCCGTACACACGGTTGGACTTTTGGCCAACAAACTTCATTTTGAGCATGTTGGACCAACAATCCGACTGTGTGTACGCTCCATCGGACAAACTTTTTTTGTTTTTTTTTTGTGTTTTCATCGGACAAAAGTTGGGTCTGCAAACGGACAAACTTTTGGCCAACAAAAGTCCAATGGAGCAAAGTCCGACCGTGTGTACAGAAAACCATCGGACTTTTGTCCGATGGACAAAACAACTAATGTTAAAATCAACCAACAATAGCAGAAGTTGACCAAAGGGTGGCGGTAAAGAGCAGAAAAGAGCAGAAAAACCACGTGATGTTGCAAAAAGTTTTGGGAAAGTTTGCAGAAAAGTCAGAGCGTGTGTATGCTATGGGTGTTCCCGACCAACTCCGTTCGGACAAAAAACCATGGAAAAGTTCGATGGAAGTCCGACCGTGTGTATGGGGCTTAAGAGAAGTTGTAACTCTTCCCAACTCCATTCAACCTGAAAAATACTCAGAGGCAGTATGGCAAGCATTGCTTCTGACAGCCTCCAGTTAGGGGCGCTCAGAGTGACAGGCCACAGTCTAATGAGCCAGCCAATCAGTGTGGAAGCAGAGCAGACAGGTAGAGATCAGTCTATATACAAAGACTCATAATATGTATAGAAATAATACCCAGTCCTGGGAACACTGCTCAGCTGGAACTCGCCTCCTATAGATATTTACACAGAGGTTACTCCAGCCATGTAAACTTTCTGCCCTAGTGCCGTCTCTCCAGGATATATTGTGTGGCTGATCCAGAGCCAGACTGCAAATATTTTCTTTGTGAATCCCTAGAAGGGAACTCCAGATTAAAGAAAACATTCAAGGAAAAATGTGGAAAGTGAAGAGATGTTTCCACCCTGAAAAAAAAAAAAATACACGAAAATGCTGCAAAAAAAATAAAAATTTTTTTTTTTTTTTACTCACCCGAAATACCTGTTGCTATGCGAATGTTCCTAATCTGCCTCTTCCTAGTCCACGGTGGGTCTTCTTCCTTGCGATGTCTTCTTCCTTGCGATGTCTTCTGGTGAATGGGGCGCGCTGCCCTCTGGGAACTGTGTGTATCCCAGAGAGCAGCCGCCCATTCACAAAGCGGCGCGAGACTCGCGCATGCGCAGTAGGAAACGGGCAGTGAAGCTGCAAGTTTCACTGCCCGTTTCCCTTACTGAGGATGGCGGCGCCGGGACCTGCAATGATCCGGATCGGAATCGGGGGGGGGGGGGGGGGCATCACTGCGGGCGCCTAGGACAGGTAAGTGTCCTTATTAAAAGTCAGCAAAAAAAAAAACGCGGGTGGAATCCCGCTTTAAACCAATATTCCATAGTGGGCCTGCCCCAATCAACACCGGTGTTTATGGCTCCCGGAGCAAAGGAGCTATCAAACACAATACAGAACAAATCCACACTCCGCTACGGCAAGACTCCTCCACAGCCGCTCAATCGTGGCTGCCGGCTTAGAGATGTATATACTGTAGCACACCAACCCTTTTGCCCCCGCTTACCTTCACCTGCGGGGGGTAGGACACACCATGCCACAAGCCCGTGTCCTCCTTATCAGAGGTCAGGCGGTGTTCACAGATTTGGGTCCTGCAGCGAGTTACCTCCTTCCACTGGTTCTCGTCCCTAGAATGTAGGGAAAAGTCTATATTCTTCCCCAAGAAGGCCAATGTCCACACGACTAACTCCAACAAAGAGTTTATTTTCCTTTGCTTCAGTGAACGGGAAATTGAAGAGAGAAAGAAGCTAGCGAAGTTAGATGGTAGATTCAGGCACACAACACCCGACTCACTCGTCGCCACTCGTTTAGCTCACCTGGATAGTCCCTTTAAGAGCGGCCCTAGCAGCCGGTGTGGAGCTCGAACAATCCTGTCACCTTGTCCCCTCCAGGGACGGGTTCAGGAGATTCTCTCACAGCAGCAGAATCCTGTTATTCCTGAATCCAGAACTTAAACCTCTGCAGAATTTAGAGAACAGATGATGCCAATGGGCACTCTACAGAGTTAGCTTTGTTGAGTAAGGAATCCTTCCCTCTGACAGGTCACCAGGCCTTTCCCGAGACAGCGACCTACTATAACTCGTCTCCTCTGTGGGACCGATCCTCCCCTGGCTTCCTCTCGGTCAGAGAGGGTACCCTCACCTGGGCACCCTGGGACTCCAATGTGCTGATTGTAGACCCAGTTAAAAGGTACTGGGCCTACCTGGAACGTTGTAGCCTTGGGCCAAAAAGGTGCCCGAGACACCTCGGCCAGTCCACGCACCCCCAGGGGGGGCACACTCCCCCACCGGGACTCTGCTCATTCACCCCTCTAGAGATGGCGTCTGCCCCTTATATACCCTCTCCCGGCATGCACAGCAGGCGAAGCCCCGCCCACCGCACAGGAGCCGAGAGAGGACATCCAATCACGCCACTGTCACCTGAGGTTCGACCCTAGGCCTGGGCAACAGTGCCACCCACAGGCCAAAGGGCAACCATACACCAGACAACACCACAGCAGAGCAGAGTCCAGTATCAAATTAGAAGACCTGAGCCAAACTATTGCCCAGGCCATCCCTTAAATTGGGGCATAGCGACCCCCTAAATTTAGGGGTCCACTACAATACTATATTGTCAAAAGTATTGGGACACCTGCCTTCACACATAAACTTTAATGGCATGCCAGTCTTAGTCCGTAGGGTTCAATATTGAGTTGGCCCGCCTATAACAGCTCCAACTCTTCTGAGAAGGCTGTCCACAAGGTTTAGGAGTGTGTCTATGGGAATGTTTGACCATTCTTCCAGAAGCGCATTTGTGAGGTCGGGCACTGATGTGGACGAGAAGGCCTGGCTCGCAGTCTCCGCTCTAATTCACCCCAAAGGTATTGTTACAGGTTGAGGTCAGGACTCTGTGCAGGCCAGTCACAATCCTCCACCCTAAACTCGCTCATCCATGCGTTTATGGACCTTGCTTTGTGCACTGCAAGTTAAACATGTAAAAAATAAAAGAAGAAAAGTATTTTTTTTCCCCCCCCAATTGTGTAAGATGGAGGGGGGAAGAATCAGAGGAGTTATGTTAATGGGTGAAGGTCTGCTTTAGATGAACTTGTATAATAGCGGAACGAGCCACAACACTCAAAAAAAAAAGGATTTGAAGGGCGGGTGGTCTTTCAGAAAAGTCAACAAGAACACTTTAAAAACAACAATCTCCTCGCTGTGTAGGATTGAAAAAAACTGACACTTTACTATTCACTGTTCTATGGGAAATGCTGCTACATAGGGGCTCTCAGCATGGGCGTCCGCTCCATAGGACAAGGGCAGTCGTTTGCCCCCCCCTGGAATCGAGAAGGTGTTGGCCAAATTGGTAGTGTTCTACACCCTCCGCCGCCCTTGCACCCACTTCCAGCCTGCACAGATCTGCACCGCAGCACATGTACTCCCCCTCCTCCTCCCCCGGCCCGACCACACCTCCCCGTCACCGCTTTAAGGCGGCCGCGTCTCCTGGTTTGGCAGTGCTGGCTGGGCGGGGCCTTGCGCTGCAACCCGATTGGCCCTGGCTCTTCTCGTTCTCCCGGGCACGGGTCGGCTCCGGGTCGAAGAAAGGGTAAAATGCGACTGTGTATCACCGCTGCTGAAGTGCCCCCCCCCCCCTGAAAAAATTTCAGCGGACGCCCATGGCTCTCAGGTGGATTGCCTGCGTTGTTTTTCGCTTGGTAAGAGCTCAGTCTAATTTTAAGCTTACCGAGTGAAAAGGGGTCACAGGAGGCGCTGTGATGGGTTTTGCTGTAAAGCAAACATTATATTGCAGCTTACCAATTCTAAAGCCCCGTACACACGGTCTGACTTTTTGCCAACAAACTTCATTTTGAGCAAGTTTGACAAAAAAATCCGACCGTGTGTACGCTCCATCGGACAAACTTTTTTGGTTTTCATCGGATAAATGTTCGGTCTGCAAATGGACAAACTTTTTGCCAACAAAGGTCCGATGGAGGAAAATCCGACCGTGTGTACAGAAATCAAATCGGACTTTTGTCCGATGGACAAAACAAATAATGTTAAAATCAACCAACAATAGCAGAAGTTGACCAAAGTGTGGCGGTAAAGAGCAGAAAAACCACGTGATGTTGGAAAAGTTTTGGGAAAGTTTGCAGAAAAGTCCTGTGGTGTGTATGCTATGGGTGTTCCCGACCAACTCCGTTCGGACAAAAATTCACGGAAAAGTCCGATGGAAGTCCGACCGTGTGTACGAGGCTTTAGATGTGATGGCTGCATTTGTTTCTTTTATTTTCATCTGGTGATCTAAACAGTAAGTTTTTTTTTTTTTTTTTTTTAACAGAACAAGCTGTCCTGCAGACAAACCATTTACCTCTGACAGGGGGTGCTTACAATGGCCAGCTTTTATTTATTTAAAAATGATTGCGGTAACTCCTTATAAATTGATAGCTAGAGTTTGGCGTCAAACACACAGATCCCGGTTCTCCTAGAGGGGAAATGACTGATCAATGGTTCATACAATGTATGAGCAGCGATCTGTCATTTTCCCTAGTAAGTCCCACCCCCCCCTTCAGTTAGAACACAGAGAGGGAACACAATTAACCCCTTGATCTCCCCCTAGTGTTAACCCCCTTCCCTGCCAGTGACATTTTTACAGTAATCAGTGCATTTTTATAGCACTGATCGCTGTATAAAGGACAATGGTCCCAAAAAAGTGTCAAAAGTGTCCGATGTGTCCGCCATAATGTCGCAGTCCTGATAAAAAAATGACAGATCGCCGCCATTACTAGTAAAAAAATAAATAATAAAAATGCCATAATTCTATCCCCTATTTTGTAGATGTTATAGCTTTTGCGCAAACCAATCAATAGACGCTTATTGCGTTTTTTTTTTACCGAAAATGTGTAGAAGAATACATAATCGGCCTAAACTGAGAAAAACGTTTTTTTTTTTTTTTTTTTAATGTGGGATATTTATTATAGCAAAAAGTAAATATTGTGTTTTTTTCAAAAGTGACGCTGTTCTTTTGTTTATAGCGTAAAAAATTTAAACCGCAGAGGTGATCAAATACCACCAAAAGAAAGCTCCATTTGTGGGAAAAAAAGGACGCAAATTGTTTTGGTACAACGTCGCAGAACCGCGCAATTGTCAGTTAAAGTGACGCAGTGCCAAATTGTAAAAAGTGCTCTGGTCAGGAAGGGGGTCAAATATTCCGGGGCTGAAGCAGTTAAAGGATTATTACCTTAACCACTTTGCGCCCGCCATACGACAAATGACGGCCGCAAAGTGGTTCTAAAATGCCGGGAGGCCGTCATTATACGGCCTCCGCTCCTCCAGCCACTGGGGGGGCGCGCGTGCCCGGCGCATCACTGAGATGCCGATGCGCGAGCCTGGCGGCTGCGATGTCCGCGTTTGGCCGGTACACAGACAAGGACGTGGATCTCTGTGTGTAAACACACAGATCCATGTCCTGTCAGGGAGAGAGGAGACCGATGCTGTGTCCCTTGTACATAGGGACACAGATCGGTCACCTCCCCCAGTCAGTCCCCTCCCCCCACAGTAACAATCACACATTAGGGCATACATTTAACCCCTTCCTCGCCCCCTAGTGCTAACCCCTTCCCTGCCAGTCACATTTATACAGTAATCAGTGCAGTTTTATAGCACTGTTCGCTGTATAAATGTGAATGGTCCCAAAATTGTGTCAAAAGTGTCCGATGTGTCCGACGCAATATCGCAGTCCTGACAAAAATTGCAGATCGCCGCCATTACTAGTAAAAAAATCAATTAAAAAAAAGTCAGAATTCTATCCCCTATTTTGTAGGCGCTATAACTTTTGCGCAAACCATTCACTATACGCTTAGTGATTTTTTTTTTTTGCCAAAAATATGTAGAAGAATACGTATCGGCCTAAACTGAGGAAAAAAATCGTTTTTTTTTAAAAAAAAAAATGGGATATTTATTATAGCAAAAATCAAAAAATTTGTTTTTTCAAAATTGACGCTCTTTTGTGGTTTATAGCACAAAAAATAAAAACCCCAGAGGTGATCAAATACCACCAAAAGAAAGCTCTATTTGTGGGGAAAAAAAGGACGTCAATTTTGTTTAGGAGCCACGTCGCACGACCGCGCAATTGTCATTTGTGCCCAGTAAGCAAGTGGTTAATGCATTAGGTAAAAACATTCTGTGCTGCAGTTTCCCCCCTCCCTTATTCTTACCCAGGCCTGGACCCTATCCAGCGATATGCATTCTGCTGTCTCCCTCCTCACTGGGCAGATTGATATCAGCGAGAGCCATTGGCTCCCCCTGCTGTCAATCAAATGCTGTGACGAGGGAGTAGGGCGGCTCAGGAGCGAGCATGCACTCACCTGAAGAGGAGGAGCCAGGAGCACTGGCAGGGGACCCCAGAAGAAGGTCGGGGCTGCTCTGTACAAAATCATTACAGAGAGCAGGTAAGTATAACATGTTTATTATTTCAATAAAAAAAAATATATATATATATAAAAACCAAAAAGATTTAAAGTGGAGTTCTACCCCCCAAAAAAATATGCCAATAAAGCGGAAGTAAACCCATTGATGTAACATTTTCAAAAAAAAAAAAACTGTTACATTCCCGGCATGCTGGGAATGCCAACTTCACATTGGTTGTGCTCTCAACCAAACTGTCAAACCATCCAATGGCTGGTGTCATAACTGATCACATGTGCAGCCTTATGGCAGTTGGAGATTAAACAGAGGCCAAGATGGCAGTTTTCTTGGCTGAAAACTATAGGAGGGTTTACTTCCACTTTATGACACCAGCCATTGGATGGTTTGACAGTTTGGTTGAGAGCACAACCAATGTGACAGTTGACATTCCTGGTATGCCGGGAATGTAACTGCTTTTTGAAACTGTTAAATCGATGGGTTTACTTCCGCTTTAATGTGCATGAAATAAATAAAAAAACATTTGGATATTTTTTTTTTTACTCTTTTTTACTTTTTTTAAATAGCTGTTGCTATGCGGTCCATCAAAATCTGCCTCCTTCATCACCTTGGTTCCTGTCGTCACTTCCGTCTGTGCCTCCGCTCGCTACTGCTCCTGGGAGATGTGTGTCATCATTTCCCCAGGAGTCAGTGGGCAGCGCCGAGGGCTAGGTTGCCATCACAATGGGGCAGGCACTTCACGACGACGCCGTCCGTTGTGATGGCAACCCGAGAAGTTGACGGCGCTGCGGTGAGGTTAAAATGTGCATGTGCGAGAATGGGGCGGTACGGGACGACGGTGCATGATGGTCGCAGATCTGCACAGTGTACCGGAAAGTAAGTGCTTGTGGGCTTCACATGCCCACAAGCAAAATGAGAACGTCCCGCAACTGGTATTTCTGCCATTACACGGGAGATCAGAGGAGGAATTCTTCAAAAAACTTTTACCCTCCTGGCGCCAGTGTACGCAAATATGCGGCCTTTCAGTGGGTGAGCCTTGGTGCCGAGCGGCCGCATACTTGCGTGCAATAGTGCAAATACAGCCGTGTGCCCTGAGCGCTCCTGGCTTAGTTACCGGCTACTAACGGAAAGCTCTTGATCGCATCGCTCCCGACAGTTACCGGAGGCTGACGGAAAGCTCCCAAACGCTGCTTGCGATTAGGAGCTTTCCGAACATGTGACCGCCAATCACGGCCGTCGCATGATCATAAACCCCGCCCCACTGTATCCTAAAAGGGTCGAGAGGCACCGGCTCCAAGGGGTAACAATTGCTGCTGTCCAAAGGCGTTTCTGTTGCTCCTTCATCCAGAATGGGGGCACTCTAATGCCGCGTACACACGATCATTTTTCCCGTCGGGAAAAATTACATTTTTTCTTTTGGACGAGAAAAAACGACCGTGTGTGGGCTTTTTGTCATTTTTCCCCCCCGACGGGAAAAACGGCATTAATCCCGACAAGAAAAATTAGAACATGCTCTAATTTTTCTCGTCGTGATTCCCGTAATTTTTTTCCGCTGCAATTTTCCCATAGGGAAACACTGCCGCGGAGCCTACAGTCGTTTTTTTCGACCAAGAAAAAAATGTCATTTAAAACGGCCGTGTGTAGGGGAACAAGCTGTTCCTCGTTTTTCACGTTGATTTTCTCGACGTTGTTTTCACCGTCAAAAAAAATTGATCGTGTGTACGCGGCATAATACAGGTGGTGTGTTACTGGCCAGATCACCAGGTTAAAACACAGAGAAGGGGGGGGGGAGGCTAAAACAAGAAAACTAATGAAGCCACCACAGCTAATGATTGGTAAGCTGCAATATATTACATGTTTGTCAATTAAAAAATCAAAGAAGCCAAGTGGAAATGTCAGATGAAGAGATCCGCCATCCAAGCAGATGATGAAGCCGCTGTTCAGGTATTTTGACAGCTGGCAGGACTGGCTGTCAAACTACAAAACCCATCTGCTCTGTGTAGTGTGGATGAATTCTCACTCATATGTGTGTAGCCAGCATTAAAGCAAAATGTTTCTGGCAGGGTTATTATTGTAGAACAGACTCTGCATGGGGAATTTAAAGCCTCGTACACACGATCAGATTTTCCGCAGACAAAGCCTTGGACTTTTGTCCAAAGAGCGTTGGCCAGGAACTTGTCTTGCATACAAAACGGCACACAATTGTCAGCCAACAAACACAAAGGTAGTTACGTACTACTTGTTTTTTACAGCTCTTTAGCGCCACCCTTTGGGCACCTTCTGCTAATGTTGTGTCTTTTGTGAGCATTGCTTCTGAGCATGCGTGTTTGTACTTTTGTCGTACACACGATCGGAAAATTCGACAACAGACCATTGTCCGCGGACAATTTTAAAGCCTGCCATCCAACATTTGTCCGCGCAAAATGCGACAATTGTCCGATGGAGCGTACATAGTCAGATTTTCCGCCAACAGGCTGTTAACACACAATTCTCATCTGAAAATCCGATCGTGTGTACGAGGCTTAAAGCAGACAGAATCTGGAGCAGTTGTGCATGGCAACCAATCAGTTTTTAGTAAGGTTGCCCCGATACCGATACTAGTATTGGTACCGGTACCGATACCGACCATTTGCCTGAGTACTTGTACTCGGGCAAATGCTCCCGATGCTTCACCCGATACTTGTACAGTCAGCGGTGATCAGTGCGGTGGGGGAGTTACAATCACTGCTGTATAGATTTAAAAATCTGACAGCCGTTTCTCCGCTTCTCTCTCTCCATCCCCCCGCGCGCGGCTTTCAGCTGCTTTAGTGAAATCAGTGGTGATCGGTGCTTGTAACTCTCCCACACACAATCACCGCTGATTGTCCCCCGTATACTCCTCCAGCCCCCCTCCGTTCTGCTGCTGTCTCCCTCCCTCCATGTCCCCCTCCGGCGCTGTGATTGGCCTGAGCTGCAATGAGGCCGCCGGTAATGGCACACTCACTGAAGCAACGGCACATACGTGCCATTGCTTCAGTGCCGATGACATCGGCACATGCAGGGGACAGGGGATATCTCCTAAACCGTTTAGGTTTAGGAGATATCCGGGGTAGCTACAGGTAAGCCTTAATATAGGCTTACCTGTAGCAAAAAAAAGTGTGTTGTAAGGGTTTACAACCACAAGTGTTACTAAACCCACAACAGTAAAATCAGTCTGTATATACAGTAAAGCATGCTTGTTATATTCACTTTGGAACCTAAAAGGGTTAATCCTCTGCATTGTGTAAACAGGCTGTTTGATCCTGTCTTCTCCGATCCTCGCCCTTTTTTCACTGTCCCCAACCCATCTGCTGAACAGAGCCTTGAGGGCACTCTGCACATGCTCAGTTTGGTGCGTGTGGCTAAAAAGTTGTTTTTCGGGGAGAGTGCATGTGATCAGCACAGGGCCAACAGCAGAGTCCAGACAGAGGGTCAGGGGTCCTGCAGCCTCTGTCTACAGAGTAGAATGAAAACTCCTCCTACAAGCTGTAACCAGACACTGACAGAAGTCACAAGACTGCTACATACTGCTGATGAGAAAAAGGTAATTAGCAGTTTATATTTACTAAAATAACTGCATTTCCATGTTCTGTGGGAGACCAGATATAGTGAATGCAGGCTCCTGGGTTTAGTAACACTTTACATTTGCATAATAGTTTACCTGGAGGGGGTTCAATCACAGTACAAAGTCAATTTATTACTCATTTGTAAAGAAAAAATCAAAAAAACGTAAACTTTTCTTTTAACAGAAATAAACTTTTTAATAAAAAAAAACTTTAGTAAACTTTACAATTTTTCATAAAACTCTTTCGGACTATACAAAAATATTTAATTTTCAAACAAGGAGTACAAAAAAAAGGCACACATTTTTTTCCCATTCACACGATAAAGTTAAATGCGCACGGACGCAAATGGCAGGCATAACAAACAATAAAGCATAAAATACGTCTACTTACAGCGCCCAGGAGCCCCAGACGCGGCATATTTCTGTCCATATAACAAACTATACTGTGCGCTTGTAATCTCACGCAAACGCTGGTGCTCGCATTTACAGGCACGCGCATGTGCTGTGTTCAGGAAAACGCTTCCATGTGTTAAACCTGTAATCATGAGCCCCCCCCCCCCCCCGATATTTAGATTACAGACGCACAACGGATTTTGTAATACAGGATTATGGATAGAAATGCACTGCAGTTGGGGCTCCCAGGCGATGTAAACAGAGGCGTGAGGAAAGGAAGGAACCTTGGTGGTGATCCGCCCCACAGAGATCTCAGGTGCAGACAATGCAATCAGCAAAGCAGGAATAGCAAGGATGTATTTCTGGACAGCCGCACTCTGAACAATAGTTGCCTTTATTATAATTAGGACAGCACTACAAGCCACGGCAAACAAAAACTTGGACAACTGACGCGTTTCACACTATATCTAGTCTTTAGTCATAGCAAACTACCACAATACAACATCACAAATTTATATTACTCTCATGAAACCATGCGACTATGAACAAGGGTGGTGAAATGAGTCTAATTAGCTAATCAATTAAGAAAATGTGTGATTTAAAATCAAATCACGCATTTTTTTAATTGATTAGCTAATTAGACACATCACCACCCTTGTTCATAGTCACATGGTTTCATGAGAGCAATATAAATTTGTGATGTTGTATTGTGCTAGTCAGCTATGACTAAAGACTAGATATAGTGTGAAACGCGTTAGCTGTCCAAGTTTTTGTTTGCTGTGGCTTGTAGTGCTGTCCTAATTTTAATAAAAGGTAACTATTGTTCAGAGTGTGGCTGTCCAAAAATACATCCTTGGTAAACACAGGCGTATTTTATGCTGTACGGCAGGGGTAGGCAACCTCGGCCCTCCAGCCGTTTTGAAACTACAAGTCCCTGACCATCACAGGCATGACTCCTAGAGGCATGATAGTTTCACCACAGCTGGGAGGGCCGAAGTTTCCTACCCCCTGCTGGATTGGACTGTATTTACGCCCCCCCCCTTGCTGTATTGGCCTGTATTTATGCCCCCCATGCTGGATTGGCCTGCATTTACGCCCCCCTGCTGGATTGGCCTGCATTTACGCCCCCCCTGCTGGATTGGCCTGCATTTACGCCCCCCCCCTGCTGGATTGGCCTGCATTTACGCCCCCCCCTGCTGGATTGGCCTGCATTTACGGCCCCCCCTGCTGGATTGGCCTGCATTTACGGCCCCCCCCTGCTGTATTGGCCTGTATTTACGGCCCCCCCCTGCTGTATTGGCCTGTATTTACGGCCCCCCTGCTGTATTGGCCTGTATTTACGGCCCCCCTGCTGTATTGGCCTGTATTTACGGCCCCCCTGCTGTATTGGCCTGTATTTACGGCCCCCCTGCTGTATTGGCTTGTATTTACGGCCCCCCTGCTGTATTGGCCTGTATTTACGGCCCCCTGCGGTATTGGCCTGTATTTACGGCCCCCTGCGGTATTGGCCTGTATTTACGGCCCCCCTGCTGTATTGGCCTGTATTTACGGCCCCCCTGCTGTATTGGCCTGTATTTACGGCCCCCCTGCTGTATTGGCCTGTATTTACGGCCCCCCTGCTGTATTGGCCTGTATTTACGGCCCCCTGCGGTATTGGCCTGTATTTACGGCCCCCCTGCTGTATTGGCTTGTATTTACGGCCCCCCTGCTGTATTGGCTTGTATTTACGGCCCCCCTGCTGTATTGGCCTGTATTTACGGCCCCCTGCGGTATTGGCCTGTATTTACGGCCCCCTGCGGTATTGGCCTGTATTTACGGCCCCCCTGCTGTATTGGCCTGTATTTACGGCCCCCCTGCTGTATTGGCCTGTATTTACGGCCCCCCTGCTGTATTGGCCTGTATTTACGGCCCCCCTGCTGTATTGGCCTGTATTTACGGCCCCCCTGCTGTATTGGCCTGTATTTACGGCCCCCCTGCTGTATTGGCCTGTATTTACGGCCCCCTGCGGTATTGGCCTGTATTTACGGCCCCCCTGCTGTATTGGCTTGTATTTACGGCCCCCCTGCTGTATTGGCCTGTATTTACGGCCCCCCTGCTGTATTGGCCTGTATTTACGGCCCCCTGCGGTATTGGCCTGTATTTACGGCCCCCCTGCTGTATTGGCCTGTATTTACGCCCCCCCCCTGCTGGATTGGCCTGTATTTACGCCCCCCTGCGTGTGACTTAAAACATTCAGCGACTCTTTGGCGCCAACGTGTGACCCTTCCCATAATTAGTAAGGGATTCTTCAAAAAAAAAAAAAAGGTCGCACTTCATGGTGAACGACAACAATACAATTCATTTAAACCTTAATTTAGTTAAAACTTTGGACTGTATATTATGAAATTACCAGGCTAGAAAACAAAAAATTATAGGAAATGTATGGGATACATGCAAAAATCAAAAAGGGCTAATCAATGGAAGGTAAAACCAGAACGTCAGCAATTGGTGAACTACAATTCCCAGCATGGCATATCGTATTGTAACTTGTAGCTTCCCAATAAGTAAAAACTACCACACCATTCGTGTATAGAAGGAATGCAAAATAACCACAACTTTTTTTTTTTTTAACATAACAGCCATACCTGTGAGAACAAAAGAGAGAAATGGATTTTGAACGTGTGTATATATAAATATATACAGTGGAACCTTGGTTTATGAGTAACGCGGTTAACGAGCATTTTGAAAGACGAGCAACTTTTTTTTTTTAATCCTGACTGTCTGCAGAATTCAAGCGAATGGGGTGTGCAGTACCGCATTCGGCCAGAGGTGCGGGGGCACTGGTGACACTCTGAACTGTTCGGAAATACTCCGTTCCCGAGGCTCTTCGGCGCCCCCCACCTCTGGGCACATGCGGTATTACATGCCATAGAAGTCAATGCGAAACTAATTATCTTAGTTTCCATTGACTTCTATGGGGAAACTCGCTTTGATATGCGAGTGCTTTGGATTACAACCATTCCCCTGGAACTGATTATGCTCGTAATCCAAGGTACCACTGTATTTACAGCCTTTTTAAGAGACTCCGGACAAATTGATATGGTTTGCTTATAGACAGTTAATGTTTCTGGGTATAATGGGGGAAGTGACCTCCTGCCAGGAAGCAGTACTCGGGTCTAGCAGGAACCCGTCACATGACATCACTATTACCCTCTACACCAAGCATTTTGAGGTGGCAACTTTATAGAAAAGCAGCAATGGGAAAGTGCTGGGAAGGCAAGTATAAGATGATCAGGGAATGGGCTTTAAACAGACTCTTCCTCCTTACAAGGGGCGGACTGACCACTCGGGCACCGCCCGAGGGCCCAAGGCCATTAAAGGGACCCGGGCCCATGAGAGGCCACTTGAAGCGGTAATAATACTGATAAATGACCCTGAATGAGCGTCTCTTTAAAAAACAAACTACAAAAATGTACTTTATGACCCGTAAAAAACAAACAAATCATTAGCCCACACAATGTAGATATTAGAACAGTAAGAACTTTTCAGCAGTCAAAAGAAGGAAACAAAAAAAAACAAAAACTAAGCAATGAAGCCCCAAATGGCAGCTAAATCTTGATGCTGTACAATGAACTTTAACCATAGCCTGGCATAAAGCCCAACTCGGGGAAAACTTTTTAAAGTTCAGCTTTAGAAAGTTCACCTGGGCACAGAAGAATAAATTGATTATTTTCTGGAATAAATGGTGAAGCAGCAGACTGGCACAGCCATTGCACTGTGTTTGTAGTCGGGATGCAGAAAGGCGAGTGAAGATGGCATGTCCAGCCATCGCTTATAGAGCTAGAAATGAAAATGCGTTGTCACAAAGACACCGGCTGACGAAGTTGGAGGTGGCACAAAGGAGATGACAATGAATTAGCGCTTTGAGAAGATCGATGGATGAAGTTGGATGGCACAGCGCTGTATTGTGTCAATCAGGATATTGAAGGGTGGGTGGCAGAGGTACCCAGCTGGCAAAGGTAGAACTTTTCACAATACAATGTCGTCTCTGGGTATTGGTAACACTTGCTGGAAGCTGCCAGGAGACATCTGAGGCTTGGTAGGGCAGTGAAGATTGGATTATGGTGAATGAAGCTAGGCTGTCAGAAATGTTTATTGGAGTTATAGCAGGAATTAATCTGCCCAGACCTTGAATAACTGGGCAGTCAGGCGGAATGGCACAGTCATTGCAGCAAGACAGGTGACGATGTCCAATTATCAGAGGATGTGCCATAGCTTATAAAGCTTGGTTGGGGTGGCACAGAGGCGATGGCAATGTGTTGGCACACAGAAGTGATCAGTTGAAGTTGGCACAGAGAAGATATATGGATGAAGTTGCTGATATCAATGAGCTGGCACAGTGTGGAGATCGGTGGATGAAGCTGGCACATAGTTGGGATCGGTGGATGAAGCTGGCAGATCAGTGGATGAAGTTGGCACAGAGACGATCCATGGATGAAGTTGGCAGACTGGGGATCAGCAGATGAAGATGGTACCGACTCCGAGATGATGAAGTTGGCACAGACTGGGGATCAGTGGATGAAATTGGCACAGACTGGGGATCAGCAGATGAAGATGGCACAGATGATAAAGTTGGTACAGAGTGGAGATCAGTGGATGTAGTTGGTAGACTGGGGATCAGCAGATGAAGATGGTACCGAGATGATGAAGTTGGCACAGACTGGGGATCAGCAGATGATGAAGTTGGCACAGACTGGGGATGGGTGGATGAAGTTGGCACAGACTGGGGATGGGTGGATGAAGTTGGCACAGACTGGGGATCGGTGGATGAAGTTGGCACAGACTGGGGATCGGTGGATGAAGTTGGCACAGACTGGGGATCGGTGGATGAAGTTGGCACAGACTGGGGATCGGTGGATGAAGTTGGCACAGACTGGGGATCGGTGGATGAAGTTGGCACAGACTGGGGATCGGTGGATGAAGTTGGCACAGACTGGGGATCGGTGGATGAAGTTGGCACAGACTGGGGATCAGTGGATGAAGTTGGTACAGACTGGGGATCGGTGGATGGAGTTGGCACAGACTGGGGATCGGTGGATGGAGTTGGCACAGACTGGGGATCGGTGGATGAAGTTGGCACAGACTGGGGATCGGTGGATGAAGTTGGCACAGACTGGGGATCGGTGGATGAAGTTGGCACAGACTGGGGATCGGTAGATGAAGTTGGCACAGACTGGGGATCGGTGGATGAAGTTGGCACAGACTGGGGATCAGTGGATGAAGTTGGCACAGACTGGGGATCGGTGGATGGAGTTGGCACAGTGTTTATTCAGCCAGCAGGGCTCTGTAGCTGTAGCCTGGCATTTGAGGACAGACTTCCATCATGGCGGGCACCATGCCCATGTAGTGCATCTCCTGCTCCCAGTAGGGTAATGGCGGCATCTCCCCTTGGTACCCCCCAGGGATGGGATAGGGGCTATTGGAGGGCCCCGGGAAGAGGATCGGGGCCCCGGGCCCCCAGTGGTAGTACCCGGGTTGCAGGCAGCACTGTGTCGGCTCCTGGTGGTATCGGAAGGCGGTCAGGGGCTCTCTTCTCTCGGGGTCTCGCGGGGGACGTCTCAGCCGCCTCCTCCGGTAGTTGCCCCGCTCGAACATGTCGTGGAAGGCGGGGTCCAGCGCCCAGAGGCTGCCCTTGTGGCCGGGCTGCCGGGGCAGGCGGACGAAGCACTGGTTGAGGCTGAGGTTGTGGCGGACGCTGTTCTGCCAGCCCTTCCTCTCCAGCCGGGAATAATACGGGAACCGGCGCTCAATGGCTGCATAGATCCCGCTCAGCGACAGCCGCTTCTCCGGGCTTTCCTCCAGCACCATGCTGATCAGAGCCACATAGGAGTACGGCGGCTTCTCCGGGGAGGCAGCGGTCTCCTGCGGGATCTTCTCCTCCACCTGCTCAGCCATCGTCCTCTGTCCGGTGATAACGGCGCTCAATGCACATGGCCCATAGCAACGCCCACTGCCAGCAAACACGCCTATTACTGGATCGCTCCACTAACACAGGACACGCCCAGTCACCGCATTAAGCCAAGCGCCCCGGGGGCGGAGTTTAGGGAGCCATTGGGCGCTTGTCTTAATGGAGCTGAAAGGCGGTGGGCGGTGACTGGGCGTGTCCTGTCACCGCCCACCGCCTTGTCAGTTACACTGTAAATGTAAACAAAAAGCATGCCGGGACCTGCGGCTCCGCCCACTTGGTGTCAGGCAGAGGTCAGCTATACTTCTTCCATGCACTGACCTCCCTCTGACCCGCCTCTGACCTGCAACAATGTAACGAAGCAGACTGACCGGGAAAAGGAGGAAAGCGATTTCTGAGGATAATATGGAACCATAGCAGCTTATAGCGGTATTATACCCGAAAGTGAACATTTACTATAGAGTGCAGCTAACCAATTCTTGAATGCGATGGCTGCATTAGTTTTATTTTCAGCTGGTGATCCCTCCAGTAAGTAGTGTTTTTTTTTTTTCCCCCAACAGAACAAGCTGTCCTGCAGAGGTAGCAGTTAGAGGGATGCGACAATCCATTTAGGTTACTTTTACACCGAGCCACAGCAAAAACACATTTGCAATTTTACAGCTGTTTTTTTTTTTTTTAAAGGACACGCAACTCAAAAACTGCACGTGTGCGATTGTCACGGTTTCCATTTATTTCAATGGAAAGGTGCGTTATTTTTTCCATGCAGGATTTTTTTTTTATTAACGCAATGGAAGTGCACCACCCCCATGTGAACACATTCATTGACTTTTTTTTTTTTTTTTAGACCACTTTCACACTGGAGGCATTTTTCCAGGTGCTAAAAATAGCGCCTGTAAAAAGCCTCAGCTGCAATCCCAGTGTGGAAGCCCGAGTGCGTTCACACTGAGGTGAGGCACTGACAGGGCGGCGCTTTGTGGGAGATAGCAGGGGGGTTAAAAGCACCCTGCTAGCGGCCGAAAAGCACCACAAAAACAAGGGTAAAGCGCCGCTAAAAATAGCAGTGTTTTACCGCCGACACCCGGGCGCTTTCAGTGTGGAAGCACTCCTATAGCAAAGTATTTTTCATGAGATTTCCAGGCGCTTTTTTTTTTAAGCACTTGAAAAACACCTCAATGTAAAAGCAGCCTAAACACTGGCAGAGGTGTTTAACCACTTCAGCTCTGGGAGATTTTTTTATTTTTTAGTAATAGCAACGATCAGCAACTTATAGCTGGACTGTGATAGTGCGGCAGACCGACACCAAGTGACACTTGACATTTGGTGGGAACCAGTGCTAAAAAAATAGGATTTTTATAACAGCTTACCTGTAAAATCCTTTTCTTGGAGTACACCACGGGACACAGAGCTAGTCATTACATAATGGGTTAAGGGTCACCAGCGGTGATTGGACACTGGCACAACCAATAGAAGACAGTTCCCCTCCATATAACCCCTCCCATCAGGGAAGTACCTCAGTTTTGTAGCAAAGCAGTAAGGTTCCCATTAGAAGGGGGGGACCTCTGTGTCCCGTGGTGTACTCCAAGAAAAGGATTTTACAGGTAAGCTGTTATAAAAATCCTATTTTCTTTATCGTACACCACGGGACACAGAGCTAGTCATTACATAATGGGACGTCCCAGAGCAATGCTCATATGAAGGGGGGGAGACACAGATCAAAAACAGGCCGCTTGCACCTATCGCCCTGGTAGAGTGCGCCTTAACAGGAAAAGGAGGAGTCCTGTTCTTTAAACCATAAGCTTGAATAATTACTTGTCTAATCCACCTGGAAATGGTGGATTTTGATACCGCTTGGCCCTTCTTGGGCCCATCTGGTAAAATAAACAAAACATCTGTTTTACGTATCTGAGCGGTTGCTTGCAGATACACCTTTACCGCTCTCACTAGATCTAGAGAGTGTAATAATTTTTCCCCCGCCGTCCGCGGGTTTGGAAAAAAGGAAGGCAGAACAATGTCTTGATTCAAGTGAAAAGCCGACACCACCTTAGGTAGAAAAGCCGGATGGGGTCGTAGTACGATTTTGTCCTTGTGACAAATTAGATAAGGCTCTTTACAAGAAAGAGCTGCTAGTTCTGATAATCTCCTAGCAGAAGCTATAGCAATCAGAAAGGCCAACTTCCTACTTAATATAATTAAAGGAATATGGCGAATAGGTTCAAAAGGTTGCTTTTGCAACACTGACAATACCAAATTCAAATCCCATGGACACAAGGGAGTCCTAACTGGAGGATTTATCCTCAGTACCCCCTTAATGAATGTCCGAACTAGGGAATGAGATGCCAATGGTCTCTGAAAGAAGACTGATAGAGCCGATATTTGCCCTTTGATGGTGCTAAGGGCTAAATTCATATCCACTCCTAACTGGCAAAAAGCAAGAATCCTACTTATTTCATACTTCTGAGGATTCCAACATCTGGATTCACACCAGGAAACGTATGCTCTCCAGACTCTCTGATAGATGAGTCTGGAGGCTGGCTTTCTAGCATTAATGAGCGTAGAAAGAACCAGGCCAGAGACCCCTCTCTTTTTAAAAATGTGGGTCTCAGCAGCCAGGCCGTCAACTTTAGCCTTTGTAAGGAAGGGTGGAATACTGGACCCTGTGACAGCAGGTCGTGTCGAAGTGGAAACTTCCAGGGCCTTCCTATCGCCATTTTTACAATCTCGGCGTACCAAGGCCTCCTGGGCCAGTTTGGGGCCACTAGGATTACTGGTATTCCCTCCTCCTTGATCCTGCGAAGCAGTCTTTGTAGAAGAGGGATCAGAGGGAATGCCTAGATCAGTGAGAACTGATTCCATGGAGTTATTAGAGCGTCTGTCCCGTAGGCTAGAGGATCTCTCGTTCTGGACACAAAGTTGTCCAATTTCTTGTTGAACCTGGCAGCTAGCAGGTCTACATCTGGGTTTCCCCATCTCAGACATATGGCCTGAAAGATCTCGGGGTGAAGAGACCACTCTCCTGGTAGCAGCTGCTGACGACTCAGGTAGTCTGCTTGCCAATTTTCTATCCCTGGCATGAAGATTGCAGAAAGGCAAGGTACATGCTCTTCTGCCAATGCCAGGATCCGGTTCACCTCTCTTTGGGCTGCCCGACTGCGGGTGCCTCCTTGGTGATTGATGTAAGCTACTGCAGTAGCATTGTCGGATTGAACCCGAACTGGGTAGCCCTGTAACCTGTATGTCCAGGTTTTGAGGGCTAGATATACCGCCCGGATCTCTAGCACATTGATGGGCAGGATCCCCTGAGTCTTGGTCCAGGTTCCCTGGGTAGAAGCCTCCTCGAATACTGCACCCCAGTCCGATAGGCTGGCATCCCTAGATACCACCTTCCAGGCCACTGGGAGGAAGGACTTTCCCTTCCGTAAATTCCTGGCTTCTAGCCACCAATCGAAGCTGTGGCGTACTTGTGAGGACAGGCGCATGGGTATATCCAGAGCTTGGCTCTTCCTGTTCCAGGAAGCTAAAATATTGCCTTGAAGTAGTCTCGAATGAAACTGGGCGTAAGGGACCGCCTCGAAGGAGGCTACCATCTTTCCCAATAGTCTCATGCAAAGGCGAATAGACGGCCTCTTGTTTGCTTTGACCTTGTGGATCAGGTCTTTCAGAGACTGTATCTTCGGTTCTGGCAGGTATACCCCATTTTGGGCTGTATCTATGATCATGCCCAGGTACCCTATCCTTCTTTGGGCCTGGAGAGAGGATTTTTGTAAATTTATAATCCATCCTAAATGCTCCAGGTATCCTACTGTAGTGTGTACAGCGTGACCCAATCCGTCCTTTGACTGATCTATTACTAGTAGATCGTCCAGATAGGCTGTTACCGCAATGCCCCGTGTTCTTAGGTTTGCTAACAGAGGAGCTAGCACCTTTGTGAATACTATGGGCGCGGTGGCTACACCAAACGGCAGAGCCACAAATTGAAAGTGGCGATCTTCTACCGCAAACCTTAGGAATCTTTGGTGAGCGGGGAGGATGGGTATGTGTAAATGTGCGTCCTTGATATCTATGGGCGCCATGAATCCTTTCCACCGGACATGTCAGGTTTTTATTTACACAAGAAATAGCCGCAACTACCGCAGGCAGGCTCCATTTCTTTAAAAAAAAAAAAAATTTCCCCCATAGGATAAAGAATGTTAAACCTTTTTGGAGGTGAGAAACGCTTATCTGGATGTTGCCAGTTTGCGTATATTAGATCCTCTAGTAACGGATGAACCGGGAAGGAGCATGCACCTTGCAGGGATCTTAATGACCCTAGGGAGGAGACAGGTAATTCCGTTACCTCCGCAGAGGTTAACTTAAATGCACTGCTATAGCATTGTACCTGTGACCTTAAAATCTGGCTCCTCATCCTCTGCTGATGTAGCCTCCTCCTCCTCCCTCAGGTACTTCTGAAGGGAGGTCCAATACTGGAAGAGACCTGCTTCGCTTATTGTCCCTTTTTAGAGGACTTAGCGATTAAGGTAGCAATTTTTTCCTCCAGATTATTTAGGGCAGCTGATAAAGTGTCCTCAGTGACATATACAGGCCCAGGCTTCACTGGGGAAGCCGCCATACCTGACAGAGGTAATGGCTCATCCTGAACAGGTGCATTTAGCAACACAGGAGAGAAAGGTACCGAGTCAGCACAGTTAGAGCCTCCTCTCAGGCGGTGGTGCTTTCTTATCTCTTTTTGTCCGTATTACTTCCCATGGAAGGCTTACTGTTTAGACAAAATACAAGGTACCTAAATGCATATACTACCGTGTTTAGTTTAGCAAATACATTAAGTATGCAACTTTTAACACATAACTATGCATAACATGGATGTCTTCTAGGAAGTACCCAATCCAACCACATGGAGTCTTACGTCCCTGTATAGCTGCTGTGTTTCTCTGCCAGGAATAAGAGAACTAACGAGCTTGCTTGCTGCTGCAGTGCTTCTCACACTGACAGTCTTTTAAATTTGGCGCCGTTTCTGTGCCTGCGCGCGCCACGTGCCCGCGCACGCCTTCGCCCCCCCCCTCCGATAAACCACGCTCGCGCGCGCGGCCCTTAGCGCTATGGCGGTGGCCATAGTGAGAGAGGACTCTCATCAGCCCTTGTTCCCACTTACCTGCATCTGCAGGTGTCTGGTCGGCCACCGAAAGGAGGATCGGGGTGCCCCAGCAAGCTCAGCAGCGGAGGTGACGAGCAGTGTACTTCGCCGAAGCCGACACTGAACAGAGTGAGGTGAGTATATTCAGCTCTTTACTCCCCCCAGTGGTGGAAAAAAAGAAGACATCCACTTTTTGAAAAAGGTCCCAACCTAGTTATGGACCTTCTAATCTCACCTTATCCACGCCGCAGGTTTTTCTGCTGAAAGATTTCAGACAGATACCAAACTTCACCCTTCACGGTGGGCTATGTGTGCCAACCTTCAGGGATATGGGTTCCTATTTAAAGGATACCTCTCCCCTGGGCCTTGTACAAGACTCTTACCAGGACTTTATAGCGAAATAGCGAAAGTGCTGGATCTTAGAGCCCAGTCCTCCGAAGAGAGACATTACAGGCGACGCCTCATGGATGAGGCCCGGATCCCATCCAGATTCAGCTCATTTGTAGGCGTCTTGGATGGATCCGAAAGCATAGCTCTTTTACCCCCAGAGGGTCTCTTTGGTAGAGCTTTCCTTTAGCACCTCCTAACGCGTCCAACACCTTTCGACACTGGCGAAAAAACTGAGGTACTTCCCTGATGGGAGGGGTTATATGGAGGGGAACTGTCTTCCATTGGTTGTGCCAGTGTCCAATCACCGCTGGTGACCCTTAACCCATTATGTAATGACTAGCTCTGTGTCACGTGGTGTACGATAAAGAAATATGCATGGTCACTGCACTGACACTGGCTGGGAAGGGGTTAAAGAGGAAGTAAAGGCAAATTTATAAAAAAAAAAACCCTGCAAAAGAAAGGCATAATGAGCTAGTATGCATAGCATACTAGCTCATTATGAATGACTTACCTGAGATCGAAGCCCCCGCAGCAGTCCTCAGTCACCTCCGCCGCCATCTTCCCTCGATGTCCCGTCAGTGTATCACCGCTCCGGCGCTGTGATTGGCCGGGGCGGCGATGACATCACACGCACGTGCGCTCGGACCGGCAAGATCCAATTCAGAAAATCGGCAAGGATGCCGGCCCGCTATTGCGCATGACGGCATTGGCGTTGTTTTTAATAGTAAATATCTCCTTCACCGTGTAGGTGAAGGAGATATTTCTTGCACCTACAGGCAAGCCTTAATCTAGATTTACCTGTAGGTGCAAGTTGTCCAAGTGGGTTTACAACCATTTTAAACATCTAGGGCAATCAAAGGGTTAAATGTGCGCCTAACCTGTTTTTGCATCAACTGTGTGCTGCTTTTACTAAGGGGTGTGATGTATTTTATTCCCCGCTTTGCAGGGACACAAAATCCATCACTTTCCCCTGGTCAGTATGGAGCTCTGCCTTGTTTACATAGGCAGAACTCCAGCCTCTCTCTCTCTCCGCCCCTGACAGCAGAGTTACGATCAGCTGTTGAGACGGAAGATTTTTTTCTGTCAGATCGTGCCCCGCGCTGCAGAGGCGTGTTCATGTGGGAGAGGGGCTGATTATTTTACGATGGGGGTAGATTATTAAATGATGGGCAGTCCTGCAAAACACATCATTTTCTGCTATTCTTCCTGGACGCTTGCAGGGCGTGTTTAGTAAACTGAAGGGCAGGTTTTTGTATCAGAAAAATATGCGTTTTGCAGCAGTGGGCATAATTAAAAAAATCCACCCCCATTTTAGCAGCAATGCCCATCATTTAATAATCCGGCCCCATGAACGTGCCTCGGCAGTGTTCCATCGAGAATTGGCCGCTATTGTGCGCAGGTGCCGTCTCGCCGACACAACAGCTGAACATAAGCTCAGCTGTTGTGATGCACATGCACAGTTCGAGCCGGGCACTTCTCGATAGAACACCGCAAACAAAAGTTTTATGGATGGGTTTACTTTAAGGCTTCATGCCCACTGACGTTTTCACAGCTGCGTTTTTTACAGCTTAAAAACATCTGTCCATGTTATTGTAAATTTTAATTTTAATTTTTTTTTTGAAAAAAAAACGTCGGAGCTAAAAAACGCGACCACGCGTTAGTGCGCGTTTTTTCTGCCTAATTTCGGCGCTGAGGAACGCACTGGTCCTGGGTTTGTTTTACAGCTTAAAAACGTCTATGCTATTTGCAGCTCAAAAACGTCTAGGTGGGCATGAAGCTATAGACTAACATGGACAGGCGTTTTTAAGCTGTAAAAAACGCTCATAAACGCGGCTGTAAAAACGTCCGTGGGCATGAGGCCTTAACGATAAGTTCACTTTGGAAAAAATAAATAAAAAAATGCACATTTCTTTGCAGGTAAAAAATGTGCATTTATTTTTTATAAATTTTTTGTAGTAGGAGCCTGTAAATCATTGCACCCGTGATTAGCAGATCGCCGATGCCATGCAGGTCTCCTGCACACTGCCAGTGTATCCGCTTCCTCATACATCCCATACCAGTAAGCCGATACTTCCTGACAAGATTGTTCAGCTTGTTAGGTTAATCACATGGGCGATCCGATCAGGATCGCCTGTCAGTTTTTCAGGCAGACCTGATTGGACCCATCAGTCTCTTCTATGGAGCAGCGAATGTCTGCCGCCACCCGATCCGATCCTATCCACCAGACGGATGGGAGACCTATTCCCCCATCTATCTGGCGAATTGGATGGCATCGCATGGAAACAGACAGGTGGTCCGTTTCCATCAAATTGCCCCATAGAGGAGAGCGGGCTGTGTCCGTGTCCACTCTGCATAGGGAAGCGGACATTGACCTGTCATCCGCCTGCTCAGCAGGGATCAGCGAAGAGATTCCCCCACTGAGCAAGCAGATCCAGCTTAACGGTATTTATTTAGCGCAGTGTGATTTTTCACAAATACCATTTACAGGAGCAGGTTGTACTGTTACACAGCAGCTGCTGGAACTCTGGCATTACCTCCCTGGGGGTTAAACTTCTATGTAAAAAAGGAAGAGTCAAACAAAAAACTGTCCAAAATCAGGTGCAGGAATTAAAATAATTTTCCCTTTTTTTGTACTATTGTATATTCTTTGGTGTCTACTTACCCAAAAGGTTTGTTGACCCCCCAAATGTTCATTAAGGTGCTCTGGGTCGCTTTTCTTTCTAGGGGTAAGCAGTAGTTACCGGTTTTGGCTCCTTGAACATCCCGAAGACCTGTATGGAACCTTGGAAATTGCACAAGAATCCTTCTGCTTTTTTGAATAACAGAAATGACAAAGGAAAAAAAAAAAAGTTACTGCTGTAAATTTTTTTTAAAATAAAACACCTCCAAAAGTAGGAGGAGGGGGAAGAAGAGTAAAAGCAGAACTTTCCTTTTTAGGTGAAATTCTACATTAACCACTTAAGGACCGCCTCACGCCGATATACGTCAGCAGAATGACGTATATCGCGCTCGTGACCCAGTTCCGGAGCTCCGCGCCCACGGGACCCGATCGCCGCCGATGTCCCGCAATCGGGTCACAGAGCTGAAGAACAGGGAGAGGTAAGTGTAAACAAACCTCTCCCCGTGCTTCCTAGTGCGAGTGTCACTGATTGTCTGTTCCCTGTCAAAGGGAACGACGATCAGTGAGGTCACAAGCCAAGCCACGCCCCCACACAGTAGTAATCACTCCCTAGGAAACACTTAACCCCTTCAGCATCCCTAGAGGTTAACCCCTTCACTGCCAGTGTTATTTTCACAGTAATCCGTGCATTTTTATAGCACTGATTGCTGTAAAAATGAATAAGGTCCCAAAATGGTGTCCGATAGAATGTCGCAGTCACGATAAAAATCGCTGATCGCCGCCATTACTAGTAAAACAATTAATAAAAATGCCATAAAACTATCCCCTATTTTGTAGACGCTATAACTTTTGCGCAAACCAATCAAACACTTATTTCAATTTTTTTACCAAAAATATGTAGAAGAATACATATCGGCCTAAACTGAGAAAAAATATATATTTTTTTTTATATATTTTTGGGGGATATTTATTATAGCAAAAAGTAAAAAATATCGCATTTTTTTCTAAATTGTCGCTCTATTTTTGTTTATAGCGCAAAAAATAAAAACCGCAGAGGTGATCAAATACCACCAAAAGAAAGCTCTATTTGTGGGGAAAAAAAGAACGTCAATTTTGTTTGGGAGCCACGTCGCACGGCCGCGCAATTGTCAGTTAAAACGACGCAGTGCCGAATCGCAAAAAAGGGGCCTGGTCCTTGAGCTACAAAATGGTCCGGGGCTGAAGTGGTTAAATGCATTGATTAGCCTTTTTCAACCAGAATGCTGTGGATCCCCGAGATGCCTTCAGGAGTGCCTGGGCAAAATGCCTAAAAATTTCCCCAACTTGCACAAAAATTGTCAGTAACCTGGCACGTGAATTAGTCCTGCCTCTTTTGTTACACAAAGCCACTTTTTTTTTTTATTGTGCAGCAACCTGGGGTACAGTGTGGGCCACCGGCATGTAACCACCGATGCCATGCGCCTGCACAGTATTCTTGTTTGCCCCTCCCCATCAGCACTGGGGTCACATTAGCTAAATGGGGGAGAGAAACAGAAAACAAATGTGGGAAATACCAATCAGTAACTGTTAGATGCATTTGCTTTTTAAGAATAAAATCGCCTCTAATGTTGGGTGTCCTGTGTGTGAATGTTGCTGCGCTATGTAAAACCATTTGTTTCGATATTTACATGGGGTGCCTCGAGATTATGTATAATATTAAAGTGTACCTTGACTGAATAAAAGGTTGAGAAACGCTGGTCTCTATAACAAAGTTTATGTATTTTTATAAAGTTGGACAGTCCTGTATATGTCACGTTCATTGAAGATATCAAATCATCCTTTTTAACCATTTGCCTACCCAGCATTTTCACCCCATTCCTGCCCAGGCCATTTTTTAGCGCTGTAGAACTTTGAATGACAAATTGCGCGGTCATGCAACACTGTACCCATATGACATGTTAATAATTAATTTTTTTAACCTCTTAAGCCCCGGACCAATGGCCCCTTTTTGCGATTCGGCACTGCGTCGCTTTAACTGACAATTGCGCGGTCGTGCGAGGTGGTTCCCAAACAAAATTGACGTCCTTTTTTTTCCCCACAAATAAAACTTTCTTGTGGTGGTATTTGATCACCTCTGCGGTTTTTATTTTTTGCGCTATAAACAAAAATAGTGCAACAATTTGGGGAAAAAAATGCAATATTTTTTACTTTTTGCTATAATAAATATCCCCCAAAAATAAATAAAAAAACATTTGTTTTCCTCAGTTTAGGCCGATACGTATTCTTCTACATATTTTTGGTTAAAAAAATAAAAAAAATTAATAATAAAAAAAACCCAATCGCCGTTTATTGATTGGTTTGCGCAAAAGTTATAGCGTTTACAAAATAGGGGGTAGTTTTATGGCATTTTTCTAAAAAAAAATTTTTTTTTTACTAGTAAAGGCGGCAATCAGCGATTTTTTTCCTGACTGCGACATTATGGCGGACACATCGGACACTTTTGGCACATTTTTGGGACCGTTGTCATTTTTACAGCGATCAGTGCAATAAAAATGCACTGGTTACTGTAAAAATGACACTGGCAGTGAAGGGGCTAACCACTAGGGGCGCTGAAGGGGTCAAGTGTGCCTAGGGGAGTGATTACTACTCTGTGGGGGCGTGGCTACGAGTGACACGTGACCGATCTCCGCTCTGATTGCAAAGAGCGGAGATCGGTGACATTGTCAGTAGGGGAGCGGGGAGATGTTGTGTTTACACTAACATCTCCCCGCTCCATGCCTCCGTGAGACGATCGCGGGGACCACCGCAGCGATCGAGCCCACGGGACCCGCGGTCCGACTCACGGGGAAGGCGCTGGGGACCTGAAGACTGGTAAAGAACTGGGCCCGGGTGAGGGCAGCGCAGGATCCCTGGATTGGTAAGTGAAAGTTTATTAAAAGTCAGCAGCTACAGTATTTGTGTTATCACCCCCCCCCCCCCCAGAGTGAAGTTTCTCTTTAACTATTGAAGGGCACCGGTCACTTCAAATACATGCTTTCCACTGCAAATATGACCAGATGAATGAAGGTAACCTTATCACTTACAGCTGCGATTTTTTTGAAGTTCATTAGAAATTGTTGGTAGCAGGTTGCCTTTATCCAATTATAATTTTGCGAAGGTCACAATACGGTGTGTCCCAATACTCCAGGGACTGGGTGAACGGGTCTGTAGGCACTTTAACATTCTAAATCGAAACATGTTAACAAAAAGGAATGACGCCACAAAACACCAAATGTAGAGCCAGTTTCTTCATTTTCGTTATTTAATACAGTCTTCAGCTGGATGTGTAAATCGCCACAGTTCACAATACAGAACAAAGTCCTATAATACAGAAACGGTCGTGAGCAGGCGCAGGAGCCCGCGCAGCAGCCAGGGGGCAGCACCGGTGATGGTCAGGCAGTGTCAGGATATTCAGGAGCACCAAGTGACACATTGCTCAGAGGAAGGGTGGGGGGGGGGGGTTATTTACACGGGGTCAGTAGAGTAGACAGTTCTGTACAGGTACATGGAGGCGACAAGTATGTTCCCAGCCAGACTTAACACCAAAATACAGCGGAGCGTCGTCCCTCCCCAACCTGTAGGGTGAAATTGAAGCGGGTCAGAGGACAGAGCACATTTAAACCTATGAAATATTTTTTTTTTTTTACAATGCCAAGTACATAGGGTTTAATCTGACTTTTTCCACTGCCCCTGTGTTGAGACCTCCCCACATCTCCAATCACATCACGACAGATAAAGATCTGGTGAACTTTTTTTCTTTTTTTTTACATATAGCCAGAGCCCATTCCCTATTTAATCTAATGGAAACCCCAATACTGGGGCAGTGACAACATGTTGGTGGTACCATAATGAACGTTTCCACCTTCCCTAGTGGATTCTCCAAGGGGAAATATATAAAATATTTATTTGAAGATGAAAACTGTGAATTTAAGTTTATAGCAGAGCCACCTCTGATGTGACAGAATTGGGAGATGTTGAAACTGTGGTCAAAGACAACACTAAAGGCCTGGAAAGAAATCACACCCACACGCCACCCAACTGTAAAAGAAGAAAAAAAAAAAAAAAAAAAAAAAAAAGGAAGAAGCCCCTCTTCTTCCTTTTTTTATTTTACAGTTTTGGGTGGAGTGCGAGTGTGATTTCTTTCCAGGCCTGTAGTGTTTTCTTTGATTGGTGTTGAGAATCAAAGCTGAAAATAAATAAATTCTCTATAGCTTTATTGACCCAACCTACCTGCAATGAAGTATTACCCACATTTTACATGCAGCTGGATCCTGTACACATCTGTGCAGGGTGTCCTGTCCTCTTCCTGTGGTTGAGCTTACAGCACTGGGGGAGTTATTAGTGCCAGGTGTCCTGCGAATCTGGGTTCACACTATTGCAAATTCTCCACATCCAATTCGCAATAGCAGGAGTCTTTTACTGGCTCTCTTTGGAGCCTGTTCACTTCTCTCCACCGCAAATTTGCACAGGAGCTCTGTGTCTCTTTTGGTCTGTTTCCAGTCAAAATTCAGCCCAAAATTTGAGCTGAAATCGGACTTAAAATGGTGAACCAGGACACACCAGACAGCTGCTGTGAGACGCATGCGGGGATAGTGTGAACCTAGCGCCTGAAGCAGCAATGAATGGGCCCCCCACCCCACCCCAAGAAAACTGCTTTCATAGTGTACACTCATAACACGATCTATGACTGCATGAGAGTCTGAAGAATCATAGGATTCTCTCCCCCCCATGCACAGATTATATTACATGCAGTGTATACTGTGAAACAGGTTTTCTTAATGGAAGAGGGAGGAGGCACGGATCCCCATTGGTAACTTGTTCACCGAGGCTTCACAGAAAGCTATTAAATCCCTCAGCACTGGAAGATCAGCAGCAGGAAGAGGACAGGGCATCCTGCACAGAAGATTTCTACAGAATCCAGCTGCCTGCACAACCTAGGACATACTGCATAACAGGTACATTAGGTCACTAAAACTTAACTCTGTTCCAAACCAGGGATCAGAAGACTGGCACTTTAAGTGCCCAACGTGTATGCTACCCTCTCCACTACATAATGCTGAATGAGACCAAGTCCACCCTAACACTAAAATCTCTAAATCTACAGACATCCACGATCTAACACTTACCCCATCTAGCCCTGTAAAGAAGAAAATCGCTATACAAACCGTTTTTGAAGCCGCTCTGGTCCGGTCTTCAGCAGTGGAAGCTCTGCAGAGGACACAGCCGACAAGGTCTGGGAAATGAATAGGAAGTGACGTCGCCCATAAAGTTACTATGGGGTGCTTCTATTGTCAGCTGCTTCCTCTGCACCCGCCTCCACAGCTCAGCATGGGAATGGACCAGCTTCAGAAAAGGTATAATTAGCGATTTCTTCTTTACAGGGTGTTGAACTCTTCGCTTCTACTATATGTATGGTATCGAAATGTATCTTCGACAAGAGCTAGATAGGTTAGTCTTAGACCATGGATGCCTGTAGATTTAGAGATTTTATTGTGAGGGTGGACTACTTTAAAGCCAGTAAAAAAAAAAAAAACTCTCAGTGCAATATGGTAATTGCGTGTTATTCCCTGGGTTAAAAATTGCTTAGGTTCTTGCTTGGCACCAAATAATTTAAATTAAAACGTGATAAAGTCAGCACTAAAAATAAAAACTAAAAAAAAGCAATAGGTATAGATATACAGTACACCTAAATAATTTCAAAAAGTAATTGCTGCGCTAAGAAACATATTACGTGAATCAGACTTTAAGCTGGTAAAGTGCGAGGAAACACAGGAACAAAAAAAAATAAAAAACAAAATCAAAAAGTATTTTGTACCTAGCACCTGAAATCATAGTATGCCTGTAGAGCAGTGGTTCTCAACTCCAGTCCTCAGGGCCCAACCAACAGGCCAGGTTTGCAAGATAACTGAAATGCATCACAGGTGATATAATTTGCTGCTCAGGGATTGCAGTATTCTAGTCTGCATCTCACCAAGGTAATACTTAAAATCTGGCCTGTTAGTGGGTCCTGAGGACAGGAGTTGAGAACCACTGCTGTAGAGGTTTAACTCACTTTTCCAGCTAGACGGAGAGTCTAGGAAAGCCGTGGTTGTGTCCACCTGGCAGGCTGAAGAATGGGAAGAGCTGTCCTCTTTTTTGGGTGTTGTGTTACTGCATTCACTCCTGGTTTCAGATATCATCTTTGTATGATCTGCAGGAAAACATCAAACATCATTTGTACACAACTACGGGTCTTCAGGTGCTTTTACTAGAAATCATAAACATGATGCATTACCTTCATGTTAATAATTCGGTCAGTGTGTATTGTAAGGGAGATCAAGAATTACTTTCAGGTACCTTTTACAATAATGAGAACCCACTGAAAATATACTCCAGTATATTAATAACGTACTTAGAGGAGGTCCAGCCTGAGTGAATTTTTTTTAAAAGGCAGCAGCTACAAATACTGCAGCTGCTGACTGTTAATAGGGGGCACTAACCTGTTCAGGTAGCCTGTGATGTCGGCACCCCAGCCGATCTTCAGATCGACTCCCGGGTGCTGCAGCCACCTTTCCTGGTAAGGGAACCCGGTAGAGAAGCCTTTCGGCTTCACAGCGGGTTCCCTACTGCGCGAAGCGTGCTGTGCTTTCCAATTGGCCTGGCGGCGGGGGAAGGGGCGAACTTCCGGGAGACTGGGTCGAGACCTGTCTCCGAAAGTGGGGAAGGGGAGCCGTGCTGTCACGACTGCACTCCCATCTTCACCTGGTCTCCCTTCCGGGTTTGGGGACTCCCGCTGTAACTGGCCAGGGCCACGATGACGTCACACCTGCTGCGCATGTGCTCGTTTATGGCACAGGACTGAGAAGAAATGGCCCCTGGGTGGTCATTCATTCAGAGCGCATGCACCAGTGAAGTCACCAGCTGAATTTACAGTAAATATCTCCTAAACGGTGCATGTTTAGGAGGTATTTACAGTACCTATAGTTAAGCCTTATTATAGGCTTACCGATGGGTAAAAGTCAGATGGGAGTTTACTCCCACTTTAAAGGGACACAGGATTGTAAAACAGTCTATGACAAATGGGCTATGCTGCTGCATTCAGGAACTTTGGACACTGGCAGTTTTCAGCATACAACCTAAGGCCATGTTGGCCTCATCATGTGTGCGGTGACGGGTGTTAAAGCCCACTTTTCTTGCCACCGCATATATGCATTATGTAAAGCTACAAACATATCACTATGTTCTTGTGTCCACTGTTAACCCAATAAAGATCAGCATGCAAAATCATGAGTCACTTAAAAAATAAAACTACAATATAAATGAAGTTATGTCCTTACAGAGATTACATTGAAACGTTCCTTTAAAAAGAAAAAAAAAGAAAAAAAAAAAGAAAAAAATTGATGCAAAGTCAGATCAAAGCCATGGCTGCCTGCAGTAAACAATACTGGTGTACTGTACACCACGTAAAACATTGATTCACATGCACTGGAAACATCTAGTAACTCACTTAGACTCTTCGTCATGAAGTTGTTGAACTCCAATGGACTAAGGCTGCTGTCTGGGTAGGGGACGTCTTCAAAGTTGTGACGCGTTTTGTCAAACTGGGCAGGAGTAAAGCTCAGCTTCTGTCCCTTTAAGTTGAGGCGGGCCGGGCTAATCAAGGGACGTCTGTGAAACATTGATCCACAGCTAGATGTGGCTGAGCCGGCCACTGATGGGGTAGGTGATGGTAGAGGCGACGAGGCATAACTTCCTGACAGCAGGGAATAATAATCTGAAAAATACATAAAACATTTTGGATTATAATATCATATAATAATAATAATCCAAAAAGCAGTGCATCTTCTGTCCCTTAATAAATATATATATATTTATATTATATCTATATAGCTATGAAGAAAATATTGAAGCTAAAGAAATGTGGTGTAGCCAAAACATGCAGTACTAAATCACAAAACATGAAACAGTAAAGTCCATAATATAAAAATTACTGTAAGCAGCACCCTTAAGCCTGTTACACACGATCACATTTTCTGCGGACAAAGCGTAGGACTTTTGTCTGAAGGGCGTTGGCCAAGAACTTGTCTTGCATACAAACGGCAAAGAATTGTTGGCTAACAAACACGAAACCGTGGTTTTTCAGTTCTTTAGCGCCACACTTTGGGCAACTTCTGCTAATGTGTTATGGTTAGCATTGCTTCTGAGCATGCGTGTTTGTACTTTGGAGTTTTGTCTGATGGACTTGTGTACACATGATTGAATAATCCGACACACATTTGTTCGCGGACAATTTTAAAGCATGCTATCCCACGTTTGTCCGATGGAGCATACAAAACGGTTGGATTTTCCGACAACAGCCTGTGATCACACAATTCCCGTCGGATAATCCAATCGTGTGTATGAGGCTTTAGAGCAGGGATATGCAATTAGCGGACCTCCAGCTGTTGCCAAACTACAAGTCCCATGAGGCATAGCGAGACTCTGACAGCAGCAAGCATGACACCCAGAGGCAGAGGTATGATGGGACTTGTATTTTTGCAACAGCTGGAGGTCCGCTAATTGCATATCCATGCTTTAGAGAGAAGCAAGCAGCTCTGTAGTTATAGTGGAGAAACACAGAGGGGCGCCAGACTAAGTGCAGCATTCATGATACTCCCGTTTATTAAAAAAACAAGACAAAGGGCAAGTCACATCTTGGTAGATCAAATGAGCATGGATAAGATTATTCCGGTTGGTCCTCGGGCTCTCCTGGACGGTACTGGTGGAATAGCGTCATCTGTGAAGCTGTGGTAGTGGAAGACAGTAGGAAGCAGCTGATCATCGCATTAACCAGCCTGGAACGCAAGATGGTGTCGGACCAGGCGTCACTACGGAGGCCGTGCTGAAGTAAAAGGGGTGGTAACACGTTTCAAAGCTTCCGCTTCTTCATCAAACCTGATTGGCAGACCAGTCAGCCTAATATAGGGGCACAAGTCAAAGGGGCGGATGGCCAATATAGTCAGATGAAAAAGCCGAAGCTTCCAAATGCAGTGACACCCGTTACGGCACAATCTTGCATTCCACGCTGGTTAATGCGGCAATCGCCTACTGTCTTCCACTACCACAGCTCCCTGATGCCGCTATTCCACCAGGACCATCCAGGAGAGCCCGAGGACTGACCAGAATAATCTTATTCATGCCCATTTGATCTGTCACAAGATGCGAGTTGCCCTTTGACTTGCTTTTAATAAACTGGAGTGTCATTAATGCTGCCCTTGGTCTGGCACTCCTCTGTTTCTCCTGAACTGATATACAGTTAGGTCCATATATATTTGGACACAGGCACAATTTTCATACTTTTGGCTCTGTATGCCATCAGAATAAATTTAAAACAAAACGATCCAAATGAATTTGAAGTGCAGACTTTCAGCTTTAATTCAAGGGGTTGAACATAAATATCAAGTACAAATTATAGGAACTGCAACCATTTGTATACACAGGAATAAAAAAGAATAAAAAAGAACAAGTGCGCTAATGTGAATTGACTAATAATCAAAAATTATGAATCCACACATATATTGAATAAATAAAGTCCAACAGTGATAACAATGAATGTGTCCTGTAAAAATGAATATATCCTAAATAAGTCCCATCAAAAATCAGCAATAAAGGGAAGCCGTGAAGAGGTGAACCGCAAAGAGTTTGAAATTCGGTGCATGCACACCCGTGTCCACCACCAACAATCAAGCTGCTTACCAGAGGTAAGAAACAAATAAGCCCATCAGCAATCCCAGGGGGAGATCCAGAGAAATCCAGATAAACTTCGCAGAGTTCCAACGTCACTTGATAGGCAGTGGATACAGCAAAGATTTCCCAAGGAGAGAGAGGAGGCTCAATAGTGCATTACCCAATGTAAAATTTATTTTCTTTCTCGTACATCACGGGACACAGAGCGACATAGTCATTACTAATGGGTTATATAGATACCGTCAGGTGCTGGCACTGGCAACTTCCAAAACCGGAAGTACCCTCCCCTATATAAGCCCCTCCCATCCGGGAGCACCTCAGTTTTTTGCCAGTGTCTAAGGTGTTGGCCAAGAAGAAACGTGTGTTTTTCACTGAGCTTGCGTACAGGTTCTTTTGGGCCTCAGTACGCTATTCCGGATCCGACCAAAAAAGCTTCATAGCTAAACGGTCGGTACCCGGGCCTTGCAGAGAAGAGCAAGGTTTTGCCTGTAATGCTTCTCTTAGGAGAGCTGGACCCTGGGATCCAGAGCTCTGGTCATACCCACGACCAAGATGTTTTCTGTGCAGGGTGCTATACAGGTCCAGGGGAGTGGAATCCTTGGGAACCCGGTCCCTGAAGGTTTGATTACAATGCCTGCCGTGATAGGTGAAGTTTGGGCTTTTGTGGACCAAACAAAGTCCTGCGGCGGGGAACAGGTAAGTGGGGGCCCCCAGGAACTTGGTTCTATTGGGGGACCCGCAAGCCTAATTTGTCTTTCTGTCTGTTACCTAATGGTATTCCCGCAAAATTCTGTGCATGCCTGTAACTACTAAAAAAAATGTAATAATTTTTAATGGTGGTCAAGAATTTTTTTTTTTTTTTTATATATTTAATATATTAGACTGCGGTACCTGTGTTTGTCCACTAGAGGCCGCTGTGGAATGTTTTCTTGTCATGTGGACTAGTTTCTTCTCAGCAGAGCAAGTCCAGGCAGATGGTGAGTTCTCTTATGGGAAACTGCTTCCTCTGCTTAAAAACCCCAAGACGACGTGTAGGAACACGAAACGTACGTCGGGAGGTGTGCGTGCTGATGTCATCACTACAGGACAGGTACGGCGGACCGGCCGGTTGTTATGTTCTTTAAATTGTACATTGTGTAAGTGTTTTTAAACCCGTTTTAAAAATAAATTTTACATTGGGTAATGCACTATTGAGCCTCCTCTCTCTCCTTGGGAAATCTTTGCTGTATCCACTGCCTATCAAGTGACGTTGGAACTCTGCGAAGTTTATCTGGATCTCCCCCTGGGATTGCTGATGGGCTTATTTGTTTCTTACCTCTGGTAAGCAGCTTGATTGTTGGTGGTGGACACGGGTGTGCATGCATCGAATTTCAAACTCTTTGCGGTTCACCTCTTCACGGCTTCCCTTCAGTGCTGATTTTTGATGGGACTTATTTAGGATATATTCATTTTTACAGGACACATTCATTGTGATCACTGTTGGACTTTATTTATTCAATATATGTGTGGATTCATAATTTTTGATTATTAGTCAATTCACATTAGCGCACTTGTTCTTTTTTATTCTTTTGTATACTTTATATGTTATCACATATCACAGGTGCTGCTGTATATTTATTTATGTTACTGGCTAGCGCGGTTTATTGCTTTAATTTTTTACACCATTTGTATACACAGTCCCCCCATTTTCAGGGGCTCGAATGTAATTGGAGAAATGAATAATCAAAAATAAAATGTTCATTTAATATTTTGTTGAGAATCCTTTACTGGCAATGACTGCCTGAAATCTGGAACCCATGGACATTACCAAAGTCTGTGATTCCTCCTTTCTGATGCTTTGCCAGGCTTTATTTATAGCTGTTTTCAGTTCTTTGTTGGTCTTCCTGCCTTTAGCAGGTGAAATGAATGCTCAATTGTGTTGAGATCAGGCGATTGACTCGGCCATTGCAGAATATTCCACTTTTCCTTCAAAAGCTCCTGGGTTGCTTTTGCAGTGTGTTTTGGATCATTGTCCATCTGTACTGTGAAGCGCCGTCCAATCAACTTTGCTGCATTTGGCTGAATCTGGGCTGACAGTATCTCTCTAAACACTGCAGAATTCATCCGGGTTCTTCTGTCACATCAATAAACACCAATGACCCAGTGCCACTGGAAGCCATACATGCCCATGCCATCACACTTCCTCCACCATGTGACCACAGATGACGTTGTGTGCCTGGGCTCATGAGTTGTTCCAAGCTTTCTCCACACTTTTTTCTTCCCGTCATTCTGGTACAGATTAATCTTCATTTCATCCATCCAAAGAAAGTCTAATCTGGCTTTTCTATTCTTCAGGTTTATGAATGGTTTGCTCCTTGTGGTGAACCCTCTGTATTTGCTCTTGTGAAGTCTTCTCTTGATTGTAGACTTTGACAATGATACGCACACCTCCTGGAGAGTGTCCTTCACTTGTCTGGATGTTGTGAATGGTTTTTCCTTACCATAGAGAGGATCCTGCGATCATCCACCACTGTTGTCTTCCATGGGCGTCCAGGCCTTATGTTGCTGAGCTCATCAGTGCGTTCTTTCCACAGAATGTACCAAACTGCTAATTTGGCCACTCCTAATGTTGCTGCCATCTCTCTGGTGGATTTCTTTCATTTTTGAAGCCTTACAATGGCCCGTTATATTTGCATGGACAGCTCCTTTGAATGCATGATGTACGTTCACAGCAATGGAGTCCAAATGGCAAATAAATACCACACTTATAATCTACTCAGACCTTTTACCTGCTTAATTGATGAAGAAATAACAAAGGAGTTGCCCACACCTGGCCATGAAACAGCTTTTGATTCAAATGTCCAATTACTTTTGGTGCCTTGAAAAAAATAGAATGGACATTAAGAGCTGCAATTCCTAAACCGTTCCTTTTGATTTGGATGTACATACCCTTAAATTAAACCTGAGAGTGTGCACTTTCAGCCATTATAGAACTAAAAATAATAAAACTATAAAATTGTGCCGTGTCCAAAACCTAACTGTATATCCTTTTGTATTAGGCCAACCCTTTCCTGAGTTGGAGAACTTGACAGCTCAGTTTCAGCACACTGTTAGTTTTCACAATGAGATTGCTTCAAGGACCACCAACAGTAGATGCACATGCACCTTCCAGAATCAGGATGTAGTTCTACTCTGGTAGCTGACTCCTTTACATGTGTATGTGTGCATGTGTGCTCAGGTTTACATGCTTATGTCAAGAAGGCACAGGGATCCAAAAGCATCAAACACTCTGCTACCGATGACTGTCATTTGAAGGTGTTCACCTAACAAAAGCTGTGTCACCTAAAACCTGCTTTGTCACAAAATTGAGGTCCCTGTGTTACAGAGCAGAGAGAGAGAAACATGCAGGTGGTGAGGAAATGAGCAAAAAGTAATGAGGAACAAAAAACCTTCTAGAATACAAAGGATTGAAAACAACGGCACGAATGTGACCAAGTCACAAAATGGCAAAGCTCCATGCCACCTAAGCGCGGATATGCAACTTAAGGGGGGTTATTTACTAAAGGCAAATCCACTTTGCACTACAAGTGCACTTGGAAGTGCAGTCACTGTAGATCTGAGGACGACATGCAAGGAAAAAAAAAAAAAAATACAGCATTTTAAGCTTGCACATGATTGGATAATAAAATCAGCAGAGCTTCCCCTCATTTCAAATCTTCCACTCAGATCTACAGCGAGAGTGCACTTGCAGTGTACTTCTAGGGTAGAGTGGATTTGCCTTTAGTAAATCAACCCCAAGGTGTTATATAAATGAGAACTTGCGTGTCTTTCACACCTGGGCAATCATGTCCATTTATAACAGTGATCTGCTCCGGCGCAACAGTCTTAAAACGTTACTAAACCCAGGAGCCTGCATTCACTATATCTGGTCTCCCACAGTACATGGAAGTGCAATTTGTTTTAGTAAATATGACCTGCTAAATAAATATATTTTCTCAGCAGTATATAGCAGTCTTGTGGCTTCTATCAGGTCCTGGTAAAGCATGTAGGAGGAGTTTTTATATTTGACCGAGCCGTCTTATCAGGATCCAGGACCCCTGACCCTCTGTCTAGACTCTAGACAGTAGTGATTGGCCCTGGCTGATCACATGCACTCTCCCAAAACACACCAAACTGAGCATGTGCAGCCTGACTCCAAAGGCTCTGTACTATCCAGATATGTTCTGGAGTCAGTGGAAGGAGGAGGAGGATCTGTGCATACAGGATCAAACAGCATTTTTACACAATGCAGAGGATTAACCCCTTAGGTTCCACAGTGAGTATAACAAGCATGCTTTACTGCATACACAGACTGATTTTACAGTTGTGTGTTTAGTAACACTTTAAACTTCACCTTGAGGGCCCATGCACATCTTGCAATTTGGGATTGCATGAAGCTTGACGCCCAAAAACTAAAGCAGGAGCTTCCTTTTCGAGCG
Source organism: Rana muscosa (assembly GCA_029206835.1). Classification (NCBI taxonomy): domain Eukaryota; kingdom Metazoa; phylum Chordata; class Amphibia; order Anura; family Ranidae; genus Rana; species Rana muscosa. The sequence continues at coordinate 289,397,504 of CM055124.1, forward strand.
ACAGATGCATATAGGGCAGCCCATTCAAGTGAACGGGCTGCCTCATGTGACACAGAATCACATGAAAAATCGCAATGTGAAAATTGCATAGCAGGAATGAGCAAATAATGCGGCCTTATAGAAAAAATAAATGCACATATTTTCGCAGTTAAAAAAAAAATTGCATTATTTTCCTGCAGATGCTTGGAAAGCAATGCACCTGCAATCAGTGGATCATGGGTGCAAGGTCAGATTTCTGCACACAAGTCCTACAGCTTTCATCGTGTACCTGCATATGGACGATCTGTTTGAAAGCGGCAGGGCTTGTGAATTACACAGGAGTTCATCAGCACCCTTGCAGTTCACCGACAGCTACAAGTTATCTGACACAGTGGCAGACAGTACTAGCAGTTCATCCATTCAGAAATTTCTGTGAATGAATGACATGGCTGTGTGCATTGAGCCCCACATTTTTTCAATTGTCACAGCTGGTGCAGGGAGAGGATCCCCCGCCTGCTTTCACAATGAGTTATGGGGTGGGTGCGGGTATTTACACCCTAAATGCGCTTTTTTTTTTAAAATGTGATAGCAGGTGCGGGGAGAGGATACCCCGCCCGCTGTCAGGGGAGGATCAAGTGGAGAGGGGGCAGAAGCTGGAACATGTTACATGCTCCACCCTAGAGGTGTAACATGTTCCAAAGGTGACCTTCGCCTTTAAAGGATCAATGAACTTTATGGCTCATAAATTCCTTTTACAAGTGAACATCATAAAGGAAAAGTTAAAACACTGCTAATAATTAACACAACACATCCTACCTGACCCTGGAGACTCCTTGTATGTAGATGCCCGAGACGCTGGACGGCTGCCACTGAATAGGTACCCCGAATCTAAAACACGCGAGAAGTTCACGGTAAGTTATCAAATCACACTTCTGGGCTATAGCTTATACTCTAAACAAAAAAAATAAAAAATTGCAAAAGGAAGAACAACATTTCACAGCATACCATTTATGCATTTACTCTACAGACTTTTCCCAAGAAATCCTTGTAAAAGAGACTATTAGGAGGAAATATTGTTACTGCTGAAGACTCTTGGTTTGGCTTTCTTGCTGATCCCTCTTGCTTAAATACTTTGCATCACTGACCTGGAGCTTAGCATAGGCCAGTGATGGCAGACCTTGGCACCCCAGATGTTTTGGAACTACATTTCCCATGATGCTCCTGCACTCTGCAGTGTAGTTGAGCATCATGGGAAATGTAGTTCCAAAACATCTGGGGTGCTAAGGTTTGCCATCATTGGTCTAGGCCAGGGATCCTCAAACTACGGCCCCTCCAGCTGTTGCGGAACTACACATCCTATGAGGCATTGTAAAACTCTGACATTCACAGACATGACTGGGCATGATGGGAAATTGTAGTTCCTGAACAACTGGAGGGCCATAGTTTGAAGACCCCTGGTCTAGGCCAGTGATGGCAAACCTTGGCAATCCAGATGTTTTGGAACTACATTTCCCATGATGCTCACCTACACTGCAGAGTGCATGAGCATCATGGGAAATGTAGTTCCAAAACATCTGGGGTGCCAAGGTTGGCCATCACTGGTCTAGGCCAATGCCTCAGGTAGAAGTGAAAAAAAAAACCCAACATATCGGGTAGAGCTGAACGATTCTGGCCAAAATGAGAATCACTATTTTTTTGCTTAGAATAAAGATCACAATTCTTGCTGCGTAACATCATACAAAAAAATTGGGCTAACTTTACTGTTTAGTTTTTTTTTTTTTTTTTAAATTAGTGTATTTTTTTCCAAACAAATTGCATTTGAAAGACCGCTGCACAAATACAGTGACATAACATATAGCAATAACCATTTTATTCTCTAGGGCAGTGGTCTTCAAACTACGGCCCTCCTGGTGTTTAGGAACTACAATTTCCATCATGCCCAGTCATGTCTGTGAATGTCAGAGTTTTGCAATGCCTCATGGGATTTGTAGCTCCGCAACAGCTGGAGGGCCGTAGTTTGAGGATCCCTGCTCTAGGGTCTCTGCTAAAAAAAAAAATGTTTTTATCCCTCTAGCTCTCCACCTCTAGCTCTCCACCTCTATAAAATGTTTAGGGGTTCCAAGTAATTTTCTAGCAAAAATTACTGATTTTAACTTGAAACCAACAAGTGTCAGAAAAAGGTTTAGTCTTTAAGTGGTTAAACTTCCCTCATTTACAGACCAAAGTTCATTTGATCTAACCCTTGTTTAGAGACAAAAGTTCATTTGATCTAAAGAACAAAACGTTACAATGTTTAGGCCCCTTTCACACTAGGCCTGCTTTAGCGCGGTTTAAGCGCCGCTTCTCGGCCGCTAGTGGAGCACTTTTAACCTCAAAGAAGGGGTTAAAGCGCCCATGTTGAGGCGCTTTGGAAACGCTGCCTATCCATTTCCGTTTTTTTCCCCAAAGATGCTGCTTACAGGACTTTTCACAACATCCAGCAAGCGCACCGCCCCAGTGTGAAAAGACACACTGTAATGAATGCGAGGCGGTTTTAGAGGCCTATTTAGAGGCAATTTCTGGCGCTAAAAAGCCTGAAAACCACCTCAGTGTGAAAGGGGTCTTATTGTTAACTCTGCGGCTGAGGATTGTTGTGAAACTTGGCAGACTGCCTGGATTTTTTTTTTTTTGACAGCTGTCGGCTTGGGCAGAGAACTCTCTGCATAGAATCGGGAAAATGCTTTAAGATCGCGAGAGGGGGGGAGGGAGAGAATCGTGATCTTGATTCTTAACGATTAATCGCGCAGCTCTAATATCGGGCAAAAATTGTGTTTTCGGCTTTGCCGATAAATAGGTGCCGATAATGGCCGACAAATTCATATCCATATCATTATAAAGTCAAATAGAATACAATTTTATACATAAAAATTTTTTTTTTTTTAAACTGTAATTTTCAGCAAAGTGCATCCTGAATTTTCAGGTTCGACACCAAAATTTCCACTAACAGCAACCAACATTTTCAAAAGGAGAAGAGCACCATCTACCTACAAGTTTCCTTGACAGAATTCTGTCAGATGTAAGGAATGAAAGTCATCTTGGTGAAAGAAAATCTCTCTCCCCTTGATAATTTCAGAACTGAAAAGCTTTTTTTTAACACTTTATCAGGGTTTACTTCCTCTTGAAGTAAATGTTATAGATTGAGTGAGTGAAAACTTTTATAGCGCTACAAATGCGAACCAAATCGCCTCAAGGCGCTTGTATCCATTGTCGTCATGATCCTTCAGAAGAGATGGGTCTTAATTTTTTCCTGAAGGCCCGGTGGCAAAATTAACGCATCGCTGTACATTCACATCAGTCGCATTTCTCACAAGCTAAAAAGCATTAAGCCTCCATTCACATTATTGCGTCTCCGAAGTCGCACAATTTCCAGTGCGACTTTTGATCCAACTTTACATTCTATGGATTGAAGTCGCATCAAAAGTAGTGCAGGCACCTTTTCAAAGTCATGCCAATTTGAACAGGTGCCAATAAAAAGAACGGGGTGCGACTTTTCATGCGACTTTGATGTCCAATGTCGCATGACAAATCGCACAGGTGTGAATGGAGTCTTAAAGTTTAACTCCAAAGTAAGTAAAAAGGCTCCCTTGCAATGGGGCTGCTCGTTTATCTCTAGGGGAATCCTTTCCTAACCAGAATTCCTCCAGGAGGTTGCTGGGGGGTTCCTCGAGCAAGGAGCCGTTTCTGCCTCTCAGAAAAGTTGCCACAAACCAAATGATCTTTTTAGCTCTCTGTAAGAGGGAATTCTTCCCACGGACTCCAAAACGTAAGGGACTGTCTTCCCCTAGACAACCACACTAGTGTACAGTGAGCTGAAGATGGTTCCTGAACCTAGACCATTATTTCAAGGGTTCCTCCATATAAGGGGAGGGCCCGTGGAACCCAGAAGTTCTTAGAAAGTATGAGCCAGAAAATAATGGACATTGAGAATATGTCTTGGATTGCTTTAAAATGGGTCTGTAATATTAATCCACAATATGCCCCAGGACATCTGTAAAGAACTATTTACTGGTTGTTGATTCTGAACACAAAACAGGTTAATTGAAAGATGTTAATGTCATCACCTCCAACCACCTGGCTGCCTGTGTAATGTAAATGAGTCCAGGCTAACGTCTAAAGATCTTTTCATTGTGGATTAATTAACTCTAATTGTATAAAGGGATTAGTTAATGAACTCACCTGTTGTCTGCTAAGGGATGTCAGAATAATGTGTATTGGGGGCTCGTTATGTAACCATTGTGTGATGTTGTGGGTGGAGTTGGGTCATTGTTCATTTGGACTACAGTATTCTTTTAGTGTATATAAGAGCCTGCTTTCTCAATAAAGATTGTCAGACCTCCTGGAAACCCAACAACAGAGCTGTGTCTCATTATTAGGGGGGGGGGGAATTACCATTATGGGTCTCGTTCGCCTGACTGTGGAGTGTCAGTAGCTGCCTTGGTGTTCGGGAATGGCATATCATAAATCTTTTTATGGCCAAGTGGGAGGAGGACGTCGTCGATGTTTGCCGGAGAGCAGAGGTTGTACTCTGGGCAAGGTACATCGACGACGTCCTCCTCCTGTGGGACGGTAGTGAACCCGCTCTGCGTGATTACATGCTGTCCCTGAACGATAACGATAGAGGTATCAGATTCTCCTTTGAGGCAAGCCAGGAATCAGTACACTATTTGGAAATCTCAGTTGTCGATAATAAGTTTGTCACCACCACTTATTTTAAACCAACTGATAGGAACTCATACATCCCGCTTGATAGTTGCCATTATGCCCCCTGGCTCAAGGCTGTTCCTCATGGTCAACTCACTAGATTAAGACGTAACTGCACAGATCTAGTGGCCTTCAAAGGCCAAGCTGAGATTCTCTCTAAAAGATTTGTAGATAAAGGTTACCAACAGAGTGATATGTCTCAATTGATACAATCTGTTAGTGAGATTGACCGAGGATCACTTCTGGCTAATAAGGAGAAGGTGGCAGGGGATGGCAAGTTTTCTCTTCCATTTATTACCACCTTCTCTATGCAGCACCAGACCATCAAACGTTTGATACGTAAGCATTGGCACGTGTTAATCAGTGACCAGGTGCTGGCTCCCTAACCTTCCAGAAAGATCATCTATTGTATTTAGAGGGGCTTCAAGCGTCCAGGACCCCCCACGGGCTAATAGGACATTCTTGGAGAACCTGACAGGATACTACCGATGTAAGAAATGCCAAGTGTGTAGCCTGAATAGTTGCAGAGATAGGAAGATTAGCCAATTTTTGTCAACAAGCACTGGCCGATCCTATGAAATCGAACCTTTCATAACATGCTCATCTTTGGGGGTGGTCTACCTGATTCAGTGCCCTTGCGGTCTTCAGTATGTGGGAGGACCAAAAGGGCATTGAGGGTGAGACTTAACGAACACATAGCTAATATCCGTAAAGGTTTCGATAAGCACTCTGTATCCAAGCACTATGACCAGGTCCATAAGAGAGACCCGTCTGGCACGTTATTCATTGCCATTGATAAATATAGACCACACTGGAGAGGCAGCTTGCTTGTGAGAGAAATCTCCAAGCAAGAAATGGCATGGGTGTACAGGTTGAGGACTTATGTTCCATTTGGACTCAACATTGACACCGTCAATGCCTTTATCAACAATTCCTAGCAACAACTGGCAATGATGTTGTGATGGGAGTCCATTGAGGCCCGATCATTGACACCTATCGTAACATGTACCCTGTCGACCACTAGTGTGTTGTAGTTTAATTTTATGCGGATTCACCGCTACTTATACTTTAAATAACATGAGGTCATTCTGTTTTTCTGTTAAATTTATTTTTTGTACGGTTCCGGACATTGGTATGAACTTAGATGTTCCCAAATTCCAGCATCAATGTATTACTGTTTATGTGTGATATTAATAGCTAACAATTGGAACAGTTTAGTGTCCCAATGCGTGCTCTGCACCTATTGGTTGCGGTGGAGGTTGCGGGTTCTACTGTTTCTTGTGACACACCCGGAGGGTCCCTCCCCTTAGAGGACGTACGTAACGCTGTTGTGATTTTTGCTATCATGGTCACGCAGACGTATGGTATGCTCATCCCGAGGGCTTCCGTCATTCCGTTCTTTCGTGATGACGCGCCGTGATCCTTGTTGTCATGGTCACGTAGACGTAAGGTACGCTCTTCCCGAGTGCTTTTGTCATTCCGCATAGCGTGATGACGTGCACTGAGCGGCCTCACGAACGAGGCTTGGTTTCCTCGTGGGGAGATGTGCGTGCGCATCTGCCGCTAGATCGGCTACGCTGGTACAGCGGCCGTATTAGCCAGGCATTGTTGACTCCTGACGTGATGCGTGCGCGCGCACGTCCTCTTCCGGGTCCTCCTTCCGGTGTGTCCCCTATTTAGAGGGGGTGACGCAGCTCATCGCCCGTGCCCCGAGACGACGTGATTTTTCACGAAACGCGTAGGGCAGGATACGAGCTTTGTGCTGACGTCACCCTCCATTGCTCGACTTCCACGGACGTGTGTGTGCCAGCGCCAATTGACCGGTCGGCGCTGTGATACTTTTAAGCTGTCTTTTTAACTGCTCTTGTGAGTATGTTTTCATTATTTTAATAAATGTTCACCAAAGATTTTACACTATCTAGTGTCCCCCCCTTTTTTTCATGGTCCACGTTGAATACCTGTATGATGCTATATGAGCTGTCGGGCTATTAAAACAACTGAGGTTTACCACTGGCTACACTCTGGAGGCTTAACTGAGTATTACTTAAGGCTGTTTGAGGTCCTCCGTCATAGGGGACCATCGCTGTTCGGTAAGCAGTAACTTCTACTGGTGGTGGTGAAAGTCACGAATTTAAGTCTAAGAAGATCTGAATTCTTTCCTTCTTCATTTCCTTATTAATTTGGGATATCGCCTCACGGGTGTTTTTCTCATTATGGTTTTTTGCATTATGGATTTTTGAATATGAACTTTGAGGGGTTTTTCCGCTCTACAGTATTTTTGGACAATAACCAATTTTTTATTCACAGTTAATTTTCTGTTTATTATCTGTTCACATAGATTATATATTGCTTTTCACTTAGCTTTTTATATGTTATCACTGTTGATATTTTTTCAGTTACCCAGTGATGGGCTTATGTTCAAATTCATAAGTTAGCGCGACTACATATTTTTTTCTTATATCATAAACGGCTTTAACCCCTTTCATACTTGGGGTGTCGTTACACTCCATTTAAAAAAAAATATTGAAAAAAGCTGATCTTTGGGAACAAATAGAAATCTATTTTACTTATCCGATTCTCCGCTCCCACAAGCTCCCTCTGTGCTATAAGACCGGCCCCCACAGTCCCGTCCCCTTTATGTCCAGGCAGTTGCAGGTCCCCTTACATCAAAATAAGAGGGTCCAAAGACCTGCAGCAGACATGAGGATACAGAGGAACAGCCCACTGCTGAAGTGTATGGGAGTAGAGGATTGGGTATGAAAAACTGCTTTTCCTGTCCCCTGGACCTAAACAAAGCATTTAACCCTTGCAATACAGGCGCATCCCCACTGCATAGACGGATTTTAAATTTTCCCTCAAGTTGGCTGTAGGAAGTGAACACTGCCCTTGTGTCACCTAGGGGCAAACATGGGAACGTCAAATTCCAAAGGGGGGGGGGGGGGGTGTACGGAAATTTCCAGGACAAAAAATGAGGGAGTGGGGGGGAAAAGAAGAAAGGGGAAAATAAAAATTTGGTGAATATTTCTAAAAACTCTTTTGCATTGAGCCACTGCGAAGTCATGTTTGGTGGCAAGTACCACCTTCTGCACATGACCCCCCATCATATAGTATATAAAGAGTGGAGTCAGCGCCTGTTATAAGGCTGCAGACAGGAAACACAATCAGGAATGTTGGCAGTTATCAGCCTGCCTTATAGCAGTCTATTTTCCTGCACAAGGGGGATCAGAGCACATAGACTGCATTCCACAGGAGTCCGCTGCATACCAGCCCTGGGAAAGGGCCTAACAATAGTGGAATTCACTAGTGAAACAAAAATAAAATCCATCCTGGAAATAGCGGAGCAATCAGAGTGGTAAACCTTTCTGGGGCACGCAAAAAAAGTGGATGTTCTTCCTTTAAAAACTAACGGAAAATCAGGACAGTGCTTTGTGCAGTCATGTTGGAACAGGAAGGGGCCATCTCCAAACTGTTCCCACAAAGTTGGGAGCATGAAATTGTCTGAAATATCCTGGTATATCTGTGGTGAGGCTGCCAACTGTATGCCTAGAGAAACACATGTCCTCCGCAACCTTCTATGTTATCCGTTTTCCTTTTTTGGTTCATGGAAATGCATTTCCTTTTTCTTCAATAAAAAATTATTTAAATAAAAAAAAAAAAAAAAAAAAAAAAAATTGTCCAAAATGTGTTGGTATGCTGACGCCTTAAGAGTTCCCTTCACTGGCACTAAGGGGCCAAACCCAACCCCTGAAAAACAACCCCACACCAAAATCCTCCCTCCAAATGATTGGGACCAGTGCACAAAGCAAGGTCCATAAAGACATGGATGAGCGAGTTTGGGGTGGAGGAACTTAACTGGCCTGCACAGAGTCCTGACCTCAACCCGATAGAACACCTTTTGGATGAATTAGGGCGGAGCCTTCTCGTCCACATCAGTGCCTGACATTCCCATAGACACACTCCTAAACCTTGTGGACGGCCTTCCCAGAAGAGTTGAAGCTGTTCTAGCTGCAAAGGGTGGGCCAACTCAATATTGAACCCTACGGACTAAGACTGGGATGCCATTAAAGTTCACGTGTGTGTAAAGGCAGGTGTCCCAATACTTTTAGTAATAAAGTGTGTGCGTGTATAATTATATATAGATTATTATTTTTTATTTTTTTATTGAAGCATATCTATGAAGACTGAAATACTTTGCTTTCCTGAGAAAAAAGCTGCCCGAGTCCCCCAAATATTGTTGCAGGACCAAAAGCCTAAGTCCTTGGTCATATGACCTCTGCTGGAGGGGTTAGCCACTTTGACGGCCAACAACTCACATACACAGTGCTTATATCACAATATAAAAGTGCAGTTGTGATCAAAAGGGTGTTATAACTAAAAAGAGCAAATGTCCTTTTTACAAGTGCATTATTGAAATACAAAGCCAAAGTCCTTTATATCAAAGTTCTTGTGCAAAACAATGTGCATCCTAAATCACAGTACTGTATCAGTCTTCAGTGAATCACTCCTGAAGACGGATACTGTGAACTAGGATGCACATTGTTTTGATACTTTGATCACAACTGCACTTTATATATTAATTGTGATACAAGCGCTGTGTATTGGATCAATTAAAGTGGTTGTAAACTCAGTACAATCACTTTTACCTACAGGTAAGCCTATATTAAGGCTTACCTGTAGGTGCTGGAAATATCTCCTAAACATCCATGGTTTAGGAGATATTTACAATGTCCCCGTACGCCGATGTATTCGGGGGAATGCAAACTTTAGAAAGGGCATAATGTGCCCTTTCTAAAGGGGTCATGCCGTGACTGGCGGATGCACGGGAGTGACGTCACGCGACTCCGGACAGTCACAGAGCCGGAGTACGCGGCCCCGGATAGAAGAGAGGTGAAAGATGGACGCTTCCTGCACAGGGGACAACGGTGACATCACAGGCTTCGGTTTCAGGTAAGTGACACATAATGGGCTAGTATGCTATGCATACTAGCCCATTATGCTTTACCTTTGCAGGGAAATAAAGAGGAAGTAAAACCTCATCAGGGTTTACTTCCTCTTTAATGACTGGAACACATATTGCGTTGTATACAGCAGCTTTCTTTCTTATCCAAGAATTTTCATTTGTTTTTCGCACCATTAGTGATTTTCGGGCAGCCATCGAATTTTAACCACTTAACGACCGCCCACTGTATATATACACACGTCGGCAGAATGGCATGTACAGGCACAATCACGTACCTGTACGACCTCAAACTGCCTGCCGTGTGGTCGCGCACGCTGCCGGCGGCGCGCTCGCGACCATGCTGCCGGCGGACCGCTCGCGACCCTGCCGCCAGCGGCGCGCTTGCGACCCTCCCGCCATCCCTGTGAGTCGGACCGCGGGTCCCGCGGACTCGGTCGCAGGGATCCCCGCGATCGTTTCACCGAGGGATGGAGCGGGGAGATGTTAGTGTAAACACAACATCTCCCCGCTCGCCTACTGACACTGTCACTGATCTCCGCTCTGTGTAATCAGAGCGGAGGATCAGTGAAGTGTCACTCGTACCCACGCACCCTAACTGTAAGAATCACTCCCTTAGGCACACTCAACCCCTTAAGCGCCCCTAGTGGTTAACCCCCTTCACTGCCAGTGTCATTTTTACAGTAACCAGTGCATTTTTTTTTTAGCACTGATCGCTGAGAAAATGACAATGGTCCCAAAATGGTGTCAAAAGTGTCCGTTGTGTCCGCCATAAAGTCGCAGTCACAATAAAAATCGCTGATCGCTGCCATTACTAGTAAAAAAAAATATTAATAAAAATGCTATAAAACTATCCCCTATTTTGTAGGCGCTATAACTTTTGCGCAAACCAAACGCTTATTACGTATTCTTCTACATATTTTTGGTTAAAAAAAACGTATCGGCCTAAACTGAGGAAAAAAAAACATTTTTTATATATTTTTTGGGGATATTTATTATAGCAAAATGTAAATATTGCATTTTTTTCAAAATTGCCGCTCTATTTTTGTTTATAGCGCAAAAAATAAAAACCACAGAGATGATCAAATACCGTCCAAAAGAAAGCTCTATTTGTAGGAAAAAAATGACGTCAATTTTGTTTGGGAGCCAATTGTTAAAGCGACGCAGTGCCGAATCGTAAAACGGGGGCCTGGTCTTTAAGCTGCATATTGGTCTGGGGCTTAATTGGTTAAAAATCGAACATGTTGGATATTTTTTGAAAAAACGAACGATTTTCTAATCAATGATGGGAGAATTGTGCAAGAAATGTAATCAAAGAAATGCGCATGTGCAAGAAAAGAAACAAAGGTTCCCGGAAAGAAAGAAGATTCCCAGACACGAAAATTATTTTCTGTAGGAACATGATGTGAAATTGAAGGTTTGGTCGGCCGAATTTCGAAATCAATGGTGGCACCATCGGATCACAAAATGCACAAAAAAGTTCTTTCGAAATTCGACCTGGGTATGGCCAGCATAAGCGTGGGTTTTAAAAGGTTTTGTTTAAACAAAAAATGTGTAGCATATTTGTTTCATCAGCAGAACCAAAAGCAGCATTTTCTCCAGGCTAATGAATGATTTTTTGTCCCATTGCTCTATTTATTAATTCTGCAGGACACCAAGACTTCCTATTTATAAAACATTAGTTGCACAGATGTCCAAAGCATTCGTGCAAGTTCAAAGAAATGCCCGGTACAGTATTCATTTCTAGAGATTACTGTCTGCATTGACAGCTCCATCTAGTGGTCAAAATGTGGTATAGTTTTCAGAAATACTGCACCAAGAAAGCTTTACTAAATTTTGACTGCATTACAGTGGCGGCCAGCCCAGTAGGGGCGCCGCCCTCTATGCATCCGGACCCCTCATCTACATTCAGTGCACCGGATGCATGGTTTCCAATCAGGGGTGTTTTGTTTTTTTGGAAGCTCGGAATTAGAGCCAGAGGCTCTAAAAGGCTTTTAAAAAAAAAGGGGGGGTAGGCTCGGGGGGCAGAGCACTGCACTCCGAGTCCACCCAGTTGTGTAATACTGAATTAATTTTTGCTATTGTCACTCTGAATCTCCTCCCCGCCAATCAGGAAGCGGGTCCAGAGACCAGTTTCCCAATTGGCCAAAACGACAAGCGATCCTATTGGACCACGACGAGAAGAGGAGGAGGAAGGAGGAGACATGGAGGCCGAGGGAGGAGAAGGAGGCCGAGGGAGAAGATGTGGAGGCCGCCGAGGAGACGGGCTGCCTGCGGGTAAGTGTGGGGCTCATCAACTGGTAGTTGTGTGCGGATCTGACCGACCCCTGGGGGTGCTGGTAACCTAACCGACCTTGGGGGGGGGGGGGGGGGGGTGGCTGTGGGTGCATCGTGTTTGCTGCCCCCCCCCCCCAGAAATATACCACCAGCCGCCACTGCTGCATTTATTTGTCACTTGGGCTTTCACAGTGGTATTTTTAACGCAGATTTTTGTCTTTGCAGAGCTTTTCTTATTGTCTTATTACATATACTGCATTTTGGCCACCAGGTGGAGCCAATACAGGCATTGATCTGGGACATTTCCATCAACGTGCACAAATGCTTCTGACATCTTGCAACAAATATTTTGTAAAAAGACACCCCAACAAAGCTGATGAACTCCAGGATCCAAGCCACTTTTCACCCTTGACTACCTCCCCTTAATAAAAACACTTCTGGATGTTTTACAAAATTTATTTTGTTTTTTATTTGGTGCAACATCATCAGATCCTTCTTTTACATTTGCTTTGCTCAGGAGTCATTGGAGGAACTGGGTAGGCGGCGGCATACGTCACATCTGATGTGTGCCGCTGGGGAAGTTAGAGGGGGGATGATATATTTGCCATAATACCATGGGAATTCATGAAGTGGGCATGGGGTCGGTGCTCAGGGCTGATCCTAGATTCTGGGCAGGTCACGACCAGGTGCTGTGGAGACTGCACCCACCCACAGAAAGAAGCTCGCCACAGACCTATGGTAAACTACAGGAGTATCAAAAACACACTGTTTCATTTACATTGTCCCTTTTATTTCTGTATATGGGCGATTTCACCATTTAAAAAAAAAAAAAAAAATTATAAAAAAACAAACAAAAACATAAAACCTCCAAGTACCTTTTTCCTAATGGATATACAGCTGTCACATGACCCAGCTCTCTCCCAGCCTGTCTGCAGGGAAACATGAGCAGGAGGAGCCTCTAGTCCTCTGCTGCTGGTCACATGTTCAAAATAAAACAGCTTTTGGGATACAAAATAAAAATCAATATCAATAAACTGTTTTAATTTGTCAAACAAATCTATTATTTTCTGTCACGCCCCTCCAGCCTGTGCCTTAGAATAACCACTTACCGACTGCCCTACAGCAGTTTTAATTCTACAGGGCGGCCGCACCGCGCAGGATCACATACTCATACTAATATATATAATATATACACACACATATATATACATACACGCGCACACACACGCACACACACACACACACACACCACACACATGATCCTGTACTACCGGGTTTCGGGCACAAGTGCGTGCCACCAGCGGCTCGCTCCCGCTGTGATTCTACACAGCAGGAGCTGATCAGCAGCTGATCGTTTGGGACACAGGCAAAACAGCGATCTGCCTATGTAAACAAGGCAGATCGCCGTTCTGTCAGAAAGGAAGGCATGGATCCTGTGTTCCTGCAAAGCAGAGACAGGAATCCATGCCTTCCACTAGTAAAAGCACCTCCCACACTACAGTAAAACACCAGCTAGGCACACATTTAACCTTTGATCGCCCGTTAACCCCTTCCCAGCCAGTGTCATTAGTACAGTAACAGTGCACTATTTTAGCACCGATTACTGTTTTAGTGTCACTGGTCCCCAAAAAGCATCAAAAGTGTCGTGTCCAACTTGTCCACAGCAATCCTGCTATAAGTTGCTACTAGTAAAAAAAATATACAGTGGAACCTCGGATTGCGAGAAACGCGGTTAACGAGCGTTTCGCAATACAAGCACTGTATTTTTAAAAATCCTGACTCCGTTTGCGAGTGTTGTCTCGCAAAACGAGAAGGATTCAAGCTAAAGCGGTGTACAGTACCGCGTTTGGCCTGAGATGGGGGGGGGGGGGCCGGAACACAGCCGTTCGGCAATGCTCTGCAAATCTCGGAAATACTCCGTTCCCAAGCCTTTCCGAGTTCAGCCGAGGTGTCCTCGGGCCTTTCCGAGTCTCTCTGGCGCCCTGACCTCTGGCCACATGCGGTATTGCATGCCATTGAAGTCAATGCGGAACAAATTATTTCCGTTTCCATTTACTTTAATGGAGCTTTAATATGCGAGTGCTTTGGATTACGAGCATTCTCCTGAAACAGATTATGCTCGTAATCCGAGGTTCCACTGTATCCATAGTTTGTAGACACTAACTTTTGCGCAAACAAATCAATATACGCTTATTGGGATTTTATTTATTTTTTCACCAAAAATAATGTATCAGAATACACATTGGCCTAAATTGATGAAGGAATTTGATTTTTTACATTTTCATTGGATAGGTTTTATAGCAGAAAGTAAAAAATATTTTTTCCCCCCAAAATTGTCAGTTTTTTATAGCGAAAAAAAAACAAAAAAAAAAAAACGCAGGCGGTGATCAAAACACCAACAAAAGAAAGCTCCATTTGTGTGGGGGGGGGGGGGGGGGGGAGAGAAATTATATTTGTGTACAGCGTCGCACGACCGGGAAATTGTCAGTTAAAGTAACAGTGCCGCAGAGCAAAAAATGGCCTGGTCAGGAAGGGGTGGGGAGGGGGGTAAATTTTCTGGAGCGGATATTGATAAGAGGGAGGTGAAGCCTCCATTAATCTCTGGAATATCCTGCCCCATTGTGTTGAGCTGGTTAGTTGGCATGGAAGTGGGAGGGAGCTGCCATTAACCACTATGTATATGCCCACATTTGTAACTCTATAGTCACATGGGCTGCTCAGATGTAATAGGGAGGAAATGCTCAGCACAGAAACTCACTGAAAACTGAGCATTTGCAGAGTTGCCACCACAGCTGTAAAAAGTCCCTAGCTGAATTAGGGACAGAAGGTGGAGATGGAGAACAGCAGGATCAACCAGGTTTTTTGCAGAATACAGAAAACCAATCAATCACACAGAGACTGAGTATGAACAGCATGTATTACACCATTTGATAGTTTATGATGTGGCACCAAGAGTGACAGGGACATTTTACTATAGGGAGCAAACTGGCGCCCAGTCACACCAACAGGAATCGACAAGAAAGAAAAAAAAAAAAAAAAAAGAAAAAAAAAGAAGAATAAAATGACATGCCCGGGAAATTTAATTTTTTTTTTTTTTTTAAGAACAAATGGACAGTATTTTGTCATGTATAAAAAGCAACAATTCCCCTAATGAATAATAATGGGTCTTTTTAGGCACTTCAACCATATATGTGGAAAATGAAATTCGTAAAAAAAAACAAACATTTCTGCCGTGCCCCCCCCCCCCCGGAAGACAACACTCCTCTCCTGCTGTTCTCGTCTGACTACAACCACATCCCCTCAGATTTCAGGCTCTATTACTCTTACACTTTGGGGTCTATGTCCAGGACAGATTTCTAGGTGCAGGATTGAGCCGGGATTCACACTATTGGGGTGGGGGAACCAGCACGATTCCAGTCCCGGTTCCCGCATCGCATCTTCCCCCGCAGGCAAGTTTACACGGCTCTCTGCGAACCGCTGCGGGTGTCAATACAAAGTTAACCCCCAAATCGGTTTGCAGATCACGGTGCGAACTGTGAAATTTGGACAGGTATCGGATCGCATGGGTGTTCAGTGTTTCACAAATTCCAGTGCGGGAAAAAAAAAAAAAAAAAGGCTCCTGCACCTTTTTCGTGCGAATCCAATGCGAGTTCAGCTATACAACTGCATGGCTGAATTCGCATTGCACAGACATCGCATGTGATCGGCACAGCAATGCAGTACGAATAACATGCGATGTACGTGTTCGCACCAATGTGAATCCAGGCTGAGTTATCAAGGCCTCAGTGATACCCGTTTTCCTCCTAGAGGTGGAGTGCCTTTAGCCCAGCCTACCTCTCCCCCCCCCCCCCCCACTATCTGCTCCTCAAGCATGATGATACACATTACTCTGAAGGTTGGGTGGAAGAGCAGAATTTTCAGACCGTCTTTTAAACATGGAATGTCCAACAAGACCACCATTTGATGGATTAGAAAGAACTCTCACATCACAGATGAAGGAGATGTATATTCTCTGAATTGCGTCGGATGGAGGAAGCCATACTGTATCATGGTTATCGCTCATAGTTGGTGTATCAATAGCTGTTCATATCATGTATACACTGTTTTCATGTTTCTTTTATCTAGTGATGTATTAATAAAATATTTTTTTTTACCAATTTCCTTATTCCTCCACATATTATAGGATTTTATTTCTCTACCCAACTCCTGATGAATGGCATATAGCCATGAAATGCGTAGAGTTTCCATGGGGTGCTCAGTCAAGTCTGGCTCATTACCTAATCACCGGCCGAGAGAGAGAGAGAGAGAGAGAGAGAGAGAGAGAGAGAGAGATCTCTAGCTCTATATCCCTATCCATCTATCTTCTATCCATTCAAAATTCATTTAATACTATGCAACTATGAATGTGTATCCTTTCTTTGTTTCTATAGCAGCTCTGTTGCATATGGTGTACCAATGCCTGCTAATAGGAAACACCTTGTATTACATTTTATCAATATTACCTCATGTGATGCCAAGCTGACATATGTATCTATTATGTTCATGCCGTGTGTAATATATACATATAGCCACACATTATATATAGTGTGTGCGTATATGCGTGTGTGTGTGCGCATATATGCGTGTGTGTGTGCGCATATATGCGTGTGCGCATATATGCGTGTGCATAAATACTTTACTTCTTTCATACTATTGTTACAAATAAATAATAATAATTACTAACCACAATACCGCCACAAGTCAATTGCCTCATTAAAAGTCCCACATTCCTTTCTTATTTCTTATATGATTGAAGTGCCTAAAAAGTTCCATCATTAGGGGAATTCTTGCTTTTTGCATTTGAAATCTTAGGGATGTGGCACATAGCAGAGTCTAATCACTTATACCTATGTAGTATTTTGTAATTTGACATCAGTTTGATCAGTGGCTGTTCCTTACAAACAAAAATGCATGTCAGGCACATTGTAAATGCAAGCTCTGCGCTAGCAATGTATGCTCATTGACAGTAACATACAATAGGAAAAAAAAAAAAGAAAAAGTTTGAGGACAGCTGAAAGATCAGACTGCACACATTAATAAGTGCAATAACATTTTACCTGTCCGTGTGAGGGACGGGATGGTTCCAAGGGAAAGGGCTCTGTTCAGACGTCCAGGTAAGGAAGACGATGAGGCTTTGCGCTGGGAGCGATTGGCTTGCTGGTTCAGCAACTGCACAAGACCCGGCGGAGTAGAGAACAAGGCAGACGACAAGTCCGGAAGAACAACCCCATTATCCAAACTTCCGAACTGAGAGGCAAGGTCACCAGAAACATACCTGTAGAGGGAATCTGAACAGTCACATGACAAGCACACAAAAAAACAACAACTACAGTGGAGAACAACAATTTCACTTTTGGGAGAGAGTAAGGGTTAGAATCTTTGTAAGTTAGGGAAAGACTACAGAGGTTTAAATTAAATACACTTTCAAACCTTTAGGCCTCGCTGCACACAGGACTTAAAAAAAAAAAAAAAAACACATGCCGCTTTAACAGGCGATTGCCTTTTTTCAGCCTCTAAACGCATCACTATATTAGCCTGGGTGGCCATCCACACACAGGTGTCTACAGGCAGATTAGAAAAAGGAGTGTTTAGAAGGTGAACATTTAAAAAAAAATAAAAAAAAAAATAAAAAAAAAAACCCACTTAATTTAGGAGATAAGCGGTTCGAACAGAAAAAAATGCTTGACGCGCCTGTAAACACGAGTGTTAATTTCATCGACTAAAACATTTTAGTCGACTAAATGACTACTATTTTAGTCGACTAAAATAAGACAAACAATTGAGATGACTAAAACGGCATTGTAGTCAAAAGACAGGCTAAAACTAAATTTAAAATTTGACTTCAAAATGAATACTGGTCTGCAGTGCATGTTTATACCTCAATACCATAAATAACATATGAGATTTTTCACTCCAGCAGTATATAAAGGAGTTTGTAAATTGTAGAGAAATGTTAACAAATGCATTGCAATTTAATTACATCCATTCGATTTTAGATGACTAAAATGTACTGGAGATTTAGTCAACTAAATACCGTATAATACTCGAGTATAAGCCGACACGAATATAAGCCGAGGCACCTAATTTTACCACAAAAAACTGGGAAAACTTATTGACTCGAGTATAAGCCTAGGGTGTCCATCTGCATGCCTCACTGTGTCCATGTGCATGCCTCACTTTGCCTTACTGTGCCCATGCCTCACTGTATCCATGACTAGACTGACATTTAACATGGGAGTCTATGGAAGGGGTGCCCGGCTTTGAAAAATCGGTGCTCCCCGGCCGTAGGTCCCCCAGACAAAAAAAAAAAAAAAACGTTTGCACACTTAGAGGAAGAGTGGGGCTACATGTGTGCCAAGTTTGGGGTCCAGGGGACCTACGGCCGGCCAGCACTGGGTCCCCAAAGTCCAGGAGATCAGGCGCAAAAAGGTGACTCGAGTATAAGCCGAGGGGGGCATGTTCAGCACAAAAAATGTGCTAAAAAAAAAAAAAAAAAAAAAAAAAAACACCCTTATACTAAAGTATATATGGTACAACTAAAACTAAAAACAATTGCAGAAGACTAAAATGGGACTAAAACTTAAATGCCATTTTAGTCCTAAGACTAAAACTAAATTGAAATTTGCTGTCAAAATTAACACCAAGAACATTTTTACTCTTGGGTGTGCACTCATTTCAAGACACAGCTTTGGACGGATTTTTAAAGGTCAATTCAAGCCGTATGTGGTGACAGACGTTCGATGTGTCCCATTCACACTTCAAAACAGCGTGTTGCGATAAAATTCAGACCTGTTGCATGCCATCGCAGCGCACTAGCCCGAATCCAACTGCAATGTCAGGCAGCACAGCATGCCGCCCAACACAGCAGTGAATGAAGAGTACGTTTTGCACACTTCAAATTAAGCTTGTACACAAAAAAAAAAAAAAGGGGGGTGTGGGACGGTGCGGCGAATCGTGCACCACTCTGCCCCTTAGCCAGCTGTTAATGCAGAGCGGACAAAGAAGGCCGCTACGCTCACTTCACCCAAAGCATCAGTTTCAGTTTTGGGCAGTCACTGGCACACAGATCTACACATTTCCTTATCTCACGCCAAGAAGTCTAATTTCTTTCAGAAAAATAGTCCTCAGTACAAGGAGAATGGCAAATCAAAACAGGATGTGACCATCCTATAATAACTGCAGCAGGCCGTGGTACTTTGTACAGATCTTACAGCTGGAGTCCTAGAGATACCAATTCATTTTGTCTGCATCTACCCAAAAAAAAAAAAAATCATTTAGGTGCGAACACCGTTCAACTTACATAGGTGTTCGCTTCTGCGCGTGATTGTCTGCTTTAAAGTTATTTTTTATTTTTTTTAAATATAATCATTGTACACTGTGCCCCCTTTTTTTTAATCACTTATCAGAAGAAATGCAACCATCTCTTGTGATAGAGCCCAAAAAAAAAAAAACTACATCTGCAAGAGCCGGAAGTGACGTCAGGACGTCACTTCCGGCCTCCCAGGACGAGAGAGATGGCTGGGGACCATCTGGTCCATAGCTGGCTCTATGGTAACCCGGTGAAAATGGCCGGGACGCATAATGGGCTCCCTAATGACACGGAAGAGCCCAGGAAAAGGCAGCAGTGGACATCCGCTCCCGCTGCATGTAAAAGCAATCCAGTGGCTAATCAGCTCCTAGGATGCTTTTACAAAAAAAAAAAAAAGTAATTGCTGGCTAAAAAATTTAAAAAAAATACTGGGGGTGATGTCTGTAGGCATCATCCGGTATGACCACGTCAAACTAAGGATGTCCATGGACTTACAATGGTGGGGAAGTGGTTAAATTGCTACCTACCGGTCAGTCTACATAAGTCTCTCAACCTTTTATGCTCGAGGAACCCTTGCGTTTTCGTGTCTTGAAATAGCTTGAGTGATATTAGTGTCATCAGCTAGTTGTAGAGACGACTAAAAGCATAAATAATATTTACATCAACACTGAGCGTGGGGCTCAGTGGATAAACACTTACAATTGCATTTGTGCTCAGCAGAAAGGCCAACAGAGCATTGGTGCTCAGTGGAAAACTTAATTTTAAAACACCACTGTTACAGGACCCTGGTTAAGAAACCCTGCTTTATTTAATCACTTGACCTCCAGAATATTTACTCCACTTCATGACTAGGCCATTTTTTGCTATACGGCACTGCTTTACTTTTACTGACAACTGCGCGATCATGCGACCCTGTACCTAAATAAAATTTATGCAATTTGTTTCCCACAAATAGAGCTTTATTTTGATGGTATTTGATCCCCTCAGCAGTTTATTTTTTGGGTTAAGGCTGTCAATTTTTGAAAAAATTAAAATAAATAAAAACATTTTTTTAATTTCTGCTATAAAACATGCCCAATAAAAAAATCGAAAAATCTGATTTCTTCATAAATTTAGGCCAATATGTATTCTACAACATATTTATTGGTAAAAATAAAAAATACCAATAGGTGTATATTGAATGGTTTATAGCGTCTACAAACTATGGCATACAATTATAGAATTTTTATACTAGTAATGACGGCGATCAGCGACTAAGCAGGACTGCAAGATATTGCAGACAGACACTAACACTTTGCGGGAACCAGTGACACTAATAGTGATCAGTGCTAAAAAATATGCACGGTCACTGTACTAATGACACAGGCTGGGAAGGGGTTAACATCTAGGGCGATCAAAGAGTTAACTGTGTGCCTAGTCTGTCTTTTTGTGAGAAAAAAAAAAAGGATTATAGTCCCCGCTTTGCAGAGACGCAGAGACACAGAATACATCCCCCCCCCCCCCCCCCCCCGTGTCAGGACTCAGATACGCCTGGTTTACGTAGACATCTAAGTTCTTTGAGTTTTACTGACAATTGGTGGGTGCCAGAGAACAGAGTGCCAGGGACCCACAGGTCGGCTTCTGCTCCGATGTATCACAGAAGAAGCAGCCCACCCCCCTGCAGGCTTAAATGCAGAATCACATATATACAGTACATGATCCTGCGCACAGCTGCCACCTTGTAGCAGTAAAAGTGGTATAGGGCAGTCAGCAAGTGGTTAAAGTCCAGCGCAGCGCTATCATGCATGGCTATGGAGGATCTGCAGGCAGAGACTGACAACTACAGTACGCTGCTTTAGCCAGTATTTAGGAAAGTGATAGCCAATATCGAATACCTAGAAGAAACACCTTGCTTTTGTCAGTAGATGCGGCTTGTCCTTCACTGCTGGTGACATTACGCACTACTCAGCTAATGCAATTCAAGGCTCTGTTCTGTACCTTGGAGGTAAATGGGAAACTGCTGACGTGTGTTTCAAAAGGCATGAAAAGCACAGGTAAAAAACACGCTTGTAGTTAAAAAAAAATAATAATAATAATTTGAATATAGAGTCTTAAAGGGTTTTTTAACCCGCATGATTTACTTTATATAATCCACTCGGTCTTTTAAGAATATGTCCCCCTGTGTGTGTGTGTTGCATTTAAAAAAAACCAAAAAAAACAAACAAACACGCTGCATATACCTCATTTGTGAGCACTGATCGTCAGTCACATGACCCGCGGGCTCTCTCCTCTCTCCCTGTCTGACAGATGCAGCAGGGGGACTGAGATTCCCCTGCTGTCGTCAGTTTGGAGGGGGAGGAGAGAGCCAACGGTTCACATGACCGCCGATCAGCGCTCACAAATAAGGTAGATACGGCTTTTTTTGTACAACACACACACACACACACACAGGGGGATATATCCTTAGTAGACCGAATGGATTATCTAAAGATAATCATTATTTCAGCAGCGGAGGAGGGTGGACCTGACACAGGAGCCGACAGGCAGGGAGGAATAGGACAGAGGAGAGACATCAGGGCTGCGTATGACGGAGGCACGTAAGCTGACCACGGTGTCTGGCTCAGCAGCCATTATACATCATGATCAGTTTACATATAGGGCAGAAACTGGCAGGATCAGACAGGTTTATTTTTTTTTAGGTGATACAGGGGGCCAAATGACAGCACAAGCCCTGTGCTGTATAAAATGCTTTAAAAGGAGAAGGATCCATATTTTGGAGGGGGGGGGGGGGGGGGGGTTTAACAAACGCTTTAATTATAACCAAACACTGTGCTTGTGCTCAAAGAATAAACACTGATCCTACCATATGTTCCTCCAGCACCTGTCTTCAGCAGCTGAGCAGAGCTCTGCACAAACATCTGAAGGCACTTTGGACGGCGCGTCTGCCCAACTTGTTCAACACTAAAAGCCTTGATAAAAAGCAGACGCTTGCCGCAGCTGTCCTGCAGCTCAATGCAGCCTTAGCAAGCGAGGCCATACAATCAAGAATCTGTCCCAACAGCAGCTGAGAGAGAGATGGGGCAGAACCGGAACAAGCCTGGCTGAAGGACAGCACATCACTAAGCTAGTCTGCACATAATGAATCCGCTAATGCATTATTTTGTCTAATAGTAATAACGACACGGCTCCCCCCCCCCCCCCCCATCTCCTAATCCCAAAGTATTTGGGATTTGTTATGCCCTTGAAAGCATGCATCTTAAAAGTTTTGCATCTCAAATAGCTAGTTTAGCAAGTTCACTTCTGCATGTCCTGGGTACCTGTAAACTAAGGTGACCAGATTTTTAAAATGAAATCCGGGGACATATTTTTTTTTTTACTAGTAATGGCGGCAATCAGCGACTCTGCCCGCTGCCGCCCGCTTCACAGCCTGTCAAGTCTTACTCTCCGGTCCCCGTATACTACTGGGTGGGGGGCGGAGGAAGATCACTCCGTCAGGGAAGGCAAAGAGATAAGCAGGCAGGCGGCTGGCCGGGACTTGAGCCAAGGCAGAAGAACATGCGAGCGGAGCTAAATGGGCATGCACCCGAAACTGAAGAAATATTCCCTCCGCTCCGACCAGAACATGATCATCAGAAAGGGGCACAGATAATGGGAGAAAAAAAAAAATACAACCCCTAAGCTAGTAGGAGCGGCGGAGCGGGGGTGTAATTCAGAATTTTTTTTTTTTATTCTGCACTGACTGTCTTTAAAATTGCCCCAGCCCCTGTTCAAATCTAATCCAGGGACAAAACTGGGGACAGACTTGGTCCGGGGATAGTGTCCTCAATCTGGGGACTGTCCCCTGAAACCGGGGATGTCTGGTCACCCTACTGTAAACCCAGCCATTGCCTGTAAATCTCTGCCAAGTGAAAGTCCACAGGTGTGGCATAGTCTCCTCAATTCAAAGTTCACAATTTATGGGAGACATTGAACTGAGATAAAAACAGGAGGCAACACGATAATGCAGCTTCCATACTAAGATCGCAGAATTCACAGTGTGTATATAGTTAGGTTAAAAAATGCATACCGTGTAAAAACATACAAAAAGGGGAAAAAGAAAAAAAATCCCATTACAACCAAACTTGATTAAGGGTTGGTAAACTCAAAGCTATGAAATGCACTGCTGAATTAAAGTCCAACCCCACCTAAGCAAAATATTGAACAAGCTTGATCAAAAAAAAACAAAAAAAAAAACACCTCAAGTCAGGCATCACTAAATGGTGGACCACGGTCCAGATCAGGACCTGGTCAATGCCTCATCCAGACCACTGCGGTTCCACCCATTAGGTTCTACCCACAGCCATCACCACTGCTTTTCTTAGACAGCTGGAGGCAGGACAGCTCTGATCAGAGGGCAGGGGCTGCCCGAGGTAACAAGCTCGCTTTTTTTTGCGATGATGCAAGGCTGTCATCACACAAACAGGTGAAATCGTACCTCTGCTGGAAGAATCTTTTACTGAATGGACTGCCGTGAATTTTAATTCAATACCCGTGGCATAAATCTTTATGTTTGAAGACAGTCATACATGGAACAAAATTTGTCCGATTCAGCAGGGATCAGCCAAATTTAGATTAATGTATGGACAGGCTGCTTGTGGATTGTGCCAACTATCCCGTCTGATTTCTTTTACATGCGATCACTGCCACTAGCATTGCATTCTGCCAGCCCGAAGGGTGCCCCCCCCCCATAAAAAGGACAGCACTGCAGAAAACCTTCCCTCATCAACAATGATCGTGGAAAGATAGAGAATCGACTCACCTATGGACAGCCTAAGGCCCTACTGGGGAGCAAGAGATGGTTTGATTTTGTGAGTTTCTATTACCTGTAATAAAGCTTGTTTGATCTTAAAGGCTCAGATCACTTTTCAGAACATGTTACACCTGTTATTTTGGGTGTAACATTCTAGCTCCCCCCCACTTACCCGCCTCAAGCCTATACTATGGGGAGGAACAGAGCCCAGTAGGTAAGAAACTATGGCTGGTGAATGATCTGATCTGGAGAGGTAGCATCTTTATGAAGATCCACCCAAGTTAAAGTATAACTGAAGGCAAAACTTTATTTTTTGTGTTTTGGATAGAGAGAGATTAGACCCTCTGTCAGTTTTTATTAATGTGTGTGCCCCTTAGGGAGATTCACCCTATTAGTCCTAGTTTACTGTTATCAATGAAAGTAAAAGAAAATCCTAAATTTTGGGTTGTCCCCAGAAAAGTAAGAGGGGAAATCTTCCAATAGGGACACTGGCTCTGGTGACCTAGGGGTCCCCAAGAAATGTCCTTACTTTGCATGGCTTTCCTCTCACTTCCTGTTTGGTAATGGGACAGGAAGTGAATGGAAATTTCCACAATGGGACACCAATGGCGGGGGAAAAAACAAACATAAGAAAAAAAAACAAGAAAAAAAAAAACAACCGACAGGGGTTATAACCCTCCCTTATTCTACTCAAAATGAAAAGTTTTGCCTATAGTTGTATTTTAAATGGGTTGTAAAGGTTCGTGTTTTTTCACCTTAATGCATCCTATGCATTAAGGTGAAAAACACCTTTCAGTCACCGGCCCCCCAGTTTCTACTTACCTGAGCCCCTTCATCTCCTCAGCGCGTCCCTGCCGTCCTCCTCTCCACGGAGTCCCGGCTTTGATTGGATAGATTGATAGCAGCGCAACCATTGGCTGCCGTCAATCAAATCCAATGATGCAGGCGCCGGGGGCCGAGCCATACACTCGGCGTCTATTGACGAAAAACGAATGACTCAGGAGCGCGCCCGCAGGGTAACCCCCTTGGGAGAGCGCTTCTCCTAGGGGGTTATCCAATGCAGGAAGGAGCCGCAAGAGCCGACGAGGGACCCCAGAAGAGGATGTTCGGGGCCACTGTGCAAAACTAGCTGTTTTTTTTGTTTTTTTTAAACAAACAACGAACCTTTAGTATCACTTTAAGCTTTGGATTGAGAAGAAGCTGCTGTCAGGTCTTCACTTATGTCTGTGCCCTTGTCGGAGAACATTTCTGGTGCTGATGCCAGCATCAAACCCTAACACACTGTCACCAAGCGAGAAAATGAAGGTTGGCTTCACACTACTATATTGTAGAAACTTTGGTGTGTGTTGCAGTGCCTTTCATTTTTGGCACTACAAATGCACAAGTACACAGGGTGCCGACAGCCCAGCAATACATGGCAGCAAACGCACATATTTGCAGGTCCCAATTTTGGACTTTTGCATGTGTTGGCAGGCCATGCAAAATAAGACAGCACGACAGACAGCAAATGTCTAAAGAGGCCACAAGAAAATAAAATCCCGGGAGGTTCGACACTTTTTTTTTTTTTTTAGAAGACCCGGTGTGGTACATGAACAGTGAAATATACATAAATCATGCCACAAATGTGTGATTGGTGAAACCCATATGCACCAGGTGCCCACAATTAGGATTTTGTCTAAAAACAAAAACAAAAAAAAACCTGCAGGCCAGCAAAGGATAACCCCTTCTACTACCAGCATTCCTCAGTTTTGTGGCAAAGTACTACTGAGAGCGATGCCCGAGAATACAGAGAGAGGTAGGACCTAGGTCACTCAATGTACTCCAAGAAAAGAACAATGAGCACAATAATCCATCTATTGAGGAACATAGGAAGTCTTACATTCGGGATGGTAAAAAGAGACCGGCAATAAATAGCAAACAAATGCTAAAGAAAGAAAAAACGGACCGTTTACAGCCTTAAAGAGCTGCCTGAAGGACCTTCTCCCCAAAGCCGGCATCATAGGCCACAACGTCCGCCTACAGAACATTTTAAGAGAAGATCAAACAGCACCCTTTAAATGTGGTAAACAGTTGCATGATGCCAAAAAGCCCAAGAAACACACAGACCTAGTAGAGTGCACCTTAAAAAAAAAGGGTGGAACCCGGCCTTTGAGACCATAAGCCCGAATGATGGCCTTCCCGGGTCACCAAAAGACAGTGGAACAAGAAGCTGATGCAGCTTACGGGGTCCAACAACCATCATGAAAAAAAAGGAAGAATGTCTTCCTGAGAGAAGCACTGTACAAGAACCTCACACAACCCAAACCTTATTCAAAAGGATAGAAAAACTTTTTGGTGAACTGGAGCAAAACAGAAGAATGAAATCCTGATTGAGGTGAAAGTCATAAGCACAAAAGAAAGTCCTGGGCCTCAACACTACCTTGGCCCTATGCAAAACCACAAAAGGTTCATTGCAAGATAGGAACCCCAGTTTAGACATTTGCCTCACAGGAGGCGATTACCCTGTGGGTGAGTGTTGAGAGCGAAATGTGTCCAATGTGTTCATTGGCAGTTTCACAACAGCAACCAGATTCAAATGCTATGAAGTCACAGCGGATGGAGGGTGGGGGGCTACATAGATCCCCTGTACAAGATCTTGCCCAGAACGGGAGCCCAACAGCCACTGAAACAGAATGCAAAGGGCAGAAATCAGACACTTGATAATGTTGAAAGCCCAAAGTGAAGAATACCTTCCAAGACCAATGACAGCCCTTGCAAAAAGACCAACTTTTAGCCTCGCAGAAATCACAGATTGAGGTAAACCAGCAACCACGAAACACAATGGCAAAGGAGTCCCAAGGAGAGAAGATCTTAAGGACCTGTCACAGAGGTCTTACCAGGTAGGCATGCCACATCTGCCTGGGGCCACTGGCATGCCCTCCATCTTGACCCTCTGAAGCAGACAAGGTAGAAGAAGTTTCAGTAAAGGAAAGGATAGATTAGAATGTAATTATGCCACAGAGATACCGGGGCAGTCACTAATTAAGCTGGTACCATGCAGACATAGATCCACAGTTTTGTTGATCCTGGAGGCTAGAAGTACACATCTGGTGACCCCTACCTTCAACATAGTTCCTTGAACACTACTGGTGTAGGGTACTACTCAGTGGTCCAGGACATGCTTGCAGAGGAGTCTGCCTGTCAACTGTCTGACTGACCAGGCTGAAAGGTGAAGGTTTGCCCAGGACATGTTCTGATCTAGCTCTATTGCTGTGGCAAGTCTTCTGGTTCCTTTCCAATGACTGAAGTATGCCAGTGGAACAGAGTTGTCTGACTAAATCTAGGAAAATTTGTCCAACACGGCAGAAACAGCCAAATGACCCAAAGTTTCAGGGTGTTCGAGACATGGGACTCCTCTGACCAAGTCCCCTGCACCAACAGGGTGCCCAGGAGGCTAGTATCCAGCATGAGGATACTCAAGAAGATGGATGCAAAGGACTTCCCCCAACCCCAGATCCTACTTCCTGAGCCACAAAACAAACAAAACCGCAAAATTGTTGATAGACAAGTCAGTCATTGCAAAAACTGTGCCAACTTGTAAAAAAATAAAAATAAAAAAAACACAACACATTACTCTCAACACAGCAGAGCTGAAGAAATTCATCAACCTAGGACTAGCAAAATCGGAGGCATGAGGGTAGTAGGAAGGGTTAATCTGGGCTGACCAAAAGTTTGTTTGCCAGTTTCCAATCCTCCTGTAGCCGACAGAATAACCCAGTCACTCAATGGATGAGAAAAATAAAACAGGACCGGTCTCTACATTATTTTGTACCCTGAGAACTACACGTCTCACTATAAGAGACTAGGGTTAGAAAGAAATGCTGCTTGAAGCAGGACAAGGTGGTCAACTGCAATGGTCTCAGATGTGCCCCAAACAAACTGATGTGAAAAGCACACTGCATTTTCTATGAACATTGGCTAGTGTAACAGAGTCTGCCCTGGAATGTAATAAAACCTAAAAGTAGGGAAGGAGGGGTGCATTGTGGCAAGATAACTGACATATAAAATCAGGATCACAGCTAAAACTGATGTAAACATTTTTAAAAATTCTGGTTCAGCTAGGGCCTCTTTCAGCAACCATCACACAAGGATAGTTAAAAGCAATCTCTAGAAGTTTAACTGATGTATGGTGTCAAAGAAATTTTAGCCAATAAAAATTAAAAAGGGGGGGGGGGGGGGGGGGAGAGAGAAAAACCTAACAATTTCCAATTCTAATGTTCATCATTGTTTTGCGGTGATCCTTACATTCAGTCTTTATAGACATTACCCCGAATGCTGACAGTTTTATGTCCACCCAGTGCAGAAAGTAAGACTAAGGCATGCAGTATGAAAGCACGGCTACTGGAGTCAAGTCAGTTTGGAACAAGCTTGGAGGGCTTTTATTTTAATAAAATGAAAAAGCAGCTGCCAGTACAAGCAGTACGTACAGTGTGTTCATACATTATAAGAAAATAAATGGGTACAGTAGGATAGAAGCAGGAGCATGACATGAACAAAATGGAAGCCAGACGGGTAACACTGCAGAGGAGACAAAAAGTAGCAAGAAAAAACAGTCACAACAGGACTTGTGCAAGAATCTGAACATTCAGTCTCACGTAGGAAGGTTTATATATGTCCTTGTTCATCTTTATGTATTTTTGAAGTTATTTCCACCTAGCACATGTGACAGTGTTCAACCCTTGTAATTGGACCGCTTAGGTCTGAACACCATCACATTTGGACCATACCTGCTCTGTTAACCATGGACTCTCGCAGAGCACAGAGGCAATATGGGAGCTTGGCTCGATCTATAATCTATATAATAAATACGTATAAATGCCTGGGAGGCATGCCGGTGTCTTGTCGAGCTGGTTCCTCTATTGGATAGGGTCAGGCCTCGACTGCGCAGTCAGAGGCCACGGAAATCTGAGCCTGAACACCTGTTCGTCAGCTGTACACGCGCTCGCTCCTGATAGTAGACGCCACGCAGCAAGGGGCGGGGGGACTGATGTGATATTGACCAGTGCTTTGATGCTTGGTTATACACGCTGCTCTATACAGCAAGAGCCAGATGGTGCGATATTGAGCAGTGCTTTTTTTGGGGGGATGGTTTTTCTCAATAAAATACACGCCTCACAACTGCCCCTTGCTGTATAGAGCGGCGTGTATAACCAAGCAAAAAAGCGCTGCTCAATATCACATCTGCCCCTTGCTGTATAGAGCGGCGTGTATAACCAAGCATCGACGGCGTGTATAACCAAGCATCGGGAGAGAGCTCGTCTACAGCTGACGAACAGCTGTTCAGGCTTGGAGATTTCCGTCGGCTCGGATTGCGCCTGCGCAGTCAAGGGGGAACCATATCGTTAGAACACCGGCTCCTCTGTAGACACAGTCACTTTCCTGAACGAGAAAAGTGATAGTCTCGTTAACCTCCCTGGCGGTAAGATTCTGTCTGGAATTATGTACCAAAAGCGGTACAATTATTTTGCATGGAAATTTGGTGTTATGTATTGTAGGCCTGCAATTTTCAGTAATTACTTAAACCTGACCAAACAAGAGTCTAGTAGACATCCCGGGTATGATAACATTTGAAACACAAAATCATAAATATTATAAGAACTATAATAACAAATAGTAATGTAATAAAAATTATTCAATAATGTAATAAAATCCAAAACACTGAAATTTGCTCAGTTGCAGAATTGTCGCTGTCATTACTTTCAGTGTTTGATGACGAATTTCCCCACAAATCACTATCGCTCAATTCTGCGAGTGATTCCAATTTATTATCGCTGTTTTCTAGCTGGTCTAAAACCACTTTTGACATAAAGGGACACTTTTTGGTTGCTATGGACAATCTCCAGTTTCCAGGCAGAAAACAGTTTATAATATAAAACTGCATGCAGGACACTGGACAGACCACTAGGGACAAAGGGGATGTGTAATTATTTGCTACAGTACTGTAATCTGTAAGATTACTGTATGTATACTGCGTTTCACTTTTTGAATTTGGCGCCGAACTCCGTCCCCGAACGCCGCAACGTTGCAGGGAATGGAGCTCAGCAGTGTGAATCGAGCGAGGAGACAGCTCACAGACACTGCGGGAGGACATCGCAGGATCCAGGGAACAAGGTAAGTAGCTTCCCTGTATCCTGCAATGCAATCCCGAGTCTGGCTTGGGGTTACCGCTCTTAGCATGGAAAACTCACCCCGAGCCCGACTTACCGCCAGGGAGGTTAAAATCTGAAAACCATTTAAATTATCCATCTCATGCCCAAGAACGGAATTAACGTATTTTATCTAGGTGGTACCGGTGCCCAACTATTCTACACAAGCTTGATCCGAACGCTTTTGACATATATGTTGGAGATGCTTGCAGGCCCTGGGTAACACGACACATTTGGGGCACGTGCCCACGTGTTAGTATATGACAAACTTGTAGGGGACAAATATCCCAATGAACCCCGCTTAACGCTCCTATGTTACTGGGGTCATACAGATTCAACATAAAATCTGAAAAACCATGAAAGAGGTTGGGAAGTCAACAGAGCAGAGCAGTAGCCAACAAAGGTTCGGATGGTAGGTAAACCTAAATAAGTCAAGTATAACTCTTTCATGGGTAAGCCTACAGGAGTTATTAAAGACTGAATATTCAGATTCTCAAACAAGTCCTGGAGACGTCTATGTTCCGTCTGGAACTCATGACACTGGGGTTGATTTGCTAAAACTGGAGTGTGCAATATCTGGCGCAGCTCTGAAAAAAAAAATTTAAACACCATCCACTTTCAGTGTTTTTTTTTACTTTGAGTTTATTTGAACAATCTGACTGGCTACCATGCAGAGCTGCACCAAATTTTGCACCCTCCAGTTTTGGTAAAAATCACCCCAGGGTTCTGAGCCTCAGTGATGCCACTAGTTTTGAGGAAAAAAATTGTCTGAAACCTTGTGACCATTATCCGAGCCAAAAAAGGCCTGTTATGTATATCTGTAGACATCATGCACAAACAGTCAAACATTCTCTGATGCAGAAACTGGGTTGCGGTGGACAGAATGATGCAGATTGTGTGTGAAATCCACAATTACAGAGTGTCTTATAACCTCAAAACCTATATTAAAAGGAGAAGCAAATCATAACACATATTGAAGCAAAAAAAAATAAATAAAATACAAAACCCATCAAGATGTACTCCATCCAAGCAGCATAATGAAAACACTTGCAGCAATTTCATATTTGATGCTATTAAGGACATTGGGGTTAAAGTAGAACTATAGGCAAAACTTTATTGTTTCATCTTGGATAGAGAAAGGGAGGGTTATAACCCGTCAAAATGTTTTTTTTTTCGCCATCTGTGTCCCATTGTGGAGATTTCCCTTCACTTCCTGTCCCATAGCCAAACAGGAATGGAGAGGAAATAACTGAAAATTTAATAAAAAAGGAATTTCTTGGGGACCCCCAGGTCACCAGAACTAGTGTCCCCATTGGAAGATTTCCCCTCCAATACTTTTCTGGGAGCAACTAAAAATTTGGTGTTTAAGCCCTGGTTCACACTGGTGCGATTTGACATGCGTTTTGACATGTCAAATCGGCATTTGCCGGCAATGACACCGTCCTAGTCAATGCAACGCCGCATCTGCGGCGCTGCACCGATTTCAAAAAGTAGTTTCTGTACTACTTTTTGCGATTTTGGGCCGCGATTTACATTGACATCTGTGCAGAAACCTGCACAGATGTCTCTGTAATCGCAGCCGAAAATCGGGACTGACAGGCGGGAGTGAAATCGTGCGAGTTCACTCCCACAGCCCAGTGTGAACCTGGGCTTATGTTGCTTTTGCTTTCAATGATAATGGTAAACAGGACAAAGAGGGTGCAACGCCTTAAAAGGGATTGTAAAGCCAAAAAGGATTGATCTTCATGCATTTATTGCATGGGAGATAAAAAGCATTATGGTGTGCAGCAATCACTAACCAGGACACAGAAAGCAATATTAAAAAAAAAAAAAAAAAAAAAAAAAGGGGACATATTCAACTCTATCGCCAATCTAAAATAAAAATAAAAAGTTTTGCCTTTAGTTATGCCTTAATTTACCAACATTTGAGTGTAAAATTTGGGGCAGCTCATAGAAACCAAATCAGAATCCAAGCAGAAGTCAGAACGTCTGCTTTATCAAAACATGTTCCAAGTATTGAAGCCATTGAATCAGCATGAAAGACAGCATTTTAAAAGTGTTTGTCGATGGCAACCCACATATTTCTATCAGCTCGACTCTTAAATTTGAACATGCATGCAGTTTGAGATCAATGTAGAAAAAAACATTCCACAAGTAACACTTCTGAGCACGCATTAGTGGCAGCAGTCTCTAAACAAGGAAAATACATTCCACAGATGCAATGGAAGGAAATCTTTGGTTGTACAAGGGGAAGATTGATAGTTTACATTTTTTTCCCCTCTTTTTTGCCTTGTAATTAAAAAGGGAATTCAAATGGTAATGTTTGTTTTTAAAAAGTGTATAGGTTCAAAGGGTTTCCCTTGTTGCTCCTTGCTTTATTAGATGCGAATAGAGATCGTTTTTTGATATATTCTAGAGATATTTAGGATATTATGACGTCTGATTCATGTGCATCTTATGCGTTACAATTAGGTAAAACGTGTTTGTATAAAAATGCAAATAATTTAAAAAAAATTAAATTTCACAAGTAACACTTCGGAGCATGCATATGAGTGGCAGCGTAATCTCTGAACAAGGAAAATCCATTCCCCAGATAAAAACAGAAGGAAATCCTGAAGTCGTGATTAATGGAATGCTTTAAAAAATGTGAGGCATTAAGGGCTTGCATTCCAACAGGACTGAAAATCCAAGCAAAAGATTTTATCATTAGAAAAGCGATTGAAGGAATGATGTTTTTTTAATTGATACAAGGGTATATTTCTCTAGGGGATTTGCAGTTTGGAGGGGGGGGGGGGGGTTAAAGCGGAGGTTCACCCAAAAGTGAACCTCCGCTTTTCGGAAACCCCCCTCCTGTGTCACATTTGGCACCTTTCAGGGGGGAGGGGGTGCAGATACCTGTATAAAACAGGTATTTGCACCACTTCCGGGTATAGACTTCCGCAGGAGTCACGCCCCTTCGCGTCACACACACACCCCCCCCCTTGTGTTCTAGGAAAAACACGGCTCCCAGAACACAGTGGGGACCGGTGAGGACGGCACAGTGCTACTCGTGCATGCGCAGTAGGGAACCGCCAGTGAAGCCGCAGCGCTTCACTTCCCGATTCTCTCACCGAGGATGCCGGCGGGGGAATCCGAGAGGTAGCTCAGCTTCGGCGTCGCGGGCGACCTGGACAGGTAAGTATTTGTAGCTGCTGGCTTTTAAAAAAAAAATTCCGGTGAACCTCTGCTTTAAGGGAGGGGGTGTTAAGGGGCTGTAAATGTATACAGTGTGTGTGTGTAACAAAAAAAAAAAAACTTTCAATAAAAAAGGATTTGAAGGTAAATCTAGAGCCTCGTACACACGATCAGATTTTCCGGACAAAGCGTCGGACTTTTGTCCGAAGGGCATTGGCAACTTGTCTTGCATACAAAAAAAAAAAAAAAAAAAACGGAAAAAAATTGTCAGCCAACAAACACGAAACTATGTGTTTTTTCAGCTCTTTAGCGCCACCATTTGGGCATCTTTTGCTAATGTTGTGTTATGGTTAGTATTGCTTCTGAGCATGCGTGTTTGTACTTTGGATTTTTGTCCAAAGGACTTCTGTACATACAATCGGATAATCCGACAACACACATTTGTCGTCGGAAAATTTTGAAAGCATGCTATCCAACATTTGTTGGCGGAAAATCCAACAGTTGTCTGATGGAGCAGACAAAACGGTTGGATTTTCCGACGACAGCCTGCCATCTCACAATTCTCGTCGGAAAATCCGATAGTGTGTACGGGCCTTAAGAATTGCTTGAATCAGTAACATACACAAATACAAGTGTTAAATAACAGGATTTGTCACTCCAGTATGCAGTCCTTTTGGTAATGAATTCATGTATTCCTGGCAGATGTAAATGACCAATGCTACCGATCTCCCCTCTGCTGCCACCTGGAAGTTGGAAAACATCACCTGTTGCAGATATACACCGGGGTTGATTTACTGAGCCCTGGTTCACACTGGTGCGATTTGACATGTCAAATCGCATGTCAAATCGGCGGCATTTGCTGGCAATGACACCGTCCTAATCGGTGCGATGCCACATCTGCGGTGCTGCACCGATTTCAAAAAGTAGTTTCTGTACTACTTTTTGCGATTTCGAAATCGGGACTTACATGCGGGAGTGAAATTGTGCGAGTTCAGCTGAACTCGCACGGCTTCACTCCCAGTGTGAACCTGGGCTAAGGCTGGGTTCACATTTGAGAACGCAGGGGCTCACAGCAGGAGTCCGGTGCGTCTCCATTCACCATTTCAGGACCAATTTCAGCCCTGATTTTGGGCTAAACTTGGACCCGAAACTGACCAAGACGCACAGGACTCCTGTGCAATTCGCAGGACGAGTGTAAACCGGCTCCATGGAGAGTCAGTCACAATCTCCTGCTACGCGAATTGGATGTGGGGAAACTCACATCCAATTCGTAATAGTGTGAGCCCGGCCTTAAGGTAAATAGTGTGTGCACTGCAAGTGCAGTTGCTCTAGAACGGAGGGGAACATGCAAGGATAATAAAGATTTTTTTTGCGGCTTGCACATGATTGGATGATAGAAATCAGCAGAGCTTCAATTCAGCGCAACTGCACTTGCAGTGCACAGTATATATTTGCCTTTAGAAAAACACTACCTTCTTGGAACAATGAGGTTGCTTTACTAAACAACTAGAATTTGGTTCTGGAAAGGGAAGCAAACCCTCAAACTCTAAAATTCTACAACATTTTAGGGCAATCGTTGAAAAAAAAATTTTCAACGATTGCCCAAAATATTGTAGAATTTTAAATAATGGGTCTGACCAACCAAACCGATATTCTGTTTCTTGGAAGATGTGGAGATCATCAACATGCCTTTATAGGTCTTGGGGACATCATGCCGAAACCCCCGTGGCCAAACTCCTTAAAGCGGAGTTCCACCCAAATTTGGAACTTCCGCTTAATCCACTCCTCACCCCCTTACATGCCACATTTGGCATGTCATTTTTGGGGGGGGGGGGGGCTTCAGTAGGAGTGGGAATTCCTGTCCCACTTCCTCCTTCCGCCCTGGGGTCACCTAGGCGATACGTCATATCGCCTTTTGGCGGCCCCTCCCTGTAGGCGATCACCTGGGACGTGACAGGTCCCAGGCGATCGCCTGTCCACTCAGAGAGCGCTGCGCAGTGAGTGCCCAGCCGTGAAGCCGAAAGCTGTCACGGCTGGGTGCCCACACTAGGAATGGAGGCACCGGCGGAGAATGGGAGCGGAGCTCCGGGCGTCGCTGGACAGTGGAACAGGTAAGTGTAGGTTTATTAAAAGCCACCAGCTACACTTTTTGTAGCTGCTGACTTTTAATAAACATAAAAAAAGGCTGGAACTCCCCTTTAACAGATCCTTTGATAGTAAGGAGGATGCAGGCATGTCAGCAGAAAGGTAGGCAATAACAGAGCTGAGGGATCCCCAATCACTGGGACCAGCGAGTAAATTAGCCCAAATTACTCCACCCATCAGGAGAATATTGGTTGGAATGATCCTCTTTATAGTGTTTTCCATTACCTCAACCACATTATCCCTGTATGCAGATTGTAGTAGGACTGAAAAAAAAAAAAAAAAATCTAAAGACTTGAAGGTTGGTTGGAGAAAGCAGGCTTTCGCTTTCTACCTTGTAGTATTATGCTCCCTGTACTGGTGTTCTCTGCTGCAGACAAAACAAAATGACATTTGCTTGCTGGGGGCAATCTCATTTATGTGGGATCATTCTTTGTTTCTGTAGGATATCATGCAGTACTCTCTCCAACCAATAACAGGTCAATTCTTGAAATTGAACAGCTGTTTCAAAAGTAGGTTTCCCATCCAACTATCCAAAATTATGTATGCAAACAAATTCAAAATAAAGATACATCATGATCATGCTTTAATCTATCAAGTGCACCAAGGATAAATACAATGATTAAATAATTAAGTATAAATAACACCAAGATTTATAAGAATCACATATATTATACTCTACATCTACTTCAATACTAGATAAATAGATTTTGTGCCATTTGTAGTCATGATAAAAAAAAAAAAATTGTGCTCATTGCAAACAAAAATGAATACATAGGAATACAAAATTTGACTACAGCCACGTGTTGTAGCTTGCTAAAGCACCAAAACTTGCAGAACCCCATTGAGTGGTTAAGGGCTGTGGGCCACAGTTAACTACCCATCGTATTATTGCAAACTACAGATCTCAGCATTCTTCAGGTGAAGCCCAAAACATTAACAGCAGGCATTTCCCATCTGTGGATGCTGCTGTCAATGCACCAACTGTTCTGCAAAAATTAAAAGGATAAGTTCACCTTTGGGAACATGCAACATGTTCACACTGCTTCGGCCTCCACCGGAGCCACCGCCTCTACCGACAGCGGGCTGGGGATCTTCTCCCTGAACTCAGTTTTTTTTTTTTTTACCTTTTTAAAGTGGCCGCATCATTCACAGGGTTCTGTGAATGGCAGAACTACAAGTACTGACAACCTTTGCAACTATTGGCTTGTAATACTTCATGAACTACCAGGGCACCGTTGAGCATTCTAGGTAGCTCATGGTTTCTTCCTGTCATGGTGTACCTGCCTGGCGGTACGAGCAGATGGCTTAAAGCGGAGTTCCACCCAAAAGTGGAACTTTTGCTTTAAGCACTCCTCACCCCCTTACATGCCACATTTGGCATGTCATTTTTTGGGGGGTGGAGTGGGTACTTAGTTTTAAAGGGGACTACTTGTCCCACTTCCTGGTTCCGCCTAGGCGACTTCTCCTCTCCCCCTCCCTCTCAGCAATCTTCTGGGGCACGCGACAGGTCCCAGAAGACTGCCTGCCCACTGGGAGAGCGCAGTGTGCGCCCGGCTGTGAAGCCGCAAGCTGTCACGGCCGGGTGCCCACAGTAGCAATGGAGGTGCCGAGGAGAGGAGCGGGGGCTCCGTGCGCCCGCATCGCTGGACCGTGGAACAGGCAAGTGTCTGTTTATTAAAAGTCAGCAGCTAAACTTTTTGTAGTTGCTGACTTTTAACAAACAAAAAGCCTGGAACTCCTCTTTAACCTGACAGTCTGCAGGAGTCCTGCATTGTACCTGCGGTCTGCTGTTCGCGGGTGCAATGCTTTGCAGGCTCCTAGTAAAGAAAAAAATAATTTTTGCTTTTATTTACCTGCAAAAAGATGTGTTTATTCTTTTTACAAAGATGAACTTATCCAAAAAAATAAAAAAGGCAGCGATGACCAGCCATAAAAGGAGCTACTTTTTATTGGTGTAGCAAAAAAAGAAGTATTACAACCTAACTCTAAAGCAGGCCATACACGGTTGAATTTCGAACAAATTTTCTTTTCAAAATCAGAAAGTTAGTTTTTTTTTTGATCCGATGCCACCATTGATTTTCGAAATTCGGCCGGGAATATTCCTTTTCTCTCCGGTAATATTCTTTTCTTGCACATGCTCATTTTTTTTTCCTATTACATTTCTCGCACGATTCTCCCATCATCGATTATAAAATCGTTTGTTTTTCCAAAAATTTCCAAACGTGTCCGATTCCTCAAATTTGATTGCCGCACGAAAATCGGCTGTTGCTGCAGCCCACTAACAGTGCGAAATTCGTACGAAAATTCTTTGATACGATTTTCGAAAGAAAATTCTTTCGAAATTCGAACCGTGTATGGCCGGCTTAAGATATGCTAAATATTTTTTTTATAACAGATATTTCACTAAAAATCTTTTATAAAGGCAACAAGCTCACATTTAACTGGGATTATTCTATCACCTACAAGATCACCGCATTATGGTTACTTAAAATCGTACCTAGCTTATACTAAAAACTGTATGAAGGTCATAATGAAAGGACCTTTTGATTTATCAGTGCTTATACAAAATCTGAAAAGAAAAGCGTTTCTAGTGAAAGCAGTCAGTCATACAGGAGGCAACCCCGCAGGCAGATTTGGCCGTGTTGGCCCCCCCGAGTAGCCACTACTGTGCAAATGTATGCGGCCAAATACTTCTCTGACCAAACCGGAAAATCCAGTCTGGTGTGGGTTTCACATGCACACAGCACAACACTTTCTGTAATCTTCAAAAGATCAAGAAAGGTTGTTTAGAGTTTTAAATCGCTAAAGCTTAGTGTACTTTAAGGACTCTGAAGGTGGGATCTTAGCACAAAAAGGCCAGAACCCTCCCCAGCCCCTTGTTATATTTACATAGTGGAAGACACAGCGAGAGGAGAGGAGAGAAACACCAGCAGAAAGTCTAAAATCTGGAGTCTGAGAGATACAAAGAACCAATGGATAAATAAATGCCCATCAGTATCCACACACAACCAAAATGTCAGTTTTGGATGGACACTGCTTTTAAAGCTGGTTCGAATCTTGGCCAGTTCAGCAGGGACCGGCCAAGATGTGATCCATGTATGGGCTGGCTAATTGTACCCAAGTCGATCCATCAAACGACTTGGGTACAATCAGCATGTTGGATTTTAGCATGCGATTATTGCCATTGGCTATAGCCGCTAGCAATAATAAGGGACTGCTTGTGTTGATGGGTGAATCAAGCGATTTTCTTTCCTGCAACCGCAGGAATCGCTCCGTCTATGGCATGCCCAAGACTGGGTTGTCGAACTTTTAAGCCCAATTTTATATTGTTTGGATTATATGCAACAAAAATGTCAGGTCAAAAGGGTATTCGAGAAAAAAAATTAGTGTAAAAGGTGATTTGTAGGAAATCATAACACTTCTAGGTGATCCGATCACTTCGTATTAAAATGGCACACATGGACGAACGTTTGAAATTAAAACTACCTAGTTCGCCCCTTTTATAGGCTACAAAATGAGGTTTTAGTCCTCAGAGCTAAATACAAAAAAAAAAAAAAAAAAAACACCCCTTACTTCAAAAAAGCATTACACATAAATTATGTGAAAAAAATTAGATCCCAAGTAAAAAAACAAATCCCGATTCTCAATGGTTATTCATCATTAAAATATAGCTGCCTACGGATTTAAGTAGCGGTGATGAAATTGATGAAACTATGCCTAAAGGGGTTGTCTCATCCTTGGAGGGCTTTAAAGTGTACCTGTAGTTACCAGAAGCCGCTTTTTTAGATACAACAGCAGGTGCAAATACAAAAAAATTATATAAAAAAACAGTTTTTTCTCTGCACCCGGTCCCAGCGGCCATGAACCCACAACCAGTGCTAGGATGGTTGAATTCTTCCCACTCACACCTATTGGCCAACCAGGCTACCCATAACACTAGGGCCAAAAAGCGTTGCAGCTCCAATGACCCCTTGAAGAGAAAACAGAATTCAATTGAAAGGCAACTGTAGGTATAGGATATTGAGTAAGGGGGGGGGAGGATGGTTTACGAACTTTAAAAGCGGAGCTCCGCCGAAAAAAAAATATTAAAAGCCAGCAGCTACAAATACTGCAGCTGCTGACTTTTAATATTAGGACACTTACCTGTCCTGGAGTCCAGCGACCTCGGCAGCAGAAGACAAGCAATCGCTCATCGCTCTGCTGCCCCCACCGCCATCCTCGGTGAGGGAACCAGGAAGTGAAGCCTTGCGGCTTCACTGCCCGGTTCCCTACGGCGCATACGCGAGTCACGCTGCACTGGTCCCTGCTGTGTTCTGGGAGCCGAGTGTCTCCCAGAACACAACGGGTATTCTGCGGGAAGCGACGTACTACCCGCAGAGAGGACTCCCGGAAGTGGGTGCAAATACCTGTCTTAGACAGGTATCTGCACCCCCCTCCCCCCTGAAAGGTGCCAAATATGACACCGGAGGGGAGAGGGTTCCGATGAGAGGAAGTTCCAATTTAGGGTGGACCTTCCGCTTTAAGGCTGGGTTCACACCTTTGACAGATGCCGCTCGCAGCAAGGGGCCAGTGCATCCCTGTTCTGTTTTAGGGACAAATCAGGGACGAATTTTTGCCCAAATTCGGCCCTGAAATGGAGTCAAAGACGCACAGCGTTCCTGTGTATGCCGCTTCGCAGCAGCAACAGATATATGTGAACCAGTCACAATCTCCCGTCATGTGAATTGGATGTGGAGAAACGTGCATCCAATTCGCATAGATGTGAACCCAGCCTAAATTAGAGGTCTGGGGAAATCCTTTATATTAGTTGTGGATTGCAAGTGGAAGAGTTAGAAACTGTCACGATTCACTGCTTGCCCGTGTCCATATTCTGAAGATTTCCCTTCTACTTCCTGTTCTAATGGCTGTTGCCACCTGGTCCAAGAAGTGAGGGAAAAATCTACCCAATAAGGGTCACAGACATAAGACCTTCAACTACAGGTACACTTTATTCAATAAGATTGTAGTTACGCTCTACTTTTGTTTTTATAACTTCTATTTGTGCTCCTTGACTATGTCCTCCTATTTCCATTACGTTCTGCAGTCCTTGAATCCTATCCTATACCAGAGCCAAGTTATT
Organism: Rana muscosa; assembly: GCA_029206835.1. NCBI lineage: Eukaryota > Metazoa > Chordata > Amphibia > Anura > Ranidae > Rana > Rana muscosa. The sequence goes on from CM055124.1 coordinate 289,438,196, forward strand.
TATCAGGACATTGGTTTAAATCACTAACAAGGCAGGGAAATTTAAAGCCAAAAAGGAAAAAAAAAAAGAAGCGGACAAAAAAAAAAAAAAAAAAAGAAGTCCGCAAGATCAAGCCAAAAAAAAAAAAAAAAAAAAAAAAAAGTGGACAAACCCCTTTTAAAAAAATGAATGACATTTCCTGAGAGGTGTCTCCCGTTAAGGGCTATTCAGACAACCAATAGGAAGAGACCAGGAAGTGCAGGGAACCAGTCTAACATAAAACCAATAAAATGGCACTGAAGATTTTGGCTGATTATAATACTGAACCGCACAGAGATGACTGGAGGACAGTGGACGGGAGAGAGTAGGAGGAAGAGTGGACAGATGTACATTGAACAGCTGACAGTGGGAAGTGTGATTTTCTGGTCCCAGGGGTCACTGTTCTTGATCTGACCTTCGTGGCCGCTGTCTCCGTTGACTTGATGCTTTCCGCGTGGCCACCGCAGAGGCAAAACCGACCAGGCAACACAAGGATGTTATGCCAAGCTTGGCAGTGTCGAGCCAGATTGGGGATTCGCTCAGAAGGTAGGTTTCTGCTAGATAGATGCCTGTCACTAGTGTCCACAGGAAGGACGCACAAGCATCAACTCGCCGCATCCTAAAACAAAAATACACAGAATTTTTTAGCTCTTGTATATCTGCAAACTGGAAAATAGCCAATTATGAGCTTAAAAAGTAATTCAATACCTGACATGCACCATGTATAACGTATGCTTAAAAAAAAGGTTCTCTCCCCCTCCAGCTACCTATTCTATAGGTATCTGTATCCTCACCTATTTTAAGTCTGCTCTGGTCACATGATCCCACAGCTCCCAGATGTCCATGAACGGCTGCTGCAGGGGAGAGGGGGAGCAAGCATCTATAATTGCTGGGATATGGGAGACCGAGCAACGTTTTTGAATTCCCAGCCATTGTTGAGTGCTGCCTGACAAGGTAGCCAGAGGTGCGGGATCATGTGACCAGAGCAGACAAAAAATAAATAAAAAAAATAAAGTAAAAAAAAAAAAATATCTCTTTATAAAACCCCATAAAATTGCATTATTATAAAAGTCCATATATTGGACCAAATGTACAAAAAGTCCACATTTTAATGTGATAAAGTAAATAATGCCATGGTAGCGTCCATCATCCATCACCAATAGTGTTACAGCGAATCCATCACCAGCTGTAGAAACCGCTTACCAGCTCCAGTTGACCCCTTATTACAGGGGGGGGGGGGGGGGCAGTGAACACCTATGGCTTAAAACCCAGCCGGGGCCTTTCTCCCAATGGTACTCAAGGGATTCGGTAGGAAATGGACACCGGAAATAAACCAGAGGCTCCAAATAGTGTAAAATCCTCTCGTCTGTGCATCAGCCTACAGCCCAGAGGATTTTACACTATTTGGAGCCTTTGGTTTCTTTCCAGTGTCCATTTCCTACAAAATCCCTTGAGTACCATTGGGAGAAGTGGAGTGACCCTGTTATGTGGAGAAAGGCCCCAGCTGGGTTTTAAGCCATAGGTGTTCACCGACCCCCCTGTATTAAGGGGTCAACTGGAGCTGGTAAGCAGTTTCTACAGCTGGTGATGGATTCACTGCGACACTACTGGTGATGGATGATGGACACCATCATGGAATTAATCACTTTATCACATTAAAATGTGGACTTTTTGTACATTTGAATCATTCATTTGGTCACATATATGGACTTTTATAATATTAGTGCAATTTTATTGTTTTTCTTATTTTGATTGCGTTCAACAAAATTGCTGCTTTTCGGAACCCTGTCCCCCTCCGGTGTCACATTTGACACCTTTCAGGGGGGAGGGGGTGCAGATCCCTGTATAAAACAGGTATTTGCACCACTTCCGGGTATAGACTCCGACCAGGAGTCCCACCCCTTCGCGTCGTCCCCCCGGTGTGTTCTGGGAAACACACGGCTCCCAGAACACAACAGGGACCAGTGAGGACGGCGCAGCGCGACTCGCACATGCTCAGTAGGGAAACCAGGCAGTGAAGCCGCAGCGCTTCACTTCCCGATTTCCTCACCGAGGATGGCGGCGGGGCAAGCCGAGAGCTGAGCGGTAGCTTGGCTTCGGCTGCAGACGTCGCGGGTGACCTGGACAGGTAAGTGTCCATTTTTTAAAAGTCAGCAGCTGCAGTATTTGCAGCTGCTGCCATTTAAAAAAAAAAAATTCCGGTGAACCTCCGCTTTAAGTTTATTTTTAGGGACAGATGTTATTTAGCGCAGTTTTTCACTTTTTACATATTGACTTTTTTTTTTAAAACAGGTTAGGCAGGACAGGTAACAGGAGGGGGGTGGGGAGCATTTTTAGGCATGGTTAGCATTCGATTGGAATTTCACTTTAGGTTTCAAATACAGGGGAGAAGGGTTAGAACCTCAGTTTACAGCTGGCTGTCCCCACTAGGATATTCTTCCCTCACTTCCTGTCTTAGTGACACTGTCAGGCAGTGAAAGGTCATCATCATCAGAACAGGAAGTCTCTCATCCAAAACAAGCAAAAGGAAAGCTTTTACCATTGAGGGTCCCTTTTAAAATTAATAAAGTTTCAAAGCATATGGGAAGTGCCCCTACTCTAGAATAATAAACACAGGCCTCATGTTGTGCACCACCTGAAAATGGAGCCCCACCTCCCACCATTTACCAGGCCAATGTGACAGCCTTTACCAGCCACTGGGAAGCTGGCATTGGATTGCTAAATGTAAGAGGGCAGGGCTGAGTTAAGAGCCAGAGGTCAAAGTCTACATATATAGCTGGGATAATGGGGATCCCTAGTGTCAATGGAAATTATCTGGAGACAAAGTTACTTACAGGCACCACAAGTTGTTGTTGTTGTATTATTTAATAGAGTAATAATAGCATGACATTAGACTTTAGTTGTCATGTTGACCAAAATGTCTGGTTACTCTGTACATACCTAAAATGTTGTTAATAGAATTGAAAAAAAAAAAAAAAAAAAAAAGCCAAGACTGACCTGAGTCGACCAGCTAAAACCATGGCGAAGACACAAGCCAAGAGACCCAAGACCACCAAGCCATCTTGATGGTTTCGCCCAAAGTGCCACGCTTCATTAATTCGCTCCAGCGTATGCTCGGGGAGGAGATCGAGGACCCCTTCCAAGAAAGTGGGCTGCCTCACATCTGGCTCGGAGGTGTTCCCAATGTGTGCTTCAAAGCGGGAAGTATTTGTCAAGGAAGGAGGGAACAGATCCCTGGAACCCAACCAGACTACAGAAACCAGGAACACGCAGCTGAAGAATGCCAGAAAGCGCAGGACAATGACTGGCACAGGAACCCGCATCCACGAGGAAGTGGAAAAACTCTGAAAGACACGAGAAGACATTAAATTAACAGGCATTGTGACAAGGATCAAAGAGGTTCCCCATCCACATCCAATATTGATAGGAGGAAAGAGCACCTTCTCCTTAACAATGCAAGTCTTAAAAGAACACCCTTTAAAGTTTTCTGGGGCACTATGCTAGTGGAAGGCAATAGTGTATTGTGACGTTTGGATGATGGTCAAGCAACCACACAGCATTTGCTTTTGCTCCAGTTGTCTATGCCATTCAGGGGCAGGCCGGAACACAGATGACCAGTCCAGCGTCAGCACATACCACAGTTTCCAGAGCTAAAAGAACAGGTTGTTTTCTTGCTGGTCAAACCTTTTTATGGTGGGTTTTCCCAAAAAGGTTTGGAGCCGGTTCACACAGGGGCGACTCAGGAGGCGACTTGAAGTCGCCCCGTTTTCAAAACTAATTGAAGTGAATGGAGTCGTCTTAATGTACACGACTGCAGTCGCTCAGACTTCACAAAAGGTTCCTGTACTACTTCAATCCGACTTCTACCCATTGATTTCAATGGAAGTTGCCTCAGAAGTCGGATCAGTGTCTTTACTGCAGCGACTTTTCAGGAAGTAAAAATAGTTTTTAGGGCAAACCCCTCCCTCCCACAGAGCCGATTCAAGGTTGATTGGCCACTGGAATGCCTCCTGTCCTGGAGGCGACTTGTAAGTCGCCCCATGTCGCGATGTGGTGCAGGCTCAGGTCGCCTCCAAAGAGTCGTGTTGCCCCTGTGTGAACCGGCTCTTACATTACATCATTTATAAGCAACCTCTCGTCTGCTTACCTGTACGTAACCTTTGTCCACCTCCCTTCGTTTCAGTTGGTGGTTCAGCATGATCGCCCTCAGCTGCCGGTTTTGGTGTTTGATATAAAATTCAACAGCAGTCTGGCATGGCCGGCAGAGTTTGTACATCTGTTCCAAGTGATGTTTGTACACCTCAATCTCCTCGTCATATCGATCCTGTGAAAAATAGAGAAATCAGCTTGGCCTCCCAAATCTAATCATGGCTGACCTCATTGTAAAAAACAATAAATTTTAGGGGGGAAAACTTTGATTAACAAAACACTTTACCCAAGTGGAAGCATATCTGGATTATGCATATTTTTAAATACAAGAAAACCAAATTATTGCCAAGGCCAGTAAATCCTTTACCTTATGTTATCAGAAACTTAAAAGCGGAGCTCCATCGTTAAAAAAATATTCAAAGCCAGCCGCTACAAAATACTGCAGCTGATGACTTTTAATATATGGACACTTACCTGTCCTGGAGTCCAGCGACATCTGCTGCAGAAGACGAGCAATCGCTCATCTGCTGCCCCCACCGCCATGTGTCCTGGGAGCCAAGTGTTTCTCAGAACACAACGGGCGGGGAGTGACGCACTACCCCCGCAGAGAGGACACCCGGAAGTGGGTGCAAATACCTCTTAGACGACAGGTATCTGCACCCCCCTCCCCCCTGAAAGGTGCCAAAAGTGACACCGGGGGGGGGGGGGGGTTCCGATGAGCGGAAGTTCCACTTTAGGGTGGAGCTCCGCTTTAAGTCAAACACAGGATTGAAAGCATCTCCATCAATAAACAAAATAGCCTTTATCCCCGACAAGCACAACCAATTGTTATCTATGCCATTGTTGAATTAAATGACACATTCATGGTATCCCTTCTTCACTTTTCAGGATAACACCCTACTAATAGACAGCAGGTTAATGGACAATCAACCTCTGACACATTCCATAATGGTTGGATTAAAGATGATGTCACCCCCAGCATTTCATATTCCCTATATGTGCCTGCTGTACAATGTACTTGTATGAATAAGTATCCTGCTCTCTTTATATGGTTTCCTTTGTGTGGAATACCTGGTGTTCCTGCCAGTCACTCTGGTTTTCCACAAAAAAACTGACCTCACTAGGCATGAGAGCACAGCATGGTCAGTTCTCGGGCTGTGTTGGGAACTTAGCCTGCTCTCCCCCCCCAACAATTAGACTTGTGCTGCCAGGCCAGGGATATAGAAAATTAGTATCGACAGACACACGTACACCTACACAGGTTGAACTGGATGGACTATTGTCTTTATTCGACCCTACCTACCTACTACGTAACTATATGTTCTAAACAGTTATTTGTAGAATTATAAATGCTGAGGTGTGTTCCCGACACTCATCAGAACTGAGAAAACCATATTTTCTCCACATCCAGTTGAATAGGACTAGTCGCAATTTCATAAACTTGTAAACAACTAGCAAATCTTAAAAAGTGGAGTTCCACTCAAAAACAGAAGCTCCGCTTGTTCGATTCCTCCCTCTAATGCCACATTTGGTAATGGGTACCTGTTTTTGACAGGTACCGGTCCCCCACTTCCGGGAGACCTGGCTGCGGCGGGGTCCCCCTCCTCCAATTAGAAAGCGCAGCACAATTTGCGCATGCGCAATAGGGAACCGGCCATGAAGCCGGAAAGCTTCATGGCCGGTTTCCCTTACCACCAATGGCGGCGGCAGCACCCAAAACCCGATCGGAAAAATCGGCTGGGTTGCCGACATTGTGGGATCCCTGGACAGGCAAGTGTCTTAATATTAAAAGTCAGCAGCTACAGTATTTAAATTTTTTGAGGGGGGGCTGGAGCTCCGCTTTAAAGCGGAGGTCGGCCAAATTTTTTATTTTATTTTTTAAAAGTCAGCAGCTACAAATACTGCAGCTGCCGACTTTTAAAATAAGGACACTTACCTGTCCAGCGCGGCCGCGATGTCGGCACCCAAGGCCGACTCGGTCCTCGGATACTGCCGCCGCCATCTTTGGTGAGGGAATCAGAAAGTGACGCCTTGCAGCTTCACTTCCTAGTTCCCGCATGCGCGACTCGTGCTGCGCAATGCCGCAGGTCCCTGCTGTCTTCTGGGACCCACGTGTCTCCCAGAAGACAGTGGAGGGCGCCGGACGTGGTATAGACTCCCTCAGATAATGCAGGGGTCTATGCCCAGAAGTGGGTGCAAATACCCGACACCGGAGGGGGGGGAGGAATCCGGACAGCGGAGGTTCCATTTTTGTGTGGAGCTCAGCTTTAAGCATTGAACTTAAGTAATCCTTACTCCCTAGATCCCCCCCCCCCCCAACCTCTTCTCTTAAACCCCCACCCGAAAATATATTGAATCTCTTCTCTATACCTCTCAAACTATGCTTTCATCTCCGAGACATCCAACAGACTACCTCACTCCCACACTTATAGCTTATTTGGAGGTTGCACAGATTTTGATAAGCCACCCAAAACGAAAACAAAAAAACACAACACCTTCCTATCCAGAGAACATAAACTCAGTAAGAGCCTTGTCACACTGGGGCGGTAGCGGTAAGGAGCCGCTAGTTTTTGCTGCGCTTTACCGCTGTTATGGCGGCAATTTAGCGCCTCTATTCGGGCAGGAGCGAGGCATTTTTAACCCCCTAGAAGGGGTTAAAAGTGCCCGTGTAGCGCTGAAGCGCTTTGCATTCCAATGGGCAGGGGCAGTGGAGGAGCCGTGTATACACCACTCGCAAACCGCCCCAAAAGATACAGCTTGCAAGACCCTTTTTAATGTCCTGCAAGCGCACCACCCCAGTGTGAAAGCACTCAGACTTTCACACTGGGACTGCAGATGAGGCATTTTTCAGGTGTTATCTTTTGCGCTAAAGCGCCTGAAAAATGCCCCAGTGTGAAAGGGGTCTGTGTTGTCAACATATAGGGAGGAGGGGGTATTATGTGCTGTCAGATATTCTGTCCTTCGCATCTTTGACTGAGTGAATATAATTTTTTAAACTTTGTTTATGGTGTAATGTACCTAAAGAGGAACTGCAGTCTGCTCACATAATTTGTAATAAAAACATCTTTGCCTCCAACTACTTTGCATATTTTTTGTATATACTGTGATTCTGCACTTGCCAAATATTCTGCAGAATACTCCCTCCACTGAGTCTGGTTGCATCCATTTTAACTGTGGGCAGCCGAAGCTGCTGCCTGTTCACTTCCTGGATTTACACAGCGGCACACCTCCAGCTCTGCAGCTTTCATTGGCCCTCTTATGACACATCCCCCCTCCCTTCCTGGAAAACTCACAAGAGTGAGAGAAAAGGCTGTGCATGATGTCATAAGCCTAGACCAATGACCAAACACGAAACAGGAAGTGGGCTGTATAAGGGATTTACTGGCAGAAAAAAAAAAATTATATATATATATATATATATATATATATATATATATATATATATGTTTTACTATCCAAAAAGGTAAAACAATGGCAAAAGATGGAAAGTTGAAAAAATGACTGAAGGTACGCTTTAAGTCTGCCTTTACCCACCTCTTCTCTGGGAATGAAGGACGCCAGCTGTTTTATCTTGGTGTTCTGATTATTGAAGCATTTCTTACACAGCAGAAGCTGACAGTTTACCCATTGCTGCGGTTTTGTGATATCGCCGATCGTCTTACCACTGGACACTGCGTGATTGAGGTGTTCGCTGTGCTGTGCGGGGATAGGTTTGTTGTAGTCACCATTCTATACGGAACAAAAAAGAAAAAATATATATATATATAGTTAGTGTTAGGCCAACCCAGGGAGGTATTAGGTTGGCAACAAAGAACTTCACAACTGAATTTAAAGTGGTTCTAAAGTGCAGAAGGATTTTTCTTAATGCATTCTATGCAGCAAGATATAAAAAAAAAAAACACCTTCTGTGTGCTGCAGCAGCCCTCCAAATACTTACCCGAGCCCCCTCTCGATCCAGCGATGTTGCACGAGAGATGCAGCTGTCTGGGACTCTCCCTTCTGATTGGCTGAGACACAGTGGGGACCATTGGCTCCCGCGGCTGTCAAAGTCAGTAAGACGAGGAGGGGGGAGGGAGGGTCAAGCTACGGTCAAGAAGCTCTGCTCGGATGCCCCCATAGAAAGCTGCTTGCTATGGGAGCACTCGGCAGGAGGGAGGGGCCAGGAGCGTCGGTGTGGGACCCAAGAGGAGGATCTGGGTTTGCGCTGTGCAAAACCACTGCACAGAGCAGGCAAGTATAACAGTTTTGTGATTTTTAACCCTTGCCTACCGCCGTATTGTAAAAGGACGGCCGCAGGAACCCTTCGTCCCTCCGGGCGTCTGCCATCTGACGTCCCCGGCTTACTGGCATTGCGGAGAGCGCACGTGACGGCGCACGCGCTGCATCACTTAGGGCCTGAGGCGCGTGCACAGCGGCCGCAATGTCCGCCGGGCACCTGCGATTGCTCATCACAGAGCAGGGACATGGATCTGTGTGTGTAAACACACAGCTCTACATCCTGTCAGGGGAGAGGAGAACTGATCGTATGTTCCTTGTATATAGGAACACCGATCGGTCTCCTCCCCTCATCAGTCCCCTCCCCCCACAGTTAGAATCCTCCCCAGGACACACATTTAACCCCTTGATCGCCCCCTAGTGTTAACCCCTTCCCTGCCAGTGACATTTATACAGTAATCAGTGCATTTTTATAGCACTATTCGCTTTAATGGTCAATAGTCCCAAAATAGTGTCAAGTGTCAGATATGTCTGCTGCAATGTCAGTCACGATAAAAAAAAAAAGAAAAAAAAAAAAGAAAGAGGGGGTCCTGCACGAGTTTGGTCCGAATGCGATGTGAATTCAGCCATAGGAGTTTGTATGGCTGAATGCTCATCACACAGACATTACATGTGATCTGCACTGCGAATCACATGCAATGTCTGGCATTGCACTAGTGTGAACAGAGCCTAAGGCCCCTTTCACACGGAGGTCCGTTCAGGTCCGCCTGTCAGTTTTTTAGGCGGACCTCAAACGGATCCTCCATGTACCCCTATGGAGGCACGGATGTCAGCGGAGACATGTCCGCTGACATCCGCTCCGCCAAAGTGTGACGGAGGAAAACCCTATTTTTCCTTCCGTCGGCGGAGCGGATCGGATGACAACGGACTCTACGGTCCGTCGTCATCCGATTCCCCATAGGGGAGAGCGGCGCTCTGACAGGGCGGTCCCTGCACAGTGTGCGGGGACCGCCCAGTCATCCGTCGGCTCAGCGGGGATCAACGGAGCGATCCCCGCTGAGCAAGCGGAGCTTCACGGGGCGGATCTGCACGGATCCGCCCCGTGTGAAAGGACCCTTACAGCGACTTATAGGGTATATTCAGGCAAATCAAGCAAGTTTGAAAAGACAACCCATTACTCCCCCCCCCCACACTTCTGCTGCTGTTAATTGGGAGCTCTTCCACCTCAAATCTCAACAATAACCCTGCCAGACTGAATTTCTTATCTGAAAGTCAAATCGCAACTAGTTGGCCTCTGGGGGCTTCCATAGAATTATTGCTTCTCTGTCCCTTCTATAGTAATGGGAGGCTTGTCACAGCAATCAGGCAATGCAGGAGACCTTACAATCTGATTTTAGGGTCTGTGGATCAAGACAATGGGGTTTATGTACTAAAGGCAAATCCACTCTGCACTACAAGTGCACTTGGAAGTGAAGTCGCTGTAGATCTGAGAGGGAAGCTCTGAAATGAGGGGAAGCTCTGCTGATTTTATCATCCAATCATGTGCAAGCTAAAATGCTGTTTTTTATTTTCCTTGCATGTCCCCCTCGGATCTACAGCGACTGCACTTCCATGTGCACTAATAATGCAAAGTGGATTTGCCTTTAGTAAATAACCCCCATGGTGTTTGTGCTGCCTGAAGCAACTGTCATTTGTCTAGAGCAGAAAAAAAAAAACAAACAAAATTTTTGGAGGATGACCCATCACTAGTTCTCTTACCTCCTGAAATCCATTGTACTGTTCACAGTTTGGGCAGTCCCAGCAGTTACGATTGCCATAGGGCACCACTGAATTCTGGTTGCAAAACCAGCAGTTCACTCTCACATGCGTTGGGCGTTTCCTATAAAACAGAATGCAGCACAAGTCACACAGGAGTTTCTAAGATACAAAAGGAAAACTCCTAAATCTTTTACTTTAACGCAAAAGCAGCACTCTCCAAACTCAATTGTTTAAAAAAAAAAAAAAAAAAAAGGCAACTAAAAATAAGTTATGACTAAACATTACAGAGAAGAGTCACAGCCACATATGCAGAAGTGCCCACAATGACTGGCCAATCTGGATGTAATATTTTTGTATGTATGTATGTATGTATGTATGTATGTATGTATGTATGTATGTATGTATGTATGTATGTATGTATGTATGTATGTATGTATATATATATATATATATATATATATATATATATATATATATATATATATATAAGCTTGGATACGTTTTCCCTGGCCTAGTTTCTGGACAGAAAGCTGTGGAAATATTTTATCCCCAGTTAATACTATTACATTTTAAAGAGGTTTGACACAGAAATTTTACACAATTGATAATGCATTGAATGTGGACTAAAAATTATAAAAGTGGTTCTAAAGTTAGAAATATTTTTACCTTTAATGCATTCCCTGCATTAAATATGTGACCAAAATTCCATATTCCTGATATGTGCTTGCTGTACCATGTACTTGTATGAGAAAGTCTCCTGTTCCCTTTCTAATGCTTCCTTTGTATGAAATCCCTGATGTCCCTGCCAGTCCCTCTGCTTTCCCATTTCAAACTGACCACACCAGGCAGTCTCCAGGCACAGTGTGGTCAGTTCACCGGCTATGCTGGGAACTCAGCCTGCTCTCTCTTCAATGATCAGACTTGCGTGCGTCTTGTAGGCAGCATTCCTCCCCACAGACACGAACGATGGCGCGCCATTGCTCCCCCACAGACACCAACGATGGCGCGCCATTCCTCCTACTAAACATTTGGCATGGTTTACTTCCACTGACACCAGGACATAATCTACTCACACTGGTCACAGTCCGGTCAGCCTAAAAGTCCGAAGGGCAGCAAATTGGCCCTTTGTTTGGAAAGTTTGGAGACCCCTGACCTAGAACATTAGCATAAGCACTTCAATTTTAGCTTGTAATATACTTAAAACCAATGCCGGGTACACCTACAAAAATATTTCCGTTCAACCTAGCAGGCTGAACAGAAAGAAACCCCCCCCCCCCCCCCTCACCACCACAAAAAACCTGAGAGGTCACCTTACAAAACAATGTTGGTCTGGCGATCTCCCCCGCTCGCTGATCAGTGCTGACAGCCATTGGCCACAGCGCAATTGTATGAGTGGTTTACCCGTGGTTTTTAGGAGCATTCCCATCTAAATCCATCAGACTGTGCATTTTTAGAAACACCTCCTAGGGAACACAGTTAACCCCTTGATCGCCCCTAGTGTTAATCCCTTCCCTGCCACTTTTACAGTAAATTGGTGCATTTTTATAGCACTGATCCCAAAATAAATAAATAAAAAAAAGTCTGATCTGTCCGCCGCAATGTCAGTCCCGATAAAAACCGCTGATCACCGCTATTAGTAGTTAAAAAAATAAAATAAAAAAAATAAATAAAATGCCATAAATCTATCCCCTATTTTGTAGACGCTATAGAACTTTTGCGCAAACCAATCAAAATACACTTATTGCATTTCTTTTTTACCAAAAATATGTAGAATACATATAAATCGGCCTACACTGATGAAGAAATTTGTTTTTTTTTGGATATTATAGCAAAGTAAAAAATCTTTTTTTTTTTTTTAAATGGTCGGTCTTAAACCGCAGAGGTGATCAAATACCACCAAAAGAAGGCCCCATTTAAATTTTATTTACCAGTTTGTCAGTTAAAGTGACACAGTGCCGTATCGCAAAAAAAAAAAGGTCTGGTCATTAAGGGGGGGTAAATCCTTCCGGGGCTGAAGTGGTTAAAAGCCCAATTTAAAAAAGGGAATTTAGATGCAGTACCTCTTAGCAAACCAAACCATTAATTATTCCATAAAAAGCAGAAAGAAAATAAAGCAGGACCTTCCAAAACTCATGTTTTCCCAGCCCAGAGCAGACATGCAAGTTTATACAAAATGTCAGCAATAAAATTATTAAATCGGATCAACATTACTGTACAGTGCAAGTTACATGCTCAAGCCTGCCAAAATGCACAGCGAGAAGTTTCACTGCTTCGACACGTAGCTTTGCATGCAGGTTATTGTGAAACCAAAAAAATGTAAATCCACGGTACCTGGAAAAGAAGGGAATACTCACCTGTGCCGATCCTGAGAAACTGTCCCTTTTAAAACTGCGGGAAACAGACACTTCAGGGAGAGTCAATCTTCCGGGTCCCCAGCGGCGCTTTTTGGTTTTGCCACCTGGCCTCCACATCATTATTTTATTACCATGTCCTTCAGTGATATGGAAGTCAGGAGGAGGAACTAATAAGACCTGCAGGGGGCGCTCAGGAGACGGATACTTCCTGAAGTGTCAGTTTCTCAGGATAAAAAAAAAAAAAAAAAAAAGTGATGCAATGCACCATACTGCAACACATAGTGCGTAAAAATTTACTTGTATGAAACCATATCCTGCTCTTAGTTATTGCTTCCTTTGTGTGGAATCCCTGGTGTTCCTGCCAGTCCCTCCGATTTCTTATTAAAAACTGACCACACCAAGCAGAGGAACACATCGTTGTCAGCTCTCTAGCTGTGCTGTCTGGGAAGATCAGTGTCCTGCTGTTTTTTCTCCCCCAGCTCTTATGCCGCTGAGAAAGAGGGAATGTAATCTCTTAAGAAAAAAATTATACATTTATAATCAAATGTTTTGCTTTTATTACTAATGGGTTGTTCTGCAAGACTATCATTTACAGGTTCACACCAGGGCGGCGCGACGCGGCACGACCACACCAGGGCGGCGCGGCACAACTTGTGGGGGCGACCTCGGCGGCGCGATCGCAAGACGACTTGAGACGCCCGCCGAGGCGATTTGCATAAGACTTCTGTATAGAAGTCAATGCAGGTCGCCCCCAAAAGTAGTACAGGAACCTTTTTCTAAGTCGGAGTGACCTGAGTCGCTCTTACTTAGAACGGTTCCATTGAAAAGCGTGGGATGCGACTTGTCAGGCGACTGAGCCGCCTGACGAGTCGCCTTGGTGTGAACCAGCTCTAAAAAGAACAGTGATGTGTCATTACAATGTAGCCCCCAGTGTGAACAAGCCCTTAGGCTTGTTCAACTGCAAGTTGTTGTGCGACTTGACTCATGTGAAGTCGCATGACAAGTCAAAACCCATGCATTTCAATGGTCCCCGTTCCAATTGGTACGACGCAAGTCGCAGCTACTCCAAAAAAAAAAGGGTTCTTGCATTACTTTGCTCCGACTTCGGTGCGATTTGTTCTCACTGGTCGCATGACATTGAATCAAAAATCGCATTGCAAAGATGCATTGTAAATAGCGCGACTTTGGGGTTGCAATAGTGGAAACAGAGCCTTAAAGAGGAAGCAAACTTCCTCTGCTTACATTTACCTATAATGAGGCTTATCTATAGGTAGGGAAAATATCTCCTAAAAAATGAACGGTTTAGGAGAGATTTAGTATACACGCAGCCAGTGACATCACTGGCGCATGCGCTCTGAAGGAAAGGCCACGGGTGCCGTTTCTTCCGAGCCCTGTGCCGTGAACGTCAGCTCCTGCGCGAATGCACGGAAGCGACATCATCGCGGCTCTGGCCAATCACTTTGCTGGAGCCCGCGAACACGGAATAAACTGGGGAAAATGTCAGCCGTCTCAGCAGTGTGCAGGCGCCGCTGAGAGAGCTTTGTTCTAAGGAAAGGATTACATAATGAGCCAGTATGCAATGCACACTAGCTCAAAAAAAAAAAAAAAAAAAAAGCCCTGCAAGTTAAAAGGCATAAAACAGGGTTTACAACCTCTTTAAAAGCAGAGCTAAACTATGCAATACTTCTGTCCCTTCAAACGGTCTGACGTCCCTCGCCAGGATCTTCTACTGGGCTTTTTCTGGGTGCCAGGCTGCAGCCGTTCTCATTGGCCAGTGCAGACGACATCAAGACGCTGTGCTGTAATGTAAATGGAGCTGCCTGCAAGAGCCCGCCCTGCCTGCAAGAGCCCGCCCTGCCTGCAAGAGCCCGCCCTGCCTGCAAGAGCCCGCCCTGCCTGCAAGAGCCCGCCCTGCCTGCAAGAGCCCGCCCTGCCTGCAAGAGCCCGCCCTGCCTGCAAGAGCCCGCCCTGCCTGCAAGAGCCCGCCCTGCCTGCAAGAGCCCGCCCTGCCTGCAAGAGCCCGCCCTGCCTGCAAGAGCCCGCCCTGCCTGCAAGAGCCCGCCCTGCCTGCAAGAGCCCGCCCTGCCTGCAAGAGCCCGCCCTGCCTGCAAGAGCCCGCCCTGCCTGCAAGAGCCCGCCCTGCCTGCAAGAGCCCGCCCTGTCTGCGCAGTTTTCAAAATAAGGACTTTGGTTTAAAAAGAAAGATCTTTTATTATCAGGACTTCAGTTTAACTTTAACCTTAAAAGGATAAGTTCACTTTTTGACATTAAAATCACGTTTATTTTTTACCTGGGGAAAAAACGTGCATGTATGATTTGTTTCTGGAGCCTTTAACCACTTCCCTACCCAGCCATAGTAATACGACGTCCACAGATGGGATCTCCCATCCTGGGTGGACGTCATATGACGTCCTCTGCTTTGTAGGGGAATATCTGAATGATGCCTGCAGCTAGAGGCATCATTCAGATATCCTTTTGTTCTGCCAGCGATTCTCTGCACCATAAGCACGATCATAGCGGCGGTTCCGCCGCTTGATCGTTCTTATAGGCGGCGGGAGGGGGCACCCCCCCCTCCCGCCGCCATCCAGTGCTTCGCCGGCTCTCCCAGGTACCGTTGTGTTCCTTAGGACACAGCAGTTCCCTGATGGGGGTAAATGAGTGGCGGTGGAGCAGCAGCGGCGGGCAGCGGAGCGGCTTACCGGCTCCCATATGCAGAGCTGCAGCAGCGGCGTGCACGGCGACCGCGCACGCCTCCGGGGGCGCGCAGCGCGGCGATCTGGGATCCGGTGTGTCCCTCTGGACACACCGATTCAAGTAATGTGGCGGCGGAGATTCCGGTATAAACTTACCGGAATTGATGATGCAGAGCTGCGCAGCGGCGTGCACGGCGCCCGCGCGCCCCCCGGGGGCGCGCAGCGCGGCGATCGGGGCTGAGGTTTTTCCCTTGGATACAGCCCAGCCTCGATCAGGGTAAAGAGCCAATGAAATTGGCTCTTTACTACGTGACCGGCTGTGTCCAATCACAGCAGGTCACTAAATGTAAACAAAACACACAATTGTGTGTAACTCACTGTTGCCTGGTTCTCCTCTTCACACACCTGTGAGGAGGAGATCAGCTAACAGTGAGTTACACATATGTTATACACATATACATATGTACTACTGTGCCCAGATTGCCCCCCTAAATAAAAAGAGTACCTGTCATCTAGTACCTGCCACCAGATCACCCGCCACCCACCTGTCCATCAGGAGTACCCGCCACCTCACCTGAGAACCCGCCACCAGTCCATCAGGAGTACCTGTCCATCAAGAGTACCCGCCACCTCAGAGTACCCGCCACCAGTCCATCAGGAGTACCTGTCCATCAAGAGTACCCGCCACCTCAGAGTACCCGCCACCAGTCCATCAGGAGTACCTGTCCATCAGCAGTACCCGCCACCTCAGAGTACCCGCCACCAGTCCATCAGGAGTACCTGTCCATCAGCAGTACGCGCCACCTCACCTGAGTACCCGCCACCTCAGAGTACCCGCCACCAGTCCATCAGGAGTACCTGTCCATCAGGAGTACCAGCCACCTCACCAGGAGTACCCGCCACCAGTCCATCAGGAGTACCTGTCCATCAGGAGTACCCACCACCTCACCAGAGTACCCGCCACCAGAGTACCTGCCACCTCACCAGCGTACCCACTATGTCCAGAAAGGTGTACACCCCAGAAGAAGCATATCAAATACTCAGTCTGACCGATGAGAGCAACGGGGAGCTCTCACCGCTCAGTTCCGATTCGGAATATGAACCCCCCGAAGGCAGCACATCCGGATCCGAATTAGAGGAGGACACAGTCCGTCCAAAAAGAAGACGGTCTGAACACCAGGCAGCGACCAGCAGTGCCAACGGCGGTAGACCCCAGGAGGCGAGGTCCAGTGCAAGCGCTGCTAGACCCCAGGAGGAAAGGCCCAGTGCAAGTACACGCCAAAGAAGTAGGACCCGAACCCAGCTTCCAGATGGCTTGGCAAACCCATTGTGGCTGCCTTCTACCTAAGGGTCAGCCACGATCCCCCCTTTTACAGCACAGCCAGGTGTGCAGGTCAACACTGAGGGTTTTTCCAAACTTGATTTTTTTAATTTATTTTTCCCTGATGAATTGGTTCAAGGCATTGTGGAGCAAACTAATCTTTTTGCTCAACAATTCATTGAAAACAACCCCAGCTCCAGCTATGCCCGCCCTTTTGAATGGAGACCCCTAACAGTGGTGGAGCTTAGATTGTTTTTAGGCCTAACGTTTAACACGGGGCTTACAAAAAAAAATAAATGAAATGAATAGGTATTGGTCGAAGAAACCCATCCACCATATGCCAATTTTTACATCGGCCATGTCCAGGTCCCGATACGAACTTATAATGCGGTTCCTGCATTTCAGTGACAACTCACAGTGCCCCCCCCCCCCCGAGATCACCCAAACTTTGACAAATTATATAAAATTCGCCCCCCAATTAATTTTTTTTCCAAGAAGTTTGCCGAACTTTATGTCCCTGACCAAAACATTTCTGTGGACGAATCCCTGGTGCATTTCACAGGCCGGCTGGGAATCAAGCAATATATCCCCAGTAAGCGGGCGAGGTACGGCTTGAAGCTCAACAAGCTCTGTGA
Organism: Rana muscosa; assembly: GCA_029206835.1. NCBI lineage: Eukaryota > Metazoa > Chordata > Amphibia > Anura > Ranidae > Rana > Rana muscosa. The sequence continues at coordinate 289,455,339 of CM055124.1, forward strand.
AAGCGCCACTGGTTATGTGCACTCATTCCGCATGTACGAAGGCAAAGATTCCCAGCTCGAGCCCCCTGAGTGTCCATCGTACATGGGAATAAGTGGAAAAATTGTTTGGGAGTTGGTATTTCCACTCCTCCAAAAGGGGTATCATATTTATATGGACAACTATTATACCAGCCTGCCCCTTCTCCGCCACCTCTACCTAAAAAAAACTCTGGCGTGTGGTACAACAAGAATAAACAGAAAGGGCTTCCCACAGCGTCTTGTCACCACAACCATTCAAAAGGGGGAATCGGCAAGCTTGAGGAACGAGGAAGTGTTGGCTGTGAAGTGGAGGGATAGGAAAGATGTGTACATCATGTCCACCATCCACGATGACACCTCGGTGGAACTTCACAGAAGACGCAGTACCGTTCGCAAGCCTTCCTGCATCAATGAGTACAATAAATTCATGGGGGGTGTGGATTTAAATGATCAAATGTTGCAGCCCTATCTTTCAACCCGAAAATCCCTCTTCTGGTATAAAAAAATAAATAAATAAATAAATAAATCGCAATTTACTTTTTTCATTTGGCCCTGTTAAATTCTTTCATAGTCTACCAAAAATCCACACATAGACCCACCACCTTCATGAGATTTATTGAAGACATTGTCACTGCCCTGATCTACCAACAAACATCCCCCCCAGAAAGCATTCACTCAGATTGTGTCAGCAGACTACATGAGCGCCATTTTTCAGACCATATCCCACCATCACGATCCGGAAGACGCCAAAAAAAACCTCGGGTGTGCACCAGAAGAGGAATTGGGAAAGACACCAGCTTCCATTGTCCCGACTGTCCCTCCCAACCTGGCCTTTGCATCGGAAAATGCTTCAAGCGATATCACACTCTCAAACTATTAGCCCATATTTCTAATACTGCCATTTCCCCGTTTTCAATATGTCCTGAATATTTCCCTGCCTCAACCAACCATATCATTGTCTTCCATGTGAACTGACCCTGGCCTGTTTCTCGACTATGTCTCTGCCTACCGTCTGCATTGTTTATCCGCCATGGTTTCTGCCTTTCACGTGAACTGACCCTGGACTGTATGGATTATGCCTCTGCCTCCCGTTTATTTCTGCCTTTTACCTGCACTGACCTCGGCCTGTTGACCATGTTTTTGCCTGCCCCCTTGGACTGATCTTTCACCCTGCTACACAGGGGTCTCACATATGTGAGGGGCTCCAGAATAGTGTTCTGAGTTTAGAAAACCAGTTTTTGGTTTTCTGTGTTCCCAGAACAGGGTCTGGTTGTCCGGAGGCTTCAAAGCGATTTGGGTGGGAGAAGCCTCTACCCCTGTCCCCATTCTTTCCTGACCGTTGCCCTAAGCTTGATGGTCCTGCCTGCTCCCTGGACAAATACTCTGGCTGTGCTGACCATACCTCTGCCTGCTGCATGTACTAACTATGGACAGTATTCCTGCCTGCTGCATGGACGATCCTTTGTTCCTTTTGCTACTGCTGACCACATCTCTGCCTGCTATCTGGACCAATGCTTTGGCTGTGCTGACATCTCTACCTGTACTGACTATTCCTGCCTGCTGCCTGTTTTGCTGTCGCTGTCCACGTTCCTGCCTGCTGCCTGGACTGATGCTCTCCTCTTTGGACCACTGCACTACTAAAACCGCAGGTAATCTTTTCTTTACCCTTTTTCTCAGAAGAATGTATTTTGGTTTATAATTGGTATGTACAGTACATGCTATGTTTTAGAAATATGAAGGGCCTTCAACAATGTGATAGGTTGTCAGGAATTTATGTGTGTAATTTATGCTCCTAGAACACATGACGGTGCTACTTAGATGTTAGGCCTCTGTATATGGCCAGGCTGTGTAAAAGTCTCACACATTTGGTATCACCATACTCAGGAGGAGTAGCAGAATGTATTTTGGGGTGTCATTTTTGCTACGTACATGCTATGTGTTGGTAATATCTTATAAATGGACAACTTTGTATAAAAAAAATGCGGTTTCATTTTTTTCCCACATATTCCAAAAACTTCTGGAAAAAAATGAACCGTTCAAAAGACTCATTATGCCTCAGATTATACGTTGGGGTGTTAGCTTTCCAAAATGGGGTCATTTTATGGGCGTTTCCATTGTCCTGGTGCTCCAGGGTCTTCAAAACTAATAGGTGGTTGAGAAATGAGATGTGCAATTTATGCTCCTAGAATGCCTAAAGGGGCTATTTCAATGTTGTGCCTCTGTATTTGGCCAGGCTGTGTAAAAGTCTCACACATTTGGTATCGCCATACTCAGGAGGAGTAGCAGAATGTATTTTGGGGTGTCATTGCAAGTATGCATGTGCTGTGTGAGAGAAATAACTTATTATGACAATTTTGTGCAAAAAAATAATTTAAAAAATTTCCCAAGAATTGTGGGAAAAAAGTACAACTTCAAAAAACTCACAATGACTCTTACTAAATACATTGGAATGTCTGCTTTCCAAAAAGGGGTAATTTTGGGGGTATTTGTACTTTCCTGGCTTGTTAGGGTCTCAAGAAATGAAATAGGCCTTCAGTACATCAGGTGTGATCAGATGTGATAATTTTTCAATGATTTGCACCATAGCTTGTAGACTCTATAACTTTCACAGAGACCAAATAATATACACTTTTTTGGTTATTTTTACTAAAGATATGTAGCAGTATACATTTTGGCCCAATTTTATGAAGAAAAATTACTTATTTGCAAAATTTTACAATAAAAACAAAAAGTGTTTTTTTTTTTTAAAAATCTAACTTTTTTCGCTTATATTGCAAAAAATAAAAAACCTAGCGGTGATTAAATACCACCAAAAGAAAGCTCTGTTTGTGAGAAAAAAAATGATAAAAATTTGGTTTGGGTACAGTGTAGCATGACTGAGTAATTGTCATTCAAAGTGTGAGAGCGCTGAAAGCTACAAATTGGTCTGGTAAGGAAGGGTGTATAAAAGCCCTGTATTGAAGTGGTTAAACCATTGCTCCAGGGATCAGCAGATCGCTGATGCCATGCAGGTCTCTGCTTGGTCGTACCTCACACGAGGAAGCCAATTCATGCCGACAGGAAGAATGAATGAACTCCCACAGCTCATATCGCCGTGGTAGTTCAACAAAAACTGCAAGCCCCAAAGGCCACTCGACCTTGTAGTTTTCCATTCACAGAGCACTGTGAAAAGGAGTTTTTTTTTGACAGTGAGAGGGGGGGGGGGGTGATCCCCTGCTAGCTGTCACAAAGGGGAAGTGGGAGGTGCAGAGGCATTCATAACATGTTACACCCCGAATAGGAGTGCAACCTGCTATGAAAGGTGAATTTATCTTTTAGGCCTCATGCCCACGGACGTTTTTACAGCCGCTTTTATGAGCGTTTTTTTTCAGCTTAAAAAACGCCTCTCCAGTTTAGCCTATGGTCTCATGCCCACCATGGCGTTTTTGAGCTGTAAATGGCATAGTAGTTTAAGCTGCTAAAAAAGAAAAAAAAAAAAACCAGGACCAGTGCGTTCTGAGGCTCCAGTGCTAGAGCTGTAAAAACGTCAGACAGCGGCAAAAGGTGTTAAAACGCGATTCAAACGAGGCTTAACGCTGTGTTAAGCCTTGTCTGGCGTTTGTCTCTATTCAAAAATCAATGGTTCCCTATAGGAGCACATTGATTTGCACTTATACACGAAACGTGTCGGCTTCAGAAAACGCATCAACTCAGTTGACAACATAATCATTTACTTATGCTTTTATATGCCAAATCTTTCATGTTTTTAGCGCTTGTTGCCATGTGATATCTGTACATATGTAATTCACTGAATGTATTCCATTATCCATACGGATCACTATGTGGCACCTGGTCACACACTGATGTACATTGTTGCTTATATTGTGCATACCTATACATGTGTGTGTAACTCTAGGGAATCGCATCAACCAGAATGTTTTTCCTTCCATGTGATTTCTGTTTGGAGATGTGTTATGCGTTTATTTTGAATAAACATGTACCTTTTTTACCAACACCATGTCTACAGTCTCACTCAAAGTCCCAAAACTTCCATTTACTTTTTTGATTTGAAGAGAGGTCACACCAGAAGTCGGATCAAGAGGATGCGACTTGTGTGCTGAGAATCTTGAGAAGGGGAACCCCGCGCAAAAATTTGCGTGACGGCCCCCCCCCCCCCCAAGATGATACCAGACCCTTATCCGAGCATGCAGCTCGGAAGGTCAGGAAAGGGGGCGAGCAAGCGCACCCCCCTTCTGGACTATACCAAGCCACATGCCCTCAACATAGGGGGGGGGGGGGTTGGTGGTATGGGGTCCTCTCTCAAGATTCTCAGCACGCAAGTCGGATCCTCTTGATCCGACCTCTATTCAAATCAATGGGCTCCCATAGGGAACCATTGATTTTAAATAGAGACGGAGAAATGCGGCTGACGAATTCAATGCAAAACGCAAATAAAATTGCGTTTAACCCCGCTTTTTACCAGGCGTCTGTACTGCCTTTACAGCCCGTTTTTTAAAACGTCCGTGGGCATGGGGCCTAAAAGTCCTGGGTGATGGTTCAAAGGCAACTCAAGTAATTTGTAGGATGCCATGGTTGACTTCCCTTTCTAAACAAGGGATGTCCGGCTTCAAATATATTTCACAAATGCATGACAAAATCCTCTAAATCACAATGGAAAGTCACGGCTGGGAAAATTCACCTTGTACTGAAGTACAAACATGCAGAAAGTGTCAGCAGCTGCTTAAAGTGAAACCACCAGGAAGGAAACCTTGGACTTTTAGCACACTTGTTTTTGGTGCAAGCTCTGTGGCTGTTATCCTTCCAGGCAGACCAAGAGATTGGACTGGACTGCATAATCACTGTGGGTCATTATCTCAAAAGTGGAAGCAGAAAGCCAGACAACAACAAGCATGATAAGGAGGGGACAGGAACAGTATAAGTTTACCGTTAAACATGCACCTAGCAAACTTGAAGCTTTTTAATTCATGCAGGGTTATCATTTGTAGGACTTTACAGAAAGAAAGACTCTAGCTGAGTCTTCGGAGAATTGTACTTCCTTCAGTCAGAGGGTCTGCGGTCCTCCAAGCAAAATATAGCATTATATCTTCTTGGACAGATACACAGTAGCAACTGTTATGACTGGAAAGACCCCGACAGATGTAAGACACAAGAGGCTTTTTGTTACACTGTCCCCAAATGCTATCCAGGTCACTTGGCATCAGTGTCAGGAACATCTAGGAGGCAATATTATCTTGGTGACAGGCAGAACAGTTTGAAAACAACAACAACAACACACACACACACACACACAAACACACACAAACACGAGGAAGCCGACAACCATGCAGCCTTTATCTGCAACATAAAGTTCTATTTGTCTCACCCTCTTCCACACAGACTATTGCAAAAATGGCCATATACATAAACAATGGGGAAAATTATTTGATCCCCCTGCAGATTCTGTAAGTTTGCCCACTTACAAAGAAATGAAGGGTCTATAAATTTTTATCATGAGTGTATTTTAAATGAGACAGAATATCAACCAAACATCCAGAAAAAAAAAACAAACGCTACAAAATGTTATTAAGTTGCAGTTCAGCGAGTAAAATAAGTACAGTGGACCCTCGGTTTAAGAGTAACTTGGTTTGAGAGCAATTTGATTTGCGAGTAACTTTTTTAAAATTCTGACTGTTTGCAAGTGTTGTCTCGCAAGACGAGCAGAATTAAAACCTAATAGGGGCTACAGTACCGCATTTGGCCTGATGTGCGGTGGTGCCGGAGCCAAGCCGAACAGCGGCGATCGCAGCCGTTCGGTAATGCTCGGAAATACTACATTTGCCGAGGTCAGCCGACGTGTCCTTCGGGCCTTTTCGGATGTTTCCGAGGCTCTCCGGCATCCTCCCCCACCTCTGGCTGCATGCGGTATTGCAATGCATTGAAGTCAATGTGGAACAAATTATTTTCGTTTCCATTGACTTCAATGGGAAAACTCGCTTTGATATGCGAGTGCTTTGGATTACGAGCATTCTCCTAGAATGGATTATGCTCGTAATCCGACGTTCAACTGTATTTGATCCCCAAGCAAAACCTGACTTGGTAGAGAAACGTTTCTTGCAATTGGTTACCAGGTTTGCACACATCTCAGGAGGGATTTTGGTCCACTCTTCTTAAAAGCGGAGTTCCACCCATAAACGGAACTTCCGCTGATCGGATTCCCCCCCCCCCTCCGGTGCCACATTTGGCACCTTTCAGGGGGGGGGGAGGAGCGGATACCTGTCAAATCCAGGTATCTGCTCACACTTCCAGGGAAAGATCAATGCACAGGTCCCAGAAGACAGCAGGGACCATTCAGAAAGCGCAGCACCACATGCACAATAGGAAACAGCCTGTGAAGCCTAAAGGCTTTACCTCCCGTTTCCCTTAGTGATGATGCCGGCACCCGGAGCCGAGGGACAGGTGGACATCGGGTACCGACATTGCGGGCTCCCAGGACAGGGGCGAGTGTCCTTATATTAAAAGTCAGCAGCTACAGTAATTGTAGCTGCTGACTTTAATTTTTTTTTTCACCCAGGCGGAACTCTGAGGCTTCATGTACACCGCTGCTGGTAAACGGACGTTTGGGTGCAGTTGGGTGTTTTTTTTCCCCCCACATGCCCCTGAACTTTCCTCTATGTACATGTAGGGTCATTTATAGTCATTTCTAGGCAGTTACGTTTAGAAGCATTTTTTGGAAAGGAAAGAAAAAAGAAATAAAAAGCGTCAGGACGGATGTTCAGAGGCATTTGAAACAAATTTTTGAGTATTAAAATGTGGCAAAGCAGGCGTTTAAACGTTGGTTACTCTGTCAAGTTAAATCATTCAAGAGAGGTTGTAAAACGTCCCGTGTACAACAGATCTTCTCTAAATCTGTAAGTCTTTTGCTGTCGCTTGGCAACTCAAAGTTTCAGCTCCCTGTGCTTCTTCTTGAGCCACTCCTTTGTTGCCTTGGTGGTATGTTTTGGATCATTGTCATACTGGAAGACCCATCCATGACCCATCTTCAGTGTTCTGGCTGAGGGAAGAAGGTTCTCATCCAAGATTTTACAATACATGGCCTCGTCCATTGGCCCCTCAATGCGGCAAAGTCGGCCTGTACCTTTAGCAGAGAAACAGCGCCAAAGCATAATGTTTCCACCTCCGTGTGTGACTGTAGGGAGGATGTTCTTATGGTCATAGTCAGAATTTTTCTTCCTCCAAATACAGCGAGCCGAGTCAATGCCAAAGAGATCAATTTTGGTCTCGACTGACCACAGAATTATCTCCCAATCCTTTTCTGAATCATTTAGATCAGGGATATGCAATTAGCGGACCTCCAGCTGTTGCAAAACTACAAGTCCCATCATGCCTCTGCCTCTGGGTGTCATGCTTGTGGCTGTCAGAGTCTTGCTATGCCTCATGGGACTTGTAGTTCTGCAACAGCTGGAGGTCCGCTAATTGCATATCCCTGATTTAGATGTTCATCAGTAAACTTCAGACAGGCCTGAACATGTGCCTTGAGGAGGGGGACCTTGCAGGCGCTGCAGGATTTCAATCCATGGTGGAGTATTGTATTACCAATGGTTTGTTTGGTGACTGTGGTCCCAACTGCCTTGAGATCATTCACAATCTTCTCCCGTGTAGTTCTGGGCGGATCCCTCACTTTTCCCATGATCATCCTCACCCCATGAGGCCAAATCTTACATGGAGCTCCAGACTGAGGGCGATTGATGGTTATTTTGTATTTCTTCCATTTGGGAATAATCGCTCCAACAGTTGTCTCCTTCTCACCAAGCTTCTTACTGATGGTCTTGTAGCCCATTCCAGTCTTGTGCAGGTCTACAATCTTGTCCCGGACATCCTTTTGGCAGCTCTTTGGTCTTTCCCATGATGGTGAAGTTTGAATGGAAGATTCTGTGGACAGGTGTCTTATATAAAAATAGCAAGTTGTCGTTAGGAGCACCTTTTTACATTGACAGGACTAATCTGTGTATTACATACTGTAGCCAGTCTGTGGGAGCCAGAATTATTGTTGGTTGGTAGTAGGGCTGGGCAATTTTCCCCCCAAAAAAAAGGATTTTTTTGTACTCACCGTAAAATCCTTTTCTCTGACATCCATGGACTGACACTGTGTCTCTTTACACGTGGGTTATGTCCCTGCTTGCAGGAGAAGACCTAGGCAGAATGTGAGATGTTATACATACATTCTAAAAGCCAGAGCTGAACAGCCCCACCCAGGGGGCGGTCCCTCCGGGCATAACCCTCCCACTACAGTCAGCAGACTTCAGTTCGTAACAAAGCAGTACAAACTTAAAAGGAAGGGTGGGTGCCGTGTCAGTCCATGGATGTCAGAGAAAAGGATTTTACGTTGAGTACAAAAAATCCTATTTTCTCTTATCCATGGACTGACACGGTGTCTCTTTACACTTTACACGTGGGATGTCCCAAAGCAGTGTCAAGAGGGATGGGAGCAGTATAAATGGAAAAACCAAAAACTTCACTCCAAGAAGGCAGAGCTCCTCAACGGAGGAGTCGCAACTTTAAACAGCGGCCTGCAGCACCCTGCGGCCGAAGGAAGCATCCGAAGATGCAGCCACATCAACCTTATAAAAAAACTTAAAAGGCATGAACAGACGACCAGGTCGCCGCCTTGCACACTTGTGCAACCGACGCTTGATGTCGGAAAACCCAGGAAGCACCAATTGCCCTGGTGGAATGCGCCGTAACCGGAAAGGGAGGCGCCCGCCCTTTGAGAGCATAGGCCTGAATGACGGTTTGTCTGATTCCCCTAAAAATGATGGCAGACGAAACCGCTTGGCCCTGTTATGGACCAGAGACAGTCACAAACAGTGAGTCGGACTTCCGAATAGAAGCAGTAGCAGACAGGTACACCCGTAAGGCTCGTACCACATCCAATATGTGCAGCGCAAACTCTCTGGGATGCGATGGGTGAGGACACAAGGACGGGAGGACAATGTCCTCATGTAGGTGAAAGGTAGACACCACCTTTGGCAAAAAGGAAGGTCGCGGATGCAACACCGCCTTATCCTTATGGATGACTAAATATGGCGACTTGCAGGACAAAGCCGCCAACTCAGACACCCGTCAAACAGAAGTGATTGCCACTAAAAGGCCACCTTCTGAGACAAGACAAGAGAGGAATATCCCGGATATTCCCAAAAAGGAGGTTCCTGGAGGACCAAGAGCACCAAATTCAGATCCCACTGTGGGAGAGAAGGCTTGACAGGAGGGAGCACATGGCGAACCCCCAACACAAGGTGCTAACCAAGAAATGACCCGCTAGAGGTCGCTGAAAGAAGACGGCCAAGGCCGAAATCTGATCCTTGATGGTACTCAAAGCAAGCTTTTGGGTCACTCCACACTGCAGAGGACGCAGGATTCTGGGGACGGAATACGTCCGAGGACGCCAGTCCAGCGCATTGCATATGGCGATATAAGCTTTCCAGGCACGGTGATAGATCTGCCTGGAGGAAGACTTCCGTGTCCTTAACATGGTCAAAATGACAGAGTCCGAGAGACCTCGGTCCCTCAACACCTGGCTTTTAACAGCTCTGCCGTTAAGCCAAAGACTGTAAGCCGGATGAAACATAGGACCTTGAGACTGAAGGTCCTCCCTCATCGGCAACCGCCAGGGAACGTCCGCAACGAGCCGTACCAGATCAGCGTACCAGTGACGCTGAGGCCAATCCGGAACAATTAGGATCACCGGAGTTTATATCAGGCGATAAGGACCCTATGGGGCCACCAACGCATCCGAGGCATCGCCCAAGGATCCCTGGATCTGGCCACAACCTCGACCCTTGCGACTGAGTCGAGAGGCAATCAGGTCCACATCCGACGTGCCCCACCGTCGGCAAAGGAGTTGAAATATGCAAGGACCACTCTTCCTGGTCCGGCGTCTGGCGATTGGCGACTCAGATAGTCCGCCCCTACAGAGCCGGCACGTTTCTTCCGGCCCACTTCAGGATACGGATTACCTCGGAAGCCGCAGCTGAGCTCAGAGTCCCCCCGTGATGGTTTACATACGCCACCGCCGTGGCGTTGTCCGACTGGCTCCTGATGGAGCGACCCCGTACTCTCTCCGACCTGAGGAGAGACACAGTCTGATGGCCCGTATTTCCAGAACAGTGATTGGTAAACGGGCTCATCCGGAGTCCAAGGCCTTGAGCCGACAGGACTCCCCAGACTCCACCCCAGCCCGTCAGGCTGGTGTCCGTCGTGAGTACCGTCCATTGGATGGGAGGGGAACGACTTTCCGGACCGAAGAGCCGAGGGTCCAAACCACCATGTCAGGGACGCCCTGACCAGGTGAATCACCTGGATCCGAAGATCCAGGGACAACGGGGATTTGTCCCAGGTGGACAAGATCTCCTTCTGCAATGCCCTGGTGTGTGATTGGGCATACGGAATGGCCGCGGAGGCCACCAGGAGTCCCGGGACTCTCATGCAAACAACGGATTGACAACCATGTTCGGGATGTCAGCACCCGCACCGCAGACTGAAGTGTCAGCAACTTCTCCAGAGGTAGGATACCTTTGCCTCCAAGGAGTCCAGAACCAGAACTAGATACTCCAGACACTGAGTCGGGACCAGGACTGACTCCTGAATGTTCAGGAACCACCCGAAGTCCCTGAGGGTCTAATTGACGATAGTCACCTTTCCTCTAAGTCTGAGCCACTTTCTGCTCATAGCAGAAGACCGTCCAGATAGCCCACGACAGCAATACCTCGCTGTAACAGAAGGCTAGAACCGGAGCAAGCACCTTGGTGAACACCCTTGGTGCCGAGGCAAGGCCGAAAGGAAGAGCCACAATCGATAGTGGACTTCGTTGATCGCAAGGCGCAGAAACTTCTGGTGACTTGCACAGATCGGAACATGCAAGTAGGCGTCCTTGAAGTCCAAGGACGCCAGAAGAAAATCCCTTTGGTGGAGTGTAGCGATCACCGTGCGAATGGATCCCATGCGGAATTTCTGCACCTTCTCGAAGGCATTCAGGGCCTTGAGGTCCAGGATAGGTCGAACCACGTCCTATCTTTGGGACGACAAACAGATTCGAGCAGAATCCCTGAAAACTCTCCTGTGACGGAACCGGCACAATCACTCCGGACCTGATCAAATCCTGTACAGTCCCCAAGAGGGCTGCCCGACAGGTAGGAAGGAGAGGAAGATTCAAGGGAAAGAATCTGTGTGGGGGCCAGGATCGGAATACTATCCTATATCCTGAGGTGACCACCTCGCACACCCACCAGTCGGAGATTCGGGAGGTCCACCGATCCGTGAACCTGCGAAGTCGTCCCCCCACCCCAGAGTCGGGCGGAGGCAAGACTTCACGCGGAGGCGGGCTTGGGAGCCGCTTGTTTGGCTTACGCACCCAGGGGCACTTGTGCCCACCAGCCGCACTGCCGTCAGCCTGAGAGGGCCTACCTGTGGACTCTGACGAAAAAAAACCCGTTTTGCTGGAAAGGAAGGCCCCTGTTTGCGGCGGGCCTCCTCACCCTTGCTAGTCTAAGGAAGAAGAGTGCGTTTACCTCCCGTGACATCCATGACGATGTCATCCAGAGCAGCACCGAAAGGTCTACCGCCTTTAAATAGTAGATCCGTCAGGAGCTTCCTAAGGCTAGGTCAGCAGACCAGCATTTCAACCAGATAAGACGACGCAATACCACCGCCGAGACAGAGGCCCTGGATATTAAAGGGGCCGCGTTCAGCGTGGCGTCGCACACAGAAACCAGGCCCTGAACCAGTTGGTGGGCCAGAGCAACTGTGTCTGGAGGAAGAATATGCTCCTGTACAGCTAGGTGCAACATTTTTGCCCAACCTGTAAGTGTTTTAGACACAAGGGTCGCCGCTACCACAGGTCGTAGGGCGGATCCCAACAAGGCAAACATGGTTCTGCTCACCACTTCTGACCTCCTGTCAGTGGGGTCCTCAAATGCAGGAGTCCCCTCCATCGGGAGAGTGATGGCCTTGTTCAACCGGGCGACTGGAGGGTCGACCACTGGGGGAGAAGCCCACTTTTTAAGTAGGGCATCTTCAAGGGGTATCTGATAGACAAACGCCGCGGGACCATAAAAAAAAATTCTTCTGCGGCTTTTCCCAGACCTTATCAATGAGCTGGTCAAAGAAAGTACAATGGAAAAAACCCCTTTAGAAGGCCTGGCCTTAAAAGAACCAAAAGGAGACAGTATCCGCCTGAGGTTCTGCATCCGCAGCATTTGAGCTTGATAGTGTCCCTCACCGCAGTCATGAGCACACTAACAAGCGCCCTGTCATTTACTGACTCAGAACTGGAGTTTCCCTCATAAGGAATGTCCTGTTCAAAACCATCCATACATTCAGAACTAGGGTCCTGAGCGAAAGTGGCTAGGCCCATATCTGAATCAGCGCACTGCCCTCGAGTAGATAAAGTGGGGAGAGGGCGCCTTTTTTGCACCTTGCGCTTGCACACAGCTCCCATCCTGGTCAGAAATTGATTCCAGGGCTGCCCACAACAGGTCCATAGGGACCGCAGTGCTGAAGCACTGCCTGTTGCCACTGACATTTTTAGGGGAAGCTGGTGACACAGACTCCATATTGTCCCTCTCTGAGACTCTCTCAGATAAAAAGTCCACCCACAGGCTGTGCTGACTGAGGAGGGGGCGCCCAGGGGGACTCACCAAACCGGACCAGGGACCGCTTAGTTCCGCTGTCTGTACCGCCCTGTGTCAGCGCTGGTGAGCTGTGAGGAGATTTGCGCTGCTACAGCAGCGCTAGAGGCCAAACTAGTGCTGAAAAGCGCGCAGGCTACAAGAAAATGGCCGCCGCACTTCACTGAGGCGATCCGTGGCAAGATGGCCGCCATGACGCAGTTAAAATGAAACAGCACACACGCACAGCGCCACTCGGCGCTCAGGCCCCAAAAACAAACAAAAAAACACACAAAAAAACCCCAAGGCATACATTGCAGACCAGCATGAGCCCCCCAAGAACAGTGTGACCCCCAAGCACCCCACACAGCCAGCGCCAGTAATGGTGACAGAGAGCGACAATAAAATACAGGGGGAGACAGGGAAAATCCCCCACAGAGAAACACACAGCCCTTTGTACTCACCTGCAGGCAGGAGAGACTACTTACCCGTCCCCTGAGGGACACACTGGTGTCTGACAGGACTATCACAGTGCAGTACTGAGTAGCTGTCGGCCCGGTCCACCGCGAAAGATACAGTCAGTCAGGAGCTGTTCAGTCTTGAGAGGACCGTGGGAGCATGAAAGCAAACCCGGCCACCCCTGGAGTCATGGGGCCTGTCGTGAACTGAGTCTGACGCACAGAAGGCGAGGATCAGACGCTCGATGGTCGGACAGGGAAGACTACGAGGATATCTTGTACCCAACCTGTTGCCCAGCCGACAGTTGATAGGAGATTCTCAAAAATAAAATAAAAAATAATTCCAAAAAGGAATAAAATAGGTCAGGAGACTGGCTCCTGAGGGAGCCACGTCTTCTTCTGCTAGGCAGAAAAAAACTGAAGTCTGCTGACTGTAGTGGGAGGGTTATAGAGGTCGACCGATATGGGTTTTTCTCTGGCCGATGCCGATATTTAGAAATTGGGGCGGCCGATTTTTGTGGCCGATATTTTAGGCCGATTAAAAAAAAAATAAATAAAAAAAAAAAAAAACTCACCCACTCAACTCCTTGCTTACTCCTGTCACTCTAGCACACCCTTGATGTCCTCAGTACAGATGGCACTAGTTGGACCTGGCAGGTGGCACTGGTTTGGAACTGACAGATGGCACTGGCAGGTGGCACTGGTTTGGAACTGGCAGGTGGCACTGGTTTGGAACTGACAGATGGCACTGGTTTGGAACTGACAGATGGCACTGGTTTGGAACTGACAGATGGCACTGGCAGGTGGCACTGGTTTGGAACTGTCAGATGGCACTGGTTTGGAACTGACAGATGGCACTGGTTTGCATTGGCAGGTGGCACTGGTTTGGAACTGACAGATGGCACTATTGGCACTGGCAGGTGGCACTGGTTTGGAACTGTCAGATGGCATTGGCACTAGCAGGTGGCACTGGTTTGGAACTGACAGATGGCACTAGTTTGGGACAGATGGCACTGGCAATTGGCACTGGCTGGCAGGGGCGGGTGGCACTGGCTGGCAGTGGTGGGTGGCACTGAGAGATGGCACTGATTGGCGGTGACACTGGCAGGTTTCACACTAAGCCGAGTGTAACTGTAACCAGTGCTGGGACAAGGTCATCCAGTGCCCAGGGCAAAGTGCGCCCCCTCGGGTTTCACACTGGTGCGCTTTGGTTTGACCACAGTGCGATTGTATGTGTGATTTACTTGCAGTTGTAGGTGTGCTCCTGATGAATTCTAGTGGACTGTGTGTTTTCTGATTGCGCATCAAAGATGCAGCACGCAAGACTGTAATTTGCTTTCGTGAAAACAGACAGTCTAATAGAATTGAATGGGAGCGCACCTAAAACTCTGGGTAAACTGAATATACAAATCGCACTGTGGCCAGACCACAGCACACCAGTGTGAACCTACTATTAGCCCCCCGTTCTCATTGACTGTGGCTTTGAAATTGTGCGACTTAACCTGAAATCGCACAATTTCAGAGCTGCATCTCAGTGCGACTTTGGGTTGTGACTTTGAAGACATCTGTGTGGTTATTGAAGTCACACCCTAAAAAGCAAAAGTAGTGCATGTACTACTTTTTCAAATTTATGCGGCAACTCAAAGTCAGTGTCGCATTGATTTGAACAGTGCCTTGCCGGCAATAGGATGTGACTTGTCAAATTGCTACAATGTGAAGGGGGAGGGGGGGGAGGTTAAGATATTATAAAAGAGAGAATGGTGAGGAGGTTGGGGTGGTAAATGTATGTGCTAATGTCTTTATTAGTGACAAAATGCAGGGAATGTGCTAGGCTGCATGGTGGGGACAGGACAACTATGAGAGCTAAAAGCAAACTGGGATGGAAAGGGTGTAAGATCTGTGTGTGTGGAACGCTGAGCTGAGACAGGAGGCAGCATAAGTGTAGTGAAGATTTATGGAGAGGACAGCAGATAAGATACGGGAAAAATTATCTAGGCAGGGGAGCGGGGATTGGTGCTGACTTACTGTGTGATCATGCAGCAAGGCAGAGAGATGAGTGCAGACGGGAGGAGCTGCCTGGACTGACCAGAGTAAAAGTAACAAGGAAGTGAAGTGATCTGCTACACCGCCCCGCCCCCTCCCCCCTACTCCCGACATCAAGCTGACAGCTTCTCTCTCCCTCCTCTGTTCACACACTCAGCGCGGCACTTGATGCTGCCAGAGCTGCTGAGTGTGGAGAAGAAAGGACAGGAGGGACGGCCAGTGTAAAATATCGGCCTAATTTTGATGATAATCGGCCCGATGCCGATTTATCAAAAATGGCCAAATATCGGCCGATATATCGGCCAGCCGATATATCGGTCGACCTCTAGAGGGTTATGTCCGGAGGGACCGCCCCCTGGGTGGGGCTGTTCAGCTCTGGCTTTTAGAATGTATGTATAACATCTCACATTCTGCCTAGGTCTTCTCCTGCAAGCAGGGACATAACCCACGTGTAAAGTGTAAAGAGACACCGTGTCAGTCCATGGATGATAAGAGAAAACTCGATTTACGGTTCGATTTTTTTTTTTTTTTTTTTATTATTATATTAATTGAAGTGCATCAACAAACAAAATTGCAAAGGCAAACCCTTTCTCTAACTGCAAAGTCAGTGTGCAACAAAGATTGTTAAACATCCAAATTATTAATACTGTACAGGCATACCCCACTTTTAAGTACACAATAGGACCAGAGCATGTATGTAAAACGAAAATGTACTTAAAGTGAAGCAATACCTTTTTTCACTTCTGGGGCATCAGGGGCTGTAGTGGGGGTGTCAGGGACTGTAGTGGGGGTGTCAGGGACTGTAGTGGGGGGGTCAGGGACTGTAGTGGGGGGGTCAGGGACTGTAGTGGGGGGGTCAGGGAGTGTTTTTCCAAGTAGTGGGGAATCTGAACTATCCGTTCACGGATTACTCAGCTGCAGCTTTAGCTTGAGAGCCACTTTACATACACTCACGGGTATGTCCTTACTCGCGAGTGTATGTAAAGTGAGTGTACTTAAAGCGGGGTATGCCTGTATTTGGATTTAGCTAATAAAAAACAAACAAAAAAATCTTGGTTACTCTTAGTTGAATTGAACTGTGCCCGTGCCTCACTGTGCCCGTACCTGATGCAGATTTTCATGGAATACGGATTTTACTGCTACACCGGCAGCCATTCCAGTATTCAAAAGCCACGCCTCCTCCTCGTCTGTGATAGGTGGAACACTCAATCTCCCAGCATTCAGTGTTCCGCCTATCATGGACATCCGCTCATCCTCATAACACAGACGAGGATGAGAGGATGTCCGTGATAGGCTGAACACTGCCTGCTGTGAAATTGAGTGTTCTGCCCATCACCGACGACGAGGACTCGGGAGGCGCGGCTTTTGAACACTGCAATGGCCGCCGTCTGTCTGCATGACACGCTGATTAGGTAGGCAGACAGCGGCTTGCGGTTAGTGTTACATTACATCTACTCGCGCTGGCTGCGGCGAGTAGATGTAATTGGGGTAACGCCGCCCAGTGCCATTCCGGATACGCCCCCTGCAGCCCTGCTACGGAAACTTTGAAGGAAAAAAAAATAAATTATAATTTTTTCAAATTATATATATATATATATATATATATATATATAAAAAATAAATAAATCGATTTGAACTCAATTCAAGATTAAAATCGATTTTTTTTCCCAGCCCTAGTTGGTAGGGGATAAAATACTTATTATAAATTAAATTGCAGTTCAGTGAGTAAAATATTTGTATCATGTGCTTTTTCTGGTTGATATTCTCGCTCTTATTTAAAATACATGACAAAAATGATAGACCCTTCCATTTCTTTGCAAGTGGGCAAACCTGCCGAGGATCAAATAATTTTCCCCACTGTAGATATCTCCAATTCTCCACCCAAGCCAACAGTGCCAGGCTACTGTATTCTGGCAGCCAGCCTAGAACAGCACCTGCCTCCAATTGGAGGCAAGTGTTTGGCCAACAGTTTTACCACCAGGCACTTGTCCGACCCAAGCAAAAGTCAATTTAACAACTGACTTTTGCTGAATGGAGTGGTGCCAGTAGGACCAACCAT
This sequence comes from Rana muscosa, assembly GCA_029206835.1. NCBI lineage: Eukaryota > Metazoa > Chordata > Amphibia > Anura > Ranidae > Rana > Rana muscosa. The sequence goes on from CM055124.1 coordinate 289,472,558, forward strand.
GGCTTAAATTTCAGCCGTCTTAGGAGTCAGCCGAAACAAGCAGTGTATGGTCAACTTCAGGGCTGCAGTAATGTGCATTGGTGAGCTGCGGAGTCATTCATTTTAACCACTTCCATACCGGGTCATTGTAAAATGACGCCGGCAGGAACCCTCTCTCCCTTTGGGTGGACGTCATATGACGTCCTGGGTTTGTGGGGGAGGGGGAATATCTGAATGATGCCTGCAGCTAGAGGCATCATTCAGATATCCTTCAATTCTGCGCACCATATGAACGATCATAGCGGCGGTTCCGCCACTTGATCGTTCTTATAGGCGGCGGGAGGGGACACCCCCCCCGCCATCCGGTGCTTCTCCGGGCTCTCCCGTGCCATCGGGGACCCGGAGAGAATCGTCCGGCGCCGGTGGTGGGTCACGTGACGAGCATAGAGATGACTGGTGACCAGATGGTCACCAGTCATCTCTATGACCGTCGGAGGCGCGATGTGATGACGTCACGCCCGGGTCCTCAGAAGTAAACAAAGCCGCCATTGCGGCTAGTAACTATTGCTGTGATTCAGCGCCAATTAATATATACAAAATTATGTGAAAAAAATTATATATAAATAAATATACAAATTATATATAACGGCTGCTCCCCTGCGGATGGAGTCTTATGCTCCTATCTGAATGAGTGTATATATATGAAAAAGGGGGCGCTCAAATACTCTTAAACTTAATTAATAACTTATCTAATAAATTATTGTGTGAATAATTCTTAAATATAAACACCAACACAATCCTGTGATGCCTATATACAAAAAGGTGAATTGAAAGTCACCATATATAAATCGATTAGTCCCAATCGTAATAATAGCGTGCTGTCAAGCCCACAACAATCAAAGAAATCTATAACACTCAATTATAAAAAAGTCTCATAGATTAAGTTAATGAAAAATCAAATGTGTAACAAATCCAAAAAGTGAAAAATTGTTTCAACAAATAATGTTCATAATATATTGAAGTTAATTTCTTCAGAATAGAACCATTCAAAACCCAGAGTGAATATGCAGACAGGGCAAAACTCCTACAAACCCATTTAGTAAAATATGATGGAGAAATAAAAATGAAAAAAAATTAAAAAATATCAAAGGGACATTAAAGATTTAAGATAATAAGGTGTATAAATGGCAAGACACCCTGAACAACGGTGCCTCTCCTGATACATCACTTATCCAAGAGACACAAATACCAGTTCCTCCACTTCTATCTAAAAAGCCATCTAACAAATCAAGCACTCCTAAAAAAATCATCAAGCCTGCTATTAAATCCACTACTAACCAATCAAAATCCAATCAGCCTCCCTACAATCCATATCCTTATCCACCAACATATCAAGTGGATACCTATAATCGATATGCACCATTAGATCCTCGATCGGGATACTATGAGTCCAATCATCAATATTATCCACCTAGGCCCCCTAGAGGAAATTTTAGAGGAAATTTCAGAGGGAGACCAGCCCCCTATCAGAATCAATACCAGGGGGAAGGGAGGGGATGGAAAGAGCCCTATCGTATCCCTCCCAGGTCCCCACATCATCCAAAGGAGCCTATAGAAAGAGAGGTGGAAGAGGCAGAACGAAAAAGAAAAAGAATGAATTAAATGATGGAATATTTAATCTGGCGGGAGAAAAATTTTCTGATCAAGAATTAGAAGTTTTGCAACAAGGGTTAAAATTTGCACCTAATAAAAATATCGAGAAGTTTGAATTATTTATTGATATAGAAAAACAGATTAGAAAATTGAACATTAAAAAATATTTTGCAAGCCAAACTGTGAATGATGGAGTGACCACAAAAGAAGTCCCGTTTGTTCACAGTGGCCTTAAAAATAATTCAGTGTTTAACCCCAAAAAAGGGTCCAATCATCACATTGAAGTATTTAGAAAAATGGTACAAGATGATGTCAGAGATATGGAATATTCCAAGTACTCCTCCAGTCAACGTATATGGGAAGGGATAAAATTAATAGAAGAAAATAAGCAAATAGTGGTCAGACAGGCCGACAAGGGGGGAGGGCTAGTAGTGCTAACTAAAGAGTATTATTTTATGGAAATGGAAAGACTCTTGCAAGATAAAACTACTTATCACAAAAAAAACAGTAAAGTTTGCACATTTTTTAATTCATGAAACCATTTTTTTTCCAAAAAAAAAAAAAAAAAGGCGTTTGAAAAATGATTGCGCAAATACCGTGCAAGATAAAAAGTTGCAATGACCGTCATTTTATTCCCTAGGGCGTCTGCTAAAAAACATATATAATATTTGGGGGTTCTGAGTAATTTTCTAGTCAAAGAATGATGATTTGTACATATAGGAGAGAAGTGCTATAATAGGCCGGGTATGGAAGTGGTATAAAAAGCCCGGGGTTGAAAGGGTTAAAGAGACGAAAGTTCACAAAACAAATTGGGGGGGGGGGTTGCACTATTCAAATAAAAGCAGCCTTACTGATATAAACAAACCCTCCAACTATCCCAATAAAGACAAAATACAAAAAAAAGATCTGGCGCTTTCTTCCTCCTATAGACAAGATATCAAAAGGTGATTGTAAAGCCTCGTACACACTGTCGGACTTCAAACAAACTCTTTAGTGGATTTTTGTCCGAAGGGAGTTGGCTGGGCACACCCATAGCATACACACGGCAGGACTTTTCTGCAAACTTTCCCAACATCACGTGGTTTTTCTGCTCTTTTCTGCCACCCTTTGCTCAACTTCTGCTATTTTTGGTCGATTTTAACATTGGTTCTGGGCATGCGTATTTGTACTCCGGACAAAAGTCCGATAGATTTCTGTACACACGGTCGGACTTTGCACCATCGGACTTTTGTTGCCGAAAAGTTTGTCCGTTTGCAGAACTAACTTTTGTCCGATGAAAACCGACAAAAAAAAAAATTCTCCGATGGAGCGTACACACGGTCGGATTTTTGGGAAAACTTGCTCATTTTGAAGTTTGGTGGCAAAAAGTCCGGCCGTGTGTATGGGGCTTTAGTCACACTGATGCAGCCAGTCCTTCTCTCAGTGGGATGAACTTTCACACAAAAATAACATTGGATCCAAGTGTATTGCAAATTGTTCCAGTCTGTGCCTGGCTTATTGACACAATGGGGTTTATTCACTAAAGCTGGAGAGTGCAAAAATCAGTCTCACTTCTGCATAGAAACCAATCAGCTTCCAGGTTTTATTGCCAAAGCTTAATTGAACAAGCTGAGGTTAGAAGCGGATTGTTTTTTTTTGCAGAAGTGAGCCTGATTTTGCACTCTTCAGCTTTAGTAAATAAACCTTAAAGCGGATCTCCCACGACCATACTTTTTTTGGGGTCATTCATTTGTTTATGCCATATTAAAAAATAGTACTCACTATTCCGCTGTTTCAAAGTATCCGCTGTCTGATTCCGTCTGAAATCGTAAGTTATATTATCTGTCCAACGATGTTTACATTTTGCTTGTGGGCACTGAAGCCCACAAGCACTCATTTTCTTGCCATCACAACGGGCGGTGTCTCGTCACATTCGGCTTGCCTATCACAGATTGCTCCGGAAGTGACGTCCCATCGCCGCCATCTTGCTACACCACTTGCCCCCTTCTCACTCTACCATTATTGTTCAGGAGTGTGGGGAGTAGCAAGATGGCGGCGACGGAACGTCACTTCCTGGTTAATGTGTGATGGGAAGCCCGATGTAACAAGACAGCAGCGTCGCGCTTTACGAAATCCCACGATAACTCAGAGGAAGCCTCCGCAGTGACTCCTGGGAGCAATGACAAAAGCTCCCAGGACACATTGCGGTTACAGGAAGTGACGAACTACCCGCAGACTACCCGCACTTCATAGAGACAGGAAGCAGTCGGAAATCTAAGGTAGTGTACACCCAAAAAAACACCTTCCGTTTTCACATGTATTGCAGGCTGCGGTATGAAGGAGCTTGTGTGTTGAAATAGGGTGGAGCTCCGCTTTAATGTTGCAGAGTTGTGAAGATTTTACTTACGCGTGTGGAGATCTGTATGCAGTTTCTAAATTGCTAGTATGCTATGATTAAATTATATAGGATTTATTTAGCGCCAACAGTTTGCACAGCGCTTTACAATGCAGGGAGACACTACACCAACAGTACTATTCAAAAAGAGAGGGTTAGAGAAGTCCTGCTCCTGCGAGCTTACAATCTAAAAAGGGAGAGGCTGGTGAAAAAAAAAAAAAAAAAGTAGGGATCGTGAGGGATGAACTGAATGAACTGAGGGAGGTAGAGGCAGGATAGGCCACCCTGAAGAGATGAGTTTTCAGGGATCACTTAAAAGTGGACAGAGTAGGAGATGGCCAGACAGATTGGGGGGGGGGTAGTGCGTTCCAGAGGATGGGAGAGGCTGAGCCGGGTGCCGGTCCAGGGATCTAGGCGGATCCTGACTCCGTAGTTGTGATGAACCAACTCCGACGTCAGCAGGGGGCAGCCTTCATTCTATACTCCTGTGACCTGTTTTCAGCAGAAAGCGGACTGAACGGCACTCCTGTGCTTCACACTCCAAACGAGCTTTGGCTGGACTTCTCCTTCAAGCTCTGTGTGCGCACGAGGCCTAAGGCGAGTTTCACACAGATCCCAGCTTGTAGAAGAGCAGTGCAAACAGCAAAGTCAACAAAGCATTTGCAGAGCTTTCAGCAAGCTTTGTTGAAGCTTTTAAAGTACCATTCAGCTCCATTTTGTAAATGTTTTTTTTTTTTTTATTCGCTTTATTAAAGTTTTCTGAGATACAAAACATGGCCATTGGGGCATACCCCGGCCTAACCTTGCACATTACCACGTGCACATAGAAGAAAGAACACAGAAAAAAAAAAAAAAAAAAGGGGAGGGAGAAAAAAAAAAATAAGGGGGGGGGACACCCCCAAAAACACAAGGGGACATAAAGAAAAAGAAAACAAAAAACAGATGACAACTTATCATCACATCTTAACGCTAGATATATCTAACTAACATAACAGGGACACCTCTCGGGATACACAAGGTAGGATTACAACAGGAGTTGTTATTCCTTGCAGGACCACTACTCGTTCCTAGATGTCTGGGTTGGGCTTATCAGGAGCATGCAGGGGTAGGTGCTTTGAATTTGAGCTATGCTTACACCTCCATTCATTTATTCAGAGTATGGACCTTAGCTCCTATCAGGACTGATGAGTGCGGAGGAGATCTGGTGAATTACTCCTCTTGGGGTCGGTCATCTGTTGTGGACTCCGAATCAGTCCACAGATGCCAGACTTTCATATTTTCTGGGACATCCACGAGACAGATACGTCGCTTTATAGAGGGGGACCACTGTATTGACTAGATGTTTCCATGAGGTCAGGGTGGGGGGGGGGGGGTGGTTGACTTCCACTTTAGTACTATGGCTTTCCTTGCGTAAAACAGGAGGATACCTATTAGGGTACGTGGGGCTTTGGCAAGTGCCAGTGGCTCCACCAGGCCAAGAAGGCATACACTAATTGTCAGGGGAATAGAAATGGTAGTTAGGTTATGGATGAATTGTGTTACCTCCCGCCAATATTCCCGAATCTGTAGGCAATCCCAGAATATGTGTGTGAAATCTGCAGGAGTATCAGAGCATCTCCAGCAGTTAGCTGTCAGGGCCGGGTATATGCGGTGGAGGCGTTGGGGTGTGTAATAGATCCTGTGGAGGATCTTGAATTGGATCAGTTTGTCCCTGGTAGCCACCAGCGGCTGAAATGGGTAGTCCCACATATCTTCCCAGTCTTCGCTGTCCAGCTCCTGCACCTCCACCCGCCACAAACCACGCAGACCATCCAGACCCTCCTGGATGGACGGCAGGAGTGCTCGATAGATTCGGGACAGGGGCTTTGAGAGCTCGGCATCGTCCAGGAGAATCTCCAAGGTATCAAGCTCCAGCCGGAGCTGAACCGACTTGAACCGCGAGCTGAAGGCGTGGCGGAGCTGCAGGAACCTGAAAAAGAAAGAGTTCAGAAGCTGGAATTTATTCTTTAACCTATCGAATGTAAATAGCCCCAGCTCATCGCAGATATCCCTCAAATACTTGATGCCCTTGCCGGCCCACAGACCCGGATCCTGCAAAGAGTGGAACTCCCTGAGCCTCGGATTGCACCAAAGTGGTGTGTTAGGGGACCACCTGGCCTTCGCCAAATTAGGTTTAATCACTACCGTGAACCATGCCTTAATGATCGCTTTCATAGCTAGGGTTGAGGGTACCGCAGAGCCCCCTGACCCCCTATAGAGTGCATTACGAAGGGCCTCGAAAGATCCTAGGTGTGCCGCCTCCAGGACAACTGACGCATTGGTGTCGTCCGAAACCAGCCAGTTATGTGCATGGGTGAGCATTGCTGCTAAGTAGTAGGTGTGGAAGTCCGGGCAGGCAAGTCCCCCCTGTGTCCATGGTCTACACAAAATCTTTTTACTAAATCTGGCCGGGTGCGATTGCCACAAGAAAGAAGCCACTGAGGAGTCTAGTTGCCGGAGAAGAGACTTGGGGATCCATACCGGAGAGTGCCGTAAGGTATATAGCAAGACCGGGAGTAATTTCATTTTTATTAAGTTAATTCTCCCTATTAGAGATAATGGGAGGTTTGACCAAGCCTTCAGTTTTAGTTTACACCACTGCAGCACCGGGGACAGGTTAAGTTTGAAAAAGTCTTTAGTATTGGACGAGATATTTATCCCTAAGTACCTGATGGTATCTGCCGATTGTAGAGGCGAAGTAGGATCACTCAGCCTCCTTGCCCCGGGGTCTATGGGTAGAATTAGTGATTTGCTCCAGTTGGTTCTGAGGCCAGAGAGAGTCGCGAAACGGTCCAGAATCCGAAGCGCCCCGGCGAGCGAGGGACCGGGGTCCCCGAGGAAGAGAATCAAATCATCAGCATACAATGCCAGCTTCTCGGTCACCGAGCCGACCCGTACTCCAGACACCTCCCCCGACCTCCGCAGGGCCTCGGCCAGAGGCTCCATTACCAGGGCGAACAATGCAGGTGATAGAGGACACCCCTGCCCTGTTCCCCTCCCAATCGGGAAAGAGGGCGAGAGAGACTACCATTCAGTTTGATACGAGCGGTGGGTGCCCTATATAGTAGGCCGATCCATTTCCGGAAAGTTGGGCCGAAGCCAAAACCCTCCAGAACCTGCATCATATAGGACCATCTGACTGTATCGAAAGCCTTTTCGATGTCGAGGGATACCAGTACCCGAGAGGCATTCTCTTCGGATGGGAGCTGGAGATGGGTAAAAACTCGCCTAAGATTAATGTCCGTGGACTTGCCCGGCATAAAGCCTGTCTGATCTATGTTGACTAGGGATGGTAAAACCTTTGAGTCTATTGGCTAGTACTTTCGTGAGTATCTTAAGGTCATAGTTCAGCAACGAGATGGGTCTGTAGGATGAGCAACAGGTGGGGTCCTTTCCTGGTTTGGGCAGCAGCACTATATGCACCTGGTACATGCTGTCTGGAAGCCTGTCGGATTCCAGGCAGTCTGTGTATAACTGATTTAGTTTAGGAACCAGTAAAGTAGCGTTAGTTTTATACCAGTCCCCAGGTAGACCATCTGGGCCCGGGGATTTATTGTTGGGCAGGGAGTATATTGCGGCCTCTATTTCCAGACGTGTTAATGGCTTATCTAGCGCTATCCTGTCCTCCTCAGAGAGGAGAGGCAAAGTATTTCCCCCCATTTCCTCCAGCCCAGCAGCAGCTGAGCCAGAGAATGGGTCGGCATACAGGTTGCTATAGAAGAGATGGAATTCCCGCAGTATACCTTCGGGGTCCGTAACCTGGCAACCAGTGGAAGTCTGAAGTCTAGGGATTACTGTTTGGAGCGTAGGTTCTGCTACGAGGTTGGCCAGTAGTTTGCCGTTATTGTCCCCTGACTCGAAAAGCTTGGCTACAAGCTTTCGCGCATCTGAGTGTACCAGCAAGGTGTAGTGGAGCTTCAGGTCTCTCCTCGTTTGGGCTAGGGTAGAATAATTTTCAGGCGTTGGATGCCTCGTGAAAAGATCCAAAGCCGCCCCCTCACTTCGTTCCAGTTGAGCGGTCTGTAAAGCAAAGCCGGATCTCACTGCCTTGATAGAGGAGATGTATTCTCCTCTGGCATGAGCCTTGCCCGCCTCCCAGACCACGTCAAGGGAAGCCGATCCCTCGTTTGTCTGCCAGTATTCTTCGAGCCTGGGCCCCACCAGCTCCTGGACCTGTGTGTCGGCTATCCAATGGGATGCCAACTTCCAGCATCCCGGCTCACGGGGGGTACCCAGACCCAAGCCAAGCTCTAGCGGTGAGTGATCCGAAAGACCTGCCGGGAGGTAGGAGACCGTTCTGACTTGAGACAGTGCAGAAGCCAACCCGAACATGAAGTCTATGCGGGACCCAGACCTATGTGCTGCTGAGATATGTGAATATGTCCTTTCCTCCGGATGCTTCCACCGCCAGAGCTCCTGGAGACCAAAGGTGTCTGCCCAGAGATCCAATTCAGGGGGGGCAAGTCTAAGGGGGTTAGTAGTATCTTTGTTGTGGTCTAGGATGGCATTAAAATCCCCTCCAACTAGAATATTATGGACCCGAAGGGGAGCTATTTTTGTAAGGACCGTGTACAGGATGGAGGAGTTAAATGGAGGAGGGACATACACATTAATTATTGCCCAACAATGGGCAAACATTTCGAGGATAAGGATGACGTACCTTCCCCCAGGGTCCGTGAAGACCTGTTCCACTGTGCAAGGGAGTGACTTGTTCAACAGAACAGTCACGCCCCTCGCGTAGGAGGAATATGTGGCATGAAACCCTTGTTTGACCCATGCCCGCCTGAGTGTTAGGATTTTGCTACCCGTCAGGTGGGTTTCCTGGAGAAACAAGATGTGGGGTTTGTGGGACTGCAGAAATTTAAATACTAATGATCTTTTTACCTTGTCATTCAAACCCCTAACATTCCAAGATATCAGCCTTAAATCCATACCCATTTGAAATAGAGAAGTTCAATAACATAAGGATCATAGAAGACCCATACCCAGTTATGTCCCGGCCATGGGCCCTCTGCAGAGGTAGTCCATAGGGTATAGCAATCCAGTGGAACTGGAGAGAACATAAAGTGAATACACAGGAGATAATAAGTGAACCAGAGAAGTAGCAAAATTAAGACAACATAGTCCAGCGAGAAAAATAGTGTGGAGCCCGAGCAGGTGTGATAACTTATAAACAGCACAAATAACGCCCTACCGCCTGGCATATCCCCAACTTTCGCCAAGGCAGTTTCTTACCCTTAACTTGATTGTAGATGTCGCCTTCTGGAGGCTGAAAGTCTCTGAGGCAACCTCAGCGTGAGTTCAACCTAGAACAGTAGGCGAGAGTGAGGGAACTTGCATCCCATTACAGTGGGAGGAGACCGACCCTCCGGAGCAGCAGGTCAGACCCTTCAAGTCGCGAGCTGCCCCAGGTAGAGACAAGTCACCTGGTCCCTCACTTGGGAGTAAACAACGAAACCAAACAAAACAGGGGGGGGGGGTCGACTGTTTCACTTGTAGAGGTACGCTTGGGGTAACTCCGGTGTTTGCAGGAAGTTAAGAAGGATAGAGCAAACCAGGATGTGAAAGAATCATGCATCTAATAGATCAATGGGAGGAATCTTTCATTGCAGGGTGGTCAGCCAGCTATCAGCATCCGCAGGGTTGTCGAAGAAGCGGACCTCTCCACCATGTTGGACACGCAGGCGGCTGGGGTATAGCATGCCGTATTTAATGTTCTTGTCTCTGAGCCGCCTGTGGACATCATTGAAGGTCTCTCTTCCTCTGCAGCTCTGCTGAGAAGTCGGGAAAAAGAAGAACTGAGGCGTTGCCGTATTTGAGTGCGGCGTGTCTGCGGGCCTCAGAGAGGATCCTGTCCCTGTCCCGGTAATTGAGGAAGCGGACCAGGAAAGGTCTGGGGATATTCCCCGGGATGGCTCTGCCCGTAGGCACTCGGTGGGCCCTTTCAACAACGTAAGTAGGGGGAACATCCGTCAGGTCAAGTAAATTTTTAAAGAACTCCTCCGCAAATACAGCAGGGTGGTCCCCCTCTTCTCCCTCAGGCAGACCGAGGACTCTGACATTGTTGCGTCGCAGCCTATTTTCTGCGTCGTCCGACTTTGCGACCAGGGACTGCACTGTGCGTTGTAGCTCAGCAATGGAGGTGGAGTGATTGGCCGTTAGATCCTCCGTGGCCGACACTCTTGACTCTGCCTCAGACATCCTCCCCCTCATCTTGTCTAGATCATTCCGTATGAAATTGCACTCCGCAGCAAGGTGGTCGATGCGTACCAGGAGCGAAGTCTTACTCCGCTCGATCGCAGCAAGGATTGTGGCCATGTTATCATGAGAAGGCGGGGCCGCCCCCTCTACCTCCGGGGCCTCACCGGGGTCCATGTCCAGGCCGGCTAGCAAGGCCCGGATTCGCCCGACCAGGACGGGATCCGTGTGCGGGGAAGATGGCGGTGGTACCCGGGGGGGGGGTGTGTGGGCCCTTGTGGCTTTAGAGCTCCCCTTGCCCTTCTTGGAGGAGGAGGGCATCTGGCAGGTTATACAAGGGTAGGATCTGCAGCCGTGCTCAGAGGAGGCTTTGGGAAACAGTGAGAGCCCAGCCAGGCTTGCCGCAGCGATCTAAACACAGGGGGGTCTCCAAGCACCCGTCGCTCAGCAGCCAACACCCGGCTGGCAGGTAGGGAGGATGTGAGGCTGGAGGTACAGGGGTGAGGGTGACTGAGCGGTGTAACACAGGCAGGCAGGCAACAGAGGACTCTAGGATCAATCATCCAGGCCACCCCAGCAGCAGGCACAGATCTTGCAGGGCAGCACACTAGGCCAAGGCAGCGGTGGGCAGAGAGGGCAGGGCGGAGGGATAGAAGCCAAGGATCAGAGTTCCGGAAGCACTCGCAGGGGCCTCGGCTCAGGAAACAGCGGTGCTTTGCAGGTCGCACTAGGCCGCACTCGGCCGGACGAAACCGCGGCCTCCACGGACGTCCCCGACGGCCAGACAGGTCCCCGGGTCCCGCTAGATGGGCGGATGGGCAGGCAGGGGAGAGTGGATGACCCTCCTTACCTTCAGGTAGGCCTGAATTTGTTCGTCCAGGAAGGCCGGAATGGCAAGATGGCGGCGGCCGCGGACGAGAGGATCAATGCTGGGCAGGCGTCCCCCGGCAGAGCTGCTGCTCGATACTGACCCAGGATGCTCCAGAGGACCGAGAGGGACCCGCTGGCAGGCAGGTAGATGCTTGTTCAGCTGTAGATTGTAAGGATGGCAGCGGATGGAATGTAGGATTCCCGGAGCTCCCCTCTGGCACGTCCGTCACTGATCACATCAGGACACGCCCCCTCCCATTTTGTAAATGTTGAATACAAATCCTAGTGGGAGTGCTGATAGAACCACTTTAAAAGTGGCTCTAAGGGCAGAAGAATTGTTACCTTAATACATTCTATGCATTAAAGTAAAAAACCTTCTGGGAGCAGCTCCTCCCATCCCCCAAACACTTAACTGAGCACAATCTTGATCCAGCGATGTGCATTAGAGCAGCAGCTCTTCTGGGTCGCCCTCTTCTCATTGGCTCACACAGCAGCAGAAGTCATTGGCTCCTGCTGCGGTCAATCACAGCCAATGAGGAGACGAGGGGGGGGGGAGGCAGAGCTGTGCTCTGCGTGTGAATGGGCAATGAGTGGCTCAGGGGGCGAGCCTGTTCGTGTGCCCCTATAGCAAGATGCTTGCTATTGGGGGCACTTGTGGGGGGGGGGGGATTGGGGCTGCTCCAGGCAAAACTATTACACAGAGCAGGCAAGTATAACATATTTTTTCAGCAAGCTTTAAAAAAGTTCTGAAGCTTGCTAGGAGCTGGTTAAAAAGCAGCAATCAACACTTGTTTGTAACATACTTTTATGTTTATACAATTTTTATGTTGTCATTTGTGTGTGAAAGTTCATCCCACAGAGTAGTAGTAGTAGTAGTAACAGTGGGGTTGATTTACTAAAAGGAGTGCAAAAATCTGGTGCAGCTGTGCATGGTAGCCAACCAGCTTCCAAGTTTTTTTTTTTTGGTCAAAGCTTAATTGAAAAAGCTGAAGTTAGAAGATTGGCTACCATGCACAGCTGCACCAGATTTTGCACTCACCCGTTTTAGTTCATCAAGCCCAGTGTGACCAAGGCCCCTTTCACACTAATGAAAATATATTATTAGGTATTTGCAGCGCTTGCAGAAAAGTATATAAACAAAAGAAATGTGTCACAAATGCTTGTATCACAAACATCTATAAGTGAATAGCTTATATGACATAACATCAATTAATAGTATATCCACTGTGCTCATAAATGAAAACAATAAGTGAGCAAACTTTAAGGTTCATTGAATAGCAGTTATACCAATCCTGGAAAACTGAGTATTTCCACACCAGAAATCAGATGTTGGTTCATAGATGAAAAATCCCCTTCTAATGGCCCCACTCATCAGATGGGAGAATAATATAAATACGAGATCTCACCAACTAAAGTCCAGGCAAACTTCATCTCATGTAGATAGGCTCCATAGTATCAGCAGCAAAGGCATTTAAGTGACCATATGGAAAGAAAGGGAAAAAATATTCATGTGAACAGACAGCATGGCGCTGCTAGCAAAGAGACTCACAGGACTGCATTGATAAACGAGCGTCAGTGTTGTTCCGGGTACACAGCGTGCGTTCCACCGAAACCGGAAGTAGCGTCACTGGTTCTGGATTGGCCGGAAATTGCGTCAACGCGTTTCGCCCCTCCTCCAGGGCATCATCAAGGACGTTTATCACTGCAGTCCTGCGAGTCTCTTTGCTAGCAGCGCCATGCTGTCTGTTCACATGAATATTTTTTCCCTTTCTTTCCATATGGTCACTTAAATGCCTTTGCTGCTGATACTATGGAGCCTATCTACATGAGATGAAGTTTGCCTGGACTTTAGTTGGTGAGATCTCTTATTTATATTATTCCCCCATCTGATGAGTGGGGCCATTAAAAGGGGATTTTTCATCTAGGAACCAACATCTGATTTCTGGTGTGGAAATACTCAGTTTTCCAGGATTGGTATAACTGCTATTTAATGAACCTTAAAGTTTGCTCACTTATTGTTTTCATATATTTTCATTTATGAGCACAGTGGATATACTATTAATTGATGTTATGTCATATAAGCTATTCACTTATAGATGTTTGTGATACAAGCATTTGTGACATTTCTTTTGTTTATATACTTTTCTGCAAGCGCTGCAAATACCTAATATATTTTCATTTTATTGAGGTGTTAGACCTTTTGTTGCAGCAGCTGCGGAGCTATCCATTTATTTATTCACTTCAATCAATTATCACTGCACAGTCTGTTAGCGCGGGTTTTAGTTTTGTTAAAATACCCTTTCACACTAAAGCCCCGTACACACGGTCGGACTTTTTCCCAACAAACTTCGTTTTAAGCAAGTTGGACCAACAATCCGACCGTGTGTACGCTCCATCGGACAAACTTTTTTCGTTTGGTTTTGGATTTCATCGGACAAAAGTTGGGTCTGCAAACGGACAAACTTTTGCCCAACAAAAGTCCGATGGAGCAAAGTCCGACCGTGTGTACAGAAAACCATCGGACTTTAGTCCGATGGACAAAACAACTAATGTTAAAATCAACCAACAATAGCAGAAGTTGACCAAAGGGTGGCAGTAAAGATCAGAAAAAACACGTGATGTTGTAAGAAGTTTTAAGAAAGTTTGCAGAAAAGTCAGAGTGTGTGTATGCCAGTGTTTCTCAACTCCAGCCCTCAAGGCGCCCCAACAGGTCATGTTTTTAGGATTTCCATTATTTTGCACAGGTGATTTGATCAGTCTCACTGCCTTAGTAATTATCACAGCCATTTCATCTGAGGGAAATCCTGAAAACATGACCTGTTGGGGCGCCTTGAGGACTGGAGTTGAGAAACACTAGTGTATGCTATGGGTGTTCCCAACCAACTCCGTTCGGACAAAAAATCCACGGAAAAGTCCGATGGAAGTCCGACCGTGTGTACGAGGCTTTATACGACTTGTCCCATGATTTGTGATGGCAAAGTAGCACGGCAAGTCATTCCCAATGATAACCGTTCATATTGGTACGACTTCAAAAAGTAGTCCCTGCACTACTTTGGTCCGATTTTGATGCTAACTACACAGGCATTCCTTGAAATCGCAGCAAAATCACGCAACTTTGAAGTCGCACAAGTGTGAAAGGGGCCTAATGCCCTGTACACACGATCCGAAAATTGGATGACAGATCGTCCAACTTTTTTCGCTAAATAGTCGCACGTAGAAATTGGAGAGGTTACTAAAGTCACGAAAAATCTTGTACGACAAAAAAAAAAAAAAAAGAAAAAAGTGATGTCATGTGTTGTAATGTATTTGTATTGTATTTTCGGATGACAATTGTACAGACTAAACGAAAATCGTACGATCTGGTATTGTATGAGGAAAATTTTCGTGCTTGTCCGATCTAATCATATGAATTGTCATGATCGGCTCTCGAAAGCTCTGTAGCAACGATCCGATTATCGTACGACTCTTCCTCGGACGACAGTTTTCGTACGATATTCGGATGGTGTGTACGGGGCATAAGGATCAACACCTTTGATATTTATTTTATAGGAGAAAGCAAGCACCAGCTGATCCATTTGTGTTCTGCCATTTATTTTAATGTACGGTGTTCCCCTAAAACAGGGTTCTCCACACTATAGTCCTCCAGCTGTTGCGGAACTACACATCCCATGAAGCATTGTTAATCTGACTTTCACAGACCTGACTAGACATGATGGGAATTGTAGTTCCTAAACAGCTGGAGGGCCGTAGTTTGGAGACCCCTATGCTAAAACAATGAGGTATGGGTTTTGTCACCATATGGGCATTGGCAGCCTATTGAAAATGAATGGTCTACCTACACTAAAGTTGACCTTCCTTCCTCATACAAGACCACCACCGTTTATAAAATGTGAATTGAAAAATAAAATTAAAAATTATTACTCAACTCCTCTTTTTCACTATACAGATATCCCAATCCTCTCTTCCATGGAAATCCGCACCGCATTTTATAGGTAGATGTCATTAGGAGGCCAGCTTCTTTAAAGTGGGCCTAAAGCTAAAGAAAATAAATAAAAATTGCAAACAGACAAGCTCTTTATTGCAGAAGAGACACGTAATGACTCTTCTGTAATAAAATACAATTCCCTGCCTGTGTTCCAGGATGACTGCACTCTCCTGTGCGACGACATCATCCTATGCCGGCCAATCAGGTCAGCCGAAGACTGGCACCAGGAAGAAGCCGGGGGAGAAGACGCCGGAGCAGTACCTCGCAGGTGTCGGAGAAGTACATTAAAATAAAAATGTGGGTTATGATTCTTTTTTTTGAGAGGAAATGTGGATGTGCAAGCACCTGTGCATTTCTGTAGGGGGTCCACTTTAATGCAACGCAGGTTAACATGCATGTTTTACTGCCCAAACATGAACCCGGTCTGACAGGTCACTTTCTTTAGAAATCAATTTACAGCCTGAGAAAAAAAAACGTGCAATCCCTGCACAGTGCAATGCCACGGTTTGCAAAATCAGCCTTCAATCTTGCTATATCACTTAATTACACGGCAACCTGTATAGAATGTCCTCCGAGTATTTGAGCAATATTTGCACAGTCCAAATCCACAACACAACCAGCTACCTAGCTGTACTTTTAGTAAACCCCTTGAATGCTGTCAAACAGTATGAAAGCCGGACATATACAATACAAACCTCTGAAGCTGCAAAAAAATAAAAATAAAATTCACGTGTTCAGAGTCAATATAGAACCGCAAAACAGACACTTCTGTATTATTTATTCCAGGATGTATGGAAACCCACATTATGCCGCACACAGCTCTCAGGGCCCCGAGACACCACAAGAAGAAGTACTACGGAGGGAAAGGCAGCAACTGTCAGGAATGCCAGATTGTGCAGAAGGCGACATGATCACCAGAAGACAACATAAGTGTTTAAATAAGTTTACACCGCCCCCCACCAAATCAGCCACTGACCACAACAAACCCCCCCCCCCCCATCATCCGCCACTGACCACAACAAACCCCCCCATCATCCGCCACTGACCACAACAAACCCCCCCCCCATCATCCGCCACTGACCACAACAAACCCCCCCCCCCCCATCATCCGCCACTGACCACAACAAACCCCCCCCCCCATCATCCGCCACTGACCACAACAAACCCCCCCCCATCATCCGCCACTGACCACAACAAACCCCCCCCCCCATCATCCGCCACTGACCACAACAAACCCCCCCCCCCCATCATCCGCCACTGACCACAACAAACCCCCCCCCCATCATCCGCCACTGACCACAACAAACCCCCCCCCCATCATCCGCCACTGACCACAATACCCCCCCCCCCCCCATCATCCGCCACTGACCACAATACCCCCCCCCCCCCATCATCCGCCACTGACCACAATACCCCCCCCCCCCCCATCATCCGCCACTGACCACAATACCCCCCCCCCCATCATCCGCCACTGACCACAATACCCCCCCCCCCCATCATCCGCCACTGACCACAATACCCCCCCCCCCCATCATCCGCCACTGACCACAATACCCCCCCCCCCCCATCATCCGCCACTGACCACAATACCCCCCCCCCCATCATCCGCCACTGACCACAATATCCCCCCCCCCATCATCCGCCACTGACCACAATATCCCCCCCCCATCATCCGCCACTGACCACAATATCCCCCCCCCCCATCATCCGCCACTGACCACAATATCCCCCCCCCATCATCCGCCACTGACCACAATATCCCCCCCCCCCCATCATCCGCCACTGACCACAATATCCCCCCCCCCCCATCATCCGCCACTGACCACAATATCCCCCCCCCATCATCCGCCACTGACCACAATATCCCCCCCCCCATCATCCGCCACTGACCACAATATCCCCCCCCCCATCATCCGCCACTGACCACAATATCCCCCCCCCCATCATCCGCCACTGACCACAATATCCCCCCCCTCATCCGCCACTGACCACAATATCCCCCCCCTCATCCGCCACTGACCACAATACACCCCCCCTCATCATCCGCCACTGACCACAATATCCCCCCCCCTCATCATCCGCCACTGACCACAATACCCCCCCCCTCATCATCCGCCACTGACCACAATACACCCCCCCCCATCATCCGCCACTGACCACAATACACCCCCCCCTCATCATCCGCCACTGACCACAATACACCCCCCCTCATCATCCGCCACTGACCACAATACACCCCCCCCCATCATCCGCCACTGACCACAATACACCCCCCCCTCCCCATCATCCGCCACTGACCACAATATACCCACTGACATGACTACCCGCTGACCCTGACGGAAGGCCTGGCCAATTCTGCAACATTTCTCATTACACTCTTCAAAAAGCCACACTGAGATCAATATTAACCTATAAACACCCCCCACCACATAAATATGTATGTATGTATGTATGTATGTATGTATATATGTATATATACACATACATACACACACACACACACATCCCCCTTTGTTACCCCAGATATATATCCCCTCCATTACCCCAGGACCCCCATATATATATGCCCCTCCATTACCCCAGGACCCATATATATATATATATATATATATATATATATATCCCCTCCATTACCCCAGGACCCCCATATATATATCCCCCTCCATTACCCCAGGACCCCCATATATATATCCCCTCCATTACCCCATGACCCCCATATATATATATATATATCCCCTCCATTACCCCATGACCCCCATATATATATATATATATATATATATATATATATATATATATCCCCTCCATTACCCCATGACCCCCATATATATATATATATCCCCTCCATTACCCCATGACCCCCATATATATATATATATCCCCTCCATTACCCCATGACCCCCATATATATATATCCCCTCCATTACCCCATGACCCCCATATATATATCCCCTCCATTACCCCATGACCCCCATATATATATATATCCCCTCCATTACCCCATGACCCCCATATATATATATCCCCTCCATTACCCCATGACCCCCATATATATATCCCCTCCATTACCCCATGACCCCCATATATATATCCCCTCCATTACCCCATGACCCCCATATATATATATCCCCCTCCATTACCCCATGACCCCCATATATATATATCCCCCTCCATTACCACATGACCCCCATATATATATATCCCCCTCCATTACCATATATATATATATATATATATATATATATATATATATATATATATATATATATATATATATATATATATATATATATATATACACACACACACACACACACATACACATATATATATCCCCCTCCATTACCCCATGACCCCCATATATATTATATATCCCCCTCCATTACCCCATGACCCCCATATATATATATATATATATATATATATATATATCCCCTCCATTACACCAGGACCCCCATATATATATCCCCTCCATTACACCAGGACCCCCATATATATATATCCCCTCCATTACCCCAGGACCCCCATATATATATCCCCTCCATTACCTCAGGACCCCCATATATATATATATATCCCCTCCATTACCTCAGGACCCCCATATATATATATATATATATCCCCTCCATTACCTCAGGACCCCCATATATATATATCCCCCTCCATTACCTCAGGACCCCCATATATATATCCCCTCCATTACCTCAGGACCTCCATATATATATTCCCCTCCTCGGCCTGGGTGGTGACAGCGGCTCTCCGGCGGTCACTCCTCTTCTCCTCCTCCAGCAATAACAAAAGGCTCTCCCCTCCCCCCACACTCACCTCCGGAGAAGACGGTAGAGGAGCAGTCCAGTGAGCCCGGTAGCTCCGGTAGCGGCGGCCCAGCCGGCCAGCGGCACTCGGCTGATTTCCTCCATGCGCGGATCGGATCGGGGCGGCGGGCGACGCTGAGAGATGTCCTGCCCGGCGTGAGCACACGGCTTACTGTACGGAGCGCGCCAGCCAATCCGAGCGCGGCATCCCCAAGCCCGGGCTACAAGCCCCGCCCCGCTGCCAATCAGCGCGTCCAGGGGAATGCCTTGGTGGGAGGCGGGGCCAAGCCGCTCTTTGGCGCACACGTGGGCGGCTCTGTAATCCGGGGGCGTCAGGTAGTCGTGAAAGGCCGAGATCGTGCGGTGGAGGACCCCGGGAGGAGGGAGCGGGGATGACTCACGGGGGTCGTGCCGGGCCTCGGAAACTCTTCCAGCCGGCGATACAAGCAGCACGGGCGGCCATGTGCGGAGTAGGCTGTCATCTGATGATCAGCACCATTCACACCGATCACCATTCGTACCGATCAGCACCATTCGTACCGATCACCATTCATACCAATCAGCACCATTCGTACCGATCACCATTCACACTGATCATCATTCACACCGATCAGCACCATTCATACCGATCACCATTCATACCAATCACCATTCACACCGATCAGCACCATTCATACCGATCACCATTCACACCGATCGCCATTCACACCGATCACCATTCGTACCGATCAGCACCATTCGTACCAATCACCATTCATACCAATCAGCACCATTCATACCGATCACCATTTATACCAATCAGCACCATTCATACCGATCACCATTTATACCAATCAGCACCATTCGTACCGATCAATGAGCAGCCCAGGAACCGAGATCCGTCCTGTATTAGCATTGGATGGAGTAGAGAATAATTACAACCCTCTCTAGGAGATAAAAACATTAATACATAAAATATATATTTTTTAATCTTACATTTACTTATACATTCGAGATATTTTATAATAATATTTCTATTAATATTATTAAAATCTCTCTCTATATATATATAATGTTTCTCTTTTTTTATCCTGTTCTGGAGACAATATTAACAGGACTGAAAATAAAAGTAAATAACATGACTTGGTGCTCTGATGGGGACCCTGATGTAAGGAGAGACTCTGATGGGGACCCTGAGGTAAGAAGAGGCTCTGATGGGGACCCTGATGTAAGGAGAGACTCTGATGGGGACCCTGATGTAAGAAGAGACTGATGGGGACCCTGATGTAAGAAGAGGCTCTGATGGGGACCCTGATGTAAGAAGAGGTTCTGATGGGGACTCTGATGTAAGGAGAGACTCTGATGGGGACCCTGATGTAAGGAGAGACTCTGATGGGGACCCTGATGTAAGGAGAGACTCTGATGGGGACCCTGATGTAAGAAGAGGCTCTGATGGGGACCCTGATGTAAGGAGAGACTCTGATGGGGACCCTGATGTAAGGAGAGACTCTGATGGGGACCCTGAGGTAAGAAGAGGCTCTGATGGGGACCCTGATGTAAGGAGAGACTCTGATGGGGACCCTGATGTAAGAAGAGGCTCTGATGGGGACCCTGATGTAAGAAGAGGCTCTGATGGGGACCCTGATGTAAGGAGAGACTGATGGGGACCCTGATGTAAGGAGAGACTCTGATGGGGACCCTGATGTAAGGAGAGACTCTGATGGGGACCCTGATGTAAGGAGAGACTCTGATAGGGACCCTGATGTAAGGAGAGACTCTGATGGGGACCCTGATGTAAGGAGAGACTCTGATGGGGACCCTGATGTAAGGAGAGACTCTGATGGGGACCCTGAGGTAAGAAGAGGCTCTGATGGGGACCCTGATGTAAGGAGAGACTCTGATGGGGACCCTGATGTAAGAAGAGGCTCTGATGGGGACCCTGATGTAAGAAGAGGCTCTGATGGGGACCCTGATGTAAGGAGAGACTGATGGGGACCCTGATGTAAGGAGAGACTCTGATGGGGACCCTGATGTAAGGAGAGACTCTGATGGGGACCCTGATGTAAGGAGAGACTCTGATGGGGACCCTGATGTAAGGAGAGACTCTGATGGGGACCCTGATGTAAGGAGAGACTCTGATGGGGACCCTGATGTAAGAAGAGACTGATGGGGACCCTGATGTAAGAAGAGGCTCTGATGGGGACCCTGATGTAAGAAGAGGTTCTGATGGGGACCCTGATGTAAGGAGAGACTCTGATGGGGACCCTGATGTAAGGAGAGACTCTGATGGGGACCCTGATGTAAGGAGAGACTCTGATGGGGACCCTGATGTAAGGAGAGACTCTGATGGGGACCCTGATGTAAGAAGAGGCTCTGATGGGGACCCTGATGTAAGAAGAGGCTCTGATGGGGACCCTGATGTAAGAAGAGGCTCTGATGGGGACCCTGATGTAAGAAGAGGCTCTGATGGGGACCCTGATGTAAGGAGAGACTCTGATGGGGACCCTGATGTAAGAAGAGACTCTGATGGGGACCCTGATGTAAGGAGAGACTCTGATGGGGACCCTGATGTAAGGAGAGACTCTGATGGGGACCCTGATGTAAGGAGAGACTCTGATGGGGACCCTGATGTAAGAAGAGGCTCTGATGGGGACCCTGATGTAAGAAGAGGCTCTGATGGGGACCCTGATGTAAGAAGAGGCTCTGATGGGGACCCTGATGTAAGAAGAGGCTCTGATGGGGACCCTGATGTAAGAAGAGGCTCTGATGGGGACCCTGATGTAAGGAGAGACTCTGATGGGGACCCTGATGTAAGGAGAGACTCTGATGGGGACCCTGATGTAAGAAGAGACTCTGATGGGGACCCTGATGTAAGGAGAGACTCTGATGGGGACCCTGATGTAAGGAGAGACTCTGATGGGGACCCTGATGTAAGAAGAGACTCTGATGGGGACCCTGATGTAAGGAGAGACTCTGATGGGGACCCTGATGTAAGGAGAGACTCTGATGGGGACCCTGATGTAATGGTAATCCCACTATTGTAATGCTGCACAGTGCTCTGGAACGATGGTCTGAGAGGCCTGTAATGCTGCACAGTGCTCTGGGTGGTAGTCTGAGCTGAGGAGGCCTGTAATGCTGGACAGTGGGCTGAGGAGGCCTGTAATTCTACACAGTGCTCTGGAGGGTGGTCTGAGGAGGCCTGTAATGCTCCACAGTGCTCTGAGGAGGCCTGTAATCCTACACAGTGCTCTGGAGGGTGGTCTGAGGAGGCCTGTAATGCTCCACAGTGCTCTGGACAGTGGTCTGAGGAGGCCTGTAATGCTGCAGAGTGCTCTGGATGCCGGTGGTCAGAGGAGGCCTGTAATGCGCACACAGTGCTCCGGACAGTGGTCTGAGGAGGCCTGTAATGCTCCACAGTGCTCTGAGGTGGCCTGTAATGCTCCACAGTGGTCTGAGGAGGCCTGTAATGCTCCACAGTGGTCTGAAGAGGCCTGTAATGCTCCACAGTGCTCTGGACGGTGGTCTGAGGAGGCCTGTAATGCTGCAGAGTGCTCTGGACGGTGGTCTGAGGAGGCCTGTAATGCTGCAGAGTGCTCTGGATGCTGGTGGTCGGAGGAGGCCTATAATGCCCACAAAGTGCTCTGGACGGACAGTGGTTACTCTGAGAGGGAGCCTGTAATGCACAGTGCTCTGGATGCCGGTGGTCAGAGGAGGCCTGTAATGTGCGCACAGTGCTCTGGATGGACAGTGGTCACTCTGAGAGGCCTGTAATGTAAGGTGACCAGATTTTTTAAATTAAATCCGGGGACATTTTTTTTTACTAGTAATGGCGGCAATCAGCGACTCTCTTGCCCGTCGCCGCTGCTGCCTGCCTCACAGTCTGTCAATTCTTACTCTCCGGGCCCCGGCTACTACTGGGTGGGGAGCAGAGGATGATCACTCCGCCAGATAAGGCTCCAGATAGGCAGGCGGCTGGCCGGGACTTGAGCCAAGGCAGAAGAACATGCGAGTGGAAGCTGAATGGGCATTTACCCGAAACTGAAGAAATATTTCCTCCGCTCTGACCAGCACATGATCATCAGAAAGGGGCTCAGATAATGAAAAAAAATACACACCCTCCCCCTAAGCTAGAGCGGGGGTATGTAATTCAGAATTATTATTTTTTTTATTCTGCACTGACTGTCTTTAAATTTGCCCCAGCCCCTGTTCAAATCCAATCTGGGGACAGTGTCCTCGACCCGGGGACTGTCCCCGGAAATCAGGGATGTCTGGTCACCCTACTGTAATGCAGTGCTCTGGATGCCAGTGGTCAGAGGAGACCTGTAATGCTGCACAGTGCTGGATGGTGGTCTCAGATCTGAGGGATGGCCTGTAATGCACAGCGCTCTGGATGCTGGTGGTCAGAGGAGGCCTGTAATGCTGCACAGTGCTGGATGGTGATCTCAGATCTGAGGGATGGCCTGTAATGCACAGTGCTCTGGATGCTGGTGGTCAGAGGAGGCCTGTAATGCTGCACAGTGCTGGATGGTGATCTCAGATCTGAGGGATGGCCTGTAATGCACAGCGCTCTGGATGTTGGTGGTCAGAGGAGGCCTGTAATGCTGCACAGTGCTGGATGGTGGTCTCAGGTCTGGCTGGGATGGCCTGTAATGCACAGTGCTCTGGATGTTGGTGGTCAGAGGAGGTCTGTAATGCTGCACAGTGCTGGATGGTGATCTCAGATCTGAGGGATGGCCTGTAATGCACAGCGCTCTGGATGCTGGTGGTCAGAGGAGGCCTGTAATGCTGCACAGTGCTGGATGGTGGTCTCAGATCTGAGGGATGGCCTGTAATCCACAGTGCTCTGGGTGACAGTGGTCAGAGGAGGCCTGTAATGCTGCACAGTGCTGGATGGTGGTCTCAGGTCTGGCTGGGATGGCCTGTAATGCACAGTGCTCTGGATGTTGGTGGTCAGAGGAGGCCTGTAATGCTGCACAGTGCTGGATGGTGATCTCAGATCTGAGGGATGGCCTGTAATGCACAGCGCTCTGGATGCTGGTGGTCAGAGGAGGCCTGTAATGCTGCACAGTGCTGGATGGTGATCTCAGATCTGAGGGATGGCCTGTAATGCACAGTGCTCTGGATGCTGGTGGTCAGAGGAGGCCTGTAATGCTGCACAGTGCTGGATGGTGATCTCAGATCTGAGGGATGGCCTGTAATGCACAGTGCTCTGGATGCTGGTGGTCAGAGGAGGCCTGTAATGCTGCACAGTGCTGGATGGTGATCTCAGATCTGAGGGATGGCCTGTAATGCACAGTGCTCTGGATGCTGGTGGTCAGAGGAGGCCTGTAATGCTGCACAGTGCTGGATGGTGATCTCAGATCTGAGGGATGGCCTGTAATGCACAGTGCTCTAGATGTTGGTGGTCAGAGGAGGCCTGTAATGCTGCACAGTGCTGGATGGTGGTCTCAGGTCTGGCTGGGATGGCCTGTAATCCACAGTGCTCTGGATGTTGGTGGTCAGAGGAGGCCTGTAATGCTGCACAGTGCTGGATGGTGGTCCCAGATCTGAGGGATGGCCTGTAATGCACAGTGCTCTGGATGCTGGTGGTCAGAGGTGATCTGTACTGCACACACAGTGCTCTGCACAGACGGTGGTCTGAGGGGAGGCCTCAGGCCTGTAATTGTACACACTCACAGTGGGTGCTCTCTGCTCTGGACCATCGTCGTCATGAGTCAGACTCTCGTCGGGACTTGGGAGGCCTGTAATGCACAGTGCTGCTCTGGGCGGTCTGAGGATTCAGGGGCCTGTAATGCTGTCTGCACAGTCGCTTGCTTGCTGGGAGCGGAAGCAGGCAGCGCACCATGGACACTGGAAGTTAGTTCACGTGGGTAAATGTCCCTGCCGCACATTTACGTTTCGTTTTCGTTCGTTAACGAAAAAGGAATTGATTTCCGTCAGTGGACAAAAATGTGGTGTAATTTCATTTTGTTTTCGTCACTGTATAAATGCTGCTGATGAAAATTCTGGCGAAAATGTTTTCGTTCACGAAATTAACACTGCTGTATAGTAGATGATTTGATGAAAGTCACACATCACAGTGTGGAGTCCAAGGACAGCAGTACCGCACCCAAGGCTCCTGTCACCAGTGGGCAGCACCCTCGCCTCCCCACCTAGTCCTGGCTCTTGCTGTGATTCATAAAAGGGCCTCAGCCCAGCCCATGCGAGACCACCCCTGCCCAAGCCCAGCTGAGACCACCCAATACAGTCCGCCCCTGGGGGAGGGGGGTGGGGGGGCAAGAAATAACTTAGGGGTGGCAATTGCCCCCCTGTAGCATCGGCACTGGTCCCTTCTGCCTGGGGGCAGCACCGCCACCCTGAAAAATGCTGCCCAAGGCACACGCCATGTTTGCCTTGCGGTAGATACACCCCCTGACTAGTGATGAGCCGAACACCCCCGGGTTCGGTTCGCACCAGAACCCGCGAATGGACCGAAAGTTCGCACGAACTTTAGAACCCTATTAAATACAATGGATGCGAACGTTCGAAATCTAAAGTGCTAATTATAACGACTATTATGCATGTTATTGTCCTAAAAAGGGTTTGGGAACCCGGGTTCTGCACCAGGGGACATGTATCAATGCAAAAAGAAGTTTTAAAAACGGACGTTTTCCGGGAGCAGTCATTTTAATGATTCATAAAGTGAAAAAAAAAAAAAGTAAAATTTCCCTTTAAATATCGTACCTGGGGGGTGTCTAAAGTATGCCTGTGAAGTGCCACGTGTTTCCCGTGTTTAGAACTGTCCCTGCACAAAATTTAATTTCTAAAGGAAAAAAAGCCATTTAAAACTGCTTGCGGCTTTAATGTAATGTCTGGTCCCGGTAATATGGATGAAAATCTTTAAGAAAAATGGCATCGCTACCCCATCAACCCCCCCCCCCCTACCCCAGCCCATTACCAGCCCCTTTGGGTCTTGTATGGATATTAAGGGGAACCCCGCACACAAAATAGAAAAGGCCCTATATACTCTGAACAGCCGTATACAGGCGGTGCATACAAGACAGGGACTGTAGGTTTGTTCTTATGTAGAATGTGTTTGTAATTTTGAACACGTACATTGTTTAAGTGTAGCTCCAGCCCAAAAATCTATTTTTAAGCTTTTTGGAAAACATAGGGAAGGGTTATCACCCCTGTAACATTTGTTTTGCTGTCTGTGCACCTGTTCAGAACAGTTCACCTCACTTTCCGTCCTAATGACAAATGTTTTTTGAAAATTTGTTTTTTTTATTGAAACAAGAATTGGTGATAAAGAATCAGTGGAGAGGAGACACTTTTTTTCCCATATTAACTCTTACAGGAGAGAATTTCCCTTCCTAGGGGTAGATTTCCTCTCACTTCCTGTTGTATCCTTCCGTTTGCAAGGAGGAGTCGTTTGTAAGTTGGATGTTTGAAAGTAGGGGCCTGCCGTATATACTCAGCTGAAATTTGCCCCTTACATGTTGGTGTTGCCACAACACTGTGAGCCCTCACAGTTACTCTTGGTGGGCGCATGAATGGGCCCTGCTGTGAATTATTAGATCAAGAATTGTAATTACATGCCCCTGTTAAACAGGGGCATAAAAATTGGGCCTTAGGCACTGGTGCCACAACACTGCAACACCTCACAGATACTGTACTTGGAGCACAGCAATGAGCCCTGTTGCAAAGTATTGCATCAAAAATTGTAATTACACGCCCCTGTTAAACAGGGGCTGAAAAATTGGGCCTTTGGTGGTGGTGGTGGTGGTGGTGTTGACACAACACTGTAAGGCCTCACAGTTAGTCTTGGTGGGCGCAGGAATGGGCCCTGCTGTGAATTATTAGATCTTATCTTACCGTCGCAGAGGGAGCAGAGGATGAGACAACTCCGGGAGGTGTAACACACCAGGAAAAAGCAGCAATACAGGCTAAGTTCAGGTGTAATATGGTCAGGAGGCACACTCCGCCTGCTGTAAGTGCCGCAAAATCCTGTTGGTGTAACACACCAGGAAAAAGCAGCAATACGGGCTAATTTCAGGTGTATAATGTGCAGGAGGCTTAGCAACAATGACACTGTCCCCTGCCTATCCTTCTCTCTCCCTGTACACAAGGTAATCAAAGTATATGACACTGACACTCTCCCTGCCTATCCTCTCTCCCTGAACACAAGGTTTATCAAAGTATATGACACTGACACTCTCCCTGCCTATCCTCTGTCCCTACACACAAGGTTTAGCAAAGAATATGACACTGACACTGTCCCCTGCCTATCCTTCTCTCTCCCTGCACACAAGGTTTATCAAAGAATATGACACTGACACTCTCCCTGCCTATCCTTCTCTGTCCCTACACACAAGGTTTAGCAAAGAATATGACACTGACACTCTCCCTGCCTATCCTTCTCTCTCCCTGCACACAAGGTTTAGCAAAGAATATGACACCGACACTGTCCCCTGCCTATCCTTCTCTCTCCCTGCACACAAGGTTTATCAAAGAATATGACACTGACACTCTCCCTGCCTATCCTTCTCTGTCCCTACACACAAGGTTTAGCAAAGAATATGACACTGACACTCTCCCTGCCTATCCTTCTCTCTCCCTGCACACAAGGTTTATCAAAGAATATGACACTGACACTCTCCCTGCCTATCCTTCTCTGTCCCTACACACAAGGTTTAGCAAAGAATATGACACTGACACTCTCCCTGCCTATCCTTCTCTCTCCCTGCACACAAGGTTTAGCAAAGAATATGACACCGACACTGTCCCCTGCCTATCCTTCTCTCTCCCTGCACACAAGGTTTATCAAAGAATATGACACTGACACTCTCCCTGCCTATCCTTCTCTGTCCCTACACACAAGGTTTAGCAAAGAATATGACACTGACACTCTCCCTGCCTATCCTTCTCTCTCCCTGCACACAAGGTTTAGCAAAGAATATGACACCGACACTGTCCCCTGCCTATCCTTCTCTCTCCCTGCACACAAGGTTTATCAAAGAATATGACACTGACACTCTCCCTGCCTATCCTTCTCTGTCCCTACACACAAGGTTTAGCAAAGAATATGACACTGACACTCTCCCTGCCTATCCTTCTCTCTCCCTGCACACAAGGTTTAGCAAAGAATATGACACCGACACTGTCCCCTGCCTATCCTTCTCTCTCCCTGCACACAAGGTTTATCAAAGAATATGACACTGACACTCTCCCTGCCTATCCTTCTCTGTCCCTACACACAAGGTTTAGCAAAGAATAGATTTGACACTGTCCCTGCCTATCCTTCACTTTCCCTGCTCCGGAACACACTACACAAGGCCGCCGCGCTGGCGGCCTTTTATAGTGTGGGGCGTGTACTAAACCCCCTCAGCTATAATTGGCCACAGGCATCCTGCCTGTGGCCAATCATTGCTCTCCTCGCTGCCGGCGCTGTGATTGGCCAAGCATGCAGGGTCACAGTGCATGCTTGGCCAATCACAGCGCCGGGATTACACTGCGATGGCGCAGTGTATTGTGGGCCGTTCGCGTCACTCGAATTTGGCGCGAACGGCCCAAATCGTTCGTTGTTCGCAGAACAGCCGATGTTCGACTCGAACACCGAGCTCATCCCTACCCCTGACCCTAATGCACTGTAGGCAACCCTGCAGGAGCCAAACCGCATTAAATAGAACTGCCACATCGAGCTGGGTTTTCTGATCTTTAGGCACCCATTTATCAATCTGCAAATGAAGCGTGTGTGCATCTGGAATCTGGTTATTAATCTTCAGTACAGGCACTTATGCAGCCATGGTAAAAAAAAATGCATTCTAAAAGCACAAATAATTATGCAAGTTTACTGGTGATTCTCATTCCACCGGAGTTCTATTTCAAGTATAAATGACGCAGCTCTTTGTACTCCGGTCTGCGAGTACGATAGCGGTGTGCGTGTGACTTTGCAGATCCCCCCGCCGTCTCCTCCACTACGTGGGAGAATGTATGAATGTAGAATACTAATAGACGCATCGTGATGTAGTCTCAGGGTTCTCTGCAGGTTTTTGTAACAAGAACATCAGCCGTACGCCCACGCAGCAAATCTTACGTGAATGGATTGGACGCTATTAGCAGACGCTTGTTTCTATTACTCAGACAGATGTGTAGAGGACACCTCACCTGTGACACACCATTATTATGTATAAAAAAAACTCCATACAGCATAGAGGGAATGCCAACAACGTGATGACTTACAATTACATGGTATCAGCGCAGGACACGCTGGTGTACAGGAACCCAAATCATCCAATCAGAAGCCAGCTTCCCAGACTGCACGTTCTAGGCATCTGAGAACAGATGCAATTGGTTTTTGGGAATTATAGCGCACTGCTGTCCTGTGCACTTTTTTTTTCTCCTGTTGCTAGCAGCATTTTTCTGTAATTTAGTTAAGGCCGGTTCATACAGGAAAGCGCGTGTTTCCATGCGTTCCTGCGCGGCACGGTTTTGATGGCCTATGCACTTGAATGGACTGGAATGCAGAAAAAGTAGTGCAAGGACTACTTTTTTGGAATGCTCAGCACCAAACTGGTGGGCACAAACAAGCTGCATTTGTGGGACACATCAACAATTCAATGGCACCAGTGCACTCACCTGCGGTGTGAGAAACACGCATGGAATGAGCCATTTCCACACCGTGTTTTGGCGTGAATGGGCCCATATAGGAAAATCTGTTTTAGTAGTTCTTTTAGTGGCGGTTCACACTAGAACGCAGTGCGGGAAAGGTGCGTTACGTGTGCATTTCCCGCACCTTGATTAAAACGCACTACCTTAGCGACTTGCTGTGGGTGCGAATACATCATTAATGGGACCCCAAATGCAGGGCGTTTGTGGGCACCAGATCTCATGGTACTACAGTACCATGGGATTTAGTGCAGCACGTTTTTAATAAGTGGTGCATGCACTACTTTTTTTGTATTCCTGAGGGGGGGGGGGGCTTTTAAATGAATAGGCTGCCAAATCGCACTGCAAGGGAATGCGCAGGAACGAGAACCTTGTTCCTGTGTAATTCTTTTTTTTTCACAAGAAAGTTCCTGTGTCATTCTGGTATGAACCAGCCTTTCAAGGCATATTTCAACATTTAAAAAAGTTGCATTCATTTTATTTTTTGCATCTCCTGCAGACTATTCCTCCAGCCCCATCCCCATCTAGCTCGGCTTCGGTGGTGCTGGGACATTCCTGTGGAATATTGCTGTCACACATATAGATATATATAACTGCAGAGCTATAGCATTGTACAGGTCAAGGTAGAGGTCATCGTTATTTTGGAGCACCGATCCCAAACTGGGTGACTATACCTCCTGTGCGCACCGTGCCTTATTCATGCATTGTCCTCGTGGGTTATGTTGCAGTGTGATTGCCGGATCTATTGTCGCAGTAAATGAGAATTTCTGTTTGTTATACACATAGAAAAACTCTGCTGAGCAGAATGAATGAACTGCCATCCCTGACCCACACAAATAGAGGCAAAGTGCGTGGCTGGCATGTAGGTCCAGTCAGTTGCGTAGCGTGGGTTGTCAGCGCCCGGGGCAAGGCAAGAAATTTGCGCCCCCTAACCTGCGGACTTTCCACTACACTACACACTGACCACTAACCCGCACACCACTACACTGCACACTGACCACTACACACTGACCACTAACCCGCACACCACTACACTGCACACTGACCACTAACCCGCACACCACTACACTGCACACTGACCACTACACACTGACCACTAACCCGCACACCACTACACTGCACACTGACCACTACACACTGACCACTAACCCGCACACCACTACACTGCACACTGACCACTAACCCGCACACCACTACACTGCACACTGACCACTACACACTGACCACTAACCCGCACACCACTACACTGCACACTGACCACTAACCCGCACACCACTACACTGCACACTGACCACTACACACTGACCACTAACCCGCACACCACTACACTGCACACTGACCACTAACCCGCACACCACTACACTGCACACTGACCACTACACACTGACCACTAACCCGCACACCACTACACTGCACACTGACCACTACACACTGACCACTAACCCGCACACCACTACACTGCACACTGACCACTAACCCGCACACCACTACACTACACACTGACCACTAACCCGCACACCACTACACTGCACACTGACCACTAACCCGCACACCACTACACTGCACACTGACCACTACACACTGACCACTAACCCGCACACCACTACACTGCACACTGACCACTACACACTGACCACTAACCCGCACACCACTACACTGCACACTGACCACTAACCCGCACACCACTACACTGCACACTGACCACTAACCCGCACACCACTACACTGCACACTGACCACTACACACTGACCACTAACCCGCACACCACTACACTGCACACTGACCACTACACACTGACCACTAACCCGCACACCACTACACTGCACACTGACCACTACCCCGCACACCACTACACTGCACACTCACCACTACACTGCACACTGACCACTACACACTAACCCGCACACCACTACACTGCACACTGACCACTAACCCGCACACCACTACACTGCACACTGACCACTACACACTGACCACTAACCCGCACACCACTACACTGCACACTGACCACTAACCCGCACACCACTACACTGCACACTGACCACTAACCCACACACCACTACACTGCACACTGACCACTACACACTGACCACTAACCCGCACACCACTACACTGCACACTGACCACTAACCCGCACACCACTACACTGACCACTACACACTGACCACTACACTGCACACTGACCACTACACACTGACCACTAACCCGCACACCACTACACTGCACACTGACCACTAACCCGCACACCACTACACTGCACACTGACCACTAACCCGCACACACTGACCACTAACCCGCACACCACTACACTGCACACTGACCACTACACACTGACCACGAACCCGCACACCACTACACTGCACACTGACCACTACACACTAACCCGCACACCACTACACTGCACACTGACCACTAACCCGCACACCACTACACTGCACACTGACCACTACACACTGACCACTAACCCGCACACCACTACACTGCACACTGACCACTACACACTGACCACTAACCCGCACACCACTACACTGCACACTGACCACTAACCCGCACACCACTACACTGCACACTGACCACTACACACTGACCACTAACCCGCACACCACTACACTGCACACTGACCACTAACCCGCACACCACTACACTGCACACTGACCACTACACACTGACCACTAACCCGCACACCACTACACTGCACACTGACCACTAACCCGCACACCACTACACTGCACACTGACCACTACACACTGACCACTAACCCGTACACTGCACACTGACCACTAACCCGCACACCACTACACTGCACACTGACCACTACACACTGACCACTAACCCGCACACCACTACACTGCACACTGACCACTAACCCGCACACCACTACACTGCACACTGACCACTACACACTGACCACTAACCCGCACACCACTACACTGCACACTGACCACTAACCCGCACACCACTACACTGCACACTGACCACTACACACTGACCACTAACCCGCACACCACTACACTGCACACTGACCACTAACCCGCACACCACTACACTGCACACTGACCACTACACACTGACCACTAACCCGCACACCACTACACTGCACACTGACCACTAACCCGCACACCACTACACTGCACACTGACCACTACACACTGACCACTAACCCGCACACCACTACACTGCACACTGACCACTAACCCGCACACCACTACACTGCACACTGACCACTACACACTGACCACTAACCCGCACACCACTACACTGCACACTGACCACTAACCCGCACACCACTACACTGCACACTGACCACTACACACTGACCACTAACCCGCACACCACTACACTGCACACTGACCACTAACCCGCACACCACTACACTGCACACTGACCACTACACACTGACCACTAACCCGCACACCACTACACTGCACACTGACCACTAACCCGCACACCACTACACTGCACACTGACCACTACACACTGACCACTAACCCGCACACCACTACACTGCACACTGACCACTAACCCGCACACCACTACACTGCACACTGACCACTACACACTGACCACTAACCCGCACACCACTACACTGCACACTGACCACTAACCCGCACACCACTACACTGCACACTGACCACTACACACTGACCACTAACCCGCACACCACTACACTGCACACTGACCACTAACCCGCACACCACTACACTGCACACTGACCACTACACACTGACCACTAACCCGCACACCACTACACTGCACACTGACCACTAACCCGCACACCACTACACTGCACACTGACCACTACACACTGACCACTAACCCGCACACCACTACACTGCACACTGACCACTAACCCGCACACCACTACACTGCACACTGACCACTACACACTGACCACTAACCCGCACACCACTACACTGCACACTGACCACTAACCCGCACACCACTACACTGCACACTGACCACTACACACTGACCACTAACCCGCACACCACTACACTGCACACTGACCACTACACACTGACCACTAACCCGCACACCACTACACTGCACACTGACCACTAACCCGCACACCACTACACTGCACACTGACCACTACACACTGACCACTAACCCGCACACCACTACACTGCACACTGACCACTACACACTGACCACTAACCCGCACACCACTACACTGCACACTGACCACTAACCCGCACACCACTACACTACACACTGACCACTAACCCGCACACCACTACACTGCACACTGACCACTAACCCGCACACCACTACACTGCACACTGACCACTACACACTGACCACTAACCCGCACACCACTACACTGCACACTGACCACTACACACTGACCACTAACCCGCACACCACTACACTGCACACTGACCACTAACCCGCACACCACTACACTGCACACTGACCACTAACCCGCACACCACTACACTGCACACTGACCACTACACACTGACCACTAACCCGCACACCACTACACTGCACACTGACCACTACACACTGACCACTAACCCGCACACCACTACACTGCACACTGACCACTAACCCGCACACCACTACACTGCACACTCACCACTACACTGCACACTGACCACTACACACTAACCCGCACACCACTACACTGCACACTGACCACTAACCCGCACACCACTACACTGCACACTGACCACTACACACTGACCACTAACCCGCACACCACTACACTGCACACTGACCACTAACCCGCACACCACTACACTGCACACTGACCACTAACCCACACACCACTACACTGCACACTGACCACTACACACTGACCACTAACCCGCACACCACTACACTGCACACTGACCACTAACCCGCACACCACTACACTGACCACTACACACTGACCACTACACTGCACACTGACCACTACACACTGACCACTAACCCGCACACCACTACACTGCACACTGACCACTAACCCGCACACCACTACACTGCACACTGACCACTAACCCGCACACACTGACCACTAACCCGCACACCACTACACTGCACACTGACCACTACACACTAACCCGCACACCACTACACTGCACACTGACCACTAACCCGCACACCACTACACTGCACACTGACCACTACACACTGACCACTAACCCGCACACCACTACACTGCACACTGACCACTACACACTGACCACTAACCCGCACACCACTACACTGCACACTTACCACTACACACTGACCACTAACCCGCACACCACTACACTGCACACTGACCACTAACCCGCACACCACTACACTGCACACTGACCACTACACACTGACCACTAACCCGCACACCACTACACTGCACACTACACTACACACTGACTACACATTGACCACTAACCCGCACACCACTACACTGCACACTACACTACACACTGACTACACATTGACCACTAACCCGCACACCACTACACTGCACACTGACCACACACCACACTGACTACACACCACTACACATTGACCACTAACCCGCACACCACTACACTGCATACTGACCACTACACACTGACCACACACCGCACTGACTACACACTGACCACACACCACTACACACTGACCACTTCACTACACACTGACCACTAACCCGCACACCACTACACTGCACACTGACCACACACCACATTGACTACACACTGACCACACACCACTACACTACACACTGACCACTTCACTACACTACACACTGACCACACACCACTACACTACACACTGACCACTTCACTACACTACACACTGACCACACACCACTACACTACACACTGACCACTTCACTACACTACACACTGACCACACACCACTACACTACACACTGACCACTAACCCGCACACCAATACACTGCATACTGACCACTACACTACACACTGACCACTAACCCGCACACCACTACACACCACTGACCACTACACTACACACTGACCACTAACCCGCACACCACTACACACTGACCACTACCCTGCACACCACTACACTGCATGCT
This sequence comes from Rana muscosa, assembly GCA_029206835.1. Taxonomy (NCBI): domain Eukaryota; kingdom Metazoa; phylum Chordata; class Amphibia; order Anura; family Ranidae; genus Rana; species Rana muscosa. Next base: position 289,508,102 of record CM055124.1, read on the forward strand.
GACCCACTTGACCATTACACTAACCCACCCGACACCTACACTAACCCACCCGACACCTACTTCCTGCACTACTCACATTAAACTGACCCACCTGACACCAACACTGACTATTACACTGACTGACACATACACTGACCCCCGACACCTACCTGACATATACACTGACCCCCGACACCTACCTGACATATACACTGACCCACCGACCTTACACCTACACTGAAATATGTAAAATGAGGTACAGCGCTAAATGAATAAATAAATGAATGTCAAGAGGTGTAACGTGAAGAATTGGTGAAAAGGAAAACTAATGCAGAGTCTCCAATTTCTTAAATTCATATGAGTGCACGTAATTTTCAATTGAATGAAATTAAGACATAAAAATTAGTGAAGGAGGAAAAATATTGCACTGCGGGACAAAAGGACAGGTTGAAGTTGGAACACAAGTGGAGGCAGCTCCTCTAATAGGCCCTGAATATATACCTATATGAAGTGAGTGCGAGTAGGAGGAAGAGGGCGCCAGCCTTCTGGAGGTAAAAGAACAGATATGCGTAGAGAAAAAACACCACAATAAAAAATGATTGGGGGGGAAAAACAACTCACTTTAGGATGTGAAGAAGGTGCTTATCGTCTGAGGAGCAGTGGGTCTTGCTCGGGCTCTGTGGTGGAGGACAGTGCGGTGGCTACACTGGCGGATATGAGTGAGACAGATGCCTGTGGTGTGATGGTATGGAGTCTGCAGGAGGGATGTCCAGCTGCTCAGGTGGATATTGGCGGCTGCCAATAAGATGTCACCGGCTGCAGATGGAGTGTACCAGCGGCTCCATCCTTGGATACGGTCACCATAGTATCCAAGGATAAAGCCGCTGTGTACACTCAATCTGCAGCTGTCAACATCCCAGGTGGGCATATTTATTGTTATGGGGCACACTGATGGGCACATTTTATGTTAAGGGACACGCTGATTGGCATATTTTCAGTGTGCACCTCAGAGTGATGCATTACATCAGGTGTGCCCATCAGAGTGCCCCTTACATCAGGTGTCTCCATTACATCAGGTGTGCCCATCAGAGTGCTCCTTTACATTAGGTGCCCCAAAATAATGCCACCTTACATCAGTTGTCTGCATCAGCGTGTCCCTTTAATAAAATAAGGGGCATGCTGATGGGCACATTTTATGTTAAGGGGCACACCAAAATATGTCAATCAGCGTGCCCCTTAACATAAAATGTGCCCATCAGTGTGCCCTTGAACATTAAATATGCCCATCTGGGATGTTGACAGCTGCAGATTGAGTGTAAACAGCGGCTCCATCCTTGGATACTATGGTGACAGTATCCAATATGCACCTGAGCTGCTGGACATCCCTCCTGCAGACTCCATACCATCACACCACAGGCATCTGTCTCACTCATATCCGCCAGTGTAGCCACCGCACTGTCCTCCGCCACAGAGCCCGAGCAACAGCAACAATTTTTTTTTAGCAGCAGCCCCCCCCCCCCCCCGCTTCTCAACCTGCCCTGCTTCCCAAGTGTCCCGCAGCTCAATGTTGAAAAGTTGGGAGGCATGTATGTAATGTATCCCCTCAAAGCAGCATTCAGCATGTAAGGGGTTAAATGATTAATCCTACTATGTAATGCATCCCCTCAGGGCATTCGACATGCCAAATACCTCATCATTTAACCCCTTACATGCTGAAAGCCCTGAGGGGATACATCATGTAACTGAGCTCAGTAAATTATTAATCCGATCCGATTCCTGCAGGAGAGGGGGGGGGCAGCTTGGAGGGGGCTTTTGGCATCAGCCTCAAAAAAGGCCCACACCAAAGAACTTTTTGAATAACGGGCAGAGGCAGCGCCCTGCACAGGCGGAGCTCTGCGGTGTGATTCCGTCGGTGTGCATGTAATGTAACTGTCTGTACTTAGGCCCGCAGACATGCTGCGTGTGTGGTGGCTGGCTGGCTGGCTGACTGACTGGCAATGCTGCTAACACTTGGCATGGCGGTGGCATGACTCCGGTCTAACTGCTGCTGACCCGCGGCTGCTCCGAGTCCCATCTGAGATGTCTCCCTGCCTCCCTCAGACTCACCTCCTTTTTTTGTAGTCCAGATCGAGATCGGTATGCCCTAGTGCCGAGTTCCCAGTCCCAGATGAAGTCCACTGCCAGTTCCGGTGTGTTGTCGCGCGGTCAGGAGGAGGGAGGTGGAGAAGATAGCGGCGGCTTACAGAAGCGCGGGCGCCACCCGCGTTCAAGGACTGGCCAGCCCCCCTGCAGCACATGACTACATTCGCCCAATCACAGGGCGCCATCTTCCGCAATATGGCGGCCGGGACACAGTGGATGGAATTTTTACGTACTTGAGAAAAGTGACACACTGGTGCGGGATTTCGCGCCCCCCCCCCCCCAATGTTGCGCCCGGTGCGGCGGCCCCCCCCTGCCCCCCCATGCTACGCCTCTGGGTCCAGTGGCTTTAATACATCTTGGTGATTGGCTCAGTGTGCAGAGTAAGCTACTTCAGTCCAGGAGAGGAGCCGGTACAACTGTGCAGGGCTGGAGGTCAAATTTAAAGTGTAACTCCAGCCCAAAAATTTTTTTTTTTTCCATTTAATGTTTGATTCTCTTTCTTTCCTGGTGACAACTGATATGAAAGAATATTTTTTTTTGCAAAAGACGTCTTTAATACTCACCTGGCAGGGTGCCTAAACTGCTGTTATGCTTTGCAAACCTATGAGTAACGACACAGTATGGGTCAGAAGAAGGAGCCTACGTTTGCCACATGCGACGGGCATCTATCATTCCCGGCAGTGTGTTGACGCCTCCTCTGTGCAGTTGGTTTTGCACAGAGTGACCCCGAGCCGCTTTCCCTCGGGGCACACGTGCGGGCGCGCTCCTGTGTCCTGCTGCTGCGTCCATTGACACAGACAGTAGGACTCAATCCTGCCCTACGGCTCCCGCATCATTGGATTTGATTGACAGCAGCGGGAGCCAATGATTCCTGCTGCTATCAATCTATCCCATCAGGACCCAAGACACTGGCTGGAGCTGGTGTGCTCATCCCCGTCACTGTAAAGACCGGGTTAAGGCAAGTAAAAAGGGGGGCTCTGGGGTCTGATGCATCACAGGAGGTTTTTCACCTTATTGCATAGAATGCGTGAAAAACCCTGAAGCCTCGTACACACGGCCGAGAATCTCGTCATGAAAAAACTTGTCGTTTTTCTTGATGAGATTCTTGGACAAAAAACTTGTCCCGGCCGAGTGTACACACGCTCGATTCAAAGAACCCGCGATTCTTTGAATGGAGCGAACGCGGTGACGTCATCGACTACAACGAGCATGCGCTCGTCACATTTGATGCCGTCGCCGCCATCTTGCTACACCCTACCTATGCCTAGGAAGCTACCGCGCATGCGTCAGTCATTTCGAGCATGCGCGGGTTTCCACCGCGACAAGTGTACACACACACACACACTTTTCTCGTCGAGAAACATGCTGACGAGAATCTCGACGAGAAAATAGAGAGCAGGTTCTCTATTTTTCTCGTCGAGATTCTTGCCAGTTTTCTTGACGAGAAAACTGAAAGCCTCGTACACACGACCGATTTACTCGGCAAGAAAGCTCTACCAGCAAGTTTCTTGCTGGTTCTTGCCGAGAAACTCGGTCGTGTGTACGAGGCTTGAAGGTTTACAACCCCTTTAATTTTGCTTTCATTGTGGAGTGTTTCGGCCCATTCATTTTTATATTGTGGTGACTGGGGTGCTTTAATGCAAGGTTACGCGACCATCAAGAGGTGGAAATGTACTTTAAAAATTATAAGTTTGTTGGGACAATAGGAAATGAATTCACGATGCATTGGTTGCCAGTGTGCCCCCCACCCCTTCCCTACTAATGCTTTTCATACATTGATGTCCAATGGGGAGCCCCAGTAACATCCCCTGACGAGTGAGCCCCTATTATAGTGCTGCTTATCATTATAGTATTAGTAAGTACTCTCCATGCCACCCAAATTCTCCCCCCCCCCCAGTGCTACCATCATATACCCCACCCCTATAAGAAGCTTTCTTATCTTCCTCTCCCTCCTCTATGCAGAGTGGGGCAGGGAAGCGGCAGCGAGACATGGCTACCTGTTCTGATTAACTGGTCCCCTGTCGATCCACCTCTTACATCCATCCCAGGCACTAATTATGCGATCTCATATACAAGCGTCTGGGATGACCACAAGGAGGAGGATCGTGGAAGCAGCGGGCCAGAACAGGTAGCCAAGTCTTATGCTGTGTACACACGACCATTTTTCATGACGAGAAAAATGCAATTTTTTAAATTGGTCATTACAAATGATCGTGTGTGTGCTCCAGAGCATTTTTCACGACGTGAAAAATGGGCATTAAAATTTGGAACATGCTCTAATATTTCTCGTCGTTTTTCTCGTCATGAAAAACGGCCATGTGTGTAGGCTTCAACGACGTGAAAAAAACGCGCATGCTCAGAAGCAAGTTATGAGACGGGAACGCTCGTTCTGGTAAAACTAGCGTTCGTAATGGAGATAGCACATTCGTCACGCTGTAATGGACTGAAGAGCACGAGGCTAAAAAGCGCGAATCGTCTCTCACCAAACTTTACTAACACAAGGCTCAGCAAAAGCAGCCCAAGGGGTGGCGCCATCCGAATGGAACTTCCCCTTTATAGTGCCGTCGAACATGTTGTACGTCACCGCGCTTTGCTCGAGCATTTTTTTTTCACGATCGTGTGTACGCAAGGCAGGCTTGAGAAGAATCACGTCGAGAAAAACTTTGTTTTTTCAATGACATTAAAAACGGTCGTGTGTGTACGCGGCATCACTGCCGCTTCCCTTCCCTACTCTGCATATAGGGGGAGGGTAGAGCACCTCTGCCAGCGGATCAGCATGGTGGGAACAACATTTACCTTTCACATGGCCACAATCAACAAGTAGATCACATTCAATTTGTTTTCAACCCTGCTTTAAACTTTAATTTTGTATAGAGTATAGAAGGACTAGAGCCTCTGTCAGTGGCGGCTGGTGCTCAAAATTTTTGGGGGGGCGCAAACAAACTGAAAAAAAAATAAAAAATCAATTGCCGCCACTGTGCCCATTAAACGCAGCCACTGTGCCCAAACGCCACCAGTTTGCCCCCTCAAATACAGCCAGTTTGTTTCCATATACAGCCAGTGTGCCCCCATAGATATACAGCCAGTGTGCCCCCATATATATATATAGCCAGTGTGCCCCCATAGATATATATATATATATATAGCCAGTGTGCCCCCATATATATATACATATAGCCAGTGTGCCCCCATATTAGGGGTGCGGAATTTAATCGGTGCATCGCGATTCGGGCGTCCCCGATGCAGCACCGATGCGGGGAAACCTATTAATCGATTATCCCCGATGTCTAGCCCCGCCCCTTCATTCCCGGGAGAGCCGTTTCCTCATTTGTTATTTTTTTCCTATGACGCGCTCATGTGACTGCCCGGCCCGCCTCTCTGCTTTCACGTCTCACGTACGCCAGGAGAGACGTGAAAGCAGAGAGGAGAGAGGGCAGTCACATGAGCGCGTCATATACACTCACTGTTCCCCCGCCGGATTCTGTTCCCCTGGCTCTCGGCTACTATCGGAACTCCGCCCCCCCCCAGCCCTGTACATTGCCGCTCCCTCCTCCTACGAATGCTAATGCTCCTAATACCGCCCCGCCTCTCCAGCCCTCGGCTACTGTTTAACGAATGCTAATGAGCAGAGGGCTGGAGAGGCGGGGCGGTATTAGGAGCATTAGCATTCGTAGGAGGAGGGAGCGGCAATGTACAGGGCTGGGAGTGGGGGGGGCGGAGTTCCGATAGGACCCGAGAGCCAGGGGAACAGAATCCGGCGGGGGGAACCATTCTCGGCACAACACGAAAGTTCTTCTCACTACTGCAGAAAAGGTTAGTTTGGAATTAGGAATTAGGTTAGGGATTAGAATAGGGTAAAGAAGTGTGAAAAAAGTTAATTAAAGTGCCAGTATTATGTTTTTTTTGTTTTTATTTTTTTATTGTTTTTTTAAAACGGATATTATACTTACCTACTGATCTCCTGTAGCATGTCCGCAGTCACCGACTATCTCCTGTAGCATGTCCGCAGTCACCGACCATCTCCTGTAGCATGTCCGCAGTCACCGACCATCTCCTGTAGCATGTCCGCAGTCACCGACCATCTCCTGTAGCATGTCCGCAGTCACCGACCATCTCCTGTAGCATGTCCGCAGTCACCGACCATCTCCTGTAGCATGTCCGCAGTCACCGACCATCTCCTGTAGCATGTCCGCAGTCACCAACCATCTCCTGTAGCATGTCCGCAGTCTCTCTGACCATCTCCTGTAGCATGTCCGCAGTCACCAACCATCTCCTGTAGCATGTCCGCAGTCTCTCTGACCATCTCCTGTAGCATGTCCGCAGTCACCAACCATCTCCTGTATCATGTCCGCAGTCTCTCTGACCATCTCCTGTAGCATGTCCGCAGTCTCTCTGACCATCTCCTGTAGCATGTCCGCAGTCACCAACCATCTCCTGTATCATGTCCGCAGTCTCTCTGACCATCTCCTGTAGCATGTCCGCAGTCTCTCTGACCATCTCCTGTAGCATGTCCGCAGTCTCTCTGACCATCTCCTGTAGCATGTCCGCAGTCTCTCTGACCATCTCCTGTAGCATGTCCGCAGTCTCTCTGACCATCTCCTGTAGCATGTCCGCAGTCTCTCTGACCATCTCCTGTAGCATGTCCGCAGTCTCTCTGACCATCTCCTGTAGCATGTCCGCAGTCTCTCTGACCATCTCCTGTAGCATGTCCGCAGTCACCAACCATCTCCTGTATCATGTCCGCAGTCTCTCTGACCATCTCCTGTAGCATGTCCGCAGTCACTGACCATCTCCTGTAGCATGTCCGCAGTCTCTCTGACCATCTCCTGTAGCATGTCCGCAGTCTCTCTGACCATCTCCTGTAGCATGTCCGCAGTCTCTCTGACCATCTCCTGTAGCATGTCCGCAGTCTCTCTGACCATCTCCTGTAGCATGTCCGCAGTCTCTCTGACCATCTCCTGTAGCATGTCCGCAGTCTCTCTGACCATCTCCTGTATCATGTCCGCAGTCTCTCTGACCATCTCCTGTAGCATGTCCGCAGTCTCTCTGACCATCTCCTGTATCATGTCCGCAGTCTCTCTGACCATCTCCTGTAGCATGTCCGCAGTCTCTCTGACCATCTCCTGTATCATGTCCGCAGTCTCTCTGACCATCTCCTGTAGCATGTCCGCAGTCTCTCTGACCATCTCCTGTAGCATGTCCGCAGTCTCTCTGACCATCTCCTGTATCATGTCCGCAGTCTCTCTGACCATCTCCTGTAGCATGTCCGCAGTCACCAACCATCTCCTGTAGCATGTCCGCAGTCTCACTGACCATCTCCTGTAGCATGTCCGCAGTCTCTCTGACCATCTCCTGTAGCATGTCCGCAGTCTCTCTGACCATCTCCTGTAGCATGTCCGCAGTCTCTCTGACCATCTCCTGTAGCATGTCCGCAGTCTCTCTGACCATCTCCTGTAGCATGTCCGCAGTCACCGACCATCTCCTGTAGCATGTCCGCAGTCACTGACCATCTCCTGTAGCATGTCCGCAGTCACCGACCATCTCCTGTAGCATGTCCGCAGTCTCTCTGACCATCTCCTGTAGCATGTCCGCAGTCTCTCTGACCATCTCCTGTAGCATGTCCGCAGTCTCTCTGACCATCTCCTGTATCATGTCCGCAGTCTCTCTGACCATCTCCTGTAGCATGTCCGCAGTCTCTCTGACCATCTCCTGTAGCATGTCCGCAGTCTCTCTGACCATCTCCTGTAGCATGTCCGCAGTCACTGACCATCTCCTGTAGCATGTCCGCAGTCACTGACCATCTCCTGTAGCATGTCCGCAGTCACTGACCATCTCCTGTAGCATGTCCGCAGTCTCTCTGACCATCTCCTGTAGCATGTCCGCAGTCTCTCTGACCATCTCCTGTAGCATGTCCGCAGTCTCTCTGACCATCTCCTGTAGCATGTCCGCAGTCTCTCTGACCATCTCCTGTAGCATGTCCGCAGTCTCTCTGACCATCTCCTGTAGCATGTCCGCAGTCTCTCTGACCATCTCCTGTAGCATGTCCGCAGTCTCTCTGACCATCTCCTGTAGCATGTCCGCAGTCTCTCTGACCATCTCCTGTAGCATGTCCGCAGTCTCTCTGACCATCTCCTGTAGCATGTCCGCAGTCACCGACCATCTCCTGTAGCATGTCCGCAGTCACCAACCATCTCCTGTAGCATGTCCGCAGTCTCTCTGACCATCTCCTGTAGCATGTCCGCAGTCACCAACCATCTCCTGTAGCATGTCCGCAGTCTCTCTGACCATCTCCTGTAGCATGTCCGCAGTCACCAACCATCTCCTGTAGCATGTCCGCAGTCACCAACCATCTCCTGTAGCATGTCCGCAGTCTCTCTGACCATCTCCTGTAGCATGTCCGCAGTCTCTCTGACCATCTCCTGTAGCATGTCCGCAGTCACCAACCATCTCCTGTAGCATGTCCGCAGTCACCAACCATCTCCTGTAGCATGTCCGCAGTCTCTCTGACCATCTCCTGTAGCATGTCCGCAGTCTCTCTGACCATCTCCTGTAGCATGTCCGCACTCACCGACCATCTCCTGTAGCATGTCCGCAGTCTCTCTGACCATCTCCTGTAGCATGTCCGCAGTCTCTCTGACCATCTCCTGTAGCATGTCCGCAGTCTCTCTGACCATCTCCTGTAGCATGTCCGCAGTCACTGACCATCTCCTGTAGCATGTCCGCAGTCTCTCTGACCATCTCCTGTAGCATGTCCGCAGTCACTGACCATCTCCTGTAGCATGTCCGCAGTCTCTCTGACCATCTCCTGTAGCATGTCCGCAGTCACCAACCATCTCCTGTAGCATGTCCGCAGTCACCGACCATCTCCTGTAGCATGTCCGCAGTCTCTCTGACCATCTCCTGTAGCATGTCCGCAGTCTCTCTGACCATCTCCTGTAGCATGTCCGCAGTCTCTCTGACCATCTCCTGTAGCATGTCCGCAGTCTCTCTGACCATCTCCTGTAGCATGTCCGCAGTCTCTCTGACCATCTCCTGTATCATGTCCGCAGTCTCTCTGACCATCTCCTGTATCATGTCCGCAGTCTCTCTGACCATCTCCTGTAGCATGTCCGCAGTCACCAACCATCTCCTGTAGCATGTCCGCAGTCACCGACCATCTCCTGTAGCATGTCCGCAGTCTCTCTGACCATCTCCTGTAGCATGTCCGCAGTCTCTCTGACCATCTCCTGTAGCATGTCCGCAGTCTCTCTGACCATCTCCTGTAGCATGTCCGCAGTCTCTCTGACCATCTCCTGTATCATGTCCGCAGTCTCTCTGACCATCTCCTGTATCATGTCCGCAGTCTCTCTGACCATCTCCTGTAGCATGTCCGCAGTCTCTCTGACCATCTCCTGTATCATGTCCGCAGTCTCTCTGACCATCTCCTGTAGCATGTCCGCAGTCACCAACCATCTCCTGTAGCATGTCCGCAGTCACCAACCATCTCCTGTAGCATGTCCGCAGTCTCTCTGACCATCTCCTGTAGCATGTCCGCAGTCTCTCTGACCATCTCCTGTAGCATGTCCGCAGTCTCTCTGACCATCTCCTGTAGCATGTCCGCAGTCTCTCTGACCATCTCCTGTAGCATGTCCGCAGTCTCTCTGACCATCTCTTGTAGCATGTCCGCAGTCTCTCTGACCATCTCCTGTAGCATGTCCGCAGTCTCTCTGACCATCTCCTGTAGCATGTCCGCAGTCACTGACCATCTCCTGTAGCATGTCCGCAGTCTCTCTGACCATCTCTTGTAGCATGTCCGCAGTCTCTCTGACCATCTCCTGTAGCATGTCCGCACTCACCGACCATCTCCTGTAGCATGTCCGCAGTCTCTCTGACCATCTCCTGTAGCATGTCCGCAGTCACTGACCATCTCCTGTAGCATGTCCGCAGTCACTGACCATCTCCTGTAGCATGTCCGCAGTCTCTCTGACCATCTCCTGTAGCATGTCCGCAGTCTCTCTGACCATCTCCTGTAGCATGTCCGCAGTCTCTCTGACCATCTCCTGTAGCATGTCCGCAGTCTCTCTGACCATCTCCTGTAGCATGTCCGCAGTCTCTCTGACCATCTCCTGTAGCATGTCCGCAGTCTCTCTGACCATCTCTTGTAGCATGTCCGCAGTCTCTCTGACCATCTCCTGTAGCATGTCCGCAGTCTCTCTGACCATCTCCTGTAGCATGTCCGCAGTCACTGACCATCTCCTGTAGCATGTCCGCAGTCACTGACCATCTCCTGTAGCATGTCCGCAGTCTCTCTGACCATCTCTTGTAGCATGTCCGCACTCACCGACCATCTCCTGTAGCATGTCCGCAGTCTCTCTGACCATCTCCTGTAGCATGTCCGCACTCACCGACCATCTCCTGTAGCATGTCCGCAGTCTCTCTGACCATCTCCTGTAGCATGTCCGCAGTCACTGACCATCTCCTGTAGCATGTCCGCAGTCTCTCTGACCATCTCCTCTAGCATGTCCGCAGTCACTGACCATCTCCTGTAGCATGTCCGCAGTCTCTCTGACCATCTCCTGTAGCATGTCCGCAGTCACTGACCATCTCCTGTAGCATGTCCGCACTCACCGACCATCTCCTGTACTATGTACAAGTTGTTGTCTGCTTTGTTTAGACTTTGCTACATGCAGGGAGTGTGTTTTTTTAAAAAGAACAGATATAATAAAAAAAAAAAAATGGAGATCTCCTGACTGCTTGAATTTTTTTGATGAAAACTATGCGCACTTGCGCTGTAATCGTGATGCATTGCGGAAACGAATCGTTGACCTGATAATCGTAATCGAATCGTGAGGCCAGTGAAGATGCGCACCTCTACCCCATATACAGCCAGTTTGTCCCCAAATACAGCCAGTTCCCCCCCAAATGCAGCCAGTTTGTCCCCCATATACAGCCAGTTCCCCCCAAATGCAGCCAGCGTGTCCCCCATATACAGCCAGTTCCCCCCAAATGCAGCCAGTTTGTCCCCCATATACAGCCAGTTCCCCCAAATGCAGCCAGCGTGTCCCCCATATACAGCCAGTTTGTCCCCCATATACAGCCAGTTCCCCCAAATGCAGCCAGCGTGTCCCCCATATACAGCCAGTTCCCCCCCAAATGCAGCCAGCTTGTCCCCCATATACAGCCAGTTCCCCCCAAATGCAGCCAGCGTGTCCCCCATATACAGCTAGTTCCCCCAAATGCAGCCAGCGTGTCCCCCATATACAGCCAGTTCCCCCCAAATGCAGCCAGCGTGTCCCCCATATACAGCCAGTTCCCCCCAAATGCAGCCAGCGTGTCCCCCATATACAGCCAGTTCCCCCCATATGCAGCCAGTTTGTCCCCCCAAATGCAGCCAGTTCCCCCCATATTCAGCCAGTTTGTCCCCCATATTCAGCCAGTTTGTCCCCCATATTCAGCCAGTTTGTGCCCCCATATTCAGCCAGTTTGTGCCCCAATATACAGCCTATCCCCCCCCCCCCTCAGCCCTGCACTTACCTTCCTCGGTCCGCGCCGTCCTCGATGTCTTCTCCCGCCCTCGATGTCGCTTCAGCCAATCAGGTTACCGGTAATCAGATCCGGTGAACCTGATTGGCTGAAACCTCCACACAGTCTTCTTCCAGGAACGCACCCCCGTGCGTACCTAGGAGGAGTTTTTGGAAGCCGAATACAGTGTGAGAGTTGTATTCGGAAAGCCTATCAGAGCCGCTGGCTCTGATCGGCACTTCCAAGTTACACCCACCGCCGGCCGCCGCTCTAATTCATATGGCCGGCGCTCACCAGGAGGCAGCGGTGACAATACACAGATTCATGCAATGCATGAATCTGTGTATTGTCTTTCAGTGGCGGTGCAGGAGCGAGAGCGGGCGGCGCTCCGGCGCCCTCTATGGACGCACCGCCACTGGCCTCTGTCAATTACATTTTTCTGTTTTTTGGTATGACTAGAAAAATTTTTCCTTCTCTCCTGGTCTCGAGACAAGTAGTCAGAGGAGATCTCCCCAAAATATGGGAAATCTCCCACATAGTTGGTACCAGAGCATGTGTTCCCCATTAGAAGATTTCATCTTCATTCCTGTTTCAGCAACATTTTAGATCTTCCTTCAGTCCCTGTGACAATCCTCACCAGGATAAACCGAGAGGGTGAATCTTGCCGATGGGGCACAGACAACATTCAAAACCTGCTGGGTCTCCACACATATCTAAACCACACTACTTTGCAGTAGAGGAGTCATTATGCTCACCTCTCTGGCAGCCCATGTCTTTCTTCCTTCCCTTTCTGCCTCCATCAGTCTCTTAGAAATTTGACATTTCCAGGAATGTCTGATACCTGCACCCCCTGCTACACACTTTGGTTTCATCCTTCAGCCCCTATAGTGTGTGTGTGTGTGAGGGTCAGAAGAATGAAGCACAGCAGGCAACAGGGGACACAGGCAGGGGACACTCCTAGAAGTGTTTAAAGGGGTTGTTTTTTTTTCCCCCCTTAATGCATCCTATGCATTAAGGGGAAAAAAAAAACTGGCAATGACGGCCCCCCCAGCCCCCGCCACCTGTTTTACTGACCTGAGCCCGTTCACCTGCTGCGCTCGCCCCCGACGTCCTCTTTCTCGCTCAGTCTGGGTGTTGATTGGCTTGATTGATAGCAGCGCAGCCATTGGCTCACACTGCTGTCAATCACATCCAATGATGCGGCGCGCCAGGGGGCGGGGCCAAGTCATACAGTCTGCGGCTATAGCCGCCTGCTGTATCACGGGAGCGCGCCTGCAAGAACTAACCCCCATGGGAGAGAGCTCCCATGAAGGGGGGTTAGCTCTTGCGGGGAGACGCCGAGGGACCCCAGAAGACCAGGATCGGGGCCACTGTTTGCAAAACGAACTGCACAGTGGAGGAAAGTATAACATGTTTGTTATTTTTATATATTTTTTTTTAAACGGGAACCTTTAGTGTCCCTTCAATGCCAGAGAAAATCACTTCCTTCAAACACGTCAAGTCGAGTTAATGACAAAGAGCTAAACTTTGGTCTCATCTGACCACAGCACTTTCTCCCAATCCTTCTCTGAATCATTTAGATATTTATTGGCATAACTGTACATGTGCCTTCTAGGGGCCCCCCCCAACTTGTTGGAGGGGATGTGATGCCCCGGGGACCTTTGCGCACCAGTGGTGGGAATGCACAAAGATCCAACCCTATTGGGAGGGATGCTGGTGAGAGAAAAAAAAACTGAGCTCTACATGTTTCGCCATATCAATATCATCGCTTCCTCAGGAGCTTCACTCAAGTGGTGCAAGTTAAGAAAGTAGTTAGGCAATCAGCCCACCCTCGCTCTGCCGCACCGGCACATGAAAGGATGGTGACTCAAGATGGATAATGGGGCTGGACCCCCCCCCAGACCCTCGGGCACACGCAGCAGGACCACGTGAACAGTGTGTAAAGGTATGGGGATGCAAAAGATAATGTAAATCATATCGACAGAGGATCTAGTGGCGGTAGATGTAATTGGGGTAACGCCGCCCAAGTAATGGTAACTGCGTTACCATGAGGGGAAGAGTAATCAGTTACCCTCTAAAGTAACTGTGTTAAGTAACTCCGTTGTTACGTACATCACTGCCGCCAAGGCAAAAAAGAAGTGACTCAAGAAAAAGCACATTAACCACTTCAGCCCCGGTAGGATTTACCCCCTTAATGACTAGGCCATTTTTTGCGATACGGCTCTGCGTCGCTTTAACCGACAATTGCGCGCTCGTGCGACGTTGTACCCAGAAAAAATTGATGTCCTTTTTTTTACCTCTGTGCTCGCCAACAAGGGTTTCTCCACCAAGTACTAAGTCATGTTTTGCTTGGGGATCAAATACTTATTTTACCCACTGACCCGCAACTCCATTTATATCATGTGGTTTTTTTTTTCAGAAATTTTGTCTCTATCATTTAAAATACACCTATGATAAAAATTAGACCCTTCATTTCTTTGCAAGTGGGTGAACTTATAAAATCTGCAGGGGGATCAAATTATTTCCCCCCCGTATCCATCTATTTATGATGCAGGCGGCGCTTCCTCTCTTGCTGGGATCGGTAAATAAAGAATAGAAGGGTTGAAATGTTAACCTTTTCTGGAGAAAATGTTTTAAGTTCCTTCCAATCCTGCTTACATTTAGTATAGAAATCTCATCTCATCCTCTCCTTTAGCAGAAGTTAAGGGACTGATGATTTGGGCTTTATGGTTATGTAAGCAGCATCTGAGGAAGCCTGGAGCAGCATTTTCTCCAGAAACAGTAAACCATTCATTCTTTTTGCATCTTGGCAAGACATTACATTTATTTGCCAATTTAAAGTGATTTTTTTGTTTGTTTTTAAGTAGAAAAATATTTCTATACTTACCTACTCTGTGCAATGGAATTGCACAGAACGGCCCTGAACCTCCTCTTCTCAGGCCACCCGCTGGCGCTCCTGGCCCCTTCTCTGTCCAGTGTGTGTGTTTGCTCATTGACACAGACAGCTGGACTCAGCCCCGCCTTCCGTCACTCACTTTTATTAACAGCAGTGGGAGCTAATGGCTCCCAGTGCCCCGGCAAAGCCAGGGAGACCCAGAAGTGAGGGGAGAGAAGAGCTAAAGACGTGCATAGTGCTGAATCAAATCAGGGTTCAGGCAAGTATAAGGTGGGGGGCGAGGGGGCCAAAAGCAATGCCTAAACATTTTTTACCTTAAAGTGGTTGTAAACCCACTTTTTTTTTTTGACAACCTGTAAAAGAAAGGCATAATGAGCTATTATGACTAGCATAATAGCTTATTATGTACCACTTACCTTAGATCGGGGCCCCCGAGGCAGTCCGCGTCCCTCTGTCCAGCCGCAGACATCACTGCGGCGATAGCCGGAATGTTACTTCCGGGTATCGCCGCACCAGCCAATCACAGCGCCGCAGTTTGGCCGGAGCGGCGGAGACGTCACTCTGCGCATGCGCGCAGGAGGCGTCCCATTCGGCTACGCCCAGCGATTGCTGGGAAGTAGCCGAGTTTGTGAATGGGATTAACCCCATGAATGCGCCGTTGTCTACGGCGCGCATGCGCCGTAGACAGCGGCGCCTGTCATTTTAGTAAATATCTCCTAAACCGTGTAGGTTTAGGAGATATTTCTTGCATCTACAGGTAAGCCTTAATCTAGGCTTACCTGTAGGTGCAAGTTGAAAAATTAATGCAAAGAATGCATTATGGTAAACAATGTCTAGGCTTTAGAACCACTGTCAGGGCCGGCTTTAATGTTGATTGGACCCTAGGCAAACATTTTCTTGGGGCCCCCCCCCCCATGCAATTTTACTCTCCACCCGCTCTGAGACATACAATAAATATCAGCTAGACTTAAAAATCAGTTTACTGTATCAGATCAGGCAGTGATTGCGATTGGTTGCCAGAGAGGTTACAGCATATCATTACCACTTACTGACTGGTTGCTAGAGGTTACAGCACACATTACGGCTCACTGATTAGTTGCTAGAGGTTACAGCACATTATTTCTTCTTGTTGATTGGTTGCTAGAGATTACTGTACAGTAATACTGCTCACTGATTGGTTGCTAGAGGTTACAGCACATCATCTCTTCACTGCAGAGGGGCATGATATACATATGAATGCCGCTGGCCTCAGCTATTTACATATGAATCCCATCGCTATTTACATATGAATGATGGTTATTTACATGTAAACACAGGGTCTGCAGGTGAGTCATCTGTACACAACAATAGAGCAGAGCTGGGCAGCATTAGTAGCAGCGCTTCACACTGAGATATCAGGACACAGCACAGGACTAAAACTTTAAGGGAATTTAAACTGGGATAGTTGGCAAGTATGCGGCAGCTGCTTTGGGCCCCACAACAATGACAGGGCCCAGGGCAGCTGCCCCTTTTGCCCTGCCTTAGAGATGGCCCTGACCACTTTAACATACAAATATGAATCCACTTAAATTCTTATGGAAAGTAAATAACCCCTAGTGTCTGAAGCAAAGAATCAGATTTTTGCTTTAGGGCCTGTTCACACCAGCAGATGCACGTTATGGTGCACATAATGCACCCTAGTGTGCATTGTGCATGCTACATCATGTTACATCGCACACCAGGTTTACATTTTTATTTTAACGGACTCTAAAGTTAACAAAAACATTTAATATAACTCTGTGCACAATAATGTGTTTTCTGTGTGTTATAATGCTTTGTTGTGTGTTGCACTTCATAAAAATACAGTCATGCTACATTTTTATGCAATGCACGCCAGTTCACTTGTATGGTGAAGGAGGCACAAATGTGTTCTCAGCAACCCTGTGTTGAGCCTGCATTGTTCAGTGCAGATAGAGGCACATGATGCAAGCGATCCCTTAAAAGCCACGTCTACATTTTAGAAAATAAAAATAAATGCACAAATATTTTGCAGGGAAAAAAAAATGTGCATTTATTATTTTTGTGCAACATGGTGCAGAAGGAGGAGGTAGACTTTAATCTAACATACTGATGGGGAAATTGCACATTTCCTTATTAATATTGTGGCTCACTAATAAATTCCAAGCTTCCAAATCTTGGTTAAGGGGCCATTATAAGGACACAACTATGGCTTTACCTTAGCAGACTTTATAGCAAAGGAATGTTATTGTTAACTGACCACTTTCTTCTTTACGATTGGCCATTTCCTCACATTCAAGTCCTAGATTTCTACAGCAAAAAACCTGCTAGAGCTTAGCCTGGTATCAGAGCTTGCAATCATGCATGCGTCTGTTCACTTGTGTGCCACGCTGCGCAAGCAGGCAGGACTCCATGGCGGAAACAGCATCTTTGGTTAAGTATTCTTGTTATATTTTCTAATATTATCTGTTTCTGTCATTACTTTTATGGAATGTTATACTTTGTAAGTATTTGCGTGATCTCCCTTTACATTTTTGGGGCTGTATGCGACATGTGCAAACAATTATATGACAAAACACATAGCTTAGGTCATGAAGCTGAAATCTGATCATCTGCTATGTGTAACACTTCCCATTTTTCTCCTGTAACTCAGTTTTCTCCAATACTGCAGACAAGGAACCCTCCTTAGGTATTTGAATAAAGACAGACACTCACATTGCATTGATCATATACTTTATCAATGTATGGAAAAATTATCCTATGGTGAGCAAGGTGTCTTGTGTGCTCATTCGCCACCTAGTGGAAAAATGTTATACTGCAATACCATTATATACAGTACAGATATCAGAACAACACGACTCATAAAGAGGTCTTCACTCTGTTCTTTTATCGATATAAATTAGATGCAACTCGTGAAAAATACAATGCCGGCCAGGGCCGGGGAAATTAAATAGCGGGATTTCGTTACCTAGCAGCATCAGTGGGATCCACGACTCTGCAACTTCCTTTTTTTAAAATAACAAAATATACAAATTATTTACTAACGTTAACGATAACTAAAACCTCCCAGAACGGGAAAACAGTCCAAAATGTGATATCCTCCGAGTAAGGGAGAGGCCAGGCAGCCATTACAGTACGCCAGTCTGTGTTTGGTCAGTGCGCAGTGCGAATGTCAAGGAGGGCGGCTTGCCCGTTTACTTGGGTTTGTCGCGCATCAGATAGATTAGGAGTTCATATGTAGAAAGGACGATGGCAGTGTTGGGGATTTGCCGGAAAAGCTGAGCTAAAAGTCCTCTGTAAAAAGCTGCGTAGCCTTCTTCCCGTGCCACCAAACGCGCCGTCTGGCAGAAGGTGTTGTACTTGCTGCCTTCTTCCCGCAGTCTGGTGCGGATCACCTCTGTAAGGAAAGATATGGGGGTCAGATATTGCACTATATTTATCCATATTATAAAATGTGTGTGTGTGTTTATCCCCTGCTGATTTTGTACATTTGCCCCACTGCCAAAAAAATGATCAGTCTATAATTTAAATGGTCATTTTACTTTAAACAGTGAAAGACCAAACAAAAAATATCCTGAAAAACACATTTCAAAAAAGTTATAAATTGATTTGCATTTTACTGAGTGAAATAAATATTTGATCCCCTGTCAATCAGCAATATTTCTGGCTCCCAAGTGTCTTCTATACAGGCAACAAGCTGGGATTAGGAGCACTCTCTTAAAGGGAGTGCTCCTAATCTTAGCTTGTTACCTGTATGAAAGACACCTGTCCACAGAAACAATCAGATTCCAATCTCTCCACCATGGCCAAGACCAAAGAGCTGCCCAAGGATGTCAGGGACAAGATTTTGGACCTACACAAGGCTAGAATGGGCTACAAGACCATCGCCAATCAGCTTGGTGAGAGGGTGACAACAGTTGGTGCGATTATTTGCAAATGGAAGAAACACAAAAGAACCGTCAATCTCCCTCGGTCTGGAGCTCCATGGAGGATCTCATCTCATGGAGGTTCAATGATCATGAGAACAGTGGGGAATCAGCCCAGAACTACACAGGAGAATCTTGTCAATGATCTCAGATGGGACCATCGTCACCAAGAAAACAATTGATAACACACTACACCATGAAGGACTGAAATCCTGCAGCACCCGTAAGCTCCCCCTGCTCAAGAAATCACATGTACAGCCTGTCTGAAGTTTGCTAATGAACATCTGAATGATTCAGAGGAGAACTGGGTGAGAGTGTTGTGGTCAGATGAGACCAAAATCAAGCTCTTCGGCTTCAACAACTTGTTTGGAGGAGGAGGAGGAATGGTGACCTATGACCCCAAGAACACCATCCCCACCGTCATACATGGAGGTGGAAACATTATGCTTTGGGGGTGTTTTCTGCTGAAGGGACAGGACAACTTCACTGCATCAAAAAGGGGATGATGGACGGGGCCATGTACTGTCAAATTTTGGGTGAGAATCTCCTTCCCTCAGCCAGGGCATTGAAAATGGGTTGCGAATGGGTATTCCAGCATGACAATGACCCAAAACACACAGCCAGGGTAAGTAAAAAAAAGGAGTGGCTCAAGAAGAAGTACATTAAAGGCCCTGGAGTGGCCCAGCCAGTCTCCAGCCCTTAATCCCATAGAAAATATGTGGAGGGAGCTGAAGGTTTGAGTTACCAAACGTCAGCCTCGAAACCTTAAGAATCTGCTAAGATGAGTGGGACAAAATCCCTCCTGAGATGTGTGCAAACCTGGTGGCCGACTACAAGAAACGTCTGACCTCTGATTGCCAACAAGGGTTTCTCCACCAAGTACCAAGTCATGTTTTGTGAAGGGATCAAATACTTATTTCACTCATTAAATTGAAAATCAATTTATAACTTTTTTGAAATGCGTTTTTCTGGATTTGTTTTATTCTGTCTCTCACTGTTAAAATAAACCCAACATTAAAATTATAGACTGATCATTTCTTTGTCAGTGGGCAAATGTACAAAATCAGCAGGGGATCAAATACTTTTTCCCCCCTCACTGTGTGTGTATATATGGTATTATTTATTTTATATATACTGTATATACTCGAGTATAAGCCGACCCGAATATAAGCCGAGGCACCTAATTTTGCCACAAAAAAAAAAAAAAGGGAAAACATATTGACTCGAGTATAAGCCTAGGGTGTCCAATCTCCCTACCTGATCTCCGGCGCTGTGTGACTAGACTGACGTTTAACATGGGAGTCTATGGAAGGGGTGCCCGGCTTTGAAAAAAAAAAAAAAAAAAAAAAAAAAAAAAAATCGGTGCTCCCCGGCTGTAGGTCCCCTGAACAACAATCTTTGCACACTTATAGATAAAGCATGGGGATACATGTGTGCCAAGTTTGGGGTCCAGAGAACCTAGGGCCGGCCAGTACCGGGTCCCCAAAATCACCAGAGAAATGACTGTTTAACATTGATGTCTATGTAAGGGGTGCCCGGTTTTGAAAAAAAAAAAAAAAAACGGTGCTCCCCGGCCGTAGGTTCCGCAAACAAACTTTGCAGACTTGTAGGGGAACTACATGTGTGCCAAGTTGCAGCATTTATCTTTTACATAAATCATTTACTTACTTACTTACAAGGTTCCCTTGATTATGTTAGAAACTACTCCAGGAAGTAAGTAAACAAGCATTTCCCCATTCTTCCTAGTGACAGGACACTGATCACAGTTTCACAGTAAACACATTGAAACAAGAGGACAATCATAGTGCAGCATATTTGTAAAAAAAAATAAAAAAGCATTTAAAACATTTTCCTTCCACTTTACAATTATGTGCCACTTTGTGTTGATCCATTAAGTTTTTAGTGGTAACGTGAAAAAATTTGGAAAATTTTAAAGGGGAATGAATACTTTTTCAAGGCACAGTATTAAAAAAAAAAAAAAAAATGTTCGACTCGAACATTGCCTGTTCGCCCGTTCGCCGAACGGCGAACAAATTGGAGTGTTCGCGGCAAATTCGAAAAATCTATGGGAGAAATCTAAAGTGCTAATTATAAAGGCTAATATGCAAGTTATTGTCCTAAAAAGTGTTTGGGGACCCGGGTCCTGCCCCAGGGGACATGTATCAATGCAAAAATAAGTTTTAAAAACGGCAGTTTTTTCGGGAGCGGTGATTTTAATAATGCTTAAAATGAAAAAATAAAAGTGAAATATTCCTTTAAATTTCGTACCTGGGGGGTGTGTGTGATATGCATGTAAAGTGGCGCATGTTTCCCGTGCTTAGAACTGTCCCTGCAAAAAATTTCATTTTTGAAAGAAAAAGTCATTTAAAACTCACTCGCGGCTATTAATGAATTGTCGGCTCCCGGCAATACATACAAAAGTCCTTGATAAAAAAAAAAAAAAAAAAAAAAAGAAGCGTGGGGGTTCCCCAGAATTCAATTACCAGGCCCTTCAGGTCTGGAATGGATATTAAGGGGAACCCCGCCGCAAATTTAAAAAAAAATTGACGTGGGGTTCCCCCAAATATCCATTCCAGGCCCTTCAGATCTGGCATGGATTTTAAGGGGAACTCCACCCCAAATTTAAAAAAAAATGGCGTGGAGTCCCCCTAAAAATCCATATCAGACCCCTTATTCGAGCACGCAACCTGGCCGGCCGCAGGGGAAAAGGGGGGGACGAGAGAGCGGCCCCCCTCCCTCCTGAACCGTACCAGGCCACATGCCCTCAACATGGGGAGGATGTCTCCATGTTGATGGGGACAAGGGCCTCATCCCCACAACCCTTGCCCGGTGGTTGTGGGGGTCTGCGGGCGGGGGGCTTATCGGAATCTGGAAGACCCCTTTAACAAAGGGGACCCCCAGATCCTGGCCCCCCCTATGTGAATTGGTAAGGGGTACATTGTACCCCTATCATTTCACGAAGAAAGCGTAAAAAAAATGTTTAAAAAAAAAAAAAAAACACAAACACCTTGAAAAAGTCCTTTATTTAAAAAAAACAAAAAAAAAACAACATTCCAGCGGTGAAATCCAGTGTCCCGCGGCGATCCCGATGTCCAGCGCTGTCCTTCATTGGTTGTGCCTGAGCGGACCTGATGGGGAACTCCCTCTCAGTGTTTTAAATGTAGAGACCCGCCCCTTCTAAAGTTCCCCATCAGGTCCGCTCAGCGGACCAGATGCGGAACATGAGAAGGGGCGGGTCTATACATGTATTACCAAAGTGAGAGCAGTTCCCCATCAGGTCCGCCCCCTCGGTATGTCGGACCCGCCTACGTCATTGGCTTGAGCGGGGAACTTCCTTCACTGTGTAATTTAAATTTACATAGTGAAGGAAGTTTCCCCGCTCAGGCCAATGACGTAGGCGGGTCCGACATACCGAGGGAGCGGACCTGATGGGGAACTGCTCTCACTTTGGTAATACATGTATAGACCCGCCCCTTCTCATGTTCCGCATCTGGTCCGCTGAGCGGACCTGATGGGGAACTTTAGAAGGGGCGGGTCTATACATTTAAAACACTGAGAGGGAGTTCCCCATCAGGTCCGCTCAGGCACAACCAATGAAGGACAGCGCTGGACATCGGGATCGCCGCGGGACACTGGATTTCACCGCTGGAATGTTTTTGTTTTTTTTTAAATAAAGGACTTTTTCAAGGTGTTTGTGTGTTTTTTTTAAACATTTTTTGACGCTTTCTTCGTGAAAATGGTAGGGGTACAATGTACCCCTTACCAATTCACATAGGGGGGGCGGGATCTGGGGGTCCCCTTTGTTAAAGGGGTCTTCCAGATTCCAATAAGCCCCCCGCCCGCAGACCCCCACAACCACCGGGCAAGGGTTGTGGGGATGAGGCCCTTGTCCCCATCAACATGGGGACATCCTCCCCATGTTGAGGGCATGTGGCTTGGTACGGTTCAGGAGGGAGGGGGCCGCTCTCTCGTCCCCCCCTTTTCCCCTGCGGCCGGCCAGGTTGCGTGCTCGGATAAGGGGTCTAGTATGGATTTTTAGGGGGACTCCACACCATTTTTTTTTAAATTTGGGGTGGAGTTCCCCTTAAAATCCATGCCAGATCTGAAGGGCCTGGAATGGATATTTGGGGGAACCCCACGTCAATTTTTTTTAAAATTTGCGGCGGGGTTCCCCTTAATATCCATTCCAGACCTGAAGGGCCTGGTAATTGAATTCTGGGGAACCCCCACGCTTTTTTTTTTTTTATCAATGACTTTTGAATGTATTGCCGGGAGCCGACAATTCATTAATAGCCGCGAGTCAGTTTTAAATGACTTTTTTTCTTTCAAAAATGACATTTTTTGCAGGGACAGTTCTAAGCACGGGAAACATGCGCCACTTCACATGCATATCACACACACCCCCCAGGTACGAAATTTAAAGGAATATTTCACTTTTATTTTTTCATTTTAAGCATTATTAAAATCACTGCTCCCGAAAAAACATCTGTTTTTAAAACTTTTTTTTGCATTGATACATGTCCCCTGGGACAGGACCCGGGTCCCCAAACACTTTTTAGGAAAATAACTTGCATATAAGCCTTTATAATTAACACTTTAGATTTCGAACGTTCGAGTCCATTGTATTTAATAGGGTTCTAAAGTTCACACGAACATTTTGTCTGTTCGCAGGTTCTGGTGCGAACCGAACAGGGGGGTGTTCGGCTCATCCCTGATACACACATATACACATACATACATACACACAGTGGAACCTCGGATTGCGAGTAACGCGGTTAACGAGCATTTCGCAATACGAGCATTGTATTTTTAAAAATCCTGGTTCGGTTTGCGAAAAAATGAGCAGGATTCAAGCCACAGCGGTGTGCAGTACCGCGTTTGGCCTGAGGTGGGGGGCGCCGGGGCCGAGCGGAAAACCTCAGAAATACTCCGTTCCAGAGCCTTTCAGAATTCAGCCGTGCTGTCCTCTGGCCTTTCCGAGTGTTTGAGGCTCTCCGGCGCCCCACCTCTGGCCACATGCGGTATTTCATGCCACTGAAGTCAGTGCGGAACAAATTATTTTAGTTTCCATTGACTTCTATGGGGAAACTATTTGATATGCAAGTATTTTGGATTACGAGCAGTCTCCTGGAATGGATTATGCACGTAAATCAGAGGTTCGTGTGTGTGTGTATGTTATTTAAACTACTGCCTTCCCTTTAACATCTTTTCATGTGTAAAGAGGTAGGTTTACCCTTCATTGCCTCTTAAACCAGCCAAGAAATGCCCCCCTTCTTGCGGTTAATGATTTCCCAGGCAGCGTCGATGTTTTTCCAAGTAACCTAGCATGGCGTGGCGCCGGGAGACTCACCGTGTGGATAGGCGATGCAGGAGGCACATCCTTTGGAAAAAGCTGCAGCAAACATTAATCCTAAGAAGTTGGAGGAGGACTTCTCGCCGGGTTTGGTGTTGCTCGTGGTTAGGGGGTTATCCTCCAGGTGCTTCTTAAGGCCTTCATATATTACAAAGCAGATCATGGTCTCTGAGATCCCAGCATAGGAGGCTGTGAGGCCCCTGTAAAATCCTCTCATCCCCTCCATCTGATACACATAGCGGGCACACTGCAGGGCGTTCATCTGCTTGGACCCTCTCTCCCTGATAACAGAAAATGGGACATACTTCAATACACTGCGTGAAATAAACATTCCCCAGTCAACGGTTTGTTATAACTTTTACCCCAACATCTGCTGTTTACAACTTTCAATGATGCCGGCTCCTGTTTTCTCAGTGCAGCTTCCCCGAACTTCCTTTCAGAATTCAGAGTGCTATGAGATTGGAAGATGGGCAGATAAAATGAGAGAATCTGCCTCCTTCAATCACAGAACATGTTGCATTCTGGGAAAGATAAGTAGGGGTTCTATGAATAGAGGAGGTGGGTGGAAGTGGCGGGAGAGCTGCACGACTCTTTACTGAGGTTAACCTTTGCAGTCTTGGAAGATCAGTGCTGTGGAGAAAAGATTTCTACACTATGCAGCAGCCAGACATGAGACATTTTGTTAGAAGCAAGTTATCTTCCTGGTACTGTAGTATATCAAAAACTATACCAAGTATAAGAAATTTGGTGTGCCTGGGACCCCTTTGAGGCAACGGCCCGTATGCCATGCAGTGGGGTATTTTTATTTTTGTGCTGCCCTAGGGCAAGACCAAAAAACGGGCGCCCCCTCCCCATCTAAAATGTGTTCCATCCCAGTCGCTTTAAAATTGCGCACGCCCGTGCAAGGGCAACAAGTTACACAAATTTTACTATCCATTTAAAAGCCTCTACAGGTTACTACTTTAGATTTACAGAGGACTGGCCATGATCTGACGTTTGCGGCGATACCTCACATGTGTGGGACGATCGCTGTTTGCGTGCGTGACCGACCTTTGCGTGCGAGCATGGGAGGACGGGGGCACTTAAAAATGTTATCTTTTTTTATTAACTTGATTTACATTTTTTCATACTGTTGCTTTCATTTTTTTTTTTTTTTAACACTTTTATCGCTGTCACAAGGAATGTAAACATCCTTGTGACAGCAAGAGGCACATGACAGGTACTCTTTATGGAGAGATTTGGGGGCTACAAGACCCCAAATCCCTCCTCTGCCCTTAAAAACACCAAGATCTGCATTTTTGAATGCTTTTAGATTTTTCAAAACTGCCGCCGATGGTTCCCGAGAAGACATGTGCATGACAAAAAATTTTTTTCAGTTTTGTTTAGATTCATTAATCTAGTTATTAGAGCTGGGCGATTTTCTCCCAAAAAAATTATCTGCGATTAAAAATCAAAAAAACTTGATTCACGATTCAAGTTTTTTTTTTTTTCTTTAATGGACAACGCGCCGGTCCTGAGGAGCTGCGGGCAGGAGTTTTTAGGCGAGGCCACGGCTTCGGCCTAGTCCACGGCGTCCGGCCTCGCCTAAAACTCCTGCCCGCAGCTCCTCAGGACCGGCGTGTTGTCCATAAAAAAAAAAAAATCTGAATCTATTTGAATCGATTTGACCTCTCAACTCAATTTAAATTTTTTCCCCAGCCCTACTAGTTATTTTGTTTCGTTAAATTCGGTTGATTCGTTCGATTCGTTCAATTCGTATTCAAAATTAGTTTCAGGTCTTTTTTTAATTTTCTTAGAATTTACCGATTTTTTTCAATTTGAAACGTTCGAATCGAAAACGTTTTTTTTTTTTTTTTTTCGATTCGAATGTAGCAAAGTGAACAAAAAAAAAAGAAAAATCTTCAAATGATTACAAGGACTTCTTAAATGGTACTCTAATAACACACAGGCCTCGTACACACGGCCGAGATTCTCGTCGAAAAAAACATGTCTTTTTTTTCGACGAGATTCTTGGACAAGAAAATTGTCCCGGCCGAGTGTACACACGCTCGATTCAAAGAACCCGCGGTTCTTTGAATGGAGCGTACGCGGTGACATCATCGACTACGACGAGCATGCGCTCGTCACATTTGATACCGTCGCCGCCATCTTGGTATACCCTACGTATGCCTAGGAAGCTACCGCGCATGCGTCAGTCATTTCGAGCATGCGTGGGTTTCCACGGCGACAAGTGTACACACACACACACACTTTTCTCGTCGAGAAACAGGCTGACGAGAATCTCGACGAGAAAATAGAGAGCAGGTTCTCTATTTTCTCGTCAAGGTTACTTGTCGGTTTTCTCGACGAGAAACCCGATAGCCGCGTACACACGACCGATTTACTCGGCAAGACATCTCTGCCAGCAAGTTTCTTGCTGGTTCTTGCTGAGAAAATCGGTCGTGTGTACGAGGCCTCAGTTTCAGAATCATGTTTACAGTTCTAATTGAAATTCGAACAGGATTTTACATCGAATTCGAATTTCTGAAATTCAGACAAATTAAGTTTTTGTCCAGAGCATTCAGTAAACGTAGTTTATACTGTAATTCGGGTATTCGGATGTATCGGAATCTCCGAAAAATTTATAATATGTCTGAATATTTGGAACAAATCGCACATGTCTAAAACGGAAGTGATGTCAAGTCATCACTTCCGGTTTACTGTTACAAACAGCTGATCAAAGCCGATCCTGACTTTGCTTGGCTGTCCGGCCAGCTGGCGGACGTGCTGGCTGGTCGATCCGGTGAGACAGAAGAGCCTCTCCAATTGCCATTACAAGAGAGTAGACCGCCGGCTTTAAAAAAAATTATACCGGGTGATGCCTACAGCTGCATATCCTCCCGGTACAGACACCTTGTGGTAAATAAGCCCCTGATGCCATCCCATAGTTCCCGGAGACACGGGGCGGCCATTTTAAGTTCGGTGGACATGGGCACTGCGGTGACAACACAATGGTTCTCCAAGCAATCCATTGTATTTCAGTGGTTAGGTCCATGGAATAGGAACAGTAAGAACAATTTAGGACAGGGGGTATCAAACAGGTGGCCCTCCAGCTGTTGCGGAACTACAAGTCCCATCATGCCTCTGCCTATAGGAGTCATGCTTGTAACTGTCAGCCTTGCAATGCCTCATGGGAATTGTAGTTCTGCAACAGCTGGAGGGCCACCAGTTTGAGACGCCTGATTCAGGAGGTTGATTTCTGCAGCACATGACTGCGATACGATGACCATATAAGATCTAATCTCACCTTCTCTCAAGCTGCATTCGTGTTTTCACCATCCAGATTGGATTCATCATCGTATTCGTCACAAACGCTGGGAAGAGAGAGAAGAGGAGAAAAGATTTATTATTCAGATTATAAACTGCCCTCTGCAGCATCCTCTATTTTAGCCTTTTACTTATACAAATATGAATGGATCCTTCATTTTTTTTTTATAACTCCAAAGTTGCATGACTTTGATGCAACATTGGATGGGTAGGACTTGGATGTGACTTGCTGTCCCTCTGCAAAGTCAGACCCACCGTTGCATGTAAAACATTTTAGGTACCACTTTCATGCAACTTTTGAGGGTTAAAGTGTTACCAAACCCAGGAGCCTGCATTCACTACATCTGATCTCCCGCAGTACACAGAACATGGAAATGCAATAGTTTTAGTAAATCCAAAGACCTTTTCTAATCAGCAGTATATAGCAGTCTTGTGACTTCTATCAGTGTCTGGTTAGAGCTTGTAGGAGGAGCTTTTATTCTCCCCAGATCCTATGAGGCGGCAGGACCCCTGACCCTCTGTCTGGACCAGTGGTGGACGGTGATATAAACAGTGCACAGCCAGCCACCCCCCTCGGTCAGGTCGTCTGCACACACCCCCACCCCCTCCCTCGGTCATGTAACCGCAACACTTACCCGGGGCGGCGCTTCCCTCCGGACGACGACTTCCCCCCACGGGTATCCTCCTCGGCATCATGGTGTTGTCCTCGCCATGCGTCTCCTCCCTCAGGCCAATAGGGTAGCTTCTCATTTTGGCCAATCAGAAAACAGGTCTCAGGACCTATATCCTGATTAACTGGGAGGCAGAATCAGTGTTACAATAGCAAATAATTCATTTGCTATTGCCACACAACTGGGTGGGCTTCGGGCACAAAGCTCTGCGCCCCAAGCCCACCCTTTTTTTGAAGCTTATTAGAGCCTCTGGCTCTTATGTGCTTCAAAAAAAAAAAAAAAAAAAAAACTCCATTGGAATCCATGCATTCAGTGCCCTGCATATAGATTAGGGGGCTTGACACATGGATTGGGGGGGCGGCACCCCTGCACCCCCTAAGGATGGACTCGCCACTGGTCTAGACTGTGCCGATTGGCCCTGTGCTGATTACATGCACTCAAAAAAACAAACTCACTAGCAATACACAACAAACTGAGCATGTGCAGAGTGCCTCCAAGGCTCTGTTCTATCAGGAGATGGTTTGGGGACAGAGGAAAAAGGGAAGGAGCAGAGAAGACAGGATCAAAATTTTTAACCAATGCGGAGGATTAACCACTTAGCTTCTACAGTGAGTATAACAAGCACGATTTACTGCATATACACTGTACAGACCGATTTTACTGTTATGGGTTTAGTAACACTTTAACATTGAAGTCTATGGCCCTCAAGTTGCATGAAAGTCGGACCAAAGTCATGCGTGAACTACTTTGAAGCCTGTATCATCTAGTGATAGAGAATGCTAATAAATGTAAAGATGAACTCCAGGCAAACAGCTAAATGCACTGATGAAATGCATATATATTAGACTTGTTTTACCGGTCAAAGGATTTTTATTTTTATTCATCCTAAATGTTTTGCTATGAAAGCTTTCAAATAGTTACACAGACCAGTTCTTCCATAGTGTAGCAGTACCATTAATTAAATGGTTATAACCACAGTTCGCCACTAGATGGCAGCATTTAGCTACTCTGCATTGCGCTCACGGCATTACACAACCTTGTGGATGGCTCCTCTATGTACTGTACAGTCTATTTACAGTAGGGCAGTCAGCCAGACAAATCAGCTGGCCTGAGCAATTTCTTGGATGGATTAATATACTGCAGAGCGGAGGGCAGCTATTCCCAACCACGCACCCCTGCAATGCTGTCAGTATACAGGGAACACTGTAGGCTGTATGCCACTCTGCAACCCTCCAGACAAATGAACTACAAGTCCCAGCATGGCATGTATTCACTCAGCACTGGAGGGCTGCAGGTAAACCTCATATATTGCAGAATTGAAACACTGGCTGTCCTTTGGGCTAGGCAAGAAAATAAATTTAGGGTTTAATTACATTTGTGAGTAGCACAGTAAAGCCTTCCATTCCATATTATATTACATATATATTAAAATGATTCCTCATTTCAGGATAGTGGGAGAAGCCATGCAAATGACCCCGTTATGCCTCAACAGCCAAACGCACATACAGAACCAGATGTATAGAGCAAATATAATAATATAGGACCATTTATTCCAAACTGCATGCAGCGGTTTCAGGCTTCTTGCCATCATCAGTGCGGTGTATGGAAACCATGGCTTCTATGGAGTAAGGCTTGGGATCCAAGGAGACCGTATGTCCTCTTTTACATGGGCCTAGCTGCCGACTTGCATTCCACAGCGGATCGCACTGTCAGCACCAGACGACCTGCAGTTAGGAGTCGGCAACGTGACGCTACTGCATGATGGGACACAGCGGCCATCTTTCTGGTGGGGAGAGGCTGTATACATACAAACAGAGCTTGCTTTTGTTTGTCAGCAATGTGAGTGCAATTTCAATAGTTTTTATCTGAATAAATACTGTTTTGATGTACTGCGCAATGAGCATAGGTGCGCGCAGGGGGTGTGCCAGGTGTGCCTGGACACACCCTAATCACTATGTGCGGTGCAGATTCCCCCTACTGCACATGTTCCCACCCTTGTTGCCCCCCTTTCCCGCCCTGCAGTACTGCTGGCTTCCCTCCTCTCCCCCTGCGGGGGGGTTACAGGATGGAGAGCAAGTGAAGGGGCTAGTAAATATGTAGTTTACTGACCCCTTCCTTTTCTAAATGAACACACTTGCTCACTGTGTCCATTCATAACTGGAGCATAGTAAACTGTTTACTATGCTTCAGTTTGTGAATGAACAGGAAGCCGCTCAGCACAGAGCACCTCCCATTTATTCACTGTCCCATGCAGCTGAGGCTGCAGAAAAAAAAGGAGTGTATGTTTGAGCTTTGGGGTGCACACCCTAATGCAATAGGCTGCGCACACCTATGGCAATAACTTCATCTTCTTTTGTCTGCATGGAATGACATGTATTCAATGGATTACCACTGAAGGGTAATTTTTGAACAATGAGAGTCCCATCCAGGCAGGGTTGCCAACCGCCAGTAAATTTACTGATAGTTTGTAAAAATCTGCGATTTTTTTGTACAACTGCCAGTAAATATCAGGGGCTGATAATTTCATGCTGTGTTGACTTTTTAAGTGTAAATCAGGCAAATGACTGTTATAGGTATTGTTAGTGTTTCCATATCATGTTTATACTGTTCAAATATTCACTGTGTTAGTTTTTTTAATAGGAGTTCTGTAATTTCTCGGGTTGTCAGTAGAAAAAAATAAGAAAAAAAATAAAAATAAGTGCTCCTCCAGTAAATTTCCATGTATTGTCAGTAAAAAATTGTGTGGGAGGTTGGCAGCCCTGCATCCAGGTTTTCTGCATTCACTATCTGTCTGCTGCCACCAAGTGTATGAAGATTGATGGGCTTCCTTCTTACCCAAGTTTACTTTATAGAAGCTGATGTGAGCTTTGTGATGAGGGTCCACTACAAGGGGTAAGAGGCTGTATTATAAGCTGATGTGAGCTTTGGGATGAGGGTCCACTACAAGGGGTAAGAGGCTGGATTGTTGGGTGCTGGTGACGGGTCTCCTTATTCCCTGTAGATCGAACTATTATTGAACTTTTGTTCCTGGATTGTCCTTTTGAGATTTAAAGCGCTGCACTTACCAAATAGACCTGGGAGGAGTAATGCCCCATTTCACATACCCATTCGAAATGCCTCTTCGCCACACTATTTAAGCCCTAGTCACCTCTGTGGGGTGCAGTGACAGGCGGCATCACCCTATTTTTTGCTGCCCTGTGAAGCCAAGTCTAGCAGCCATGAATAGGGCTTTCCAGCAGCCTCCGCCTGCCTTTGACAGGTGGCTGGAGCAACTTAAAAATGCACCTCAGCTGCCTGGTTTTGCCGACTGACAGCGCTCATGTGAAAGGGGCTTTTAAAACCCATACAGATTATGGTGAAAAGAGACTGAAAGATTTAAAAAGCCCTCCAGCCAAATCAGTGCATAGCACAGCAAAGCCTTCTTATTCTGGCCATATGAGCCCGGTTAGAATTTTGGTCAATTGCTGCTGAATTTTTCTTAGCGGGTGACCCCATCAGCTCTCTCCTGCCCGACATCCCTGACTGAAAAATCAAAGGAGCCCAGCGGCTGTACAGCGGCTGCATCGTATCAGAGGCTGGTACTATTTGGGTGTTCTGACAGCCGCAGCTGATGGCTGTCAGAATACAGTAGCCCAGCTGGGAGATTCATCCATCTGCACTGTATAGCAAAGATTAAAAGAATGTTCATCCCACTTTAGAAGGAAATCTTCAAATAACACTTTAAAGTTTCTACCGATCACATCAGTCTATGCTCCCCGTGTCCCCAATCACATCAGTCTATGCTCCCCGTGTCCCCAATCACATCAGTCTATGCTCCCCGATCACATCAGTCTATGCTCCCCGATCACATCAGTCTATGCTCCCCGATCACATCAGTCTATGCTCCCCGATCACATCAGTCTATGCTCCCCGATCACATCAGTCTATGCTCCCCGATCACATCAGTCTATGCTCCCCGATCACATCAGTCTATGCTCCCCGATCACATCAGTCTATGCTCCCCGATCACATCAGTCTATGCTCCCCGATCACATCAGTCTATGCTCCCCGATCACATCAGTCTATGCTCCCCGATCACATCAGTCTATGCTCCCCGATCACATCAGTCTATGCTCCCCGATCACATCAGTCTATGCTCCCCGATCACATCAGTCTATGCTCCCCGATCACATCAGTCTATGCTCCCCGATCACATCAGTCTATGCTCCCCGATCACATCAGTCTATGCTCCCCGATCACATCAGTCTATGCTCCCCGATCACATCAGTCTATGCTCCCCGATCACATCAGTCTATGCTCCCCGATCACATCAGTCTATGCTCCCCGATCACATCAGTCTATGCTCCCCGATCACATCAGTCTATGCTCCCCGATCACATCAGTCTATGCTCCCCAATCACATCAGTCTATGCTCCCCAATCACATCAGTCTATGCTCCCCAATCACATCAGTCTATGCTCCCCAATCACATCAGTCTATGCTCCCCAATCACATCAGTCTATGCTCCCCGATCACATCAGTCTATGCTCCCCGTGTCCCCAATCACATCAGTCTATGCTCCCCGTGTCCCCGACCACATCAGTCTATGCTCGCCGTGTCCCCGACCACATCAGTCTATGCTCGCCGTGTCCCCGACCACATCAGTCTATGCTCGCCGTGTCCCCGACCACATCAGTCTATGCTCGCCGTGTCCCCGACCACATCAGTCTATGCTCGCCGTGTCCCCGACCACATCAGTCTATGCTCGCCGTGTCCCCGACCACATCAGTCTATGCTCGCCGTGTCCCCGACCACATCAGTCTATGCTCGCCGTGTCCCCGACCACATCAGTCTATGCTCGCCGTGTCCCCGACCACATCAGTCTATGCTCGCCGTGTCCCCGACCACATCAGTCTATGCTCGCCGTGTCCCCGACCACATCAGTCTATGCTCGCCGTGTCCCCGATCACATCAGTCTATGCTCGCCGTGTCCCCGATCACATCAGTCTATGCTCGCCGTGTCCCCGATCACATCAGTCTATGCTCGCCGTGTCCCCGATCACATCAGTCTATGCTCCCCGATCACATCAGTCTATGCTCGCCGTGTCCCCGATCACATCAGTCTATGCTCCCCTATCACATCAGTCTATGCTCCCCAATCACATCAGTCTATGCTCCCCAATCACATCAGTCTATGCTCCCCAATCACATCAGTCTATGCTCCCCAATCACATCAGTCTATGCTCCCCAATCACATCAGTCTATGCTCCCCAATCACATCAGTCTATGCTCCCCAATCACATCAGTCTATGCTCCCCGTGTCCCCAATCACATCAGTCTATGCTCCCCGTGTCCCCAATCACATCAGTCTATGCTCCCCGTGTCCCCAATCACATCAGTCTATGCTCCCCGTGTCCCCAATCACATCAGTCTATGCTCCCCGTGTCCCCAATCACATCAGTCTATGCTCCCCGTGTCCCCAATCACATCAGTCTATGCTCCCCGTGTCCCCAATCACATCAGTCTATGCTCCCCGTGTCCCCAATCACATCAGTCTATGCTCGCCGTGTCCCCAATCACATCAGTCTATGCTCGCCGTGTCCCCAATCACATCAGTCTATGCTCGCCGTGTCCCCGATCACATCAGTCTATGCTCCCCGTTCACATCAGTCTATGCTCCCCAATCACATCAGTCTATGCTCCCCAATCACATCAGTCTATGCTCCCCAATCACATCAGTCTATGCTCCCCAATCACATCAGTCTATGCTCCCCAATCACATCAGTCTATGCTCGCCGTGTCCCCGATCACATCAGTCTATGCTCCCCGTTCACATCAGTCTATGCTCCCCAATCACATCAGTCTATGCTCCCCAATCACATCAGTCTATGCTCCCCAATCACATCAGTCTATGCTCCCCAATCACATCAGTCTATGCTCCCCAATCACATCAGTCTATGCTCCCCAATCACATCAGTCTATGCTCCCCAATCACATCAGTCTATGCTCCCCAATCACATCAGTCTATGCTCCCCAATCACATCAGTCTATGCTCCCCAATCACATCAGTCTATGCTCCCCGTGTCCCCAATCACATCAGTCTATGCTCCCCGTGTCCCCAATCACATCAGTCTATGCTCCCCGTGTCCCCAATCACATCAGTCTATGCTCGCCGTGTCCCCAATCACATCAGTCTATGCTCGCCGTGTCCCCGATCACATCAGTCTATGCTCGCCGTGTCCCCGATCACATCAGTCTATGCTCGCCGTGTCCCCGATCACATCAGTCTATGCTCGCCGTGTCCCCGATCACATCAGTCTATGCTCGCCGTGTCCCCGATCACATCAGTCTATGCTCGCCGTGTCCCCGATCACATCAGTCTATGCTCCCCGATCACATCAGTCTATGCTCGCCGTGTCCCCGATCACATCAGTCTATGCTCGCCGTGTCCCCGATCACATCAGTCTATGCTCCCCTATCACATCAGTCTATGCTCCCCAATCACATCAGTCTATGCTCCCCAATCACATCAGTCTATGCTCCCCAATCACATCAGTCTATGCTCCCCAATCACATCAGTCTATGCTCCCCGTGTCCCCAATCACATCAGTCTATGCTCCCCGTGTCCCCAATCACATCAGTCTATGCTCCCCGTGTCCCCAATCACATCAGTCTATGCTCCCCGTGTCCCCAATCACATCAGTCTATGCTCCCCGTGTCCCCAATCACATCAGTCTATGCTCGCCGTGTCCCCGATCACATCAGTCTATGCTCGCCGTGTCCCCGATCACATCAGTCTATGCTCGCCGTGTCCCCGATCACATCAGTCTATGCTCGCCGTGTCCCCGATCACATCAGTCTATGCTCCCCGATCACATCAGTCTATGCTCGCCGTGTCCCCGATCACATCAGTCTATGCTCCCCGTTCACATCAGTCTATGCTCCCCAATCACATCAGTCTATGCTCCCCAATCACATCAGTCTATGCTCCCCGTGTCCCCAATCACATCAGTCTATGCTCCCCGTGTCCCCAATCACATCAGTCTATGCTCCCCGTGTCCCCAATCACATCAGTCTATGCTCCCCGTGTCCCCAATCACATCAGTCTATGCTCGCCGTGTCCCCAATCACATCAGTCTATGCTCGCCGTGTCCCCGATCACATCAGTCTATGCTCCCCGATCACATCAGTCTATGCTCGCCGTGTCCCCGATCACATCAGTCTATGCTCCCCGTTCACATCAGTCTATGCTCCCCAATCACATCAGTCTATGCTCCCCAATCACATCAGTCTATGCTCCCCAATCACATCAGTCTATGCTCCCCGTGTCCCCAATCACATCAGTCTATGCTCCCCGTGTCCCCAATCACATCAGTCTATGCTCCCCGTGTCCCCAATCACATCAGTCTATGCTCCCCGTGTCCCCAATCACATCAGTCTATGCTCGCCGTGTCCCCGATCACATCAGTCTATGCTCGCCGTGTCCCCGATCACATCAGTCTATGCTCCCCGATCACATCAGTCTATGCTCCCCGATCACATCAGTCTATGCTCCCCGATCACATCAGTCTATGCTCCCCGATCACATCAGTCTATGCTCCCCGATCACATCAGTCTATGCTCCCCGATCACATCAGTCTATGCTCCCCGATCACATCAGTCTATGCTCCCCGATCACATCAGTCTATGCTCCCCAATCACATCAGTCTATGCTCCCCAATCACATCAGTCTATGCTCCCCAATCACATCAGTCTATGCTCCCCAATCACATCAGTCTATGCTCCCCAATCACATCAGTCTATGCTCCCCAATCACATCAGTCTATGCTCCCCAATCACATCAGTCTATGCTCCCCAATCACATCAGTCTATGCTCCCCAATCACATCAGTCTATGCTCCCCAATCACATCAGTCTATGCTCCCCAATCACATCAGTCTATGCTCCCCAATCACATCAGTCTATGCTCGCCGTGTCCCCAATCACATCAGTCTATGCTCCCCGATCACATCAGTCTATGCTCCCCGATCACATCAGTCTATGCTCCCCAATCACATCAGTCTATGCTCCCCGTGTCCCCAATCACATCAGTCTATGCTCCCCAATCACATCAGTCTATGCTCCCCAATCACATCAGTCTATGCTCCCCAATCACATCAGTCTATGCTCCCCGTGTCCCCAATCACATCAGTCTATGCTCCCCAATCACATCAGTCTATGCTCCCCAATCACATCAGTCTATGCTCCCCGTGTCCCCAATCACATCAGTCTATGCTCGCCGTGTCCCCGATCACATCAGTCTATGCTCGCCGTGTCCCCGATCACATCAGTCTATGCTCGCCGTGTCCCCGATCACATCAGTCTATGCTCGCCGTGTCCCCGATCACATCAGTCTATGCTCGCCGTGTCCCCGATCACATCAGTCTATGCTCCCCTATCACATCAGTCTATGCTCCCCAATCACATCAGTCTATGCTCCCCGATCACATCAGTCTATGCTCCCCGATCACATCAGTCTATGC
This sequence comes from Rana muscosa, assembly GCA_029206835.1. Classification (NCBI taxonomy): domain Eukaryota; kingdom Metazoa; phylum Chordata; class Amphibia; order Anura; family Ranidae; genus Rana; species Rana muscosa. The sequence goes on from CM055124.1 coordinate 289,544,373, forward strand.
TCCCCGATCACATCAGTCTATGCTCCCCGATCACATCAGTCTATGCTCCCCGATCACATCAGTCTATGCTCCCCGATCACATCAGTCTATGCTCCCCGATCACATCAGTCTATGCTCCCCGATCACATCAGTCTATGCTCCCCAATCACATCAGTCTATGCTCCCCAATCACATCAGTCTATGCTCCCCGTGTCCCCAATCACATCAGTCTATGCTCGCCGTGTCCCCGATCACATCAGTCTATGCTCGCCGTGTCCCCGATCACATCAGTCTATGCTCCCCGATCACATCAGTCTATGCTCCCCTATCACATCAGTCTATGCTCCCCAATCACATCAGTCTATGCTCCCCAATCACATCAGTCTATGCTCCCCAATCACATCAGTCTATGCTCCCCAATCACATCAGTCTATGCTCCCCGTGTCCCCAATCACATCAGTCTATGCTCGCCGTGTCCCCAATCACATCAGTCTATGCTCGCCGTGTCCCCAATCACATCAGTCTATGCTCGCCGTGTCCCCAATCACATCAGTCTATGCTCGCCGTGTCCCCAATCACATCAGTCTATGCTCGCCGTGTCCCCAATCACATCAGTCTATGCTCGCCGTGTCCCCAATCACATCAGTCTATGCTCGCCGTGTCCCCAATCACATCAGTCTATGCTCGCCGTGTCCCCAATCACATCAGTCTATGCTCGCCGTGTCCCCAATCACATCAGTCTATGCTCGCCGTGTCCCCAATCACATCAGTCTATGCTCGCCGTGTCCCCAATCACATCAGTCTATGCTCGCCGTGTCCCCAATCACATCAGTCTATGCTCGCCGTGTCCCCAATCACATCAGTCTATGCTCGCCGTGTCCCCAATCACATCAGTCTATGCTCGCCGTGTCCCCAATCACATCAGTCTATGCTCGCCGTGTCCCCAATCACATCAGTCTATGCTCGCCGTGTCCCCAATCACATCAGTCTATGCTCGCCGTGTCCCCAATCACATCAGTCTATGCTCGCCGTGTCCCCAATCACATCAGTCTATGCTCGCCGTGTCCCCAATCACATCAGTCTATGCTCCCTGTGTCTCTGTACCTGTATTGTAATAAAACCCGCCAGCTGGCTCCAGAATTTGTAATATTCATTCTACTTTGCTCTGTAAAGCAGCCGGCTGGCTCCAGTCATTGCATTCTCGCTATTCCAGCACTCGGGGGAACGCAGGCCAATTCCCAGCACCTAAACAGACGTCGTCAGGCTGATGAGAGAAGGACAATAAGCAGATTGTTTTCTGCCCTTGAGAACCGGCCATTAGAAAAGGGGGAAACCTGCAGCTGCACACAGAAAATCTTAGGGGTCTTTAGTAGAAAATTCTTAGTCATTTTATACACTAAAAGGACTCATTCATGCGTGTTGTTATATATGCCGTTGCTCTGAAAAGCGCTTTGCGGTGGGTCACTTTTCAGAGTCTGTTTGACAGGCAGCAACAAGGCGATAGGTTGGCTCCTCACTGCCTGTTTTAACCCTCTAAAAGGCGATTGCACACGATTGTGGCGCGGCCCCACTCACCTGAATGGGTCGTGTTTGACCGTAGTACAGCCTGTCGAAAGTCACGTGCCCTTGGATGTGTACAGTGAGTGGTCGGGGGGTTGTGTAAAACCACAGCTTAATGTTCCTCCTGGCCACCCATGTGAACAAACCCCAAACTTAAAAAAAAAAAAAAAGGGGCCAATTTCATTTAAATTAAACAGGATTCTGTACATAAATAGGAGATTTGGTCTAAGCAACCAATGTGAACAATGTCACTTTGGTGGCAGGGAGGGGTGGGAAGTTCTGCAATACTACAGTTAATGGCTGACCAGGGTTGGGGGCCTGTGCATTACAGTGTCAGGCCATCAATAACTGACTTAATGTTTTCATGGATGCTAAAGGGGTAAACATTCTAGTTTCCAATTGGTGTCTAGAACCAGCACATGGCGGGTAGCCAAGGACAGTGGGGGGCGGGGGGGTTTAGTGCACTATTGATAACCAAAGGTAGGGGAGGCGGCGCACTATGGGGCAACAAGAGCGCGGAGGCGGCGCACTATGGGGCAACAAGAGCGCGGAGGCGGCGCACTATGGGGCAACAAGAGCGCGGAGGCGGCGCACTATGGGGCAACAAGAGCGCGGAGGCGGCGCACTATGGGGCAACAAGAGCGCGGAGGCGGCGCACTATGGGGCAACAAGTGCGCGGAGGCGGCGCACTATGGGGCAACAAGTGCGCGGAGGCGGCGCACTATGGGGCAACAAGTGCGCGGAGGCGGCGCACTATGGGGCAACAAGTGCGCGGAGGCGGCGCACTATGGGGCAACAAGTGCGCGGAGGCGGCGCACTATGGGGCAACAAGTGCGCGGAGGCGGCACACTATGGGGCAACAAGTGCGCGGAGGCGGCACACTATGGGGCAACAAGTGCGCGGAGGCGGCACACTATGGGGCAACAAGTGCGCGGAGGCGGCACACTATGGGGCAACAAGTGCGCGGAGGCAGCACACTATGGGGCAACAAGTGCGCGGAGGCAGCACACTATGGGGCAACAAGTGCGCGGAGGCGGTGCACTATGGGGCAACAAGTGCGCGGAGGCGGCGCACTATGGGGCAACAAGTGCGCGGAGGCGGCACACTATGGGGCAACAAGTGCGCGGAGGCGGCACACTATGGGGCAACAAGTGCGCGGAGGCAGCACACTATGGGGCAACAAGTGCGCGGAGGCGGTGCACTATGGGGCAACAAGTGCGCGGAGGCAGCACACTATGGGGCAACAAGTGCGCGGAGGCGGTGCACTATGGGGCAACAAGTGCGCGGAGGCAGCACACTATGGGGCAACAAGTGCGCGGAGGCGGTGCACTATGGGGCAACAAGTGCGCGGAGGCGGCGCACTATGGGGCAACAAGTGCGCGGAGGCGGCGCACTATGGGGCAACAAGTGCGCGGAGGCGGCGCACTATGGGGCAACAAGTGCGCGGAGGCGGCGCACTATGGGGCAACAAGTGCGCGGAGGCAGCACACTATGGGGCAACAAGTGCGCGGAGGCGGTGCACTATGGGGCAACAAGGGGGCGGAGGCGGTGCACTATGGATTACTAGGAGAGGGGGCAGTGCGCAAAAAATATCCAAGAAGATAGGCAATCCATACCCCTATACAAAACAAAAGGTTCCTCTTGATCCAACGCTGGGGGATGGTTTGGTAAAAACCACTAAATACTTGTAGTGTCAAAGAAGGTCATGAGAGTGGCAGTACCACAAGTAGTATATAAAAAAGGTTTCTTCATTTGAGTGCAAAGTCAGAATATCCATAAAAATGAATAAAAGCCGACAGCCAGCGACAATGAACACCATCAACAGTCATGTGTGTCGATCTCACCTAAACCTAAGGCAGGTCGACTGCTGAGGAACGGTCAAAGGAAGTGCTAGACCCGATTTCATGTAGGCAAAACACCCGATGGTATGGATGGCTGGTCGCTGGTAAATGCGCTGGGGGGGGGGGGGTCAGTGGTGTGCAAAGGCCCACTATAAACCAGGCAGGAGACTCTGGGAAGCCGGTGTGTGCAGCCAGAGTGGACAGGCGTTGCGCCAGATGTGACGTCACCAACACGGAGCGATACCGGGCCGACTCAGCCACAACGAGGCTCGGGATGGTTGCCCAGTGGGCCTTTGTACACTGCTGACCCCCCCCCCACCCCCCTCACATTCATCAGCGTCCAGCCATCCATTCCATTGGACTGCGTTCTGAGCCCACTCAGTTGTGTGACCCGATTGGCCGAGAGGGGAAGCGATCACATTGGCCGCAAAGGGAAGGAGGAGAAGTAAGCCGCCATGAAACCCGAGACGCAGGGCGAAGCTGCCGAGGAGGAGACATTGCAGTAAGGAGCCAAAGCTGCCCGTGACCTAGATGGGGTAAGCGCAGGGCTGGTGGGGGGGGGGGGGTTTGGGAGAGGACGGGGTTATGGTTAGTAGTGTTGGTTGTGATCTCCCCAGCAAAAATAGTAAGCACCAGCTGCCACTGCTTCCTAGAAACTTGGTGAGCTTTGTGCATTTCTTCCAGATCCAGTGTGAGGTTCCCTCTGGGCAGAGCTTCCTGTAATAAAGACCACTCACTGCTGCGCTCTCTCATTGTGCAGGGTGATGGTCTTGTCTCCTCCCCCCCCCTCCTGTAGTTTTCTGTAGTGGGTGGGACCTTCTGGGCTCCTCCCACAGCTCTGCTCAGGCAATGAGGTTACTGATACTTTTACAAGGTAATATCTGGGTTTGCAAAGGCATTTGGTGCGCACAAATTGAACTCCTCTTATTTGTGGCTTTTGAGGGATATCCTGATGTGAAAGTTTTGGTGTCCGGAGTTCAGCTTTAATTGGAGAGCATTTTGATTTTGTAGAAAGGCGAGTTGGTCTTACCTGCACATCCCGCAGAACACATGTGGACGAGGTTTCCGTTCGGAACAAATATTGAATTGAACTGCTCCTTGGCTTTCGAATACGAGGCAAAGTAGACGGCCCTGAGGAGGAGAGACAAGCAGACGTTAATGTAAACCAGAGACTGTGTGCAAACAGGCGGCAGACATCTGCTCGGCAGCCAGACACGATCATCGCCAAAAGCGGAACGCGGCCAAGTTCCAGCAAACCGACTTCCTCCCTCGGTTATCAAACAACTAAAAATAACGTAGAGCAGCGACCTGTTCCAACTGTCCCATAACACCTGGCCGCGCTATCTACTGAAAGAAGGGTTCTGATTGGCTGATGTGGGTTACAGCATAGTATGGTCATATGCAGCCAAATCCCAACCTATAGCATAGCCTGCCTTGATTGGGCTGCATGAAGCTGGACACACACACGTAAAAAAAACTCCAGATTTTGGCTGGCGTCCCTCCTTGACCACTTAACAGCTCTGGAAGATTTACCCCCCCCCCCTTAATGACCAGGCCATTTTTTGCGATACGGCACTGCATCGCTTTAACTGACAATTGCGCGGTCCTGCAACGCTGTACCCAAATATATTTTATGTCCTTTTTTTCCCCACAAATAGAGCTTTCTTTTGGTGGCATTTGATCACCTCTGCGGTTTTAGTTCTTTTTTGTTTATAGCACAAAAAAAATTGACAATTAAAAAAAGAAAATTTTTTTTTTTTTTACTCCAATAATATTTTTTTTTTTTAAATAAAATCGAAGTTCTTCATCAATTTAGGCCAATATGTATTCTGCTACATATTTTTGGTAAGAAAAAAATCCCAATAAGCGTCTATTGATTGGTTTGCACAAAAGTTATCGCATCTACAAACTATGGGATAGATTTATGGAACTTTTATTTTTTTCGGTTTTACTAGTAATGGCGGCGATCAGCAACTTATAGCGGGACTACAATATTGCGTGGGACAAATAGGACACCTGACACTATTGACACTTTTTTGGGGACCAGTGACACCAATACAGTGATCAATGCTAAAAATATGCACTGTCACAATGACACAGGCTGGGAAGGGGTTTACATCAGGGGCGAAGGGTTAAATGTGTGGCCAACATGTGTTACTGTTTACCCTGTGCGTGGGTTTTACTAAGCAAAGTGCTTTGCAGGAAGAAAAAAAAACAAAAAAAAAACAGCACATTGCTGCTGTCAGAAGAGAGCCCTGTGTTTGTTTACCTACACAGGACTCTCTTCAGTAATGTCCGGAGCCGATTGTCGGGAGGGGGGGGGGGGGGGGTGTGATTGGTTGGTGCTGCAGCCAACCTCAGCACAACCGGGGCGCTCTCTACCCCGGTGCGTGGATCACACACCAAGTACATAATCCGGTGCAGAGCGGCCGCCCTGCCGCAATATACCTACGTTGGACAGTCCGCAAGTGTTTAAAGGGTAACTTCACTTTTGCGGGTAAAAAAAAAAAAAAAAAAAAAAAAATAGCAAATAAAGTCATATTGTAATTGAATGTTAAAAAAAAAAAAAAAAAAAAAAAAAAATGACCTTTCCTTTTCAATCTGCAGCCTCTGTAATCTTCTGCAAAATGCAATATGACCACCTGGAGGCGCTCTGTACACAGATGGTAAACTGAAGGTCCCCCAGAAATGTCATTTGCTGCTTGTGTGATTAACTCACTGATTTTCCCAGAAGTCTACACTATGTCAGATTTCGGGCAGCCCCAACATTTTTTTGGGATGAGATACTCCCAAAGGAAAAAAAAAAAAAAAAAAAAAAAATCACATCTAAAAACGGATGCAGGCCCTGCCACTTTCTTCATTAGAATCCTGCAAGTGCAGCAGCTGATTAATAATCATAAAACCCACTCCCATTCACATTAACTCTGCACATAAACAGCCATTTCTTCAGAATAAAAAAGAAGGTAGGAATCTGCAACAAAGTTTGCCTACCCAGAGGGGAAGGTTTTTGTGTTTTGTTTCCCCCCCCCCCCCTCGACAAAAAACGGGAGTTACTCTTTAACCACTTCAATACCGGGCTGACCCCCCCCTCCCCCTTCCTGCTCAGGACAATTTTCAGTGCTGTCACACTTTGAATGACAATTGCGCGGTCATACAACACTGTACCCAAACTACATTTTTATCATTTCCTTCCCACAAATAGGAGGTGGTATTTGATCACCTCTGGGTTTTTTATTTTTGTTGAACAAACTATTTTTTGTTTTTAGAGTTCAGTCTTTTTTAAACTATTGGGTACCATTAGGTGGCACTGACGGGTGGCACTGGATAGGCAGCACTGATGAGGAGTTACTGACAGGCATTACTGAGTGGCATTTGAAGGGCACCGATTGGCACATTTATGGGCACTGACAGGCCCCTGTCCTTTATGGGTCACAGGCTGGCAGCTGATGGGCAGTGATTGGCAGGTGATGGGCACCTCTGATGGGGGCTGCACTGATAATCAATGTGCTGATTATGAGCACAGACCACCCCCTCTTGACAGGGAGAGCCGCCGATCGGCTCTCCGCATCAGTGCGAACCGAGAAAAGCCAATTACCAGCATTTCCTGGTTAATGCCATGATCAGCTTGTGATTGGTCACAGCTGATCACGTGGTAAAAAGCCTCCGTCAGAGGCTCCTTAGCACGATCGGCGCTACGCACTGTCAGACCGACACACCGCACCTCCGATCGCCACAGCCGCGCGGTGGCTTGTTATCCTGATCACGTTCTGTGACGTTGGGTCAGGATAACAGAGCCACTTTGCCGACATCATATTGCTATATGGTGGGCAGCAAGTGGTTAACTTACAATGCGATTGTACAATCACAGGCCGCCACTGCCAAAACCGCCAATGTGGCTAAACGCACGTAAACACCTGGAAACGCTATTAAAAAAGGACGGCTTAAAAAAAAACGTTTTAATGCTGCTTTTTCCTGGCAGCAGGGCTGGCATTTTTTTAAAACGTCCCGAGTTCATGAGGCCTTACAATTCGTGTGACTTCATGCTGGAAGAATCTCATTGACACAATTTCCTTTTTTTTAATGTAAAACTGGAGAAAATGATTAAAAAAGGGTTTAAAAGCTGCAAAATTCAGAGAAGGCTGCTGGATGTTTTCCAAGGAGTCATTCACTGAATTGCATGTAGTCGTCCTTTTCTGGAAGAACATTGTAATCACTTTCACTGTTGCAGCCATTTATTTTCCCATAAGCCACCCAGGGGAGGAGGAGGAACTAATGTTTATGGTAATAGATAATGTCAGAGTCCATGGTGCGTTTGCTGCTACAGAGGAAACCACACAGAGATCTGTAGAGATAACACCAGGTGATGGACACTTATCAGCCACCAATAAAAAAAAACACGGTTACAAGGACAGATCCCTATGCTAATGCGTTTCAAGGGAGGTCAAACGTATCCATAGAGAGAAAACAACTATCGGTTCAAAGTGTCTATCGTATCTATTCCCGGTCATTGACCCAAAAGTATTCTATTTAATTTCTTACAATTTTTATACTTTAACTGTTGTTTTATATGGGTTATATTATGTGTACAGCCCTTGTTTTAGTAATACATGGCAAAGGATTCTCAGAGCACTCTGGGTTAACTTAAAGGCCAAGTTCACCTTTTAGAATATGTTACATTAAGGCAGGGCTTGACAAAATTTGCTTGGAATCTAGGAGCCAGCTAAAAAAAAAAGTTAGGAGCCGGGTTTTTTTATTTTAACGACCGATGCGTGCAGAAGCGAACGCATACGTGAGTAGCGCCCGCATATGAAAGCGGTGTTCAAACCACACACGTGAGGTATCGCCGCAATCGGTAGAGCGAGAGCAATAATTCTAGCCCTAGACATCCTCTAACTCAAAACATGCAACCTGTAGAATTCTGTCACCATTCCACGAGCGGACGCAATTTTGAAGCGTGACATGTTGGGTATCAATTTACTCGGCGTAACATTATCTTTCACAATATAAAAAAAAAAAAAAAAAAAAAAAAAAAAAGGCTAATGTCTTATTTTTTAATTAAAAAAAAAACTTGTATTTTTTCCTCAAAAAAAGTGCGCTTGTAAGACCGCTGCACAAATACGGTGTGACAGAAAGTATTGCAACGGCCGCCATTTTATTCTCTAGGGCATTAGAATAATATTTATTTATACATACACATACACATACATACACACACACACACACACACACACACACACACATGTGTTTGGGGGTTAACTTCTAAGTAAAGGGAAGGAGATGGGCGGGCAGTGAAACAGGCAAGCATTGCTGGTTGTCTTGTCATACCAACGGGGCGCAAGACAAGAGGGCGCAAGATTACAGAATGTATCATAGGCCTGCAGAAGGCTGCAAAGCCACGGCCTTAATTACCGGCCAGCGCGGCCCGACGCAATCACTGGGGGGGGGGGTGCAAGGAGAGACAGGAAACCTCAGCTGTGCTGCCTCAGGCGCCAGGTCGCTAATTCTAGCATTTGCGCCCTGGCGCCTGGGTTTTGTCGAACCCTGCATTAAGGTATAAGGTGTAGAGCCGGCAACTCATCCTTCCGAAAAAGTCACCTTATTAGAAGCGGAGTGTACAAAGTGGCTTACGCGTTTTGTCAATAAGCCTCAATCCTAGCCATCTTTTAGAACATGTTGTTTAGAATGTAACATGTTCCAGCGCCTCTCTTCACCCCCCATTCTGTGACAGTGGGGAGGGGATCTTCTCCCCTGCAGTCACATTTAAAATCAATATGGCAGCGTGGGTTTCCCCACGTCATTCATTCACAGGGATCTGTGAATAAGTTTACTTAAAGCAGAGGTCTCAAACTGGCGGCCCTCCAGCTGTTGCAAAACTACAAGCCCCATGAGGCATTGCAAGGCTGACAGTTACAAGCATGACTCTCACAGGCAGAGGAATGATGGGACTTGTAGTTTCGCAACAGCTGGAGGGCCACCAGTTTGAGACCCCTGACTTAAAGTGTTACTAAACCCAGTAATATGAAAATAGTTCATCTGCCCCCCACAGCTTATAAATCTTTTTACATTAAAACACTGCCACTATATATATTTTTGGCTGATCGGTATACCACGGTCACATGATAAACTGCAAGGTCTGCCTGAGTGCTGAGTGTTCAGGTAGGAGGAGATTTCCTCTATAACCTGTGTCCTCATGCTGTTATGGAAGGCGGATCATTCATCAATCAAGATGCGACATCCCACCCACTGTGTTCTTTTTTTAGTTACTGGGCATGGGGGGAGGGAGGGACTGGGCTGTCATTTGGGATCTGTATACATGCCCACATATGTGATCTGGCTAGCTCTGATCAACAAGGAAATGTTTTCTCCAGCAATAAAGACCAAACTGAGCATGTGGTACTACCCTCACTGTCTTATCTGGCCTTGCCAAGAGAGACCCTGCAGAAGGGGTGAGGATCTGTGCATACAGGATTAAAGAGCCTTTTTTTTACACAATGCAGAAGATTAACCCCTTAAGTTCCACAGCAAGTACAACAAGCATGCTGTTCTGTCTATACAGACTGATTTTACCATTGTGGGATTAGTAACACTTAAAGTCTCATCTGCCACCAGGGCTGCCATGAACACTGCACCCTGGTGCCAAAAAGGTTGGGGACCGCTGCCATAGCCTATTGCAGAAGTGCATTCTTATGGATTTTGTGTGGCCAGCTTTCCAGCGGTAGTGAGCAGTAGCGTCATCCATACCTACCTAAAGCATCTAAAGCCAAAAACCAGGTATTTTTTTTTTTTTTGTTAATAAAAACTTTATTTGGGACATTTTTTATGAAACCATTTGTATTGGGCAAACATGGGCTTGGGCCGAACCCCAAGCTCCTCCCCGATTAGGAAACTTAGACTAGAAATTGTTCTGTGTAGAAGGGATGATCTATAAGGCTGGTGTATGTGTACCAATGGTTCTGGGCCTATACTAAGGGCAATTTGGCCCTTGGGGAAGGATCCAACATATCATTCTGGTTGTGATAATATTGTAAAGATCTGTATTATGTACATTTTATTGGTGTGGGATTATTCTCTGGGGTTCTTTAGATGTCAAGTAGGAGATGGTACAACCATAGCATTGGCTCTCTAATTACCTGGAAGGAGCGACACCGACTAGGTTAGGACCCAGCCCCCGGAAAAGAGATTTTGGTCCTTCTTTTTCAAGGATGGATCTGTAAAAGACAAATAAAGGCTTGGGTTAGATATATAAAAAAAAAAAAAAAAAAAAGGAAGCCGTTGTTTATGGCACATAAAGCGTTAAACCCATTTGAAACCATTTTAAAAAAATATCTGAAAAGACGATTGGACATCATTTAGTCTCTTCTGGTGGGTTCACCCCTTTCCATGCAAGTCTGCAGCTCTATAGGATATGAATTTGGGATGATGAATTCATATTGGATTTTTTGGGCCAGGAGAGAAGAAGAGAGAAGAAGAGAGAAGGAAGAGAGACAGAAGAGAGGGAGGAGAAGAGACAGAAGAGAGGGAGGAGAAGAGACAGAAGAGAGGGAGGAGAAGAGACAGAAGAGAGGGAGGAGAAGAGACAGAAGAGAGGGAGGAGAAGAGACAGAAGAGAGGGAGGAGAAGAGACAGAAGAGAGGGAGGAGAAGAGACAGAGAGAGGGAGGAGAAGAGACAGAGAGAGGGAGGAGAAGAGACAGAGAGAGGGAGGAGAAGAGACAGAGAGAGGGAGGAGAAGAGACAGAGAGAGGGAGGAGAAGAGACAGAGAGAGGGAGGAGAAGAGACAGAGAGAGGGAGGAGAAGAGACAGAGAGAGGGAGGAGAAGAGACAGAGAGAGGGAGGAGAAGAGACAGAGAGAGGGAGGAGAAGAGACAGAGAGAGGGAGGAGAAGAGACAGAGAGAGGGAGGAGAAGAGACAGAGAGAGGGAGGAGAAGAGACAGAGAGAGGGAGGAGAAGAGACAGAGAGAGGGAGGAGAAGAGACAGAGAGAGGGAGGAGAAGAGACAGAGAGAGGGAGGAGAAGAGACAGAGAGAGGGAGGAGAAGAGACAGAGAGAGGGAGGAGGAGAGACAGAGAGAGGGAGGAGAAGAGACAGAGAGAGGGAGAGAAGAGACAGAGAGAGGGAGAGAAGAGACAGAGAGAGGGAGAGAAGAGACAGAGAGAGGGAGAGAAGAGACAGAGAGAGGGAGAGAAGAGACAGAGAGAGGGAGAGAAGAGACAGAGAGAGGGAGAGAAGAGACAGAGAGAGAGAAGAGACAGAGAGAGGGAGAAAAGAAAGGAGGGAGAAAAGAAAGGAGAGAGAAAAGAAATAAAAAAAGAGAAAAGAAAGAAAGAAAGAGAAAAGAAAGAAAGAAACAGAGAAAGAGAGAAGAGAAGAGAAAAGAGACCATCCTCGCAGGTCCCTTCCCCTCCCCCCTACACTGCAAGAGTTAATTCCTTGTTAATGATTAATTCCTAGTTAATTCCTTGTTATGTCTAGGAGGATTTCAGGACAGACTGTAGCACTTAACTTATACC